>OX453004.1:6237739-7443302 GCA_949699075.1 Asteroscopus sphinx | reverse complement strand
CAACTTTAATACTTTGCGGATGCTATTAAACATCTTTTGTTATTCTTGGAGATGTATATTGGCTTTTACTTTTACCTTTAAACGGTTTTGTGTTACTTGGAATTTTCCTCCAACACAAAGGGAGGATCCTTCAACTAGGAACTAGGATGGGTCTAATTTCCTGGCGGGCTGCGGCAACAGTTGATGTCGAACGTTCGTATTTATGCGCGATAAATCTTGATAGCGTGATTTAGGATTTTTGACGTCATCTTGTACGTTCTTGGTAGTTTGCATGTAGCGCGATAGATGTCGCCACAAATCTTAGTAAAAATCATGATAAATATCTGCCATATAAAACGAAAATTCTAATCGAATCAATGGAAGAAGTCACCGTTCGGTAATGACTAAAAATTATATTATCAAAGAAACAAAAACATGATTTCCTTAAAACGCCATACAAAAAACTATTGATCTATCCATAGAACATGTAATTTGATGCTTATAATTCAAACATTATTACATAATTAGCCACTAAAAGCCTACTCTAATAACCTATTAGGAAAATCGGCTAACCCAAAATGTGAATAGTGGCGAACCATGATTAATTCTAATCATTTTAATATATTAGGCTACGCCTATGATAAATATAAACCGAGTCGAAAAGGGGAATAGAAATATGATGTCTTCATCGAATTACCTTTAATATACTTGATGAAATTTCTATTCATCTATAATTTTCGTGTTCTTTCCGATACAAACTTTTTACCAAAAATGAACCGACGACAAAAATTAAAACATCACTAAAAAGTTAAAAATAATCCGTGTACGTTGCGTGTGTGTTTAGAAATAGAGCAGGAGGAAAAACGTGAGGCTTCAGGTATAAAATCAAAACCCAAAGTGAGTCTTGGGGTCTCTCTTTGGATTTAGACTTTTATACTCTTCTTCTTCTTCTATCGTGTCGACATGAGCTACATAATGATTATAGCTCATGCCGTGGGGAAAAGATCAGCCAGTCAGCAGGTTGGGCAGTACTCTCATAGTAACGCATGTTCTGTGAAAATTAGAACTAGGCAACTATTACGTTTAAAAAGATACAGCCCTGTGACGGACAGATGGACGGACTGATGGGCAGATGTCGTAGGAAGAGTACCTAATAGGCTTCCGTTGGCACCCTTAGGGTACGGAACCCTAAAAACAATTAAAACAACCTGTAAGAGTCAGTTTCCACCAAACGGAAAAATAATCGTGGATGCTAGTGCACTTTTTTGTTTTCACTGAATAAAAAACTGTATCTGTCAGTATTGACTTTAATCATAAATTCGTATTGACTCGCTTAAGAAGATATTGTACTCGATGTCTCCTTTGTATTTTATACTTAAAGTCAATACTGATACAGTTACTTATTCAATGAAAACAAAGAGTTAATCGAGAATTTTTCCGTTTCTTGGACCCTGAGCCTTGCCGTCAGTGGACTATATAGTACACTACACTATACTAATAAATTACTTGCAAATGTCATACCTTTGGAGATAAGCGCTGAATTAAATTTATGTTGGTTATCAAGATTAATGTTCTACCCACACTGTGTCCCTATAAAGTGGTCAACTGGACACCCAAAGTCATTAATAAGTAATAGATCCTTTAAACCTGCTTGAAATATCTTTGTAATTAATTGTTTACATATATACAAAATTCTGAAAGAGGCTCGTGGCTGTAGCGTCAATGAAACACGGGGGTCAGCGACAGACTGGTTTATTGCAAACTTAAACTAACCTACCCACCACCATTCCTTATAAGCAGCGACCGATCGTCACAGTGGCTAAGGAAAGATCTGTTAGGCTAAGCTGCGCTAGCCGCGGTTGATCTGCGGATGAGTGACCGTTTCGTTACACATCTAAAACCCTCCGTGCCTCGGAGAGCACAATATGCTGTCGGTTCCGGCTGTCATACGAATATCTATATCTATTGGCAGTCGTTACGGGTAGTCAGAAGCCCGAAAGCCTGACATCTTCCTTTTTTGCCGTAGGGAAATTATCATGGACGCACTCCGCTCGAGGAAAGCGGAGCGAGTGTCGGACTCTTACCGACTAAAAACACCACGGTGTTCAACTACCTTTGGCCGGCGTGGGAAACCTCTATATTCGCACAATCACCCCCGACAGGTCCCGGTCTGCTACAAGCAGTCGAGCCCCTTCTCCTCGTGCGGCCTAACGTCAGCCGCACCCTCCCCGGTGGCGTGCACGGAACTCTCAGCGCTGCCTCACGGGCCCCGCCATGACGCAGCTGACACACCGATTTCACGGCCATGCCAGCCACGCTAGCTTCTCCAGCCACGCCCACCACGCCAGATCACTCTACGCTATGCTAACTTCAGAGGGACACATGGACTCACGCCCCATTGGCCCAGATTGGGCCCCTCCCATGACAGTATATTCGCCATGGACAATAATGTCCCCCATCACCCATGCCAAGGGTACACCGGCACAACCAACTACTATTCCTTCCAGGTATCGAGAAGTACCAGCAGTCATCAGACACTTGTGGAGGTTTTCTGGCCCAGCACCCCAAAGCCTGACATCTGGTCACACCTTAGAATGTCGGTATTGCCCGGTAACTGGGTTGCGGAGGTGTAATGGAAGTTGCTCCTTGTAAAATACTGATGTTCAGCCGCATCTGGTTGTACCGAAAGCTGACCCGAACATAGTTGGGAAAAGCCTGTCACGCCTGTTTCCCATTGGGTAAGCCTAGGCAGATACTATGGATTTCCACCTACTAAGATCCTGATAAACCTCCTTCCCTTCGTCTATGTTCATTATCCTCGCCATGCATGCTCGTTGGTTTAAAAATGTTCCGTGATTTACGTTCGCCGAGGACGTCCCCCTCTAACTTTTCCATCGGCTCTCGTTTCGTATATAAGATGTTGATCTGTAACCGTGCCATATTTCTAGAGAAAATCATAAAAATAGTGTTTTTTTATCTAAAAATACTTAACCTAAAAATTTTCACTTGGAAACATAGCGAGGGTTTGAGAATAAATCCCGAATGACTCCTGAAAATAAGTCACCGGCGTGCCGCGAGGCTCGACGGCGGCATTGTCAAAGGGCGAAAAATTCTGCCCATTTTTTTGGTGGGTTCGCACGCTTTGTTTTTGAGTCGCGCGTGACATACGGGAGGAATTTGTTTGATTACAAATAGGTATTTAAAAAAATAAAAAAATATTGTGATTTTTGAATTGATTCGTGTTCAGTATCAGTGGCATGGTCACCTCCTTAAATTTGGCACGGATAGAGATCAACATGTTGTATTTGTTTCGTTAATCTCCTAACGTCCATCCTCTCTACATGCCCAAACCATCATACCATACCTTTCTCAATCTTTGTCACTATATTTCTTTTCACTCCATAATGCAAGGAGCATTATGCACGCTATTCCTCCAGCGGATGGGTAGAAATCCATAGTCTCTGATCCTTTCTCTCGATCCTGACACAACTACTTCGCAAGTGACGAAGATCAAGATCTACGTTCATTCAACTCATCATGCGTGTTAGTCTGCTAACAGTACTCCTAACCCGGCCTTTTTTGGGAACTTCCGCATTTTCGATGCGGTACGTTCGCTGAGGTCGGAGGCTGGCTGACTGTTTAACCAGCGAATTTCACAGTCATACTATGACCCCTATTAGAGCAGTGATAGCCTAGCGGTTGAATGCTTGTCTTCCATGCAGCAGGGTCTGAGTTAGAACCCGGTCTGACCTCTGACTTTTAAAATTCATGTGCGGATCAGAATTAGATTATCCCTAGCGCTAACGACGGTTAAGAAAAACATCGTGAGGAAACTAGCCTACCTGAGTGTGCTCCATACAGATTCTCGATGGTATGTGTAGTCCGCTAACTCGCAGTAGGCCAGTGTGGTGGACTAAGGCCTTAACCTTCTCATTCTGAGAAGAGGCCCGTACCCTACCTATGTCCCCTACTAATTGCTATTTTCCGAACTTTCCTCCATCTTTCCAAGCATCTCTTTTAGTTTTGTAGCTTAGCTGTCCACGGGCTTCTTTTTTTTAATGAGAAGGATTTAGTATATGTATTTAGTCCACTTTTTAGCACCATGATGTGGAAGTGCAGGTTTCCTCAAGATGTGTTTTTTTAATGATGTATGAGGCTGATGATAATTATGACAAGTTAGTTTAATGTACTCACGCCCTTGATCTACACGAGGTCTTCCAAGTCTCGTGTCCACCCAACCACTTATCAATTATCATATCATCTACGACATCTGCCCAACAAGATAATATGGATACGGCTCATTAATTCGATAGGTCACACGGTATAGACACAGTACAATTGAAGAGGTGAAACAATCGACATTGCCTTTGGCTTACATAGGTACCTACAAACTACAAAGGCAGTGAGGCAGGCTCAATTTCCATACTTGGTCATAGACAAATAAAGTATTTTTGTTTCATATATAAAATAGAACGATTTTAGCCTCTCCCGTAAAAAAAATATTTCAATATTGGAACCTTCTACTTTTCACCTGTTCTATTTTTCTAAAGAAATATTTCAACTAGACCGTTTTTGTGCCCCCGTGATCTCTAACTTCATTTGCCCTACACTGCAACTGGGCTGCAATCATGACCGTTCATCATGGCAATGTAACTGACTCAACTGACCTCATAACGAAAATGACTCAGGGGTTTTGTTTGGCGCGTATCTTTGGGAGTTTTTCGATTAGCAGTGTGTAGTACGTAGTTGTTGTACTGCTTAGATTAAGTGTACTGTGGTGTAATAGACTCATGCCTAGTTAGTGCATAGTACCTCGTAGCAGATTTTTATTCAAGTATCTGCCTCCGTTCGCGAGATCTCGACGTATCCTTCGTAAGGACTGTCTTTCGAGTGTGAAATTCCAAATATTTTTGAATTGTTTATTTTTTTTGTGCTTTTGACTTTTACGTGGTTGAGCAAGTTAACAGAAAATGAAGTCATGTATCAAAAAAATTCAGTTTGAAATTCGGTAAGTTAGTATTTATTTATTTTTGATTTAGGACAAAACATGTAATGGTCACTCAAATATAGAAGAACTCGTGGCCGAACTTCAATATAATAGAAGAGGCAAAAGCTCACAGACTCCGTTGGCTTGGCCATATGGAGAGAATAGGAGAAGACCAAGATACACAGAGAGCCTAAATTGGTCCACCGAAAGAGCGATGCCAAGTCCCCAGATATCACTGGTGTGATGCAGTGGTACATGATCATAATCTTCGGGAAATTCTAGCCAGCGATTCGTGAGATACTGCCAAAGATCGGGGCAAGTGGCGTTCTCTTATTTCGGAGACCAGGATTCATTCTGGGGAACTGAACCATCGGAGTAAGTAAATGTTGGCAAATAAAGCAACGGTTCATCATTTCAGCCGAAAGACGTCCACTACTGGAGATAGGCCTCCCCCAATTAAGGGGGGGATATGCCATAATGACCACGCTTGGCAGGCGGGTTGGCGATCGCAGTTGGTTGGTTAAATATTCAGAGAACGCTGCTGCCCATTCTCTGGTGAATCCCTTAGTCCAGTAGTAAAGCAACGGTTAACTTGATGGAAAGTGGCTATCGTTGCCTGTAAACATCTTAAACTCTAAGTAGATTACAAGGGCATCGCCGAACTTTAAAACAAAGTTTGAAAGTCTCGCGTGTCTGTAATTACACTTACATCCATCATCAATCATTCATTTTCCAATACTTCGACGGCTAAGCCCGCCTTTTTGTTTTATTTTCTTTTGTAATTTTATTTTATGTGTGTTGAACGAGGTGGAAGGCGCAGCGTGGTAAGCTCCCCGCAAGGTGGACCGAGAAACTGGTGAATGTCGCGGGAATCCGCTGGATGCGGAAAGCGCAGGACCGTTCGTTGTGGCGATGCTTGGGGGAGGCCTATGTCCAGCAGTGGACGTCTTTTGGCTGAAATGATGATGATGATGATGAACGAGGTGATTTAATAAAGAACCAAAGTTGTCCACGTAGCCCACAGGATCAGCAAGATGTAGTAGCAGTAGGCCGGTCACATTCGAATCGGCAAACGTAGGGTAGTCTTTCTAACCGTATTAACACAGCTCCGTAACAGACAGCCCTACGGACGAACGGAAAGACATTGTAGGTCTAATAGGGACCCGTTGGCACCCTGAGGTACGTAACTCTAAAAAAGAACAAAAAACGGTACTATCTGATTTAATGTAACCTTTTGATTAAATCTATAGTCCAAATACTAATTCCATTAACGCTAAGCTAAATAAATGGAGCAGCTTCAACGAACATTTATGTTGATTTAGACTGAATTAAGTTTCCCTAACTGTACCGGTTTTCACTGAAAATATTTTAACTAAATCGTAGTTTTGAACTTTTTAGTATTAATAGTGAAGTTTTGTGGGGCTCGTCGCTGAGCGATAACCGCGTCGAATGCAAGATCTATAAGGTTAAGCTGCCCTAGCCGCGGTCAGTCCTTGGATGGGTGACCGTTTTTTTGCACATCGAGACCCTCCGTGCCTCGGAGTCCACGCGAAAGTCTGACAATTGGTCTAACCGTAGGATGTCGGTGTTACCCAGTAACTGGGGTCTGATGGCAGTCGCTCCGTGTACAATTACTGATGCTCAGTCGCATCTGGTAAGACTGAAAGCTGAGCCCAACATAATTGGGAAAAAGGATCGGAGAAAAATAGAGTGAAGTTTTATGAACATTTAGGTACCTTTCACATTTAAAATTAAATTTTAAGGTGCGTACTCACCGCGGGCATTCGCGTGTAATGTAACAATTCAAAATTCGATGTTGAGCATTACATTACAACAGTGCGCAAGCTCAATTTGCTCACTGACGAGAATACACTTTTGTAACCACACGACATTGAACATCGCTTGTTACAACTTGCAACATTCGCGCGTTTAACATTGATTCATTTATTAGGCGTTAATTACAAGTGTGCGGCACTGTATTGCTCGGATTAACGTTATCACTGCCGTAATGCTCAAAGTTGTAACATTTTAAGTATGCGCGTCTGTTTTTTTGTTTGGGTGTACTATACACCTCTGCCTACCCCTTCGGGGAAATACAGGCGTGATATTATGTTGTTATGTTAAGTCTGCGCACTGTAATGCTCGCCTCAACGTATTCACCGGTGTAATGCTTAAACTCGAGCTGTTACATTACACGCAAATGTTCGCGGTCAGTACGCTCCCTTAGGTTCAAAAACTTGTGCATTAGTATAGTTCAATCCAATAACCGTGAAGCTAGTATTTGTTCTCTCGTTTCGGCAGGAGCCTAACGAGAATAAGTCATGCTGATGCCAAGATAAGTTAGTACAAACCTACATATATTATCTAGTTTAAGCTGTTTTCCATTGGGGTAGGCAGAAACTATGGATTTCCACCAACTACGATCCTGACATACCTTAATCTACGTACATTAACCTCGCCATGCATGCTAGTCGGTTCAAAGTGCTTTTAACAAGAACTTTTTTTAGAACTTCCGCGATTTGTTTCGCCGTACGTTTGCCGAGGTCATCCCTTTCCAAATCTTCCATCCACTCTCGCTTCGTATACTTGTTTCGTCAATCTCCTAACGTCCTTGGCATGCCCAAACCATCTATGATACCTTTCTCAATCGTTTCACTACATCTTTTTTTACTCCGCAACACTCCCTTATCACGCTAGTCCTAGCTAAATTAGTAACTAGATTAAAGCTAGCTCAGCTTCCCACTAGAGCTGTGTGAGTAAGCTGAGCTGTGAGTGTCTAATTCCCACCCGAATTTTCCTAATTAGATTTTCGACTAACCAAAGTAGTTAGCTAATGGCTTTACGCTTGGCACTTTTATCACAGGCTGGGGAGCAATTGGAATCTGACTAAATCATGGAACTTTTAGTATTTGTTATATAACTATTTACCACTAATAGGTACTATAATAATTTAAACAACTACGCTATGTTTCGAAAAGTTTTGGCCGTGGGTAAATCCTCATAGACGCATCCGCATGGGGAAGGTGGAGCCACCGTCGGACTCTTACCGATTTAAATCACCACCTTGTTCCTCAGTGTTGTTGTGTGTAGTTTTGTGCCTAAGTATATGTTTTTGTTGGCAAATAACAGCCGGTAAACATGCCCCGCGAACCTCAAACATTCTTATAACAAAACAAGTTAAACCGGTTTATATCGCGTGTATTATTCAGATTGGTTTCCTGACGTTTCGAAAGCTTTGCAGCGTTCGTGGCCGCAGGAAGACCAAGATGACAAGCGTCTTTACAGATATTTCTAAAAAAATATATTTTAATCTACCGTACAATTATTATTAATTGAAATCGTTTCGATTATTATTATTTTTATACAGAATTTTACTTCTATAATCCCCACAGTTTACAAAATTGGTGATCGAGGTGAACTAAATTTTAAATTCATTAATTTTTCATCTGCGACGTTTCGCTGAACAGCACGTATACTCTGTTTTTTCTTACTTGTCTTATTTAGTAAACAATTTAGGCATGTCTTTTAATGTTGATTTTTTCAATAACTAAAAAAAATGAAAAATATATCTACTAGTTCTGCACATGTAAATAAGTAAAAACTATATTTAGTGTGTATTTTTTTTTATAGAATATGACGAATTGCATTAAAAAGACATGCCAGGATTGTTGACTAAATAAATAAATATCTTTGGGATATTTTTACACAACACTATCTAGTCCCAAACTAAGCAGAGCTTGTGCTATAAGTACTAGACAATGGATATAATAATTATATACATACTTATAATAAGAAACACCCAGACCAACACAAACACGTATGTTCATCACACAAATGTTTGTGTCCTGTGGGAATCGAACCCACGACCTCGTGATCAGCAGTCCGACCCTCGAACCACTAGACCACAGACGTCGTCATGAATAAGACTTGTAAGAAAAAACAGGTATGAAGTGAAAAGTTTTTATTTCATATAGACCATAAACGGGTACTTATAAAAGGTCAACTCATAGTTGCACGGTTCCAATTAGTAGGTCCTATGGAGAAGAACCAGCAAAAAACAATTATTAACACATTAAATATTAATAAACTTCAGATTGTTCCCGCTGCGAAATTGTTACAGTCTAATATTGGCGCTACGCACATATTAATAAATTAACTGGCGTAACCACACGTAGACCATGTATGAAGAAAATGTTTAGAATATTTAGGATGTCATAATTATGGCAACTCTCACAGTAACTTTTTGCATAAAACTTTTTTATTTAATTGCAATAGGTAATAAATTTATAGTTTAAAAAACACTAGAAAAACACGCTTTTATAAATGCACGTAAAAACAAAAAAATCAATATAAAATACGTTTTAGGTTTGTTATAACCTTGAAACCTGATCGTGTTCAAAGTCCATTACGTGGCCTTTCTCACAAGTGCAAACACGACTAAGATACGATATTCCATCATGGAATGCCAGTGCCTATCTTCCGGCTTCATCATCAGACCTTGAAACCTAATCGTGGTCATAGTTCATTACAAGACTTTTCTAAGAAATCCAAAACAGCTATGATACGATTTTTTATCATGAAGTTCCAGTTCATATCTTCCGGCTCCATCATCAGATCAGTTCAACAGTACCATATTATTGTATTGTCATCAGAACTACATACAGCTGCCAATTTTCATTACGCTACGATCCTTTGAAGATGGTTAAATTCGTTACCTTATATTCCATTACATAGTTAGTTACATACAGGTCGACCTAATAAAAGCGTGTTAAAAATATGCAAGATGCAATGAAATTCCATAAAATAGGCAAATCATCGAGGAAAATCTTTAGTTTAATTATTTTATGGTAAGCTATTACATTATACGACTAGTGGATTGAAAATAGGTACTATGATGGCACCATTTGATCTTGATTGCCATGACATGATTAAGAAGCCTCTCACTCACTTCACTCACTTTGATATCAACTTTTTAGAGCCTATTTTTAGGGTTCCGTACCCAAAAGGTGCCAACGGGACCCAATTACTCTGCATCAGACCAAGTTTGGTGCTTGTTCAGTTGTTGGCTGGTAGTGGCGAACGAACAATCGGGTGGACTCGGGTGAATTCGGGAAGCTGGACTTGTCTATGAAGACGAGAGATAACCATTTGTTACCTCTTAATGCCGAGAAATTGTGTTATTTATTTACCATAATTTGCCGTTACGTTAAGGGCGTAACATGGTGATTATATTTGTTATGTGGATTAAATAAAATACCAAAATTTTATATTGATTCTTATTCTTATTCTTTATTGCACACAAGAAAATCACAACAATACATAATAGTTTTGAAATTACATGTACAAAGGCGAGCTTATCTCATAATTGAGTTTTCTACCAGCAAACCTTTTTTTTTTTTGCAAGTTTTTACATTTCGTATTTTTTTAATCCAGTATCCTACCGGCTACTCGCTTATTATCCGGTATCAGGCCGGATAGTAAATTAAGGCCAGATAGGCCGGATACCGGATATTTACTGGATGTCCGTTTCACCTCTAGCAATAACTCTATTGCTATATCTACTCTAGCCGTCTATTATCTTACTATTATATTAGTGCTATTATATTACCCTTTGGTTACGGAACCCTTAAAAGGTAGTGAGCACTCAGCTAATTGTTTCGTTCCTTATACACTGTAAATTCAACAGCTTGCTTAACTATAAACACCCTGACACTGACCCAACCTGCCCTATTCTCGTTAAATATTCATTAACCGAAAGAAGGTTTTACCTCGTACTTGTTACGTGAACGGTATACAATTTCATACTGAAACCCTAAAGGGTCAAAAGTGTAAAGTTAGTGAACTCCGACAACGATATGCCAGTATTATAGCAGTACGGTAAGAGGTCAAGCATTTGTTAACCCCTTAAGGGAATTTGTACGAGTAATGCAGAAAGATGCAAAGGTAAGCAAAGGTTTTCCTTGTAAGTCGTAAAACTGATGTCTCAGAAAGTATTGTCAGCATGAAAGTAACAAGTACCTAAACCGTGTTATTGAAATAACTCAAACTCTGAAACTAGTTTGTTCAGTATCGAGAGTACAATGGTTTCCACCACTTTTTAATATAACTAATTTAAATAATGAATTGTTTCACGCCGAGTACCGCCGAGTAATGACCCGTAACAAACCAAAAGCAGGTCAGTAACAGCGCGGGTTGAAGGCGGGCCCGCGCAAGTTTTAATACAAGGAACGATTATGTGCGGGCCCGCTGGCGAACTGCGCTGCTCCTACCCTGATCTAGACCCACCCGGCGACAAACCAGGCAGCGCTGTGCGCTGGTTGCGTTGTATCACTACGGCCCCCATGCTAACTGCCCACACCGGAGCAGGACAGGGTGGCGCGTTGGTGTGCCGTCAAAGCGGTTACGAGGCAGGTGTATTGTTTGACAACCGACACAACATGTCATATTGAAAGCAGTTCTATGACGGGCCCGCCGTCAAAACGCTATATAACTGCCTACATTTTAGTGTGACGTCTGCCGCGCTGCTCATGCCCTGCGCTCTACTGAACTGCTTCCAGTCGTAGTCTTCTCTGCGCCCCGCAAGGGGCGCGAGGAAACGGGCTCGGGGGTTTGGGCCCCCTTTCCCGTGGTGTCGTGATCGCGACCCATATAAGTATGGGTCGGTAATTTGGTTCGGGTCGTTGACCCTGTGGTGGGTGAAATATTTCTAGGCCGCGGGATTGCTCCGCGGCAGCGTGTGTTGTTGTTGTGTGTCTGTAGGGGCGCCTGAAGTGTTTCACGCTGCCCGAGCGACCAGACCCCCGTTAGGTGAGACCCCCAGTTCCCTGGGGGAGGCCCGACGAGGGTCGATCAGCTACGAGGGCAGCGGCTTGTTTGGCGCCCGCCTGCAGATATAGTGATTGACTCGTGGCTCGTTACGCTCTCAGATCTAGCCGATCACGCCACAAGCCACGTGACGAATTGTGTGTTTGAGCGATATTGAGGTGTGGGTACATCGCTCTATGAGTATACACTATCATACGCTCACCCGCCCGTGAGACGTAATCGGTGTACGTCAGTGTTTACTTTAGCATGTAAAGTAGTGCATGTGTGTGCTACGCATATTGCGCCTAAGTGAGACCTAGTAGCAATATGCGTAGTGGATGCGAGTTTCGTTGTGGAGTCATTTTGTATGAGCAGACCACGTGTAACGTGATTATGGTCTGCTCAAGAGTCAATCCGGTGGTGGGGCGATCACGTCCGCAATCAGTTCGCGCGGGAAGCGCTTGGCGTCAGGGGGGCGCGCGTGCCAAGGTGCCAGGCCCTTAATGTGGGCCCAGGCGGAGACGTCGGCGCGCGCGAACATTTTCTTCGCCATCGCTGCGGTGAAGTCCTCGATACTCTCTACGCGCAGGTCCCTGTGGATCACAGTGTTCCTCACGAAGCGAGGGGCTTTTGTTATTTGGCGCAGCGTGATGTTTTGCTGCGCTCGAAGCTTTCGGCGGTGTATCTCGCTCGTGAGGGCGAGCCAGGCTGGGGAAGCGTAAGTCAGCTGGGGCCGGATGTACGTTTTGTACACACCCAGCTTGACTCGTAATGGGAGGCGCGAAGAGAGCACGGGGCGAAGTTGGAAGCGGGTAGATCGCACCCGCGCGACCGTGTTTTGGACGTGTTTCGCCATGCTGAGCCTGCTGTCGAGTGTGACCCCCAGGTATTTAGCCGTGGAGGCCCACTCGATGCTGGTATCCTGTAATTTAAGGTTGGATGGGTTGGGACGACCCCTGGTCGTCACTATCATCGCCTGCGTCTTACCTACGTTTACCGACAGTCTCCACTTGCTGAGCCAGTCGGGAAGGTCGTCCAGTGCGCGCTGCATTTTGACCGCCGCGTGGTTGACGTTCATAGACGTCGTGATGTACGCGGCGTCGTCAGCATACAGCGCGAGTGTCGATGTGTGCGTGGCGGGAATGTCGTCAGTGTAAACGGAGTACAACGCAGGCGAGATGCAACTCCCCTGTGGTACCCCGGCGGCGACGGGGCGAGCGCTGGAGAGTTGGTTCTCCACCGCAACCTTAATTGTCCGATCCTGTAGGAAGGAGGAGACCACCCGTACTATGCGGCGGGGCGTCGTTGTCAGGGACAGTTTGTAGAGCAGACCGGTGTGCCAGACTCTATCGAACGCCTTCTCCATGTCGAGGAATACTGCAACGGCGTATTCCCGCTTGTTCACGGCCGCTGTCAGGAGGTGCAGTACCCTCGACAGCTGGAGCGTCGTGCTATGTTCAGCGCGGAACCCGAATTGCTCTGGTCTCGGTGTGACGTGTGGCGTCATGTGTCGCAACAGGAGTGCTTCGAACACCTTGGAGGTGGTCGGCAGGAGGGTGATCGGCCGATAGCCCTCTGGCTTCCTAGGGTTTTTCCCGGGCTTGGGGATCATCACGACTCTCCCCACCTTCCATGCTTGTGGAAAGTTCCCGGTGCGGAGAATGCCGGTGTATAGCCGCGCGAGCGCGGCCACCGTGCGTGGCGGTAGGTGGCGTAGTGCGGCGTTGCTGATTTCATCCACACCGGGTGCCTTCTTTGGCTTGGTGCGGAGAATCGCGCGTCGCACCTGGCCCGGGGAGATGAAAATGGGTTCTTCCTCGGGGGCTATCGGCGTGTTGAAGTACACTCCAAGGCGTTGCTCGACTGTTGCGACATGTGCAATGTCGTTGGTCGGGTTCGGCGTGAATTGTCGCTCCAGGTGAGAGGCGAAGATCTCTGCCCGGTCTGCTGCAGTGTATCTTAACGCCCCGTCGCTGTTAAGCATTGGTCTCACCGGAGCTGGGGTATTCTTAAGATGCCGGCACACACGGTGTACCGACATCCAGTCGCTCTCTGCTTCGATAAAGTTCTCCCAACTCTCGGTGGTGTGGTCCTGTAGTTCGGCCTTCACCTTTTCCGTGAGTCGGTTGAGCTGGGTTTTCAGTGCTGGGTCTCGTGTTGTTTGCCACCGCCTGCGTAGTTCCCTCTTCGCGGCGATCTTGCGCGTGAGGTGTGCAGGGAGCGTCATGTAGCGCCCCTGTGGTGCAGGAGTAGTGTCAGTCGCCGCTTGGAGTGCATTTTTCATGCTGGCGGTGAGCTCGTTCGCCAGCTCATCGACATCAGCGGTATTTGTGATAGGCCGAGTGGGCGTGGTGGTCTCCAGCTTCGCCGTAAAGGCTGTCCAGTCCGTGTGGCGACGTGGCGTAGGACGAGCATAGCGGGTGGTGTGCCCTGTGAGGGTGACGAGTACTGGCTGATGGTCAGACAGTAGTTCGTCATCCAGCGTCTCTTGCGCGATCTGGCAATGCAGCCCGCGGTGTACGACAATGTCCAGAATACCCGGTGTGTGTTGCTGGATTTGTGGGTACCGTGTTGGCATCTCGGGTCCGGACACTTCGTAGCCGCGGGTGTCCGCGTCATTGAAGAGTTGTCTTCCGTCCCTGTTGGTTGCGTGTGAGTTCCACGCCAGGTGCTTACAGTTTAAGTCACCGGCAATGATGGTTGGATGGGGTGTTGCTAGTAGTACGTGTACGTCGGCGATTTGCAGCGTGTTTTGTGGCGGTTTGTAGGCCGCGTACACGCACAAATCATTGCCGGCGACGTGGAGTTGGACACCCAGCGCGTACATGCTCTGGAGTTGTGGTATAGGTAACTCTTGATGGACAACTCTTCTCTTGACAATGACCGCCAGACCGCGGTATGCTGCGGTAGCCGCTTGCTCATCCTTCCTATAAACGAGATAACCCGGGAATCGCAGCGGGATTTCAGGACTCAGTTTCGTCTCGCTTATAAGCGCCACGTCGATGTCCTGTTCCTGTAGGAGTGGGCGGAGGAGGGCGACCTTTTTCCTGAGGCCGCCGGCGTTCCAATGTAATATCCTCAACGGCTTGGTCATTGCAGTGGCGCTGACTGACCAATCAAGGTGGCCATGCCGTTGAGGACGACTGCGCGCACAGGGTCTTCCCCTCTCCGCAGGGCGTATAATACGTCCTGCAGCACCTGTATGGCGACCTCAATTATGTCCAGGTTGGTGTTTTGTTTACGCTGGACATCATCAGTGGCACCCCGGGTCTGGGTATAATTACCTTCCCTGGGTGCCCCCGCCGATGCCGCGTTTCCTCGCACCGGCCCGGTTGTTCTATTTGCTCCGAGGGCCGAGCAATATGTATTTCCGTGTTTGTTTACAACGGTTGCGCGGCTGCTCGGAGCATTTGTTTGGGTACCATGGGCACCGTGGGTACCCCCTGAGGTGCCGTAGGCACCCGTGGAGTGTGATTGGTGCAAGGATTTGTTGGTTTTATTGTTCACCTGTTGCGCGGCCGCTGATTGGTCGGCGCTTTTGAGCAACAGGTGGTTGCGGTTAATCGGCGGTCGGGATTGGTCGACCTTAGTACCGCTCTCTGCCGCCTCGGCAGAGTGGCGTGGCATGCGCGCTTGGGCATTTTGTTCGGTATCGTTTTCGTTTGTTGTTGTTTTCTTGGCCTTGCGCTTTTTGCCGCCACGCTTCTTCCTCCGCCCGGAAGAGGTTGCGGTTTCTTCGCGCGTTTTGGGCCCATTTGCGGCCGCCATCAGGGTAGACGATGGTAGTTCTCCCTCCGGGGTGGGGTTTAGCCTCTCGGTGGCCTCAGTGTGAGGTCGGCGTGAGTCCCCCCCGGTGATGGCGACCGTGCCCGCTCTGCGATTTCGCAGTTCGCGTACCAACACTGGGCATTTGTAATAGTTGGCAGCGTGCGGTCCCTCGCAATTTGCGCAGGTGGCGGGCTCCTCCTTGGGGCGTACGCACTCCTTTGCATGGTGTGGCCCACCACACTTCACGCATGCGAGGGGCCGATGGCATTGAGCGGACGAGTGCCTGAATTTCTGGCATCGGTGGCACTGGGATGGGCCCTTCTTTCCACGCCAGGCCTCGATCTTAATACCGGGCATGCATAACATTTCCGTCACGTGGTATATACCCGGTATTGTATCAGCAGTTCGTTTGAGGACGGCGTGGAAGATACAGCCGGGTCTTCCCTGTCTCGCCTTGATATGGCGGACATACTCCGGCTCGTACCCCTGCGCACGAAGATCCTCTTCGATTTCCTCTGGGGATGTGTCTACCGGCAGCCCCCTGATGGCTACCTTAAGACTTTTGTCCGCTGTTAGGGAATAGGAAAACCAACTTACGTTTTCTTCCTTTTCGAGCTCCGTCAAGTATCTCTGTACGAGACGGAACTCGGATTCATTTTGGGGGATGAATTTAACACCCTTCCCGAAGGGGCGCGCGTTTGGTGCCCGGCCCAACTTGTCCTTGAGCGCCTTGAAGTGGCGCGCCCACTGTGGCATCGTTTCCACCACCAGCGGTGGGTAACGGGGCTTCTTTGCCGGCTTACCCTGTGTGTCGTTACCTGTGTTGGTAGCGTGCGTGGGGGCTGCCGTGCTGGTCGTCGCGGAGTGTGTTCCGGGAGAGTGCGGCTGTTTTGCTGCTTGGGCAAAGGAGTGCGTGTTAGTACTCACGCGGGCCGTTGTGTCGCTGTCGGCGCGCGGGTGCACGGGCCGCTGCGGTAAAGGTGCAGCGACACACGGCCGCTTTGCCTCCTCCGCGGCGTCGTCGTCGGGGCTGCGCTGACGTCGCTGCGCTAGGCGTGGCAAGTCCAGGTCGTAGCCTAGGTCAAAACACACAGGACCTACCTGCTGGACTTCCGGGGACATCGGCGACTGCAGGTTCGGCAGCGACGGTGTCTTCTGTTGCCCTTGAGGGCTGGGCCGGGTCTTTCTCAGCGCAGCCCGGGGCACATCCATGTCACTGCGATCCAATGCACTGCGATCCTTTACACTGCGATCCAATGCACTGCGATCCAAGACACTGCGATCCAAAACACTGCGATCCAAAGGTCCACTGTGATCCGAGGTGGCACTATGTTCACTCGCGACCGATTCACTGGACCCGAACGATGCATCCGAGCCTACGAGCGACGAATACATCGCTCGGGACGCCGGGGATGCCGGTGCGGAACCGCGAGGTGGAGCAGGTGACGCAATATTCGCGACCGACTTGGGCACAATCGGTCGGTTCGGCGAATAGCGTGACGTCATTGTTTTTGCCGCGCCCGCGGGCGCGCTCGACATCGGCGGGCGGGCCGATGGAGCAGCGCGAGGCGGGACGCGGGCAGAGGTGCGTGTGGCGGCTGCAGCAGCAGTCGCATGACGCGAGGTGGTGGGAAGCTGGCCTGCAGTCTCCTTGGGCACAGGAGTGGCGGCCGATGTTGGACGCGCTGCGGTGGTGGTTGTGCGTGGAGCGAGGCGCGGATCGCGCTGTTGCCGGTGGGCTGCCTGGGTGGCTGCCGGCTGCGTTGAAGCGGTGCCGGAATCGGAAGCACGCTGCATGGCCGTCACGTCACTCGCCGCGTGACGGGCGGCCGATGCGAGCGGACCACCGGAACCGGCGTCGCGAAACTCCGGGTTCGACAGCGTTCGTAGTAGCTGCTTCACAGGTGGTGGTGGTGGTTGGCCCTTAGAAGGGCCTTTTGGGCTCGGTCCCGTGCCCCCCTGTGAGGGGCCACGGGTCCCGGGCGACGGCGCCATGGAGCGCGGCCTACCGCGACCGTGCGGCGCGTATGTGAAAATACACACCGGCGGCAACGGGTCGGCGAGAACGGTCCGAACGGATTACGCGCAACGAAAAATAAAAATATATCGTACGTGCGCACTGGACCGCGTAACGATCCGCTGAACTGCTTTTGGTTTGTACGGGCCTTTAAAGTTTCATACAACACGACGCTGAGCGCGAGACCGATGACAGAACACGTCATATTTAGTATCTTTTAGAAATATCCGTGGTGGTGCGGGGCGAGACGATTAGAATAGGTATATTTGACAAAAAAAAATACTTATAGCATCTACAATCATTTATGAAAATAAAATAATTACTTCTCATAATCAATTTATTACAATAAAAATTTGTTGGGGTGTCTGATTTAACACATCGTGTAAACTGGAAAAGTATTGATAATAATAGTAAACGATGTAAGAACTTTGGTTCTGACTGATACGTACATAATATTTGCCGCGAAAAAAAATATTCTATTTATTTATTTAAATAATAATAATATTTTTATTGTTTTTGGCAGTGATAGCCTAGTGGTTGAACGCTTGCCTTCCATGAAGGAGGGTGTGAGTTCGATCCCGGCCCGCACCTCTGACTTTTCGAATTCATGTGCGATTTATATTCGATTATCACTTGCTTTAACGGTGAAGGAAAACATCGTGAGGAAACCTGCACACCTGAGAGTGCTCCATACAGTTCTCAATGGTGTGTGTAGTCCGCCAACCCGCACTAGGCCAGCGTGGTGGACTAAGGCCTTAGCCTTCTCGTACTGAGAAGAGGCCCGTGCCCAGCAGTGGGACAGTAATGGGCTGGTCATGTTATGTTATGTTATTTATTTATTTATTTATTAAATTTATGCAAACAGAGAAATAAAAATAAAATACATAGAAATGAATAGTACAAAAAAGGTCTATTTTAAAGGTCCGGATTTTTCTCCGCTTTTTGTTCTCTTAATTGGAGAAGGAAAACTGCGCGATGAATGTAGCGATTTATCTCATACCACAAACGCGAGTACACCACTGAAAGAAAACTTCCAATGAATTAATGTTATGAATAATTTACATAATTTTCCATGAAATTTTTTGGAAACGATTTGATCCATTTTTCTTTCGTTCTCCCTTTATTGGAAGCGAACAGGACGAAATGTATCAAGCTGAGTATCTTTGCGATGTACAGCTTCATACAAGTGTTCCTTGCCTGATAATGATGATTATCTTGTCTGAGCTGGGAATCGAACTAGCACAATCACGAAGAAGTACCATCCTACATTTTATGGCTTCTGTTGATGGATCTTGATAGGATCAATAATATTATAAATGAAATTAAGTAGACAATAATCTAAAACATGGTTGTTTCTTTTTTTCAAATAAGATTTTAGTTTTTTATTTTAAAAACATATCAAGTTGAGCGGCGCACCCGACGTCCCTCCTCTCGTTGCCTCTCTTTCAGTTCTGTACAAAACGACAAAGACCGCAGGAGTCTGATTTTTTAGGTATTGTCAGCCTCTTAATTTGACATCATAAAATGACTTTCGTTACCAACATCACATCGGTTTTTCCATCCATTTCCAACTACAAAGTTTCTTCGTCCAAATAAACAGTGTAAGAGCTTAAACATTTAAACAACTTTTAATTAACGTCTTAACACGTTATACCTAACAATGCATTGAGTGACGGGGGTATTTCGGACCGACCCCCGTACCAGGCCCCTCAGAAAGTATTGCGAAAAAAAGTTTTTATATATTGGAGACTGGCCAGTTATAATGTTTTTCGAAAATATGATTATTTATAAGTAAAAATAAGTAAGTTCCAATTTCAAAATTTCCCTCCACATTTTTTGCGAGTTAATTCAAAGTATTGTGTCTCACTGAAATATGGATCTGCGCCGGGAACATTTTAGAGCTATGATTTTATACGATTTCAAGTGTCGCCTGAAACCGGATGAATCGTACGATAGACTTCAAATGGCATTCATGGATGAAGGCCCTTCCAAGGCAACCGTGTATCGTTGGTATAACGAATTCAAGCGCGGTCGACCAACTTTGGGGGATGACGAAAGAAGCGGTCGCCCTTTGACGGCTGTTACCGAAGAAAACGTGCTAGCAGTGAAAAATTTAATCCAAGACAATAGGCGAATTACATATCAGGAGATTCAACACATATTGAAGATTGGATCGGGAAGCGTTCACAAGATTCTACACAGCCATCTTCGCGTGAGGAGGATAGTATCACGCTGGGTGCCGCACAACCTCACCGATGCTCAGAAGCAGGCCCGGGTGGAATGGTGCCGTGATATGCTTAACAAATTTGAAGCAGGCTCGTCTCGGCATGTTTACGACATCATTACAGGTGATGAGTCCTGGATTTATCAATACGACCCAGAAACCAAGCGCCAGTCGACTGTTTGGGTGTTTCAAAATGAGCCAACGCCTACCAAAGTGAAGCGATCTAGAAGCGGGGGTAAGATTTTGATCGCTAGCTTTTTTAATTTGACTGGCCACTTGGTATCAATTCCCTTACGGGATCAAAGAAGCATTAATGCCGAATGGTATACTACCAAATGTTTGCCAGAAGTTTTCTCTGTTATAAGCAACAAGCGACCAAACACAGGGCTCCGCGGGCTACTGCTCCACCACGACAATGCACCTGCGCACACCGCACTCAAAACGAGGGACTTCCTGGACAGCACGCCAGTCAAACTCCTGGGTCACCCTCCTTACAGCCCTGATCTAGCACCGTGTGACTTCTTTTTATTCCCAAAAATAAAAAATCAGCTCAAAGGGATACAATTTTCGTCGCCGGAAGATGCGCTGGCTGCGTTCGAGCAGGCTGTAAACGAGGTGTCTGCGGCGGACTGGAAAAAGTGTTTTGAAAACTGATTTAGGCGCATGAATCTTTGTATAGAGGCTGGTGGAAAGTACTTTGAAAAGATTTGATAAAAATATATGTACGTATAGAACAATTTTTTTTAGTTTCGCAAAACTTTCGGAGTGTCCCACGTATTCCCCAGACTAGGCTCCCAATCTAGCAATCAATATGTATGTAAATCACGACGACGTCACCGTAAATATTACGGATTACTGGAAAACTCAAGTTAATACTGGGAAGTATAACGCTTGAACCTTGTACACACGGCTACACATCAAGCTGTAAATTTCCAGTATAAGCTGACCTCGCATTTTATAGGGTTTCCGTACAATGCGAGATCAACTTATACTAGAAATTTACAGCTTGATGTGTAGCCGTGTGTACCTTGTTATAGAATGAGAATAGAATAGTATTTTCTCCCAATTGCTCGGAAATTGGTTCATTATATAAAAAAAAACATCAATCGGCTCTTTTCCGTACGCAACGAAATATCAGGCCAGTAATATCCAACACGACAGTAATAGAAATAGCTGGACAGTTTTTATTTTTTTATTTATGCTACCGAGGTTTTTAAGTACTTATACACTTACATAAATTAGGTGTTTGTAGGTACACGATGTTCTATCATTATAAGGCTGAATGAAGATTTTTTTTTTCAAATCTAATAATAGAACAAGAACCGCGCGCGGACGAAATAGCGCGAATGAAAATTAGATACTGTTGAATTAATTTGTGTATTATTTCTTCGCAAATGAGAGTAAAGTACTATACAAGTCTTGGCAGAAATAGCAATTAACAGCCACGTTTAGTGAAAAAAAATTATTGCTTCATTTCAGGCTTAGCAGTGCCCCCGCCAAGTCGAGCAAAGACGGGCACGGCCGTACCATCCTTTTCTCGAAGCAACTCGCGGTACTTTTAAGCCCTCTGTATCTTCGTTGTGGGTATACTATTATTTGCATCAAACATGGTACAATCTTTAGTAAATAATCAAAGGGTACAATAAGGTGTGACAAAACATTTTTATGAACTAATACATGTTCCACCAGGTACTGGCACATTATTTTTTTCATAATACATGTTTTTTTTTCGAATGGACTCTCGCAGAATTGGTACCCAAAATGGATACCCTAACTGCTTAACCGGGCGGGTATATAATACATGTATATTTGACAATACTTTTAAGTTACAATGGAATTATATAAATTATAAAGCTTGACGACCTAGTTACATGGGACTATAACATGACTGGCGAAATGTGGGTGTACTATTACACCTCTGCCTACCCCTTCGGGGAAATACAGGCGTGATGTTATGTTATGTTATGACGACCTAGTTTTGGCGGAAATAACACTGAATAGGTATTGTAACTCCATATTTGGTATGTCATGGATTTCCGCAAAGTAACGCCAGGGGGTCTACTCCCGTTCGACGACATTCGATAAATCGTACGATTCATCGCACAATTTGCTACTCCGGTCAACCATCGTTCCCTTATCGCATGCGATGATCGTGTTTTGACGTTTGTTTTTCTCATCTCCGGTAAATTGTATACGACTATGAACCGTAGTCTATCTTAATTGTGCCTTTTTTATGTGCCTATCTTTATTATGTAAGTATCAGTCGGAACGAAAGTTCGTACTTCGTTTGTCGTTCGTAAAACGCTAGTAGACCTACTGATGCCACTCTTTACCCATACAAGTTCATCAATATCCTTTCCCTCTCAGATGTAACGACACCCATGGGGAGTCAAGTCAGCCTATTATAAGGAATTAAAGAAACAACCTTACTTTTATCCACAAAGTAATAAAGATAATAAAATCTACGTAGGAATAATTAACTTCTCCGTTACGGCTTAGAAACAGCCTAATAATCGTTAGTAGCAAAATAGAAGGTAATTAATGTATACTTACATGAATAAACAAAGTCTAGACATGCTATATTAGAATGTAATAACTGCTTATTATTTATTTGTGTCAAGTAGTTATTAGTTACTAAGTATTCATCTCGAAGCTACGACTATTTTTAGGGTTCCGTACCCAAAGGGTCCCAATCGGGACCTTATTACTCTCGCTACGCTGTCTGTCCGACCATCCATCTATCCGTCATTCGGACGATAATAGGTAGCCAGTTGAAATGATCTCGGAATATGTGTTGCTATGTCAACAAATACATTTTTTTTAAAGTACAAGAATCCTCGAAAAGCATGCATTTTTTCAACGTTTTTGTTCCTGCTCTATCTTAAAACGTTAACACATACCAGCGTCAAACTTAGTATAATCATAGTGCATACTATGTAGTTTAGCAACAAATACTAAAAATATGGCACATAGACATATGTAGTGGTACCTGCGTAAGAAAGAGATGCAAAAATTCGAATTCGCGCACGGCACGCTGATGTCTTTTGATGAACTCTCGTAAATTGAATCAGTTTCTATGGGGTATCAGGTCGATGAGTGGTACGGAACCCTTACTGCGTGAGTCCGATACGCACTTGGCCGGTTTTTATTCTTAATTCCCACACTTTAATAACAAGTAAGGTTTTAAGGAGTCATAAGACGATACCTTTGTGTAAAATTAAATACCCATAGACTGAAAAATCTCAGAAAGTTTGCATATTAAATAAGTAAACGACTCAGACCATCATAACATAAAAAATCAAGAGTCAACTAAGTAAATATTCTTACAATAAAACAAGTTTACATCCCGTATATTATTAAAATTGGTTTTCCTGACGTTTTTAAAGCTTTGCAGCATTCGTGGTCGCAGGAAAACTTAAGGGGAATGAAGTTGCCAAGTGGTGCCCTCATTAGTAAAAAAAAATATTACTCGCTGAATTCATCATTTATCGAAAATTCGTTTTTAACGTTTGAAGTACAGGTACTGTAATTTTATCAGAAACTATTAATTCTGTAAATTATACTTCGCTGTAGTTGTAGATAGAATAAAACTTTTTAATAAAAAATGTAACCGACGAAAACAGAAACTGAAAAGCGAAAAATAAAATGAAGCTTTTAGTCTTAATTACTATTTTCTTAACTAAACTAATGTAAACAACTAATTATGAGTCGGCGCCAAACAAACATCAAAAGAATCATCAAAATCGGACCACTCTGTAAAAAGAAATCCGTGTTCATACATAGAAAAAAAAAAAAAGATACGCGTCGAATTGAGAACCTCCTCCTTTTTTTCGTCGGTTAAAAAGTGCGAAAAACTGCCACTTTTGGCATTTTTTCTACACATAGCTACAGCGACCTATATTTTACAGAGTTAATAGTTTCTGATTAAACTACAGTACACACGGCTACACATCAAGCTGTACATTTCCAGTATACGCTGACCTCGCATTGTATAGGCTTTCCGTACAATGCGAGTTCAGCTTATACTGGAAATGTACAGCTTGTTGTGTAGCCGTGTGTACCTGTACTTCAATCTTTAAAAACGAATTGAACTGATGTATGCAGCGAGTAATAATTTTCTTACTAATAGGGGCGCCACCAGGCTAATACATTCCCCTTAAACTAAAACATTATTTTCCACCTTCTCAACCAGACCAGGGTGACTTAGACCTTAATGCTTTTAATTCTAAGAAGAAGCCCATATCCAGTAGTGGCACAGTAATGAGCCGATTATGCTTCTTTTTTCTCGCAGTTACTTGAAAATCACTAACACTAAAAAGAACTTTCTCGGCTACCTAAAATAATACCTTTAGCCTTTTGACGTGTTAAGACTTACTGAAGAGTCACAATGTCGCATCAAATTGTTTGCAAGCTGTGGAAATCCACTTAGTTAGACAAAGCTAGGCAGCCTGGCCAGGCAACCAGTTTGGAATGGATAATCCGAACTTCAAGCAGCTTAGTAAGGCTGCAAAAGGCTATTACACTTGTCTTTTGTGTGTCTATTATATCTATAAATTTTTTTATGGGACATTTTTACACAGCACCATCTAGTCCCAAACTAAGCAGAGCTTGTACTATGGGTACTAGAAAATACTTATGTACTTTTTTTTGTAAATACATACCTACTTATAATACATAAGCAACACCCAGACCAACACAACCAACTCATGTTCATCACACAAATATTTGTGTCCTGTGGGAACTGAACCCACGACCTCGTAATCAGCAGTCCGTTACTCGAACCACTAGACCACAGATGTCTATCTATGCATCTAACAGTAATTTTCTATATTTTGGCTAGAACATGTGTAACTATTGTAATTTTTATCATTTTGGCTAGAACGCTTCATAACACATAAACAACATGTAGGTAACAAAATTAACAGTTTAAATCAACAATCAAATATATCATAGATGCACGATCACCGCTCGAAAAACGATCCCATCAAAGCTGTGCATTAATCATTGGCGTGAATAATTTCGCTCTCAGTCGCTTCACGACCGCGCTAGAGGCATAGAATAGGTAATAATACAAGTATAGAAACGAATCTCTTGTACACGGATCCCAAAAGCCGCCCTATAAATACCTACTTCCCTCTTCAGCTCCTAACGTCCCTCTGACGTCCGAGCGTGCTGCCAGGGCTGTTAGCTGGTAAATATTAAATGCGTTATGTGTTGGTTTAGTTAGAAAAAACTATTTTTGACTGTTCTGAGGTGAGACGTGTCACTAGTACATAGTATATTTGATTGGAGGATTTAATTAAGATATATGGATATGGATAACGTCGTGGGCTACACAGTAATAAATACTTTGATTATTACTAATTATTAATAATAATTATTTATTATTTTTAACGCATTTTTACGCATGCGAAACGAAATCTAACGATTTAAATAGTGGAAAGAAAAAAAAAATGAAAAAAAAATATAAAAAAATAGTAAGTATATCTATACGACTTTGAATTAACTGCAAAGTTACTGTTAGTCGAGTCGGTTAAGAAACACTGTTTCTTAATAAGATATCGCTGACGTCACCCAAAGATGTACCAAGTGGATGAGAATTTTGTTACCACGAGCAGTGTTCACTGTAGATTAGTGGCTAAACCACTGGCGTACTGAGCCAGGAGTCACAGGTTCGAATCCTGCTCGTGAGCGATTTTTTCTTCCACAATTTAAATCGTTATTAATAATAATTTATTTAAATGTATGTGAAGTTTTCCCGAAGAAATAAATAAATAGATCTATTACCATAATTTCTAATAGAACCATTGATCTTATCTTTTAAAAGCAATATCTGGAATAGTAACAATTAATTATACCCTGCCCCAGGGATATTACGTAATTGCTCTGCTGCACAGGCAATGTCTTAACAACTGTCACCATATTGTTATCACACAATATGATGCATCGTATTGTGTAAACACAATTAGGATATGACATGGATAACGAACAGCTTGAAGCGGCACTAATGTCTTGTAGTCGAAGTAATTTGCTCCAGATGCACTATGTAATGATATAAATCACACATCATCATAATCATCATCATTTCAGCCGAAAGATGTCCACTGCTGAACATAGGCCTCCCGCAAGCATCACCACAATAGCTTACAGTGCATCTGTTGCCGGAATTTTTTTTTTCTGTCCAAACAAAAAATGGCTGCTGGCTACGTATGGTAAGCACGGCTACACATCAAGCTGTACATTTCCAGTATAAGCTGACCGCTCATTGTAATGAAAGCCTATATGCAATGCGAGGTCAGTTTATAATGGAAATGTGTAGCTTGATGTGTAGCCGTGTGTACCTACTAAACAACACCACGGTATGGAACTCAATAGTTCAAACTTCAAACACATACTTGTTTTTTTTTTATCAGATCTGGTTTTTGTGTTTTAGATACCTAAATTCAAAACAGAAAGAACACATGTATTTATTAAGAATAAAATTCTTAAAAATACACACATACACAGATAATATTCTCCACATATGTAGCAAAAATGATTTGCATTGTTTAAACAACTTCTCCGAGATGTACTTATGTCGCAAAAACTTCAGATATTAATTTTAACCAAGTGAAACACGCATTTTATCAACGGACAAACACGCTTAAGGTGAATGCTACAGGGTAGCCCGCGAAATTCAAAATTTCTTGCGTTTTTTGCTAATTGTAACTCTGTTTCGCGTTGTATATCGGTCGAAATATGATTCGCGGCAGTAATAACAATATATCTACTGAATAATACTCATAAAAAATATTAACCTTGCTCTATAAACTGTACAAGCTCGATACTATTAATTTACGATCAAATTATCGATTTTCGAGCTTGTAGAGCTTATAAAGCTAGGTTTATGTATTTTATGAGTATTATTCAGTAGATATATTGTTATTACTACCGCTAATCGTATTTCGATTGATATACAGCGCGAAATAAAGCTACAATTAGCAAAAAACGCAAGAAATTTTGAATTTCGCAGGCTGGCCTGTAGCATTCACCTTAAGGCGCATGTAGCAGCCAAGTGGCGCCCCCATCAGCAAAAAAATATTACTCGCTGAATACATCATTTATTGAAATTCGTTTTTAACTATTGAAGTACAGGTACTGTAGTTTATTCAGAAACTATCAACTCTGTAAATTATAGTTCGCTGTAGTTGTAGATACAAAAAGTCCAAAAAACTGCAACTTTTGGTTGGTACGGTATTGTCAAAAATGAATTGAAAATGATATATTCAGCTGATGGGGGCGCCACTTGGCAGCTACATGCACCGTAAGTAATTTGAGATGCACAAAAATTTCTGAGGGTAGATTTGAAAATAATATGTCATATGGAAACGGTATCAACCATAAAGGTCACGGCAACAGACAAAAATGTAAATTTTGTAAACTAGTGTTATAATTCATTAACACATAATCACATAACACATTTGGAGCGCGTTTGCGGACTACACTCTCCATTCAGAACTTTTTTTGGAGACGTCTCAGGTGTGTAGTCTTATTTATTTTAGGTCTATCTTCAGCAATAGACGTTCACTTATGAAGACTTTAAAGATTAACAAATTAGGAAGTAATTTCATCATCATCATTTCAGCCGAAAGACGTCCACTGCTGGACAAAGGCCTCCCCCAAGCATCGCCACAACGACCGGTCCTGTGCCTTCCGCATCCAGCGGATAATAATAACAAATAATAATTAAAGCGGAAGTAATTTAGTTACGTGATAATAGAGCATCTAATCCTCATTTTAATTTAATCAATCAAGTATGTATCATCAAAACTGAAACATTTCATTATCTACGCCCAGATTACCAGGACAAATTCTATAACCGTTAAAATCAATACAAACAAACGAACAATTTCATTATGTCTAAATGCAATCAGCAATCAGCAGATTGCCTGTTTGTACAACAGTACAACACCATGCACCTTTCTTAAAGGTCCGCGTACACTTAGCAGAGTTCGCGTTTATGTCAACAAGCAGTTGCGTATGCAGGAATTAGTGTCTTTCTCATACAGAGGCGTTCATTTGTTTAAAATTTATCGTACAGCACTCGAATGAGATTGTTTTTTGACTTCACGCAGTGTTCTTTTTGAGTTGCAAAATTCTTAAAATATGACAATTTTAAGACGCATTTCCGATACACGTTGTTGTTGTCACTTCTAGGTAGGTATGTGGGTAAGTGAAATTTATCGTGTAATCAATGAAAAAATTGATTAATTAATAAAATATAATGACAATAATAATAATAATATAATATACCTGTACCTTATGCATGTATTTTTTTTAAGTTAACTTGAAGATTCTATTGTATGCCTTATGAGGTAAATTGTGCTGACCAAAAACTGTTATTGTAAGATCTTTTATGTACCACAATTGATGCAATAACGTTTATTTCTATTATAAGGTATGGTAGAAAAAAAAAAAAAATGTAGCTTGTAGCAAATTAAAAGTTTAAAAATACATTTTACAAGTCAAAAAGAAAACTGCGTGAAGCCAAAAAACTATCTCATTCGATTCATTTATTCTCTTCTTCAAGACAACAAGGTGGACCGACGACCTGGTGAAGGTCGTGGGAATCCGCTGGATGCGGAAGGCGCAGGACCGGTCGTTGTGGCGATGCTTGGGGGAGACCTATGTCCAGCAGTGGACGTCTTTCGGCTGAAATGATGATGAATGATGATTCTCTTTTTCTTCTTCTTCGTGTCGATGGTACAAACATTTACTGATAGTGGCACAGTAATCAGACGCTGCTGGCCCAGAAATTTGCCACGTCTTGTGCGTTGTCTGTGGCATTGTTTAGGTCACTCAATGTGCAAGTGCTTGGACATAAAGAGCAGCATAGCAAGTGTGACATTGATTGAGGATCAATGCCAAACGTGCAGGCTGTAGCCGTTTGGTCTATATAGCCTCACTTGCTCATATTAAGCCTGCATCTGCCTACCTGGGTGCGCAATTGGTTTAGTGACTTCCATGTAGGCCAGAGGAGTTTATACCCTGCAGGAAGCTTCTCACTGGGTTGGATGTAGTTTGCGGGTGGGGGTAATTTTTTCCAGGCAAAGTTTCCGACGAGCCTCAGCTGGAGTACCTTGTAGAGTCTCCGTTAATTTAAGGAAACTGTGGCGGCTCTTTAGGCGTCTGTTTATTTTAAGAGCTCATTCAGGGCATAGCATAGAACAACTTTTGCTATGGGACGAACCCAGAAATCGTTAAAAAAAATAGCTTTTCCCTAGAAAATCATCGAAGTCGCTCGACAAAATTTGTGGATCAGCTGATTTTTTCTTCACGATTTCAGCATTGACCCCGTAGTAAAAGTTGTTCGATAGTATTCCTTCAAAAGAGCTTTTAAAATATGACCACGCTTTTCTGATACACGTTGTATAATCTAATAGGTGTTTGATACTCAAAGCAAATTACGCCATATCACAACAGAGACTCACGCTAGATGCACTTAACTGCAGCTAAGTCATCAGTCATTTTTCCATCCACTCCTGTTGGCTTAACATTTTTTATTTGTCGTGTTACTACTCGTAACTGATTCGACAACATTAGCAATACAAATGGAAATATATCCAGATGGCGGCCTGCCTAAGTGGGCCCGCACCTTAATACTATTGTAGGTAGCTAAACCATGACACTCGCGTGCCACCCATGATTTTATACAAATTGGATGACAAGAGGTGGGAGGTATTTGATTAGATACTTATCACACGATTGATACGATGTCGCATTCTATGTGTTGACTGTACGGTTTTTCAATTAGATACCTACCTACATGGTGTTTACTAAATAATGTTATTGATTTATATTGCGAAACGACCTAAAAGCCCACCTGATGTTAAGCGGTTACCTTTGCCCATAACAACCTCAATACCACCTAGGATGTTGCTTAAATGGCAACGCAAGTCGGTTCACCAGACTGAGACATGAAGATAGAAAGTCTCATGTGATTGTAATTTCACCGGCATCCGTACCATTCACACTGGAACACAGCAATGCAAGCATCACTGTTTTGCAGCAGAAATAGGTACGGTGGTAGTACTTCCCCGGACAAGCTCCGTCACAAGGAGCTCTGTCTACTACTATATTGATTGATGAAAACGGTAAGGATAGCCTAGCGGTTGAACGATTGCCTTCCATGCAGGAGGGTCTGAGCCTGTGACTTTTCGAATTCATGTGCGGATCAAAATTTGACTATCACTTGCTTTAAACAGTGAAGGAAAACATCGTGAGGAAACCCTATTGAATTCGCATTTACGCAAACCAGGCTTGGAAAACAAAATGACGAAAAAAAAACGTTCAAAAGCGTACGAAGTTATATTTAAGTGGCCTAATGGCAAGCTTTTAGTCACTCAGTGGCACTTAAATGAAGTCTTGTGACCAACCGCGTCTTGAAGGTTAGTGTTGCATAAAGTAAAACGGATAACCTTTTAATAATCATCCTTGTAAAAGACGTGCTCAGAAAATGTCGTCTGCGAGTCTTTCTGCATCAACCCGAATTATACAATACAATACAATACAAATACTCTTTGTTGTATACAAATAGTACATTACTGCCGCGGCCGGCAACAGGAGCATTGATGGACGAACGTGAAAATGTGGGCCGAGGCGAAGCCGAGGCACACATGCGTGAGTCCATCAATGCCTGGTTGTGGCTAAGGCTTGTATAGTACTTTTCTCAAGTAATGTGCGGAAATTCAAACTAAGTAGTATTCTAGAATCAGTGGCGAACAACAAAACAATTTTCCTCGCGTCAATATGTTCATTTGTTTCTTTTTTACCTTAAACAGCTCTATTTGCAAGCCAGTTCGAAATTTAAATTAAATCTTTGATTGCTAGTTTTTGGAGTAAAAAGTTCGTTCCATTTTTAAATAACACGGCAGATATGAGTTTTCATAGTAATTTAATTGGCCGCTAAACTGGTCAGATATGGATTTTCATACTAATATTGCCGGCCGCTGCTCGCGTGTATTTGACCAGTACAGAAATTTCGATATATCTCGAAGAAGGTTGTCAAAATAATGTTCGAATTTCTAAGCATGTTTGAGAAAAAATAAATTAGCAACATACATGACTTTTAAAGAAGATGATGAACAATGGGCGGTCTTATCGCTCAAGGCGATTTCTTCCAGACAACCTTAGGATGGAACACATGGGCAAGTAAAGAAAGGGGTAGCACGCAGTGTAACAACATAATATAACATACTATACATACATATATCTACAACACAACTACATAAATATCAGATACAATAAACGTAATAACTACAATATAATATAAGGGTCGAAAGGAATCAATTCCCATACGAGGTATTTAGACGCCCGAGCGCAGCGAGGGCGTTTATAGTCACAGTAGGAATTGATGACTTTCACCCGCGTTAAACACTCTACTTTTCATTTCGAATATAAGGAAAGTAATAAATAGTAGTTTTTCTAAAATACATATTTTATCATTGTATGTACGAGTTAATATCCCGGCAAATTATGTAGTCTTTTTTAAATTTAAAATATGGAACACACCACGTCACCACCGGCGGCGGCGCCAGGCCGTCCCGCTTAATAGCTGGGTTTTTTTTTAAATTCATACTGGCTGTTTAAACCGTCAGTATGGAAATCTCTTTGGCTTAAACACTCACAAGACCGCATTTTATTTTATCGATATTTTTCTTAATTATGTTATAAATTTCGTAGCCGACTATCTATAGTTATATTTTTAATAGTAGATTGTTATACAAGGGTCAAAAGGAATTAAATCCCACGAGGTATGTAGACGCCCGAGCGCAGCTAGGGCGTCTATAGTCCGAGTAAAACACTCTACTTTTCATTTCGAATATAAGGATAACGCCGTAGAGGTTGCAAAATTTTGGGCTTGCCAAGTCTGACCACTGACACGAAGAAGGAAAGTAATAAATAGTAGTTTTTCTAAAATACGTATTTTCTTGTATGTTAGCTACTTCATAAAATCATCGTATGTATTTAAGTATCGTTACTTTGAAATTTCTGGCAAATGATTTTCGATTACTGTTTTTGCCTCGTCTTTAACCGAATCTGGGGTCAACATTTCAGAATCGCTTGAATTAATTTTGAATCAAATATTAGTCTATAAAACTGAGATTTTGAATTTCGGTACAGACATAGTTAGTATCCCGGCAAATTGTATAGTCTTTCTTAAATTTTAATTATGGAACACCCCGCGTCACCACCACCGGCGCCGGGCCATCCCGCTTATAGGTTTTTTTTAATTCACACTGGCTGTTTATTATAAACTCACAAGACTGCGGCATTTTTTTTCGATATTTTTCTTAATTATGAAAATAAATTCGTAGCCGACTATCTATAGTTATATTTTTAAAATTCATTCCCGCCCTAGGGAGGAAATCAATTACTATGAGTCTTTCCCGCCCTAGGGAGGGAATCAGCGTTTTCCACCCGCTACTCGGATCAAACAAATACTACTTTCCGAGTATGAGAAATTAAAAGGAAATTACAGTGATGATAGGTAGCGATCTTTTACCATTAATTAATTTATTGATTAGTAATTATACTCGGGCAGAGTATAGAGATGTGATTAAAAGTTAAAAAAAAAATTGTTTAATATTAAAAGTTATAAGAACATAACTTGTTAAATTAAAAGTTAAAATTATAACTTTTAAGGTGGGTATATAATTCACGTGTTCGTTTAGTTCAAAGAGTAAATTGCAGACTATATTACTTTTGAAGCAGTGAATGAGATATTATTGTTATAACTTATACTTTGTAAACATTAATCAAACATTAAAAGTTATTTTTTAGTTTGAATTAATAATAAAACCTATTTCTACTACGATAAGACTCACAATTCTATGTATTATTGTTAGTCATAAGGTAGTGTACCTACTTGTTTACGTTAATTCCGAGGAGTATACAGAACGGTCATTGTTATGAGTGTTATGATATGACTAAGAAGTTATAACTTTTAATGAACATCTCAGTATTTATTAATGATGTTAAGAGTTAAACAGAATTATTGAGTTAAATTAAATGTTATAACTTTTAATCACCACCTCTAGCAGAGTATAGTGTGGTAATAATATGCATCCTTATGTTGACCGAGCGTTGTGGCGCAACTTGGGAGAGGCCTATGTCCAGCAGTGGACTGCGATAGACCGAGTTGATTGATTGATTATGTTATTTACAGTAGAACAGAATTGAAGGAAATAGCCACGCCTGAAAACCTTTGATGAGACTTGCCGGAAGGGTGTGTATTTGTAACCGAATCTTGCGGGGTTGTGTGTGTGTTTGTGTACACAGTTTGTTGACTCGAGATGAGTTCCTATAGGGAAATTGCCAGACATAAACTTAGCTAAGGAGGGTATTAGATTACTTACGCTATTCGGGTCTAATAAGCGCAAAAATATTCTTTGATAGTGCTGCAGTGTGTTTTTATGTAGTGTTACGACGGAGGATTAAGCAGAGTGGACTGAAATACTTCAACCTCGATTTTCCTGGACTTAGAGACGTTTTCAGCAGGCTGAAATGCATTTTTAGTCCGTATCAGAGAAGGCTCCATCACATATCAAAGAATCAAAATTTTGACTAAGTTGCCGTCGTTTTCAGGCGCCTGAAACATGTTTTCAGGCCGTTTCAGGAGCCAACAAATCCGATGCCAATATTTCCTGAAAACCAGTTTTCAGGCGTTTTCAGGACCCCTTATGGCCATTTGACACCTACATGTAAAATTGTTGAAGAGTGAACGAGATAGAGCTAAATCTTAGACAAGGATAGACGAAGAACCTTCTGGAAGAGAGTGAGCAAGATAGAGCTAATATAAGACAAGGATAGACGAGATTCGACAAGCTTCGAGAACATTTCATTCTAGAAGTGAGAGAGATGGAGGATAGATGAAGTTCGACAAGGTTCGAGAACTTTCTATTACGAGAATGTACAAGTGAGAAAGAGTTATCTTATGACAAGGATAGGTGACGTTCGAGGACTTTCTAGTACCACGACTCGCGGCGTATATAAACGGCGCAGCTCAGCGCCAGTGGAGTTCAGTTGGAGTTCAGTTTGGATCAAGCGATACAAGCGATAACATCGAAGTGATATTCGGAGCGATTTAAGTAGTAACTTTGTGTGATAATTAGCGATTCAGTGTAATTGTTCTGTAATAAAGTGTTCTCTACGCATATAATCGGCTTTCTATCCATTTACGAACCCCCAGCTCGTAACAGTAGTTTATATGACTGTGTTTATGGGATGTTCTACGTTGCTTTTTATTTTTTATTGATTAACATGAAGAGTGAAGAATGATCATAACGAAATACAATAACATCGTACACTCAACCGCTATCAATGGTAACAAAGCTATTATAAGCGGGACTAGCTTAGTATGTTAGTTTCATACAAGACAGTAGGCTCTGCTTATTCTGGTTCGATGCATCGGTTGATAGTAAAAGTTTAATACCTCCTTTTTACGACACATACTGAAAAAGATGGGCCATCATTTGGACAAACATTATACAGCCAACACACCCACGGTGAAGGAAAACATCGTGAGGAAACCTGCACACCTGAAAGTGCTCCACACAGTGCTTATGGTGTGTTTCTGTGGTGTGTGTAATCCGCCAACCCGCACTAGGCCAGCGTGGTTGACTAAGGCCTTAACCTTCTCGTACTGAGAAGAAACCCGGTGACCATCAGTGGGACAGTAATGGGCTGATTACACTGGTTTTTTTTTTAGCTGCTAGTAACATAAAACCCGGCCAAGAGCATGTCGGGCCATGCTCAGTATTATAGGGTTCCTTAAGTAGGTCTAATTACAAACGAATCAAATCGAATATTAATCATTGCTATTTTAGTTTTTGCAAAGAGCACCACCTCGCGCTAAATTTAAGAAGTGTGTCATATCAATGTAACACAAAGTTTCTTTTTGTGATTTTTTTAAGTAGAAAGTAACTAAAGTAACTTATTTGCGAAGATCATTTTTCTCTAAGGTCAATGACCTATGAACTAGGACGTCTTAAGTATTTTTTAAAGAGAGTTTTTATAAAGGTCTACAATGTAGAAGACTATAAGTTTCTACGTTGCATAGTTTAGAAATGGCAGGGGGTGGGACACATTGCAAGCCACTTTGGCGAACTGTATTTCGCAGATGGTATACCTGATAAAAAAGTTATGTATGAAACATTATCTTCATTTTAGTAGACCTATTCAATGATAGCCCACACGAGGGGGTGCAGTGAAAAAAACATTTTCATCCCCATTTCACATGTATGGGCACCACCCCTTAAATACGTTATCAAGATTTTTTTATTCTTTTAAAATTGAGATCTATATCTAAAACATTTTTTAACAACATTTTATTTACTTATGTTTATAACTGTAGATGTTATTAAGCTGTAAAGGATTAGGAGAGACGGACGGACATGACGAAACTATAAGAGTTCCTTGTAGGACTACGGAACCCTAAAAGGCCACTAATAATCTGTCGCTACTAGTAGCTAACTAGTTTGAGATGTGGCAGCAAATCAGTTAAGTTAATTTAACAAAAATTTGGTGTCTACTAATTAAAATATAGCAATTTTTGAAGCAGCTAAACTAGTCAGCTATTTATGTTTTCAGTGTATGTTATGTTATACAGCCAACATTTATAAAGGCAACATTATTTTTGTCCCCAGGCCGTGGACGATGGAGACCAGAGTTGATGATGACGAAGCGCCAACAGACCCAGCGGCGAGAAAGCTCACGCATCATGACTACACAGAACAGGACTTTGAAGGTAATTATACCAGCTTATACAAACGTCAACCTATTGAATAGTCTCCAAACGCCGACATAGCATAGACCAGGGAGGTGATTCTCGCGTCGTAGAGATTATCTCAAACTCGACATAATGTCGAAACAAGATGGCGAATGTCGATTGAAAAGAAATTTTCATATTCTCAGAATGTCACATTAGAGATGTCTACGCCTAGCGCTCTAAATACAAAGATCTCTAAATTCATAGCAGTTGACATTACCGGCGTCATTTTTCGTAGAGATTTAAAATTAGAGATTATCTCGAATTAGACATTTATCTCTATAACGCGAGAATTGGGGCCCAGCTCCCCGATTCAGAACCACACGATAACCAGTTGTCGACCGGTTCGGTTTGTTATCTCGTTTTTGTCTATGATTCACCAGACACGCGGCGATGGGCCACCCTAATATACGGTTAATATTCCACGTCGCGCACGATGCATTTTGCTATAGGTATTTATTAGTCCACTCCACACGTTGGGATAAGAGTTGGCCCGTAATTATGCCTAGCGTCCACACGATGGAGATAATGTTAGTTTAGATTCGTCAGAGTCAATGTAAAGACGTCTGAAATAGAAGCTGCACTGGGCGATTTACCAAAAAGAACTTTTTTTTTTTTTTCTTAGATTACTGAGTGCTTAAGAGCTGAACTGTCAATTAAAATAACACAATAGTTAAACAATGGACGTCGTCTTTGAAAAATGTTTTGACAAACAATAGAATATCATTATTATTTGTTAACGATTCTTTTATAGAAATTCTATAACTATTGCCTCCATCCACGCGGATGACATTTTCACGACGCGGTGACCGTAAAAACAAGCTTGTTCGATGCGCCAACGTGTGGACGCATCGCCAACGTTGGCGCGTGATTCTTTTGATAAATCCGATGCGCACGCGATGAGCAACTACCAACGCTCGCCCCAACATTCAGGCCAACGCCATTTTCTCGATCTACACGTTGGCGAATAGCGTTGGCGCCAACGTTTGGGCCAATGTGTGGAGCCAGGGTTATACGTACCGTGAAGGAGTGGCATTCCGTCTATTTCCCGACAGTATAATCAAAATCAAATGTTTTTTATTTCAAATAAACCTAATTACAGGCACTTTTGAAACGTCAGGCTCTAGTTGCACGGTTCCAAATTGTGGGTCCTATGGAGAAGAACCGGCAAAAAACTCCATGGATAAACACTTTTTAAAATAGGTTATTGTTTATTACATCAAATTTATTCAAATAATGTGAGTATAATGTAGGTTAATGCCAGAAATAAACAAGAGTTTCAAAGTGAGAATATTGCCTTTAGAAATAAACGTAAAAAGAGTTGCCATAGTATGTAGGAGCTGACCTGTCCCGACAGACGGCACCCGTTCACGAGCATGACGCGAGCATCAGCCATCGCTTAACTCAACCATATTGAAGGGAACATAACGACCCGACACTAACGCCACCATCAGCATGACATTTAAGTGAGCATGACAGACTCATACTGCTAGACAACAGATTGGCAGGAATAAAATAATGTGGCGGTCTTTAAAGCATTCAATGCTGTATTCTGTATATACCTTTATGAAGATTTTTCCTCAGTGACTGAGACTTTTGGGAACAAGATCCTATAATCCACATAATAAAATTAGGCCAATTGATACAAACAATAGGTAAGTATGTACTAAGATGTGTAACGAATTTCAGGCTAGAAAAAGAATAAGATTATTTCCTTGACAGTTTCGTCGAAGCAATTCGCCGTTCTGCGAGCAATGTGCCCCGCCCACTGCCACTTAAGTTTGGCAATTCTTCGGGCTATGTCGGTTACTTTCGTTCTCCTGCGAATCTCCTCATTTCTGATTCGATCACGCAGGGACACTCCGAGCATAGCCCTCTCCATTGCCCTTTGAGTGACTTTGAGCCTTCTTATGAGGCCCATTGTGAGCGACCACGTTTCAGTACCGTAAGTAATTACTGGCAACACACACTGGACGTCTTTCGGCTGAAATGATGATGATGATGAGTGTTAGTCAGAATTACAACAACTACTACAATAATAATAAACTAAACTAACCCCGCTCCGTCGAATGACGGTACTTTTATAAAGTCAGCTCGATTCATAAAACAAACAACCCTCATTTTATTTTATAAAATGATAACGCGCTAACATGTATAGAAGATGGGATTGCTACCCATAGTCATACAGAATCTTGGGGCTTGGATCAGCTAGATATTATTGGTGGTTGTAAATCCGTGGATAGGCAGATATTAATTCTTCTGACTGTACATACAGAAAAACCTAAACTGGTTTATATTCTACACAGTATCTGCCAAATATAATTATATTTTTGTAGAAATAAATAAATACATAAATACATATACATATTGTTGGGACATTTTACACATCACCATCTAGTCCCAAACTAAGCAGAGCTTGTGGTATGGGTACTAGACAATGGATATAATACTTAAATACTTAAAATATCTTGTAAGTACACTTTTTCGGAATAAGAAACGATGAAAATTATACTTATCGTCTCAATATATCAAGAGAGTGACGACGTTTACCTAAAAAGAGTAAATATAATAATAAATAGAACTCCAGTAATTTGGGAAAAAAGATAAAATTGAACAAAAAAATTTGGAACGAAAATGTTGGATAAATATTATGAATATTATTTATCTGAGTGATGAAAGATAAAAATTGCCATGTTGAAAAATAAGATAGTAAAACTTTTATTAAAATTTTCTTTTACGGTTATGTTTCTAGGCTTGTGGTGATTATTATTACAGCTACTAAGGCATCGTAAAAGAATATTAAAAAGTGGATGTGTAACATGTAAAAATATAAAAATCAGCCAAGTGCGAGTCAGACTCACGCAGTAAGCGTTACGTACCACCCATTGACCCGATACTACATAAAAACTGATTTAATTTACGAGAGTTCATCAAAAAATAACGTACAGAGAGCGAAATGAGAATTTTTGCATCTCTTTCTTACCCAAGGACCACCACATTTGTCTATGGTGGCCCTATATTTTTCAAGTATTTGTTGCTAAATTACATAGTATGCACTATAATCAGACCAAGTTTGACGCTGGTATGTATTACCATTTTGAAGATAGAGCAGGGACAAAAACGTTAAAAGAAATGCATGTTTTTCAAGGTTTCTTGTATCGGGTCCCTTTGGTTATATACTTTTTTTTTTTTTTATTATTTTTCGTGATAGGATTCATAGCAACACATTCTGAGAAAATTTCAACCAGCTACCTATTACCGTTCAAAAGATACAGCCCTGTGACAGAGAGACGGACGCACGGATAGCGTAGCGAGAGTAATAGGTTTCCATTTGGCACCTTTTGGGTACGGAACCCTAAAAATCATAAAACATATTACGATGCTAGGCTTATATTTACTTTATAGCTGCTTAATTCTTACCTAGGCGTAATAGATTTATGTAACATAATATTACATGCATCTGATAGAATCTGATATGCTTGTGTTTGTTATTTATCTCACAAACGTCAACTTATTCAATATTTTGTTAGCCGTCATGTCTAAGCGTAAACAGTAGAAAAACTCTGTGTTTCTTCGGGAAATTAAAGTAATAAAACAAAGTTTAACCGGATTAAATCGCGTATATTATTTAAATTGGTTTTCCTGACGTTTCGAAAGCTTTGCAGCATTTCGTGGTCGCAGGTAGACTAAGATGACAAGCGTCTTTACAGATATTTCTAAAAAATATTTCAATCTACCGTACAATATCTACTTCTACTATCTACTACAATTATAAAATTGTTAAATGTCAGTTGTCTGTTTGTTTGTTTTTTCCAGCATCACGATAAAACTACTGGACCGATTTTGTTAAAACTGTTTGTGACTAAAAACTTGTGATTTAACTTAAAAACTGGTATGTATTTTACCTCGCTACGATGACGGGAACCGGTGATTTTTAATTATATTTTTCTACAAAATTTTGCATACATTAAGGTGCTCATATCCAGCTGTCATTCGCTAGCATGCGCTCTAGCACGCGCCTCCATAGACAAAATACGGCTGCTAAAGAAATTGCATTAAAAAATTTTTGGTCGGGCCGAATTGTACTGGGTAGAAAAAAAGAATCCTGTCGTATGTGGGTGGTGCCATCTTGGAAATGCACTCTTTTGAGCCAACCGAAAATCAGAATCTTTCGACTTACAGACACGGACCAGAAGCTACCTCTAAATTGCGATTTCTCAAACTTTTGTATGAAAAGTAATAAAATTATGTTAGAAGTACCTAAACGTTGTTATATTGTATCCATCTTAATATACGAATAAGCATAAAGTTATCTTGGTGTAACTAAAAAAATACTATTCATCATTACAGCCGAAAGACGTCCACTACTGGACATAGGCCTCCCCCAATTAAGGGGGTGAAAAAAATAATATTATCAGTATACAATTTTTAACTATCTTTTTCTTCTTATCTTATCTTCTTCTTCTTGATCTTAACTATTATAAAATTGTAAATGTCTGTTTGTTTGTTTGTTTGAGCATCACGCTAAAACTACTGGACCGATTTTAATGAAAAAACACAAAGAGTGTGGGTGTCAGGGTGAGGGTGAGTGTGAGGGTGAGGGTGCGGGTGAGTGTGAGGGTGAGTTGGAGGGTGAGTGTGAGGTTGAGTGTGAGGGTGAGCGTGAGGGTGAGCGTGAGGGTGAGCGTGAGGGTGAGCGTGAGTGTGAGTGTGAGGGTGCGGGTGAGTGTGATGCTGAGTGTGAGGGTAAGTGTGAGGGAGAATGTGAGGGTGAGCGTGAAGGTGAGTGTGAGGGTGAGGTTGAGGATGAGTGTGAGGGTGAGTGTAATGGTGAGTGTGAGGGTGAGGGTAAGGGTGAATGTGAGGGTGAGTGTGAAGGTGAGGGTGAGTGTGAGTGTGAGGGTGAGTGCGAGGGTGAGCGTGAGTGTGAGGGAGAGCATGAGCGTGAGTGTGTGCGTGAAGGTAAACTTGAGGGTGAGCGTGAGTGTGTGTGAGCGTGATTGTGAATGTATGTAAGTGGGAGGGTGTGTGGGGGTGAGTGTGTGGGTGAGGGTGAGTGTGAGGGTGAGTGTGAGGGTGAGTGTGAGGGGGAGCGTGAGGGTGAGCGTGAGTGTGAGGGTGAGTGGGACTGGGACTGAACTGGACTCGACTGGGCACGACTGGACTCGACTGGACACGACTGGACTCGACTGGACTGGACTGGACGGTCTGAATGAAAGGATGGATGGATTGAACTGGACTGGACTGGACTGGACTGAATTAACAAGATCCGTCTCGTGGGTTAACAGAATTGAACGCGAGCGGAGCCGCGGGTAAAAGCTAGTTATTAATTAAAATCGTTTCGATGCACGCAGTAATCACTCACAATATAATTATCTTTTACAGTGTTGCGTGCTGTTTGGGACTTGATTATTTTTATAACAAAGATAAAACAGAAAAAAAGTACGGTGTGCCTGGAAGTTTATTTCAGGTTTAGCGAAAACATTTAGCATATCGACGATTCAATACACAATGTCACATTTGAATCCATCTTTATTTATGCTCTACAAAATACACAAGAACACGAGTCGATTACAGAAGCGTGCAATTAAGTTGAACTAAGAAGTACGCATTTCACTGTAATGACACAATGGTTATATAGAATCGTTTTAATCGATCACTCCACGAAATTAAGGGGATATGCCATAATCGCCACGCTTGCCAGGTGGGTTGGCGATCGCAGTTGGTTGGTTAAATACTCAGAGAACGCTGCTGCCCATCCTCTGGTGAATCCCTTAATCGCCTTTTACGACGCCCATGAGAAGATATAGGGTGGTGCAATTCTTTATGTCCTCCACCACACGGAAAATCAGAAAAAAAAAAAACAGCATTCAATGCACAATAAATTAAGCCTTAAAAAACTTCCGCTGCTAGAGATGCAATTTTAGTGACTCTGCGTCCAAAACAGCACTGATGATCAAGCAAATGGTTTGCGCACTGGTGTCCTAAAAGACACCTGTACTATGAGGTATGACTTCGAACATAAAAAATATTCAGAATCGTGTACTAAAATGTTAAATTAACAGAACACAGTTATTTATTTATTTTATTTATTTATTTGTTCAGTGGTATACATAACAAAAACATTCTAAAGATGTAAACATAAACTCATTAGAGTTTTACCGTACATCAGTATCATCGACTATGCAAACAGGTAAACAAAAATGTAGTTAACAAGGTAGGATATTAAATAAGTACAATGTGGGTAGATACCAGATAATACTTAATTTTTCCGAATTTAATTCATTATTCATTAAGAAAACATTTCCTTTCAAAATACGAGTACTTACGAAAGTCGATTGAAACTTAGACGACTGTTATTCTGAAACTTTTCGGTCAATTCAATTCCTTAATGTATATTAATGAACTATAATGAGGAATCAAATTATACTTTTAAATTTTTTATCTACACTCGTATCGTAAAATTCGAATTATGAACTCGAAAGTAATATCATAATGACATACTTTACGCACATGCACCTGTAACGAATTTAAAAAGTTTCATTACGATACAGTTTGCTGAACAAAACAATGCGGTAATTTTTTTTTTTTTTCCATAACCGCACTCTTCAGCCCAACTAAGGAGTTTTTAATGCCACTTCGACCTAACCAAGGAGTTTTCAAACCTTTTTTTTAGCAGTCGTACAGTTTGGCACCAATGAGTACACAAAATTCAGGGTGGCGCCACTTGTCATACATTGAAAATTTTTATCGTTTAAAATCGCGTTTTTGGCAGAACTTTTGATTGTCATATTGCTTTTAATTATATTTAAGTGTTTACAGGCATATTTTTTGTATGAAGAAACAGAGATTGACGGAATCCTGACAAGGATAGAAAATTAGTTCCGATTATAATGTTTTCGCCAGACTATATTTTATTATCTGTGTAGGCGCGCACCAGCGCGCGTGCGCGGTCGCGCGCCATGGCCACTGGATTTGTTCATCGTTACTTGTAAATTTATTGTTATTGTTTACGTTATTATTATGGTTTTGTATGTCGAAAGTTTTATTCTGGGCAAAAATATCTGACTACAGCAGTGATACTGAACTGAGGAGAATATGACCCCGCCTGAATTTCTGGATGCAGCAACGTAAATGACGAACAATCTTTTACCAGAGAAATCAAGAAAAACAACGACAATGTTACCAAGATTTCAAGATTTTGACTTTGGTATTTTATTTAAAATTGTATGAGTGTAGATAAAATAGTGTATGAAACTGACATAATTAGGTATTAAAACACTCGTGTGATACTATTAAAAACCTCGCCTACGGCTCGGTTTTTAAACTCACGCTCGTGTTTTAATAACCCCTATTATGCAACAGTTTCATAAACTACTATTATCTATAAGAACAGTTTTAATTTTATTTCTACATTATGTAACATTTTATTGTTGACTAGACTTTACCCGCAGTTTCCCCGTTAATTCGGCTTCTCACAGTAAGACTTATCGCACATCCCTCGAAAACTAGGCTTTATTTTAATCCAGGTTATGGTATATCTGTGAGCAAAATTTCAACCAATGACGTCCGCTGCTGGACATAGGCCTCACCCAAAATGGGGGAATTGCCATAATCGCCACGCTTGGCGACCTAGCTACCTACCGGCAAACTGACTACCTATTACTGTTCAAAAGATACAGCCCTGTGACAGTCAGATGGATGGACGGACAACGTAGCGAGAGTAATAGGGGCCCGTTTGGCACTCTTTGGGTACGGAACCCTAAATAGGACAAATTGTGCAAGAAATAATAACCAAAAAACCACAAGAAAAGCTCTTCTTCGAATCTCCGCAGATAAACGTGGAAAACTATAAATAAACAACTAAAGAGCAATATTCCATTTGTAAAACATTCCTTAATGACGGCTTCAGCACAAGTAGGGGAGAAATGTCTTCAGTTTCCATGGTGGATATTTAGGTCAGGAGGGTTGGACGAGTGCGATAGGGGAGACGAAATCCAATAGCTGCTATTTTTATACTGGTATATGTCCGTAGGAATACCATAGTATGTTTGGAATGGGATAAGTTGAGGATTGATCGAGTGTCAACAACTGTGATGAATATTTTGCACTTTAACTGTTATCTACGCGTCGATTGGAAACAATATGCCATATTTGTATATATATTTTACCGGTAATATTAAAATACAAACAAAAATTGCGTGTGGTGCCGGATGTAAATGCACCACCCTATATCTTCTCTTATCTTAGGCGAAATGTGGGTGTACTATTACACCTCTGCCTACCCCTTTGGGGAAATACAGGCGTGATGTTATGTTATGTTGTTATATCTTCTCATGGGTGTCGTAAAAGGCGACTAAGGGATTCACCAGAGGATGGGCAGCAGCGTTTTCTGAGTATTTAACCAACCAACTGCGATCGCCAACCCGCTTGCCAAGCGTGGCGATTATGTATAACCAACTGTATGCATGCATATCCTCCCAACATATGCTTGGGGGAGGCCTATGTCTAATAGAGGACGTCGTTCGGCTGAAATGATAATGATGATGAAACAAAAATTGCATTTTATGTGATCATTATTAAAAAATGCAACATAGTATGTACTTTGCACTTCAATTTGAAATGGTGATTGTATTTTATTAATAAGACATTTTTTTGTAACGAAATTCCTTATGCTTAGGGGGCTTGTGGTAGGTGTGATTTGAGAGAAAATGTAGCGTCACGTCACGCTAAGATTTCCGTTATACGCATAGATTACATTGAATATACGGACATAGAGTTGACAGCTGACCTCATCTTTAAGCTCCATCTGGTGGGTAACGTCAAAGTTACAGCTAACTATTAAATAAAATATACAAAAAGACATGTTTTGCTTGTCTCAGTCCGACGCATGATGATTTCTGCTATCTATCTATGCTTGTATTATACATAGTTACAAAATTTTGCATTATCATGAACCGGTCAAAAATATGAATTTTAAGGATAACTTCGTTCCTGACGGGGGTCAAGAGAAATAAATTAATTTTATACGTTGTATAAGTCTGTAAATATAATTTATTGTTACTGCTAAATAAATATAAAGATTGTTACGAGAAAAAAAAAAAAAAAAAACTTTTTCCTTTCAATAAACAATAAGTGCTCACAATAGCCAACACTTCCTATTACAGAATTTCCCTCGCAATACGTAATTGAATTATGCCTGCAAGTCGTTGCCAGATCGTTGCCAGCTGCCAGATATACGGTTTAATTGAACTCTTACCTTAGTTGCATGATATCGATCTTGTAACTTGCACAAACAACTGTGCATGCAATTCTGGGACGGTTAGGTTAGGTAAAAGTAACTACTCGTATAGTTCGTATAATAGATAACATTGCAATAGTGAACACATTGACATGACCTTTTTTTTATAGTATAGGATGTCGAATCGAGCTAAAGGCCCCCTTGATGTTAAGCTGTTACCTTTTCCCATAACAACTTCAATACCACCTGGGCTGTTGCCTAAATGGTACCGCAAGTCGGTTTGCCAAACTGAGACATGAAGATGGAAAGTCTCATGTGATTGTAATTTCACGCGCACCCGTACCCTTCAGACCGAAACACAGCAATGCAAGCATCACTATTTGGCGGAGAAGTAGGTACGGTGGTAGTACTTCCGCGGACGAGCTCTTTCACAAAGGTGCTCTACTACTATTAAAATTCCGAGGTCGTAAGTTATAAACGATATTGCTACTATTGCATACTAATCTGTCGCTAATGTTATTTAGCTAGCGTAATAATACACGAGTTGCTATGCGACCTTACTGCTAATGTGGCCACTACCGCGATATCCCAGTGATCACAATTACACACGTTTTGTGAAACAATTTATGCGTGGTCGCGTAGTTATCGTAGAGTTGACAGAATGAAGAAGAGGTCAACGTCCGTTAATGCTTTGTTATGCCACACTAACTGGGATAAGGGGAGCACTTATGCACTGTAATATGTCCCGCGCATAAGCAAATCAATTTTATTTATGTTAATCTTACTTAAGGTGTAACATAAATTGATGTTTCTGTTGTTAAAGTAATCTTACATAAAAAAAACAAAGCAGTTTTCTGTGTTATTTGTATACAAAACAGAAAATACTGGCAAGAAACAGAAAGTTTGAAGAAAGATATGTATTGTAAAAAGTTGGCTCGCTAGAAAAACACTTTTCTCCTTTACAGAAAGGTCGTGAAAACGTTTCAAAGGAACAATAGTTCAGGGCCCTAATTCACGTAATTTCATGAAGCGCCGATCAAGTTGCAGTGACGCTGCAGTTAAGTTCAAGTATTAGTGCTTAATGGTATTCTTGTAATATTTGAACTGCGCGTAAGCTGCACGTCAATTACACGACAGCCAAACTTACTAACGTTGTGGCCATATGAGAGGATAAAAATTACCCACTAAATAATCGATTTCGTTTCAATGAATATAACGTTATAAAACTTTTTAACAAAAAATAAAACTGACTTCAAAAACCTTAACTAAAAAAGTAAAAAATAATCATTATTTGTATTTTAAAATCTTAACATAAACAACATTTTTAAGGCGGCGCGTGGTTGACCATTTGCGTCATGTAATGTACAGTCGAGCGCAATATATACAGTAAAAACAATTTATGTGAACGTACATGAAAATCACGCACCGCCTTCAAGATGTTGTTTATGTTAAGATTTTAAAATACAAACAATGATTATTTTTTACTTTTTTAGTTAAGGTTTTTGAAGTCGGTTTTATTTTTTGTTAAAAAGTTTTTATTTCATACTTTTTAGTTGAGGGTTGATTCATAAATGTTTATATAACCAATTTGAGAATATATTTTTTATTATCCTTTGCTATCCCACTGCTGGGCAAAGGTCTCGCTCATGTTCTTACAAACATCCAATCACAAAAAAAAACACGCATATCTGCCCAGAATTCTCAGAAAAACGAACCAATGAGCAGATCATCTAGATAGGCGAAGCTAAAATAAACTGATTTATTGAAGCTAGTTAAAAAACTACTCAACCTAAGTCAATAAAATTTATATGGGACCACCGCGCAGACTTTCTCTACCAAATAAAAAAACAACCACGTAAATCGGCCCACAAATCTCGGAGAAATCGGTGTACATACATGAAAAAAAAAAAAAAAAAAAAAAAAAAAAAAAACCCGCGGAATACGTAACCTCCTCCTTTTTTTGAAGTCGGTTAAAAAAACAAAGCAGTTTTCTGTGTTATTTGTATACAAAACAGAAAATACTGGCAAGAAACAGAAAGTTTGAAGAAAGATATGTATTGTAAAAAGTTGGCTCGCTTAGAAAAACACTTTTCTCCTTTACAGAAAGGTTGTGAAATCTTTTCAAATGAACAATAGTTCAGGGCCCTAATTCACGTAATTTCATGAAGCGCCGATCAAGTTGCAGTGACGCTGCAGTTAAGTTCAAGTATTAGTGCTTAATGGTATTCTTGTAATATTTGAACTGCGCGTAAGCTGCACGTCAATTGCACGACAGCCAAACTTACTAACGTTGTGGCCATATGAGAGAATAATACGGAACCCTAAAAATTACCCACTAAATAATCGATTTCGTTTCAATGAATATAACGTTATAAAATCATCATCCTCCGAGCCTTTTCCCAATTATATTGGGGTCGGCTTCCAGTCTAGCCAGATGCGGCTGAACATCAGCATTTTACACGGAGCGACTGCCATCAGACTCCCGCAACCCAGTTACTGGGTAATACTGACATTCAGAGGTTAGACCAGTTGTCAGACTTTCAGGCTTCTGACTACCCGTAACGACTGCCATAGATATTCGTATGACAACCGGGACCGACAGCTTAACGTGCTCTCTGAGGCACGGAGGGGTCTCAATGTGTAATGAAACGGTCACCCATCCACAGACTGACCGCGGGAAGTGCAGCTTAACCTTGCAGATCGTACAATCCGCGCAGTAGTTGCATCGATACGAGCCCCTCGTTACGTTATAAAATATTAAAATAATATTCCAATACTGATTTTAGTGCTTTTTATTACCACTTTTCTTACCGATCAAGTTGCGTTCAGAATCACGTACTAATGACGCGCAAAAGTAGAATGACATTATTGGGCTTGCCAGACGTGAACTTGATGCGAGTTTATCTGACAGCAGTCGCCGAAGATATAGTGGAGTGCCTAGGGAGTTTGAGTTATTGTTAGTGGTGTAACTCAGCTTAGAACCTGTTCTAATATTCAGATCAGATAAGCTTGAGATGCAGCTAAATGACAAAATACGCATATCACGACTCAAAGAAAAGTTGGTATCTATCTGTGCGACGTCTTACGTTGCACGAGACTTTACGAGAGATAAAAGATGTCCATACGAATAAAAATCTGTTTGAACCGGTGAGCAATAGCGGCGACAGATGTTAGCGAGTCGCGGAGTGAGCGAGTGAACGTGCGCTCAAATAGATCAAACGCTCAGCGACTCGTATCACAGATTATAACTCGAAGAAGGCAGAGGCACAAATTGAGCTGATCTATACTAGCCGGTTCATAGCTGGGTAAGGCCGTTAAAAATGGATTATTTCACCTTAGCTTTTCGTCCGGTATTTATTTAATATGAAAACGATAAGTCACCTGTAAAATATATTTTTCCTGCATTAAGGAAGTTATTTTCTAGTTGTTGAAATGCCACAAACACCTAAAAAACATTTTCTTTGTATTTTTTTAAATAAAATATCGTGGGAACATAACATTTTCTAGAACAAATAAAAGTGTCCCAAATTTTCACCCTTATACAAATATTATTGAATTTGGACATTTCGTTGTATTTCAATTGAATTTTATAGTTTATCTTAATGATTATTGCCTTTTCTAAAATATGACATATATTACGACCGTTTGATAAATGAAACAATGATTATTTTGGGAAATTACATCGTGTCCGCATATTTAAAGCTTTTAAGTTACTTATTTTATGTTACCAAAATTTTCCCAAAAAAATATCAATTGAGCAGTACAATCTGCTTTGATACCTTGGCTGCACTATTGTCTAATATCTGTGCTAGATAATTATCACTAGTCAGCCATTTTTGTGATTGTGCATTATTTTGTTTGGTAAGGTGCAGATAGTCGTCGTCGAAAAAAATTGTACTGGTTAATTTAAATGAAAATATTAATATTTTACTTGAAAACACAAATTATATAGTTAATGTAATGTTTAAGGTATAGTTAGAAGCTGCGTACGCGCCTATTTTTACGTCGTAATTCCGTAAAATTGAGAATGTTGTTTGACGAGAGGTCAGGTTTTAAGTTACTTTTATGTGACTTATGTTACCATTTTTTACATTTTTTTAAATCACGTAACATAAAAGTGGTATAAAGCATGAAAAATTTGTTCTGAAAATGCCTTTAAAAACTTTCATGTTACTTTTAAGTTACCAGCTACCTTTACTATAAACTATAAATAGTTACTTTTATGTTACATGAGGCCAATTTTACGGCCTTACCCAGCTCCGATTCACAAACGTGAACCGTAAACTGAGCTGCAGCTCACGCATTTTCGTTGAGTTACCCATGTCTAATAATTAGGTTCCGAGGTTTTTATACATATTTCAAGCACTTAGGTGGCTCCACTAATAAGAGAATACGAAAAGCGATGTTTTGATCGAAACTTAGCTGCAACTTAACTGCAACTGTACTGTCTTTAGTTACGTGAATCGACCTACAGTTTCTAAGGCGTTGACTTGTAAAGTTTTAATTTATAGTGAAACATTGCTCGGTAGTAATCAGTGCAAGCATATTGAACTTAATTGAGTAGTGATCAATAAATACAATAAACAATGAAACGACTGCTCGTTAAAAATTCATCGTCATTAAAAGTTCACAGATGGACGGACGAAATAACAAGCATTTCTTTGTGTTAAAATTTGTTATAGTAGATAATGCAGGTTGTTCCTAAAGTGAACATTTTGAATTATAATAAAACTTTTATTTTACCTATGAAATGATTTACTAAGTACTTAAGACGCTGACAACAGCCAAATGCCCCAAATAGGCTTCTTTTAAAAACATTTTTAGCTGTATCTATTCAGTTTGTGGCAGTGAAAAAAATATATGTTAATCTTGATCGTATTTTCTGAAACTGTATTGTGCCCAAAACACGTTTTCTTGAAGTTTTCTCGATAGAAAAGAAGTGTAAACAGTCTCTATTATTTACTAAATATTATAAATAAAATTAAGAAAACAATTGAGAAAGACAATAATCTAAACATTTGTTGTTTCCGTTTTTCAAATAAGCTTTTAGTTTTTTATTTAAAAATGTTTTTGTTAATTTTCATTCAAGTTGAGCGGCGTATCCGACGTCCCTCGGCTCGTTGCCTCTCTTTCAGTTCTGTACGAAACGACAGTGACCGCAGAGGTCTGATTTTTTGGGTGTTGTCAGCCTCTTAAGAATTGAATTTGACCAATTATATCTGGAATAATATTTATTTTACTTACACATTAACTTATACAATAGCCTAAAGTAAAACAGAAATTAAACGTACTAAGACCGGCAGCATTGCCACGTTGTCTGATAATAAAATTGTTTTTTTGTTTTTTCCGAAAAAAAAAAAAACAAGTTGACACTACGAATTGGTTCTATTAGTGTTAAGAAGTGTATGTTTTTCGTTTCCGGAATGATTAAATATTCAGCGTGTACGTGAAGTTTTCTAAAATATTATGTAACGAAAGGATATTGACCAACTTGTATGGGGCTCCAGGCCCACAAAAATCCAAGTTGTAACCGAATAAAACCAGATTAATTTCAAGAATATAATTATGACGTACTTTAATCACTTTATACTATTTTGATACCTCGCAGGGTTTTAAAATATCTAATTTTAAGAAAGAATGAGTTAAAGCAGTATCATCGCCATTTAAAACTCAGTAGTAAAACTATAATACAATTACCTATTATTTCATTGTTCTCAGTGGTTTTCTTAAAAGTCATTAGCCAATACATTAAATGGCGTACGTGAGCCATGTGCCACGAAGAGATTTTTATTCATTTAATTTCCATTTCATGATCTGTTTCACTGAAAAAAAATAACTTTAGATATATAATTATGTATTTTCATCCTTAATGATGTCAATTATCAAAATAAACACGTGGAAAGACTTTCATTCGAGTACTTTATACGTTTATAAAATGCCTGAACTGATGATATCGACAACCCTATATTCCATAAAGCTGCACATGGAAAGGTCAAGCTTACTTTATTTAGTTTTAAAAGACCTCTGGGATAGTAAATAACTCAAGAGCGTAGTGAATGGGCCACCGTAATGACCTCCGCGGTTTAATAACTAAGGGTTAGTCATCACCATCAATAATAATAATAAATACAAGGTAACTTAATTATTATACTCATTGAAATTTAAAAAATAAACATGATTTATATCTTTAGATTTCGTTTTGCGTTAAAATAATCAATTATTGAAATAATTCAAAAACTACCGTTTTATTTTATTTTTGAACTAAACCACCGACGAAAACATCTTAAGGCATCATCATCATTTCAGCCGAAAGACGTCCACTCTCCCCCAAGCATCGCCACAACGACCGGTCCTGTGCCTTCCGCATCCAGCGGATTCCTGCGACCTTCACCAGGTCGTCGGTCCACCTTGTGGGGGGCCTACCCACGCTGCACCTTCCAGTACGCGGTCGCCACTCCAGAAGTTTACTGCCCCATCGGCCATCCGTTCTGCGAGCAATGTGCCCCGCCCACTGCCACTTAAGTTTAGCAATTCTTCGGGCTATGTCGGTCACTTTCGTTCTCCTGCGAATCTCCTCATTTCTGATTCGATCACGCAGGGACACTCCGAGCATAGCCCTCTCCATTGCCCTTGAGTGACTTTGAGCCTTCTTATCAGGCCCATTGTGAGCGACCACGTTTCAGTACCGTAAGTAATTACTGGCAACACACACTGGTCAAAGACTTTCGTCTTGAGACACTGCGGTATTTTGGACGAGAAGATATTGCATCAAATAAAGTTCAAATAGTTTGAAGATATTAAATTGTGGAAAGAAAAAATCGCTCACGTGCAGGATTCGAACCTGCGATTCCTGGCTCAGTACGCCAGTGCTTTAGCCACTAAGCTACCGTGAACACTGCTCGACAATGCATTTCCACAATTTAAATCGTTAGATTTCGCTTCGCATGCGTAAATGCATAAAAAAAAAAATATTAGCTTGAAGATATCGAAAAATAAAATGAATTGACGCGTAGCGGTTTTCGTGTCAGCTACGTGTTTCGTAGCAGCTGCTACGGCTACGTCGTAGTTATCACATAATCACTTTATTACGGTAGTTTAAACTACGATCGGGTGTGGTGGATTATAAGTGATAATCAGGTATTTTCTTCCACTGCTGGTAATAAGACTTGAATGACCATTTCGATCGATTTTGAACCGTTTCCATTTAATGACTTCCCGCTAAATAATAATAAATAGTGCCATTAAGAATTCCACTTGCCATAAGAATATAACTTTTATCCCCAGCAGATTTTTAGAAGTCTAACTCAATCATAAACAATGTTATTGTTAGAATCTCTATTCATTTTTATTCCTAGAAGAACATAATAATAGTGATAGAATTATCCTAGAAATAAACAGGTATAGGTATACGTAGTTCATAATTTATTATCGTATGTTTATATTTAGTATGTTTTTAATGTCACACTCTTTGTCTACGTCTTTCTTTTATCCTACTTTCCTGTCGCAGGACTGCTGGAAGAAATTTCTTCTAGAGATAAGCAGTACTTTTGTGCTCAAGTGTTTGTTCTGTATGTTTTCTATTTGTTGTGAAAAATGTGTTGTGTGTACATAAATAAATAAATACAGATAATTACGCCTGTATTACCCAAAGGTGGGGCAGGTAGGCAGAGTATTTGTATTTTCTTGAATATTTATTAGTGGTGTGTAACTCAGCTCAGAACCGGTTCAAATATTCAGAACAATAAACTTGGGCTGTTGAGCTGCAGCTCAATGACAAAATACGCAGCTCAAGACTCCAATAAAAGTATCAATCTGTGCGACATCGATTCGTTTTTCCACTTGTTCGTTGCCTTTCGTTTTTCCACTTGTCCGTTGCGATTCGTTTTTTCATTTATCCGTTGAAGTTTCACTTCTACTATGTGTCCCAGGACACATTCGTTTTTTTTTTTAGCAAGAATGCCTATTATTTTAGATGCTATAATAGTTTATTAGTTAACAAATTTATGTTAGAACCAGAAAATACTTTACAAACATTCTTAAATATTCAGTTTGTTCGTAGTTCTTAAATATTTAATCTAAAATATCAAATCTACGACTAGTACCTTGAAACTAAAGTAATTTAGTTTCTGCGAAGGTAGGCTAGATATAATTAAATCAACATTCAATCAATATCAAGTAATTCTGAACGGTTCATAAATATAGATCTGTCTCGATAGATATAATTTCAACCAATGTCTCTCTTTCAACTTTTTGTCTAAAAAGTTGCAGTCGTATAAGATCTTACTAATATCATAATATTATAAATGCGAAAGTATTGATGTTCGTTTGTTTGTTCGTTTGTCTTTCAATCACTCTGATACGGCTAAACGGATTTGAACAAAATTTCCACACTGACGACCATAACCCGGATTAAAGGCTACTTTTTAACCCGTGAAGATACACAGTACCCGAGGGATGTGCGACAAGTTTTTTGTGATAAGCCGAATTACACGCGAGCGGAGCTGCGGGCAAAGTTTATTTGATTATAAAAGCGGAAAACTTTTGGAAAACTTTTATTTACTCGTCTGTTATGCCTCGTTCCGCCACATACATACACATACATATTTAGTGATAAAATCAAGCATTAGAACAAATAAATTTAAGTAAATATTTATTGTACGGTAGATTAAAATATTTTTGTAAAGACGCTTGTCATCTTAGTCTTCCTGCGACCACGAACGCTGCAAAGCTTTCGAAACGTCAGGAAAACCAATTTAAATAATATACGCGATATAATCCGGTTAAACTTATTTTATTATAAATGTTTATTGAGTTGTAGGTTTTTCAATCTATCGCCTGACCACCGTTAGATGTCGGAAAATTTATCGATATCGATAAAAAAACAATGAAATGAAACTTCAAGTTATAATTTCTACTTGTACTAACTTAAAACAATGTTACATTAAACAATGTTACATTAAACAATGTTACATTAAACAATGTTACATTAAACAATGTTACATTAAACAATGTTTAAGCTTTTCTTTTTCATATTTATACTTTTTACGTGTTGTTATTGTTGTTTTGTTTAATTAAGTATTTCTAGGTATTGTGTAGTCCAATAAATATTATTCTTTTTCTTCATATATTTTTACCTATACTGATTTTACTGCCAAAAGATAGTATATATACATTTTTGGGTGGACAACGTTATCTTCATGGAACATAAAGATTTGGTACAATTTATTTCCGTGAACAATAGACACCAAAACATTTTTTTATCTACAATGTTTTAGAAGCCAAAGAAATAAATTTCAATCACACAACTCTTTTATAAAGTACTTTCAATACAAAACATTTCCACGGCTTCATTTTGCAAGCCTTTGTAAAAATATTTACATTACATCTAAATGTAGAGTAATTTATTGTCTACAAAGAGCATCGGATCGCTTGGCTTATTTAATATGGTCCTTACGTATGAATATCGATTCTGATAACGCGTAGCTCACAGGAACCCCAGGGTTTTTGCTACATACGGTATAGTATGTGGAAGAACGAGGTATCATGTTCCTCCAACACAAAGGGAGGATCCTCCGACGAGGCTGGGGCTGGTTCTATATATGCTAACTTGTGTGTAAACTCTGCTTGCGCGATGTAGGATAGTTCTCATGTCACCTGATAGATGTCGCTACAAGTATAATATAACGGGCTGGTCTCCGCAACTCCACGTCTAAGCGTGTATTTTGCGTGGGCCTGTATGTAGCGACCTCAGGGCAGTCTAGAAGCACATAGGCTGCTGTCTCCTCTTCCACCATGCAGGCTCTGCACAGTGGGCTGTCCGTAAGACCTACTACATACTGTACGTGGGACACTCAGAAAGTTTTGCGAAACTAAAAAAAATTGTTCTATACGTACATATATTTTTATCAAATCTTTTCAAAGTACTTTCCACCAGCCTCTATACAAAGATTCATGCGCCTAAACCAGTTTTCAAAACACTTTTTCCAGTCCGCCGCAGACACCTTGTTTACAGCCTGCTCGAACGCAGCCAGCGCATCTTCCGGCGACGAAAATTGTATCCCTTTGAGCTGATTTTTTATTTTTGGGAATAAAAACAAGTCACACGGTGCTAGATCAGGGCTGTAAGGAGGGTGACCCAGGAGTTTGACTGGCGTGCTGTCCAGGAAGTCCCTCGTTTTGAGTGCGGTGTGCGCAGGTGCATTGTCGTGGTGGAGCAGTAGCCCGCGGAGCCCTGTGTTTGGTCGCTTGTTGCTTATAACAGAGAAAACTTCTGGCAAACATTTGGTAGTATACCATTCGGCATTAATGCTTCTTTGATCCCGTAAGGGAATTGATACCAAGTGGCCAGTCAAATTAAAAAAGCTAGCGATCAAAATCTTACCCCCGCTTCTAGATCGCTTCACTTTGGTAGGCGTTGGCTCATTTTGAAACACCCAAACAGTCGACTGGCGCTTGGTTTCTGGGTCGTATTGATAAATCCAGGACTCATCACCTGTAACGATGTCGTAAACACGCCGAGACGAGCCTGCTTCAAATTTGTTAAGCATATCACGGCACCATTCCACCCGGGCCTGCTTCTGAGCATCGGTGAGGTTGTGCGGCACCCAGCGTGATACTATCCTCCTCACGCGAAGATGGCTGTGTAGAATCTCGTGAACGCTTCCCGATCCAATCTTCAATATGTGTTGAATCTCCTGATATGTAATTCGCCTATTGTCTTGGATTAAATTTTTCACTGCTAGCACGTTTTCTTCGGTAACAGCCGTCAAAGGGCGACCGCTTCTTTCGTCATCCCCCAAAGTTGGTCGACCGCGCTTGAATTCGTTATACCAACGATACACGGTTGCCTTGGAAGGGCCTTCATCCATGAATGCCATTTGAAGTCTATCGTACGATTCATCCGGTTTCAGGCGACACTTGAAATCGTATAAAATCATAGCTCTAAAATGTTCCCGGCGCAGATCCATATTTCAGTGAGACACAATACTTTGAATTAACTCGCAAAAAATGTGGAGGGAAATTTTGAAATTGGAACTTACTTATTTTTACTTATAAATAATCATATTTTCGAAAAACATTATAACTGGCCAGTCTCCCATATATAAAAACTTTTTTTCGCAATACTTTCTGAGGGGCCTGGTATATACACCTCTACCTATCCCTTCGAGGAATACAGGTGTAATGTTATGTATGTACTACATGTGTATGTATTTTCAAAATCTGATTTCAATAATCTATAGTGAAATTGACCCTGAAATTGCAAATATTGCACTTGATCCGATTTCAGTCGAGATAAGGTTTCCTGAAACCGCTTACAGATACATGAGCGTGAGATTGCAGTACAAAATCATACATTTAGTGATATTGTAGGGTTTTGCTTCTGACGTACGACTTGTAATTGTCACTGTCGTACAACTAATTCATAAGTCTCTGTGTACTTCATATTATTATGTTGCTTTTTGGTGAACAAATAAATAAATATTTACTTATTTATTTAATTTATAATGTTGTAATTTTGGTAAACGTGATTTGAAAACAAAAGGTAGAAACATTTTTAGTTGCCTTAAAATAAGTTACTGGCCAAAATTGAGGACGTTTCTGTGAAAATAAACACTTTGCCATTATCAATAAACAATTGTGGTTTCAGAAAAAAAAATACTTTCTTTTAAGATCATTATTTTTGCATTCATTGCATAACTGCTAGATACAGAAAGCTAATAAAGTTGTAAAACATTGATTCCATATCATGACAAACCTTATGAAGCTTTTAACCACCACATACATTTTCGTATTCTTCTTCTGTCGTGTCGACATGAGCTACATAATGATAACTGCTCATGCTGTGGGGAAAAGATTAGCCAGTCAGCAAGTTGGTAACGGGGCTCTTTTAATATTCGTCTTTAAAACCCGTAACGCGAGATCTGAAGATCCTTTTCAGTATAAAATACTCCCAAAAGATTGTGTGAATATCGTGAAAACTTCCCATCAAAACAACAAGGACAATAAAAGCGAGTAATGTGAGTAATGTCATAAAGAGAAAAACTTTTTGTTAAAAAATGTACTACCCATCAAAAAAAACACATAACATAACATAACATCATGCCTGTATTTCCCCGAAGGGGTAGGCAGAGGTGTATAGTACACCCACATTTCGCCAGTTATGTTATAGTCCCATGTAATAGGTGGCGAGCCTATTGCCATTGACCGGGCACAAATCCAGACTCCGGGCTGCTACTGAGAATTTCCTAATGAAAAAACCCAATAACACTTTGCCCGACCCGGGAATCGAACCCAGGACCCCACGCTCAGCAGTCGCGCTTGCAACCACTAGACCAACGAGGCAGTCAAAACAACAAGTACAATAAATGCGAGTAATTTCATGAACACAGACATAGTATAAAATATAGACGAAGTGCTGCGAACAACCATAGTGAAGCCAAAAAAAACTATGCTCCTTCGTGTACAACCAGCGCTCACGCACACACATGCACCTCAAACCGTGCTCACTCTTCTCAGTACACATGTCACGGCATCGCCTAGTAAGCATAGCGAAAGTAAATATCCTTCAGGTGCATATTTTGTGCGTGAGCGCTAGTTGTACACGAAGGAGCATAGTTTTTTTTTGGCTTCACCATGATTGTTAGTGGCACTTCGTCTATATTTTTTACTATGTCTGTGGTCATTAAGTAAAAAACTTTGTGTCAAAAAATATGCTAGTGTACCTATCCGTTTCTTCAAATAACCTTTATTGAATGTTACATTCATAATAATATGTCTGTCGATTTATATATTGGTTTCTGAATAGGAATTTATATGAAACGTATTCCGGTTAGGTTTGATTAGATTTTCAAATTTATTTATTATGACCACAGACATAGTAAAAAAATATAGACGGAGTGCTGCGAACAATCTAGTGAAGCCAAAAAACTATGCTCCTTTGTGTACAACCAGCGCTCACGCACACACATTCACTTCAAACGATGCTCACTCAGTACACATATCGCGGCATCGTCCAATAAGCATCGCGAAAGTAAATATCCTTCAGGTGCATGGTGTGTGCGTGAGCACTGATTGTACATTAAGGAACATGGTTTTTTTTGGCTTCACTATGATTGTTGGCGGCACTTCGTCTATATTTTTTACTATGTCTGTGATTATGACATAGAAAAATACAAAATAATGACAATTGGATCTTATTCTAAAAGCATCATACAAAGTAGAACGATGTTTTTACAGGCTAAGACACCTTTATAAAACATTTAAAGACTACGATGTTATTGACATGTTAACACTAGACTAGAAACCGACGTACCTGGTGTACAGTTAGTGCGAGGTTTAGACACATACGACACTATAGAATGCAGTTTCGCATTTAAAACAATTAATTTTACATTGTTGGTCAATGAAAAACTTCAATTTGTTCAACATAGTAAGGAAGAAGAGAGGAGGAGAGGAAGGAGTCTGGATTTGTGCCCGGTCAATGGCAATAGGCTCGCCCCCTATTACATGGGACTATAACATAACTGGCGAAATGTGGGTGTACTATACACCTCTGCCTTCAAATACATACAATACATGGTGATGTTATGTTATGTTGTGTTAGTAAGGAAGGAATACTAATTTTAATGCAAGTTAATTTGGTTTGTTGTTTGGTTTGTTTTTTGTGTAGTTTTTGATCTACCTGCACTTATACGAATTATTGGTAGTATTAGTCCGGCCATCGAGTCCATACATAATATACTTAAACATCGAGACGGTTAGGTCTATAACTTTTAAGCAAATAGTTGAACTTTAAACTGGTTAAATTAATATTTAACTAATAACTTCTTAGGTTTTCGCGATCACTACACATTATAATAAAACAAAGTTTAACCGGATTAAATCGCGTGTATTATTTAAATTGGTTTCCCTGACGTTTCGAAAACTTTGCAGCATTTCGTGGTCGCAGGTATACTAAGATGACAAGTGTCTTTACAAATATTTCTAAAAAAATATTTTAATGTACCGTACAATATTATAAATTAAAATCGTTTCGATGCACGCAGTAATCACTCACAATATCAAACAAACAAAGCGCAAACAAAGCCTAGTATAGCCACTAGAATTAAAAAACATATAGCTGACGTCAAGAACAGACGCTCCACAAAGTCTGCAGTGTGTGAACATGCCCTAGACAAACCCAACCATTTTCTTCGATTTGATAAACCACAAATTCTGGCGAAGGAAAACCGATATGTACCTAGAATGCTCCGTGAGGCAATTGAAATTAAAAAACATCCTAATTTTAATAGAGAAGATGGTTGGCAGCTACCACCTGTTTGGAACCCAGTCCTTAAAATAATCAAGTCCCAAACAGCACGCAACACTGTAAAAGATAATGATATTGTGAGTGATTACGCGTGCATCGAAACGATTTTAATTAATAATATTGTACGGTAGATTAAAATATTTTTTTAGACATATTTGTAAAGACACTTGTCCTGCGACCACGAAATGCTGCAAAGCTTTCGAAACGTCAGCAATTTAAATAATATACGCGATTTAATCCGGTTAAACTTTGTTTTATTATAATATTTAACTATTAATTAAACTGGATTGCATATAATTTGCATAATGGTTCAGTATCTGTTCGTTATCGCAACCACACTATTAACGGCCAAAATTAATATCCAATATATCCACGATATACCCTACTAGAGATAGAAATTCACTTTAAACAAAACGAAAAGATTACTTTGTATGGAAGACTGGATTTTCTTATTTTGTTTTAAGTCAATTTCAATTGGTTGCTTTAAGGAACAGATATTGAACAGCTATGGATAATTTATCTAGATTCCTTGAAAAAAAATCTTATAATTAAAGCGTTCTTTACTTCAGGCATCATTCCGTTGTTTTATTTATCAAAACAGATTCGCTATTATATCACATTTTATTACTGTGATAGGAACATTTTACTGGATTATTCATGAACCCCTAATACTTGCTTTGTTATTGCAGTGAAGGCGCCAAATAACAGGCTCCGCACAAATCAGGATGCTTTGTTTGCATAGTAAAACTTCGCTTGACGTCACACAACATGTTGGAATGAGATAAATAATAATAATAATAAATTCTTTTTATTGGCACTAAAAATGGTTTAACAAAATGAGTTTATTTAGGTAGGTACATACTAAAAGGGCATTATCACTAATTTTGAACCGTTGGTGCCTGTACTAATGAAATAATGAATAATGTACTAATGAATGAGATGTGTGGAAATCCATACTATATATAATATTGATGCGAATGTAACTGTCTGTTTGTTTGTTACGTTTTCACGCCTAAACCACTGAACCGATTTTGATGAAACTTGGTACAGAGATAGTCTGGAATCCGACGAAGGACATAGTGGAGTTTCATGCTGGTTCTTCTCCATAGGACCCACAATTTGGAACGGTGCAACTAGAGCCTGACGTTTCAAAAGTGCCTGTAATTGGGTTTATTAAAAAAAAAAAACCCTAAACCTAACTTATAAACTAAAATCGCGGTTGCAAAACCGCATAAGGGCGTCCCCCAAGGGAGGGCTCGGACCTCGGCTTACTGGGGCATGACGGGGGACCCCGCCGCTATGTCCCCCTGGCAGCCGTTGCTGCATAGGGAATAGTTTTCTCGAAAGTGGCGGACTTTCGGTATATCGGGGGGGTGGCGCCTTTTGTGAATCGCCGTTAAGGTCCTGCATGGAATTTGCAACCGTCCCTTACTAACACACGGCAAATTGCGCGTGCGAGAACAGGGCGGAATCGCGTTAACTGTAAACTTGTATTTTTTTTATTTTATTTACTTTATTACTCAAAAGTTCAAGGAGAAGCAAAAAGGTAAACAAACCCACACGTTGTTAGGACGCGAAACACTATAGAACGTTCCGCAAGCTTTGATCTACGATTCTGTCTCTCGATTCTACTACCAGAAAACTAGTTTTGAGTTGGGATTTACAAAACAAAACACATAAACATAACATCACGCCTGTATTTCCCCGAAGGGGTAGGCAGAGGTGTATAGTATACCCACATTTCGCCAGTTATGTTATAAGTCCCATGTAATAGGGGGCGAGCCTATTGCCATTAACCGGGCACAAATCCAGACTCCGGGCTGCTACTGAGAATTTCCTAATGAAAAAACCTAATAACACTTTGCCCGACCCAGGAATCGAACCCAGGACCCCATGCTCAGCAGTCGCGCTTGCGACCACTAGACCAACGAGGCAGTTTGGATTTAATAATAGAATATTCCTCAAGCATAGATTCATTGATCACAGTTCAACTAAGTTTAGCTTTTTTATACTGTGTCATGTTTCGGTGTTTCAGCAGAGATTTCATCTGAATTCTTTAACCAAGCATGGTTGAGTGGTTACTTATTTATTTATTACCAATTTCAGGTTATATTTTTGTGTTATGTTGTTGAATTAAAGTTTATAATTACCGTATTGGAATAAGACCGATGCTCAAGTAACGATAGACGCTGACAACAGCCAAATACCCCAAATAGGCTTCTTTTAAAAACATTTTTAGCTGTATCTATTCAGTTTGTGGCAGTGAAAAAAATATATGTTAATCTTGATCGTATTTTCTGAAACTGTATTGTGCCCAAAACACGTTTTCTTGAAGTTTTCGCGATAGAAAAGAATTGTAAACTAACCTCTTAAAACATGCTTTAAAGCAAACAATCTCTATTATTTACTAAATATTATAAATAAAATTAAGAAAACATTTGAGAAAGACAATAATCTAAACATTTGTTGTTTCTGTTTTTCAAATAAGCTTTTAGTTTTTTATTAAAAATATATATTGTTAATTTTCATTCAAGCTGAGCGGCGTATCCGACGTCCCTCGGCTCGTTGCCTCTCTTTCAGTTCTGTACGAAACGACAGTGACCGCAGAGGTCTGATTTTTTAGGTGTTGTCAGCCTCTGATTCAAAATCAAACTGTACTTGACGAACGACAAACTATAAAAAAACTTCAAACAAACAAAACAAAAAAAAAAAAAAAAAAAAAAAAAAAAAAAAAAAAAAAACTTTTCAAACTTTTTTTGTACTGTACAGACCTAAGCGATTTCTGTTACGTGGGTAGTAAGTACTTTGTTTACCGTTTTCGTTTCCTTGAATACACTATGTTATCGCAATTTGAGTCTCTATAATGTGATAGGTACGGGAAAGTGAAAAAAAACTATCATGAAAACCTAGATACCAAAAAGCAAAACTGCTAATGTTGTCACGGATATAAGATAAGTTGTGGCGACCTTTTTTTTTTTTTCGTGTTGAAATCTTCATGGATACCCTCCGACTGGGGACGGTGGAGGGGTATGTCGGACTCTTACCGACTAAAACCACACGGTGGCCATCCTCTGCACAAAATAGAGGAGCTGCCTTTGGCACGTCCCGGGAAGCTGTTGCAACCTACTAAATTTGTAACAAACGAGCTCCCCGTAGTCCCGTAGATCATCTTAATCCAGCCTTAATAAATGATTCTCCATTTATTTCTAGCAGAAAATCAACTTGATTTATTTACCCTACTCAGGCATTTTGTTTGCCTGAATGTAAAATAATTTTCTACGATACTATAAACGATGAGATTAATTAAAACTTCTACTAAATCTAAAAATTTCGTGGTGATGACTTATTTCCTTCTTTTCTGTTACTAGACTTAAGCATTTTATAAAAAAAACAGCAAAGATAAATACTTTTTTTTTAACATAATTAATAAAAGCAAACAGAAAATACTGTATTTACGATACAAAGGTCCCACGTACGAAACGTATGCAACGCATAAAGTAACATAAATTGGTGGAACCGGTGAAATTAGATGCATTAGAAACACCGCTAGCAAAGCCCTTTTTTTTACAAAATTTAAAATACAAAATATTTATTTTCAAACATACAAATCTCTGACTGCAGTGTTATTGGGTTTTTTCATCAGGAAATTCTCAGTAGCAGCCCGGAGTCTGGATTTGTGCCTGGTTAATGGTAATAGGCTCGGCCCCTCATCATCATCATCATCATCTCAGCCGAAAGACGTCCACTGCTGGACATAGGCCTCCCCCAAGCAACGCCACAACGACCTGTCCGGCGCCTTCCGCATCCAGCGGATTCCCGCGACCTTCACCAGGTCGTCGGTCCACCTTGTGGGAGGCCTACCCACGCTGCGCCTTCCAGTACGCGGTCGCCACTCCAGAACTTTACTGCCCCATCGGCCATCCGTTCTGCGAGCAATGTGCCCCGCCCACATTGTCGTGGGCTCGGCCCCTACACATACGCCCCTTACATGGGACTTACAACATAGCTGGCGAAATGTGGGTGTGCTATACCCCTCTGCGTACCCCTTCGGGGAAATACAGGCGTGATGTTGTGTTATGTTTATGTGTTAAGAACGTGACAATGACTTTTCATACATAGGAAGCCTTTCACATCTCGTACCTGTCACGTCATCCCGTTCATTAAGGATTCTGTACGCGCAATGGCGGCAGAATAGCTCTTTACAGTGGACGAGATGTGGTCCTTTGTTTCCGACCGGAATAGGACCGGTACATAATTGCGTTTTTAGTTATCTATTCTTTTTTTATCTAAGTATTATTTTGGTCTATTATCGGTTATTGGGTTGGTTGATCTCTGAATGATTTTTATTTTTAGTTAATTGAACTTAATCTTGGCTGAGGGTTGGCTTCGGGAAATCTATACCGGGTTATTTTTAATTCTGTAACAACCCTTCAAGGGATGATTGTACTCATCAATTTGAACAACTTTTGTTACAGGACCAACCATGATAAAAACTGCTTTTCTCTACATTTGTGTTCACATAAAACAACAAAATGTAGAGAACAGCAGTATTTTTCTCGCGATTTCAGGATTGGTCCCTTAGTAAAAGTTGTACAAATTGATTTCAGTGTCATCCCTTAAATCTTATTTCACTATCGACATGGCTTCTCAATTTTTGCATACTATTTTTTTAATGGGCTTGCATTTAACCGCCACCTCACCTGTACACGCTTGCCCAACAAAAACCTATTCAACACTAGATTATACTTATCGGGTGTTGTATAATTAATAAGACATCATAAGAAATTGCAATATTTTATACAAAGATAATATAATACGATTTTTCTGCTGCTTCCAAAAAAGGTATATAGGTATATAAAAAATTAAAATCACTATGAAGGAGGTTGATACCCACACAGACAGTCTACCCTATTTTCTGTGCGTAGGTCTGGTACCTAAATAGATATTAGATGAACAGACTATACTTATACAGATAGACTATACATTGTTGTTTGCACACCATAAAAATAAAACTGAAGGTATAATAAACATGAGCATAGTACTAACAAGGTAAGTACGGTCGACCGCACGTCGGTGGTAACACTTTGACATTAGCAGCATCTTTATTTCGTAAGCAGTAAAGGCGGTTTTTGAACTGAAGTGTTACCACTGTTTGCAGTCGACTGTACCTACCGGGGTGATTGAATTCGTTTGATTTCAAAAGTTTTGGTCTCGCATAATAAATTGTATTTCAGAAGCCGAATATAAAGTCTATCTTGTCAATTTGAATAACTTAATTTGAAGGGAATGTATAGTGACATTTTCAGAGTTTAGTTATTCGAGTTTAGTTATTCTGTTGATATTTCTGATTTATGAAAACCCGGCGTGAGTTCGTAATGTCTTTAATACCCAGTAATTGGATTATGATAGGTGGAAAGGAGTAGCTTTGTACTCAGACCCAAAGTTTGGCCTGATGCTTGTTATTAAAACAAACACCTATTGCTCTTTCCTCGTGTCAGCACAAACAATAATATACATACATACATATATTATCACGCTTGTTTCCCATTGGGGAAGGCAGAGATTATGGATTTCCACCTGCTACGATCCTGACATACCTCTTTTGCTTCATCTACATTCATTAACCTCGTTGGTTTTACTTAACCTGGCTTTTTTTCAAACGTCCGTAATTCGGTTGGGATACGTTCGCCGAGGTTGTCTCCCTCTAACCAACTAATATAAGATTAGCTAGAAGGTAAGCAACAGTGGTTACGAAGCTGACTGTCCAGGCTAAGCCGGATGTCAACCAAGACAAATGTACATAACATAACATAACATAACATCACGCCTGTATTTCCCCGAAGGGGTAGGCAGAGGTGTATAGTACACCCACATTTCGCCAGTTATGTTATAGTCCCATGTAATAGGGGGCGAGCCTATTACAAAAAAAAAAACAAATATACAACTAACAAATATAATGTCCTCTACAAATATGTGGGGGAGGGAGGATGAAATATGGGTTCATCAACTCAGCCTATCGCAGTCCACTGCTGGACAAAGGCCTCTCCCAAGTTTCGCCACAACACTCGGTGTTCTGCCTTCCGCATCCAGTCCCCCCCAGCTACTTTCATCAGGTCGTCGCTCCACCTGGTGGAAGGGCGCCCCGCCCTACGCTGCGTTTGCCAATTCGCGGTCTCAACTCAAGGATTCGTCTGCTCCAGCGACCGTCGGTTCTTCGACAGACATGGCCAGCCCACTGCCACTTCAGCTTACTAATCCTACAAGCTATGTCGGTCACTCCAATTCTTCTCCGGATGATCTCTTTACGGATTTTATCCTTCAAAGAAACTCCAAACATAGCTCGCTCCATAGCTCAATGCGCGACTTTGAATTTGTGGACTAGCCCAACTGTCAAATAACATATAATTTTTGACGATTTAAATAGTGGAAAGATTAAATCGCTCACGAGCAGGATTTGCGGCCAAAATTAATATCCAATCTATCCACGACTTGCCCTACTAGAGATAGGAATTTAACATAAGCTCCATACAAAATATGTCAAATTTCTATCTCCAGTAGGGTAAATCGTTGATAGATTTGATATTAATTTTGGCCGTTAATCTTTCCACAATTTAAATCGTTAGATTTCGCTTCGCATGCGTAAATGCTTTAAAAATAATTATATAATTTTTGGTATCTTTAACAGTAGTCAACTACCGGATTATTCAAACAAGAACAACCAAGAGTATTTGCTTCCTAAAATTAAGCCGACAGATTTCCGCCCACACTTTCATTCACCAGCTTAACCTGTCACAACTCATCTCTAATAATTTCTCCCTAATGAAACACGTCATGTACAATCACGATCCTTCCCGGTGATACACTTTGTCGACAAAGTCCCTTGAATTAATCCTGCTACATTACACGTACCTACGGCTGCCGTCGAATACTGAGCGCAAGCGATTTTAGCCTTAGTGGTGGTTCACCAGAAAGTTTGCTGATAGTACCTAACTACCTACAACGTGTAGTCGCCAGTCATAGTTGGAGTTTTCTCAGGAAATTATGAATGTTTTCCAGTCAAATATTATCTAACTCGGGTGTGGGGAACCTTTGGAAAGTCGCGGGCTAAGCATTCAAAAATGTATGTAGTCGTGGGCCGTAGGGAGATGTGTATAGGAAAAACAACAGTTTATTTTTATTTAATTTTATGTACTTTTTAAACTTCAAGTTACAAAGTAGTCACATTGTATCTACACGGTTGATGCATGCAGCCAAACAGTGGTTGCTGCTACATTCTAACATAACATAACATTACATAACATGACATGAGTTACGGTGCCGAGACGTGGACACTGACAGTTGGGCTAGTCCACAAATTCAAAGTCGCTCAGCGAGCTATGGAGCAAGCTATGCTTGGAGTTTCTTTGAAGGATAAAATCCGTAACGAGATTATCCGGAGAAAAACCAGAGTGACCGACATAGCTTGTAGGATCAGTAAGCTGAAGTGGCAGTGGGCTGGCCATGTCTGGCTAAGGACCGATGGCTGCTGGAGCAGATGAGTCCTTGAGTGAAGACCGCGAATCGGCAAACGCAGCGTAGGGCCCCCCGTCAGGTGGAGTGACGACCTGAAGAACGTGGCTGGGGGGACAGAGCACCGAGTGTTATGGCAAAACTTGGGAGAGGCCTATGTCCAGCAGTGGACTGCGATAGACTGAGTTGATAACATAATATCCCGCCTAAATTTCCCAAAGGGGTAGGCAGAGGTGCATAGTACACCCACATCTCGCCAGTTATGCTATAAAGTCCCATGTAATAGGGGGCGAGCTTATCGCCATTAACCGGGCATAAATCCAGACTCCGGGCTGCTACTGAGAATTTCCATGCTACATTCTAGTAGACTTTTTTATATGACTGCTTAGTTTTGCGGGCCGGATCAAATGCTGCGGCGGACCGCATGCTGCCCGCGGATTGGACATTGCCCATACATGATCGAACTAATGGAAATTGATGAAAAATTAAAAATTTTGGGGGCTTTCAGGCATCTCATTATTAAAAGAACTATTTTGTCTATCTACTAATACTTACTTATATGTTTACCCTATCTATATTAAAGTAACGATTTTTGATTTGAAATTTTTCAACAATAGGTACTTAAAAAACTATTTTAAAAAACAATCACTATTTTCTAAGAAAACTTCATCTATATCTGGCGATCCTTTTTTACGTGTGGAAATCGTGAAATATTACCGACTAAAACCACCACGTTCTTCCTCTTACTACCTTTGACCGGGGGCGTGGGATGCGTATTACATTCTCCTCCCAACCCAAGCAGGACCCAGCTCGCCATTAGTAGGCCAGCCGCACTTATCTCTTTGTTCGACTGCACCTATTTACTGAAGTATGCAGACACAGGTGGCATGTAATGGAATTACAATAATACAATTGATTATGGAAGCAACGTGACAAGGGATGCTCAATTTGCTACAATAAAATGATTGAACAAGGCGTCCAAAATGTTAGCCGATAAAATAAATTGCGCCGGAAATTATGCAAATGAGATAAATTGCGTTGATTTTTTTCGTTACTGTCTCGTTTTGATTTTTTCCTTTGATTTTTACCTGTCGATTGGTACATTTTGGAATGTTTATTTGATGTTTAGAGATCGATTAAACTAATTCGCGTTAGTGCGAGATATTTCAGAGCGTAAACCTCCGAAGCCTAGATAGATAGATCTATAAATGAAAACCGAGTCCGGTAAATCGCGGCTCGCCTCACTATTATTCACATTCAATTGTGTTTATTTGTTTCTATCTGGAAATAATAGGCCAGTGATCGTTAGCGCTTCCCAATTTGATTGTCCTGGATACCTTCCTATTTTTTTCTTGAGACCTAGAAAATCCCTACCGTTTTTGTATCGCGCGCAATCGGTTTGTTTACAAATAGGTATTTAAATAAAAAAAAAAATATTTGTATTGATTTTTTTCTTGATTCGAGTTCAGTATCAGTGGTATAGTTACGTTCTTAAAAATGACATGGATATAGATCAACATGTTGTATAATGTAAAAGAGTACATACCTATCACATCAAATTATCGAAAGTGCAAGTAATACAATCAAGAATTCTAATGAGGCCATCAACTATCTCATCATAATTTGAAATATCAACATTGTTATGTTTGCCAATAACGTTAAATCTTATGTTCTCAGGTCACCGCGCCCACACTGTTTTCGTGGGAGTACACGTGCCGGCCCGAAGACATTCCCACAGAAAGCACAAACACCATCACCGCAATGGGGAAAACGATGCTGATAGACCTGGTAAGAGAAAGAGATAGAGACAAAGAAAGGTTTTTAAAATAGTAAAAATATAAAAGAGTTTTTGAAGAGAGTGGTGCTGTAAGGTTAGATATTGTAAGAATTATTAAGAAAGTAAGAAGCAAAAATAAAACAATAAACGAGACTAAGAAAGTTTACTTAACCATGATTTTTAAATGGTTTTACGCAACTGATATAGTCACAGATCATCTCGATAAACAAAACATAAAATATAAAAGTAATTTTGAGGACAGTGTGAAAACTGCTGAATTAATTGCAACATATTCTTAAATTTATAACCACATAGCCTAGCCTACTTTTGCAAAATATAAGACAAAATTACATGACATCATTCATGCCGTTGTACAAATTACCAAGCTCATAAAATTATCTCCTTTGACACAAGCACAATGAAGCTTGTTAGTCTCTGCCGTATTACAATTCAGTGCCGCGTTATTAACACAGATTGAACATAAATAATACCCTTTGAATATCATAGGAAAATTTTCTTTCATAATATGCTTATTGGTTAACAATCCCTAGGGCCGGGGTTAATGTCGAGAGTCAGGAGGCTAAGTGTCACAGATGACGGCGAGACATGTAAGACATCGTAGTAGAAGCAAATCTTTACATTCTTCATATTGAATCCAATTTCCGTTTCAATTAAGAAACTCCATTCCAAATTATAGCCTTATTTCATTATTGTCGCCTAAACAAGCATGGATTATTCAATCAGGAACTTTCCTTCCATTTCTGTGTTTTAGGATTACTTAAGCATGTTTCTTAAACTTCAATTTTTATTCTATTGTTTATTCATGAAGCTTTGAGATTTAGATTTTCTATTTCACTCTTTCCTAAGGTTTTAATTTTTAGATGTTTTAAAATAATCTTCTTTCAAATTATTTACAATTATAATGAAAATTTCAGTGACCCCACCAGCTCAAAGAGTACAGTTCATACTAGGCGAAGATCTCGATGATTCCACACTTGAATCCCATCCATTATTCTCTGAGATGGAGGAGCTGGTCAAAGATGGCGATGAACTTGAATGGAAAGAGACAGCCAGATGGATAAAATTCGAAGAAGACGTCGAAGAAGGTGGAAATAGGTGGTCAAAACCTCATGTTGCAACTTTATCACTTCACTCACTCTTTGAATTACGAAGTCTTATACTAAATGGATCAGTAATCCTAGATATGGAAGCAGGCTCTTTAGAACAGATTGCAGATAATGTGCTAGATAATATGGTCGCCGATGGTGGCATTGGATATGATTGTAGAGAGAAAGTCAAAGACGCATTATTAAGGAGACACAGGCATCAACATGAGAGACGGAACCATCATAATAACATGTCAAGACTCCCTCTGATCCGGTCGCTAGCCGATATTGGACGGAATCATTCATCCTGCAAAAGTGAGTGTAAACTTTTGTTTGGCAATTTTTCCTAAATCATGTCTGATAATTGTTCTTATAATAAAAGTTTTCTAGCACAAATTACATGGGTCTTCCGATCCTATCAGATTTCCAGGAAGGTGGCTCTCGACGCTCCAGTTCGAGGAGTTGTCGGGGGTCCACCTCGTCTCCTCACACAGCTCTTCTTCAAGCATCAGATGCAAGAGGTTCTTATCTGGCAGTTCCAGGTTAGCCATGAGTGTGAAATGGTACCTAACACATACTGCTCACTGAACTCACCACGCCCTTTGACTGACATTCACAATAGCACGCACTGAGGCTAATTTTAATGTTGTAAATATCGGTGTAGTGTTTGGAGAAGGTTATTTTATTTACTAATAATATATCTATTCTTTAACCCTTATTCTAAGACCTCTTTGAAAATTAGCATTATATTATTACAGTTGAAGATGGCGGTTCAACAAGCGGACATTCTTACAAAGGAGAATTCAGTCGTTTCCTAGGCATCCCTAGTGCGGGTAACCGCTTATCCTCATCAATGTTGTTTCTTCTGTTTCTTACTGTTTTCTTTTTCTTATTTCCTTATCATCTTCGACCTACATCCTACCATTTCTATGTTACTCTGCTGAACGCTGGTGTCCTTGTTTCGGTACAGTCCGCTATAAGTTAGCTTTCGCTCATGCCTCAATTAAGTCTTTATAAAAAAAATGGTAATGCTACAAAGAAATTTCCAATAAGTATTAACATTATTTAATTAATTTTATAATTGGATTGTTTGTATGTAATTCGCTCCATAATTCATAATCAATTTGGGAAGTTTGTGGAGTAGCCTCATAACGTCACAATATTTTATATATTTTTATTCTTATACGTTTTTGCTTTTCCACAATGAAATGCACAAATTTTAACTGGTTATTGCGTCGTTGGGACTTTAATACCTCTTATGTGTAAAAATCACTTTATGAGAAAATTGATTACTAAAAAAATAAAATAGAACCAACTAGTTACAACAAAAAATATGGGAGCCACATTATTTCTTGATTGAAAATTCATATACACATGAGAGTTTTTACATTCAATAGAGCTTCAAAATCTAGAATCGACTGGTGTAAAAAAGTGATTTTTCCAAAAGTGACTCATAAAAGGTCTTAAAGTCGCAACGACAATTGGATGTAAATAAATTGGTTGTACTGGCTTTATATTGGTTGATATTTGTAAATAACTTAATTATTAATTCATTGAATCATTACACTTTTAGGCACTGCTCACGATGAAGGTATGGTGAAAAGTCCTAGCAGTATATCAATGCAACGAAATCACAGCTCTGGTGACCTGCCAATGAACGGAGACATAAATCACAAGTGTAACACGAACTTTATGCGAAAGATACCACCAGGAGCAGAGGCATCTAATATTTTAGTTGGTGAAGTAGATTTCCTAGAAAAAACACTATCAGCCTTCGTAAGACTAAAAACAGGAACGATAATGGGTGATTTGACTGAAGTTCCAGTGCCAACCAGGTTTATGTTCGTATTACTCGGACCACCGAACAGCAACTCTAGTTTTCATGAAATTGGCCGAGCGATGGCTACTCTGATGTCCGATGAAATTTTCCATGAAGTTGCATATCGAGCTAAGAAAAGGGATCACCTTCTGGCTGGTATAGATGAATTTCTTGATGCAGTAACAGTTTTACCACCAGGAGAATGGGACCCAGCTATTCGTATTGAACCTCCGGCCGCCATACCTTCCCAAGATCCGCGAAAACGACCCACCGATAATAATCCAAAAGAAGAAATGGATGAGGAAGAGGAAGAACAAAGACAGAGAGAGGAATCAGGGTTAGCGAGAACTGGGAGACTATTCGGAGGCTTGATTAATGATCTCAAAAGGAAGATGCCTTGGTACTGGTCTGATTTCAAAGATGCACTGGCTATTCAGTGTGTCGCTTCATGGATATTTTTATACTTCGCGTGTTTATCGCCTATTATTACATTCGGGGGATTATTGGGAGAAGCTACTGGAAAAAATATGGCTGCTATGGAATCTTTAATATCCGGATTCGTCTGTGGAATGGGTTACGGCTTTTTTTCAGGCCAACCATTAACAATTTTAGGATCAACAGGCCCAGTATTAGTATTCGAAACAATAGTATTTGAGTTCTGTAGGCAGATTGGTTGGAATTACATGTCATTCAGGTTTTGTATTGGGACGTGGATAACGATAATTTTGGTAATATTGGTGGCAATCGATGCAAGTGCATTTGTTTGTTACATAACAAGATTTACTGAAGAAAATTTCGCTACATTGATAGCATTTATTTTCATTTACAAGGTAAACATTGAAACGAAATAACGGTAAAGTACTTTTGGTAAAATTAAATAAGATAAACTTAGTTGTTCTATTTTTGTAACATTGTAGGCTGTGGAAAATGTAATATCAATCGGCAAAAAGAACCCACTAAAGACACGCCACGATGAAGTTCTCAATTATGAGTGCTATTGTTTGCCAAGCAATTACTCTAGAGTGCCGGAGCAGTTTAATTGGACTTCTGTAGACAAAGAGTCTTGTCAGGTATCTAACTAATTAAATTATGGCACTTACGTAACAAGTTTACACGTGTGGCTTGTACGCCTCATTAAAATGATGAATTGATAATAAATGTTCTTAAATTACAGCTTTACAATGGAACCTTAGCTGGTGGTGGATGTGATACGAAAGTATATGTGCCAGACGTATATTTAATGTCCATTATACTTTTCTTGGGGACTTTTACCATATCGATAATCTTAAAGGACTTTAAGAATTCTTTATTCTTTCCATCCAAGGTACACATGTCGTTACTACATCTTTGATGTTATAAATGTGCTAGCTTGATCAACCCTCATTTTGTAATTTTCAGGTTAGACAAATTATAAGCGATTTTTCTGTAATCATAGCTATATTATCAATGTCCTTCTTGGATTATAAAGTCGGAGTCAAGACACCAAAATTGGAAGTTCCTTCAGAATTCAAACCAACGTTACCAAGCAGAAACTGGGTTATTACTCCATTCAGTGGAAACCCTATTTGGTCAGCATTAGTGGCAATATTGCCAGCACTACTAGGAACGATACTAATATTTATGGACCAGCAGATCACGGCAGTTATAGTGAATCGTAAAGAAAACAAACTGAAGAAAGGATGTGGTTACCATTTGGATTTATTCGTACTGGCGATCCTAATACAAATATGTTCTGTCATGGGGCTTCCTTGGTTTGTAGCAGCGACAGTTCTGAGCATCAACCATGTGAATTCTTTGAAAGTGGAGTCAGAATGTGCTGCGCCAGGAGAGAAACCACAATTCTTAGGAGTTCGAGAACAAAGAGTTACTCATATATTAATATTTTTAATGATAGGATGTTCAGTAGTACTAACGCCAGTTCTAAGCCATATACCAATGCCGGTTCTGTTTGGTGTATTTCTTTACATGGGGGTAGCTTCGCTGAAGGGCCTACAGTTCTTTGATAGAATCTTGATTATGTTCATGCCCCAGAAGTATCAACCTGATCATATGTTCTTAAGACAGGTAAAAGTCATTTACAAATCTTTGCAATTAATATTCTATAGTGTATTCAAGTAATGTATTAAAATAATGAATTCTTTCCAGGTTCCAATACGTCGAGTTCACGTTTTCACTACAATCCAATTGACTTGTCTCGTTTGTCTTTGGGTAATAAAATCATTCTCAATGACGTCAATTCTTTTCCCATTAATGCTTGTAGTAATGATTGGTATCAGAAAAGCTCTTGATTTGTTCTTCACAAGAAGGGAAATGAAAATACTCGATGACGTGATGCCAGAAATGACTAAGAGGAATGAAGATGAACTTCGGGAACTCGGCGATGCAGAGGTGGGATGGCATGCAAAAATATTAAGCCTTTGCGGTCGAAACTAAAATATTACACTCCTTATTCGTTTTAGTTTCCTTTGTCATCCTATTGTTTAAATATTATTTTTGTTATTCATGTAAGTCTGTTTACTAAAAAATAAACTCAGTGTTATCTTCACACACTCGCATTTTATTTTTGCTATGTCATTTTCCTTTTTATTTATTTCTCGTCTTAGTACCTTTTTACTTAAATTATGGTGAGTAGTTATTCTACAATTTATTTTAGATGTTTTATCATTTTATAGTCCATACGATTTCTTTGAAGAAGTTTCTTAGGTTGTCCCCTTGTAGGAAGCCACAAAGAGCAACCCGCCGCCGTACCAAGAGAATTTGCAGATCCCTCTCATCAATGGCAATATAATGAATATACCGCTAGCATCAATAAATATATCGGAGGAAGTAAATAAAACCGGTATATGGAAACAAGTAAACAACAGCAACAAGATGAAAAAAGATTCAAAATCTAAGACGGGCAAGAAAAAGTAAGTGATAAGTAAATTAATACATTTCACTACCAGCGATACTCTGAGGCGATACTATACCAAACTTAGTTACACGCGTGGAAAAATGTGTATGCCAGTTTCTGGTGGAAAATGGGTTATTCCAGAAATCCCCATTGGTTATCCCCATTGAATCTCACGATGGGGATTTTTGGAAAAAAAATTGGGGTTATTCCAGGAATCCCCATTGGTGTTCGCCGTCAATGGGGATTCCAAGAATAACCCGTTGAACATGTATTAGTTTATAAAAAATGTTTTGTAACACCAGTCGACCTCACGTCATGAGGGAATTACGAAAACCTACTGCTTACGAAATAAAGACGCTGTCAAGGTCAAACTGTTGCCACTGACGTGCAATCGCCTGTACCATGTTTGATGTAAATAAACACTATTCTATTCTAAATAAAAAAGTAAATAAATGATTAAATAAGTAATTAATGTCTGCTTTGTTGAAAGAAACTTATAATTTAAGTTACTGCTTCTTTGCCTGTCCTTAAAAAGATCAGGATATCACAGTATAAACAACACTAGATTTGAAATATTTTGTCGTGTCCTGGTACTAATTCAAGTTTAACAATTTTTCAGTAACAAACACAAGAAGTTAATAACTAAAAACGCACTATCAGAAATCGAAAGGCGGCTGTCTGTTATGGATGAAGTTGAAGAAGACGATTCTTCTACCAAGGTGTGCATCAATGACACCAAATTCTGAGTGGAGCATGATTGCACCAATTTATTGAAGATTCTGCATGTACAACCACCCTATCACAACGTGCATGATGTTGAATCTGGGGCCTTGTTTACTATGACAAATCAATACGTAACGTGGCTGCGGCCCAGGTACAATTCCAGTGTGCAGATAGAAAATAGGTTATCAATATGGAACGTATTACTTGTTTTTATCAAATAGCATTGAAAAGAAGCGTCGTCATAAAATGCAAATCATACCTATATAATTGTAACGTGGGCAAGTTACTTGCGTATTGTCATAGTGAATAAGACCTTAATACTGTATTGAATATTATAGTAAGCCTGATTTTTTTATGTTCTTAACCCCAATTTGATAGAATAAAGTGTATATGGATGATTTCATTATATTTCGTAGTTATTAGATGAGCACTGAATGTTATGAAAATTGTAAATAGTGGGTGTTACTGTCATGATGAAGCGTTAGATTTTTTTACTAATTCAAATGGAGCAAATCGTAATTTATGTATACCGTGTATTTGTATTAATTAATTAATATAAGATTTTAATTCAAAGTATAATGAAAGTACCTATCAAGTATCTATGTTACTGATAGTACAAAATTGTTGTGTTTTTGAATATTGTATGTTTTTAGAGATAAAACTTCTTACAATGTTTCCCTGTGAGCTTACCTATAGTTAGTAGGTAATTAGTTTTAAGTGAATAGAAAAAGGAGCGGTAAAACTTATGACGTAAGTAGATTTTAAAATGTTATAGTAGTCATTTTCTTGATCATGTTTAAATGTGTAAAATATCCTGCTTTACGTGGTTCCAAATACTAAATATCCAGCACTTGTTGTTTGCACTCTTTTATATATTTAATGTATAATAATATTAAAAGTTTTATTCCTAGGTGATAGTATTTTTTTGCATGCACTACGTTGAAAATCTTTGTCCACTAGATGCCTTTATAGCAAGAAACTAAAGTGTCTGGTAGACAAAATAACTTAATCAGTGTAAAATAAAATGCGGGCTGAAAAAACCACCGAGGGGGAGGGTCTCAAATGCTTCTGAGTAAGTTCTCGGTAGATATACCTAGGGCACTCAGGGCGCAGGTCGAATTTGACTTCCACAAGGGACTATCTTGGCACCAAAGGAGTTTATTTTGTCATACCATACCTACATAATAAACTGTTGAGCACACTTCGATATCGTTTAACATCACTCGTGGTTCTCATTGATGAACCCCCTGAATAGAAGGATATTATGTAGGGTAGGGTGGTAATCACTGAACCACCTAAAGTTTGAAGCGTCACAGCTCTTATATTTATAGACATAACAGAGTGTTTTATATACCACTACCTTGGAAATTTAATAAATTTTAACTATTAAGACGATTTAATTCAATAACTCAACTATCTGGAGCAGTAGGGATGTTTTAACAAGATAAAGTAAATTGGTTCACTGTTACTACCTAGCATATACAGTTAACCACCAGTATGGCCCACAGTGAACCACAAAGTATACAGTGAACCAGTCGAATTAGGGAGGGTGGTAATTAGTGAACCACCAAAAGTTTGAAGCATCACTGCTCTAATATCTATAAACAAAACAGAGTCTTATATATACCAATACCTGGGAAATTTAATAAATTTTAACTTTTAAGACGATTTAATTCAATAACTCAACAATTTGCAGCATCATCAAAAAACATCCGTACTGTTTTTTTTATTTTTATTAAATTGGATCACTGTTACCACCATGCTTATACAGTGAACCACAAAATAAACAGTGAACCAGTTGAATTATTTACTGACTAAATCCCTGTTTCTTGAATGAAAAACTCAAGTTTATAACGTGACCATATTTCGGAACGCACCCCATCGCTCCCACCAAACCTCGCGTCCCTCGCCGTAATGTCTTCCGCGTCGGTTCCACCAATCAGAGGGCCGAAGATCATTCTAGAACGCGTGTAACGGCGGAAACCGGCCCCCCGCCGCTCTCGCCGACACGCGTCTCAGTCAGACTCCTGCGCGCTACCGCGAATCACGCATCGGTCAATCTGTCAATGTATATATTATCGTACCGTAGTTTTAGTTCACCAGTGTCCAGTGTGATTATAATAATAACCTGCCATTGTGATACTCGAATACAAGACTTTGTATTGTGAACTCTCTACGTTTTATTGACCCACCTACGAACACAGACCTTCGCCAAGAACCCCACTCACAAATTGTTATACTGGCTGCCCAACGAGTGGGCGAAGTGCTAACTGTGTTCCGTGTGTATTGGTGTGATTCTTGTGTAAAATGCCACGTTCTACAACGCGTAGTCAACAACGTCATCAGACGGATCCCTTCGACGTCGGTTCAGAGCAAGATGAAGAGATTGCAACGCCAGAGCCAGCGGAGCCCCGCGCGCCCGCGGCCGAAGCGCCGACGCCCATCACAGCGAGCGACCTCGCCTCAATAATGGCGTCTCTACAGCAAGCCCAGGCCGAGAACTTCGAGCGGCTACTCACAAGAGTCATCGAAGCGCGGCCGCCATCTTGTTCGCCCGCGCCGGCTCCAGCCGCGCCGGCCACACCCACGCCGTCGTCCGCTCAACCTGCATCTGGAAACTTCGCCACCTGCAAGGCTCGTTTCAGCGGAGCGACAACGGAATCCCTCGACGGTTTCGTCGATGCTATTGAAGCATTCAAGGACTGCGCGAACGTCAACGAAGCCAACGCCTTACGTGGGCTATCAATGCTACTTACGCATGACGCGGCCACATGGTGGCAGGGAGTCAAGGCCACCGTCAGTACCTGGGACAGCGCTGTCCAATATTTACGCAGTGCCTTCGGAGACAGCCGTCCTCCTCATCGTATTTACGTAGAGCTGTTTTCCAAACCACAGCAACCTCAAGAAAGTACGGAGTTGTTCGTGGCCAAAGCACGGGCCCAGCTAGCGCGTCTACCAAGCGGTGACCTCATTGAAAAAGTCCAGTTAGACATGATATACGGACTACTCAATCATAAAATGCGAAAAAGGTTACGAAGAGAGGAATTCTCCGACTTCAATAGTCTCCTCCTAAAAGCTCGGAGTATCGAGGAATCCACAAAGGAATCTCAGACGCGCGCCGACACTTCAAAGCGTGCCGACACTTCAAAGGGTGCTGCCGACGCGCGCGCCACTGCTCCCCGCGCACGATTCAAATCGCCTCCACCGGCAACGTCGCGGTCAGAAACGCAGCGAGAACCGAGTTCTCGTCAACCTACATCAACGGAGCCTGCCTCGCGTCAAGACACGCCGAGCGTCGCCTCCAACATCACTCCAGTCGCCGAGAAACGACGATATTGCGTTTATTGTAAATATTACGGACATACACGTGATCAGTGTCGAAAATTAATACAAACCGTGAATGACTCTCGTAATAGTAACGTAAATAATAACAATAGTAATAAGATATCGTGTTACGGTTGCGGCGAGAGCGGAGTGGTGCGTTCTAATTGCTCTAAGTGCAATTCAAATTTTAGCGCGATCGATTTTATGCCTAATACATCGCGATCGCGAAGGTCGATGACCCCGGGTGCATCATCGTACGGTAAGCCGTCCACCCAGGTGAGTAACAGTAACATCAATGTTTCTTCTCCTATGGTCTGTACTGGGGCTGTACCTGACTCGTGTTCTCCTACTTGTAGTGTTTATTCTGAGAGCTCTAATTGTGTATATGTGGATACAACGCTCACCACTACAGAACCGGGTTCTATTTTGCATAATAATGCATGTACACCCCCCGTAAATAATTTTGTCTCTAACCATAACGTTAATGTTCATAAACGTCATAATAAACAAAAAGGTTCAAGTTTTGCTTGTCGTGTAGATGATAGGTATTTGTTTACATCTTTATCCCCACCTGTTATGCAGGGGGAGCCCCATAACCGCACTTGTGTACCTAGTGAATTTGAATCAGCGCTTCCCAGGGAATCGGTTGATAACCAGTGCGTCATTAATAGTAATAATTTTAATAATAATATTCGCTCTTATCAGTGTCCGTCACGTAGTAGGGTGACCATGAATTTTTCGGGACACAACCCGGAAACTAGTCTACCTAGTAGGGTGACTATGAATTCTCCAGGACAAACTCCGGAAAGTAGTATACCGAGTAGGGTGATCTCAAAATCCGAGAATGAGAGGTTTATAACTTGTTCATCATTAAGTTCTCTGCCTAACGGCATACCGCGACGACCTATTTTAGGTATTGAGATTTTAGGAATTCATGGAACGGGTTTAATCGACACCGCGGCCAAGGGAACTGTCGCCGGATCCTCACTCTACGCGTTACTGAAACAGCATAATCAAGTCTTCACGTCTAGCTCTATGCGTGTCAAGCTCGCCGATGGTTCAGCACCAATGCGCCAAATGCTGTCAACTACACTGGAAGTCAATATAAAAGGTAAGAGCGTCAATATAGAATTTTTCGTGTTTCCGGATGCTACTCATAATGATACTTTGTTGGGTATAGATTTTTTAACAGCAGCTGGGTTGGATATTAATTTTGCTACTTCCACATGGCACTTCCATGATTCTAAAGAAGTGTACCCATTGGGGTATGAGTACCCCATTAACCTCGCAACTTGTTCTTCCGCGGAAATTTTAAGAGAAGACGAGGGTACGATGCTGAGCCCTCTCGAACGTAATAGTCCAGCTTCTCTCTTCCAACGCAACGAGGATGTCTTCGGACCAGGGGGAGTGCTAACACAGTATTCTGTACCGCCTACTGATATTAGAGATCATCCACCCATATCAGTCCCGAGTTTTCCGTATTTTCTCTCACCTGTATAAAATCAGTTAAAATTGTTTTTACAGTCACTCATTCATTCTTTATTAAAGTGACTCTTAACCCTCAAAACGCCTGATAGGTGTCTCATTTAAATATAATATCGCAGACTTTCGTAAATTCTCTTAAAGTCTGTTCTGTGGCTAACGCCTTACGCCGTCTTCAGTGCGACAATGCCAACATAGAAAGTTGTGATGTCTGTAGTGTCATCGTCGACTTACCATGTAAGTCCAGCTGACCTTCGTAAGGAGCAGCTTGACGATCCCGAGGTTGCTAAGAAAATCCACAGCCTTGAAGACACCGGACCAGTCGACACTCAATGGTAAGGTAAGACAGATTGATGTTTCATAATGAACCAAGGTGTTCCCTGCCATTACCTTCCAGATTCGGACAGCGAACGGCCACAGCTCCACATACCGCTTACAATGCGTGAAAAGTTCCTTTCTCGATCACCCCATATCTCCGTCGATTTTTAGACAATTGCGATATCATTAGAGATAGGGCTGAACGTCATCAGGACGATAGGAAGTGATGTGCTGATAAAACCCGACAGACTGTAAACTACCAAGTAGGTGACTTTTTCTGTGCACTAATTCAAAGGTAAAACCCGCAAACTCATGCGTGATGGACACTATTGTGTAAGCGAAATAGTTAGTTCTCCTACCTATGAAGTCACTGATTTAAATTCAAAAGAATTTTGGTAAGTTTCTTACTTCTGTTTAAAGTCGTATAGGTCTAGTCAGGTCTCAGCTCCAGTACGGCCTCGGAACCCTCGTGAACGGCCCCGTAATTTTGTGTTTGCCGAGCCACCACCGGGACGATTTTGTGACTCGGAGGGGGAGGATATAACGTGACCATATTTCGGAACGCACCCCATCGCTCCCACCAAACCTCGCGTCCCTCGCCGTAATGTCTTCCGCGTCGGTTCCACCAATCAGAGGGCCGAAGATCATTCTAGAACGCGTGTAACGGCGGAAACCGGCCCCCCGCCGCTCTCGCCGACACGCGTCTCAGTCAGACTCCTGCGCGCTACCGCGAATCACGCATCGGTCAATCTGTCAATGTATATATTATCGTACCGTAGTTTTAGTTCACCAGTGTCCAGTGTGATTATAATAATAACCTGCCATTGTGATACTCGAATACAAGACTTTGTATTGTGAACTCTCTACGTTTTATTGACCCACCTACGAACACAGACCTTCGCCAAGAACCCCACTCACAAATTGTTATAAGTTTCAATTAACTTTAATATAAATGCTTTTGTTATGTAGTTATATTAAGGACAATAAAGATAATGTTTTGTTACATAATGTAAGTCTCCATATACCGCGGGGGACGTTACAAACATACAATTCATAGACACAAAATACACCCAGACTCAGAACAACTATTTGTGGGTCACACAAATATTTATTCCGTGTGGGAATCGAATCCACAACATTTGGCGTGGTGTCAATAGAGAGGTATGCCACAAGTGCAGTCAAATTATTTGTTAATTTTAATAGACGAGAACATTAGCAGCTACAGTGAACCGTGGTTCATTGTTTACCTCTTCATTTTAGTTCACTGTCAAAGTACGGGGTCCAATCGACTTTGGATGCATGTTGCCAAACACACGTTTATACTAGATCGACACCGATAACATAAATAAAAACGCTAAGAAATACAACACGAGGTGGTTTTATGTTGAATCAGATATGAAGAACACAAAGGAGGCAAGAAAAAAAATAAAACTTGAATTTTTCATATCTTTTTTCGCAATAAAACGCAAAAATTCACATAGCTTGAGTGTCAATTGCGCGAGCTCGCTGGCGACTCCGGAGGGATGTGCCTTACCAAAAGCGCACAGGACGGCGGTAAATGCAAGAACTGACAACGTCGCGTTCTTCAGATACCTATGGTGGCTAACTGTTGCTGCTTGGTTCACTGATTACCACTCTACCTACATATGCGAGCTTTTAGTTACGTAGTAACTAGTAGGTAATCTGTGCTTTTAGTAGTAGACACTACAACTGCACTTGAAAGGAATGATCATACAAAAAAAAAGGTAATAGAATAGATCAATAACTAGCTATCGTACCTATTTGCCAAAGTACCTTTCCTTTAGCTATTAATATAATATTATATCGCTTAACATCAGGTGAGGTGGCGGTCAAACGCAAGCCCGTTAAGAATAAAAAAAAATAAAAAAAATATGTGGTACATAACTAAGAAAACTTTATTCTAATGGACAAAGTATTTCAAGCATGTTTCTTTTCTTAACAAAAATATTTTCTTTTCTGAGTATCGACCTCTAAATGGTTTTCAGAATGACCTCGTAAGGCGCAAAGATTCGTGGAGCAGTGGTATCAAAAAGTCCGAATCTAGAAAAAGTAGCACCTCTGCTGAAACTTCGGTCTAAACTATCACTTATACCAGGGCCTGATTTAGCTTAGAGGCTAATGGGAAAGTCTGTGAAAGTCTGGGGGCACGAGATCCTGAAGAGCGCCGGTTAGGTAAAACAAGCGAATCCTGTGCCCCTACCCTAGCCAAAGTTTGTAGAAGGATTACCGACCAACAACCACGAAGAGGGTAATAAACTAGACAAAAATACGTGAGCTGCAGCTCAGCTCACGGTGCGGTGTGTGAACCGGAGCTGTGAACCGGCTCTCAGATCAAGCTCAATTTGTGCCTCAGCTTACTTTGAGTTGATCTGTGATGCGAGTCGCTGAGTGAGACAGTATTCGATCTATATCTCGCAGCTCCCGCTCACTGGTTCAAAAATGTTTTTATTGATATCGACATATTTTATCTACTATGATTTTTTTTTTTGGGTCGTTAGTTGCGCATTTTTCAATGAGCTGCAGCTCAAGCTTATGTGATCTGAATATTAGAACCGGTTCAGAGCTGAGTTACCCACTACTAGTATTAAAATTTTACCATGTAAAAAAACAAGGTCACCAAACCTACTGCATACTGAACCGGGCCCATTCACAGGTGATGCGTCGAATATTTTGTATAACGTGTAAATAAATGCAGCACAGCATATTAGTCCCACTTCACCCAGTTCCATGTGGGAAGCGTTTGCCAACAAGGCGTAAATGCGCGGCCTGGCACTTGACTGGGCTGGACAGGGCTCGGTTCAGTATACGGGGGGCCTAGTCAGACCCTGATCATTACCAATTAAATAAAGCATTACTAACTGTTATTTTTGTAGAAATTAAGTAAATTGGCACAAAATGTGTCGATATAAATTAGCAAATCGCACCTTTAAAGACAAACCGTTACTAAACAAAATTTTTCAAGAATTGAGTTACTAATGCCATCTTTCTTATAATTAGGTAAACTATACGATAAATTTGACACTTTCATAAAAAATAGTTGTCGCTAATTTTGACCGTTACAAAACTAAATAAGATGTGCTTTCTAAATGGAATAACGTGTTTATACTAATTGTGAATTGTTCATTGAAGAGTGATGACAGAAGTTTGACGGAAAAATGTGACTATTTGGATAACCACGGCTGCACGTCAAGATAAACGTATTTTGTTTAGTCATTTTAATTGGTATAGTGTAACATTTTGTTTAGTCACAGTTTTCCTTTTATCAAATTATGCACTTGATAATATAATTTAATTGGCAAAATGTTACATTTAGTATAGTTACTGTTTACTTCTGAGTTTTGAGATATTTATGCATACATATTTATCTCTCAAGAGTAATCATTGGATTATTCACAGTATTTCTTTACTTTAAGAGTAAATAATTAATATATTTAAAAAAAAAATGGGACATTTAGGTTCGTTCAATCGTTCATCGCGCACACGTACGAACACTTCAAGCCTTCAAGATTATCGATTGATGTCACTGTATCAGTCTAGATTGAAATTAGGTGAGAAAAAAAGCATTGATTTAAAGAATTTAATTGCAAGTAATATTATTCCACAGAATTATGCAATTTCTTACTATAATAAAATCTTGTAGGTCTTACAAAATCAAATCCCACACACATAACCTCCTCCTTTTTTTGAAGTCGGTTAAAAATGACTGAAGCTTAGTCAGTTTATTAATGAAACCATATTTTTAAAAGGTTTTTTGTTTGTTTTTTGTATATTTTTATATGCGGCCTTTCTTTTGTTATGGTAAACGGGTAATACAACTCTGGGTAACCCTGTATGCTGTGATGATGATGATTGTTACCCATGTTGTTTTAAATTTATACTCCTTTTTATTTGATAAAGTTATTTTCAGTCGGCCTTTTAAGTGGTTATTCTGAAGATAATTATAAGTTTAGTTATAATTTGCTGTGATTTACAAGTACAAAATATTTATAATCTAAAAGACTGATTACTAAGACATCCTAGCAATCTTAAAGATTTAAGTGCCATAATGTGAAAAAAATTATGGATCTCGCCACGATCTCGCCACGATCTCGCTTTTTGAATTAGAATAAAACATTTATTTTAATGTGTTATTTTATTTGTCTGCCCAGTTACAATTAGAAGGAATGCTATGAGTATTATTTTCAATTTGATAGTATTGTAAAATCAATGTTATAATGGGTTTTTTTAATATTTTTAAATTTAGTTTCATTATTAAATACGGTGATTTTACAGCTACAATCACAATCGAAAAAAAATTAATGGTAAAGTGTTACTATAAAAATTAAAAATTATAATTAACAATGTCCTATTAAAAAAAATTAATTTTCTGAATTTTCTAATAAAGTGTAAATAAATATCCATCATTATGATCTCAAAAGATGGCTCAAAGCACCATGATCTTAAATTCTATTGCGAAAAAGCCGTGCATATTTTTTTATTTAAGCTCCTGTGTAAAATTTTGTATTTTTGTTTAGTAACGGTTTGTATTTAAAGGTGCGAAATGATTATACAGCGTGGCGCAGTAATGACGACATTAAGTTATTAACCTTAGATTTAGGTATCTAAATAAAACAACTGTACTATCGCGGAGAGAGTGAAGGAGCACATCACAGCGGTAAGGCGCCGTCAAGTGGACAAATCTGCCATAGCCGAACATTTGCTCGATTCAGGACCAAACCATTGGATTGAGCTACACGACCCGAAAATCCTCTCCACTGATCGTCATTACTATCCCAGAATTGTACGAGAAGCGATTGAGATAAAGAAATATAAAAATTTCAATCGGGAAGATGGATATAGGTTGTCCTCCTCGTGGAATCCGGTAATCGAGAAGTGTTCGCGTCGTGGTATGTCTACATGTATGTCCGCCGAAACTGTCAGCATTGTGTGTCGTGATTCAGCATATCTTGTTACGGACAGCGACGTTACGAAAAACCAACCGCGGGTAGTTCGAGAAAACACCCGCCGCTCAAGACGATGACACCCACATACTTCAGTCTGCTCGTGACCACGGCCAATGCAACTTGACCGAAACGTCGAGGTTAGTCAAAATGCTTGTTATATTTTGATTTAATTGTGCGCGACAAGTCCCGTAAACTTAGTTCAATATAAATAAAACAATTTTCTGAAGCTAAAGTATCATTTTGGAGCAACCCTTTAGGTACGTAAAAAGCTGTGGCGCAGAGGTCGTGTCGGAGTCATTGATCATAACGTTGTATCAATGAATAGTATTTGCATCACATAATAGAAAATAGTACTAGCTGCATGAATGAATCTTTACTATTTTAATTTTTTTAAGATTAAGTAGGTACTTTCAAATAGATCTCGGTATTAATTTAATTTCGCCATTACAGAGCCGCTGCCGCTGTAGGTATAGTATAATGATACATCGTTTCATTTATTTCTTTATTATGAAATCGTTGTCTAACTGTCACTGTATAATTAGTATTAGATACCTATTCGAGATTTGTTTCCAATTTTAAACCTCAATGTCAAAATTGAAGGCTTGTAGTACATAATGGAACATCAGTCTTTGTAGAGTAGGTACGCACCAATTTTTATGGCGGACGGCTGCGAAGTTAGCGCATCACCCCCACCCCGAATTACCCCCGCGCACTCTAATATTGCTACTGCGCAGGCATACGACTCGTTTTCACAGCCGATACAAAGTTTGGTGCGTATTCGGTCGTAGATACTACCTAATTCAAGTCCAAAGTTTTTTTTAAATAGGCACATTACATGCTCTTAAGATATGTTGGGAATTTAGTTTTATTGTTCCAAAAGGTAGATCCTATGGAGAAGAGCCAGATAGAAGATAGAAGAGCTGGATAAACTCCATGGGCAGATACGGTCGACTGCATGACAGTGGTAACACTTGGATTAGAAAACCGCCCTTACTGCTTATGGAATAAAGAGACTGTCAATGTCAAACTGTTACCACAGACGTGCGGTGGACCGCATCTACTCTTTTAAAATAATATATGGTAACTACAATCTGGTATTGTTAGTTCCCGGAGCTTTCTACTTTGTACTGAAGATGGCCACCGTGTGGTTTTAGTCAGTAGGAGTCAGACATCGACACCCGCATCGAGAAAGGTTGCAACCCGACTTACGTCCAAAATGAGTTTTTACCATGGACTTATAGCCCCTTAAATGACCTTTATGACAGTTAAATCGACGTACCTATTTCCTTTGACTATATACCTCAAAGCTTATTTCTAACATAATTATTGACAAAGATAGCGGGAAACATTTTTTAAATATAATATTTTAAAACTTTTAATTGCATTATTTTGCTCCTAGGTATTTCAAAACTCATTAAATCACGTTAGCACGTAGTGTAAATATTATCTTTGCACGTTAGGTAGGTACAACCTTCTTCGATGCGGGTGTCGACACATCCCTCGACCATATTTTAAAACTAGATTATGTACGAACGAAATATTTTTTCTTTATTTTATTTCTTCTTTCTGGCGGAATTCTGTGGTTTTATGGCATTTTAACAGCATAATGTAATAAAATCAAAACAAAACTGTTCGCTACAAGGCAACCAGTCCATGAGTTTTTGACTGTCTTGAAGGTGCAGAAAGGTGACTAATTTAAATGGATTTATTTCCGTAGGTGTACCAAAAAAGTGCCATACCGATATTTTGACATGATTTGATTATTATTTTTAACGCATTTACGCAAGCAAAGCGAAATCTAAAGAAAATCTAAAGCCAGGAGTCGCAGGTTCGAATCCTGCTTGTGAGCTATTTTTTCTTTCCACAATTTAAATCTTTATGATTTGATAGTTTCCAGCGTAGAAAGCAGCGTATATTTTAGATACTTAGGTAACCATCAAATGTTTTATCCTACTAATATTATAAATGCGAAAGTTTGTGGAGATGTTCGTATGTTTGTTACTCAATCACGCTGTAAGGGCTGAACGGGATTTAGATTTGGCACACAGATAAGACCAATAGGCTAAAGGATAAAAATATCCGGAGATGATAACCGGTTCCCGAGAAATGCGCAATAAAATCTTTGTAATAAACCGAATTTTACGGGGGCGAAGCCGCGGGCGTAGTCTAGTACTTTATAAATTACGGATTATGGAGACGATGAAAATCTCTATACAATAAATTATTTTTGTGATAAAAAAAACTTGAAATTTAAAACCTTTTAGGTAAATCAAGTGTTCTGGAATTACCCATACCTTAATGCTACCTACTTTTATACAAAAATTATACACGCTGAAATTTGAGTCGCTTAATTCCCGAAGAGAGGTCATTGTACTCATCATTATGAACAACTTTTACTATGGGACCATCCCAGAAATCGCGAAAAAAAAAATCAGGTGGTCCCTACTACATTTTATTGATTTAAGTGAACACAAATGTAGGGACCAACTGATTTTTTTTTTCGCGATTTCTGGGATGGTCCCATAGTAAAAGTTGTTCATAATGATGAGTACAATGACCCCTTTTCGGGAAATAAGCGACTCAAATTTCAGCATGTATAACTATGACCTAAAACTGTGACGTAGGCAGCTATCTCATGCAGTACGTAATTTCCAAAACATAATTAAAACGAAGTGCCAATAGAGTAACACCATTAGATTAGATTTGTAGTTTTTTCGTCTAGATTTTTTAGATGTCGCCAAAATAGGTCCATGATTGTTAAAATTTCATTATTTCCTATTGTTTTTGTATTATTATTTTTCATGAAATAATAGTAGGTATCTAAAAGTGTAGTATTAAAATGTAGCATTATTATGTAATATTAGGTGGTGTACTCAATTATTGTAAACATAGACTCAACGGTATGGGAGTGAAAATTACCTAATTAAATAATGAAAAAAACAATTATACTTGCTCTAACTGGTTTTTTTTATATGTCAAAATATATAATTATGATTTTCAGCGCGTTTTATTCTCAATAAGTATTTGATTTATTTAGGTACCAAGTATGTAATGTAAAAATATTTTAAATTTTAAAGTAAGTATTTACCTAAGTATTATTAGAGGTTTTTTTTGTTTTTTTAACTCTTTTTTTTAATGCGTGTTTCTAAGTAGGTAGTCCTCCAGTTCTCCCGTATACAGAAAGACAAGTATAAGTAGGTACCTAACACCTAGAATTTTTATGGTTATGTAGGTACTTACCATAAATATTCTATTCTAAAACTAGCAAAAGCTGTAAAAATCTGTCAATATACAACGCGTTATTGAAATAACTGAAAACCTCATATGGGGTCATTGTACTCATCAGTATGAACAACTTTAACAATGGAACCAACCCAAACAGGAAAAAAAAGAGCAGTTTCCTACATTTATGTTGACATAAATAGACAAAATGTAGGGAACAGATGTTTTTTTTTTCGCAATTTCAGGTTTGGTCCCATAGTAAAAGTTGTTCATACTGATGAGGACAATGACCCCTTAACACAAATGAATTATCCGATTCCTTAACTTATCAGTTTTTATAAAAATAAGTACCTACTACTCGCGCAGATAAAGAATGGGATTGAAAATGTCGACATTTATATTCCTCTCGCTCACACTTACGGTATTGTTTGACATGCCGCCATTTTAATGAGGCATTCCAGGAACAGCAACTGCTTGAATAGCACCTGAGCGAACGGCAACTGGAGTATTCCACGAAGGGCAACTTTTTATTGGCAGTTGCTCTTCGTGGAACAGAAAATACATTAATTTTTATTTCACGAACAGCAATTGCGTTAAAGTAGCTTCTAGTGATGTGGTGTATTTTGTTCTTCAATTCTCTAAGGGGGGGCAGCTGCCCTACTCCCCCCTGACGACGCCCATGGCGCGAGTTAAACCTATTTAATATTTTTTAAGTCATAACTTGTACCTTTCGACATTCTCAGAATATTCCCTGTAGCCTAAGCTTATTGTGTCTACGTAATAGCACTATTTATTTTAAAATAATAGGAATAAGTACCTAATTAATTATAATGTAAGCAAAACAATTATTATTTGTACCTGGAGCGTTTGTTACGATTTGTATCGTTTTTGGAATATATTTGTGGAGTGTTATGAATAAACGAGTTTTTATAAATGTATTTGTGTTGTTTTATTTACTTCTCGAGTCTAGTCAATAGGGAGCACAGACCAGTAATCCTCTAGACGCGGATTAGCCGGACACCCCTGGTCACAACGCATATGCAGTAGCACTGCATATCATACGCCCCGCCGCCAATCAGGACGTCAGTCCGTCAGCGAGCGGCACTAATCATACAGAATCATACCACCGAACTTTTAAGCCGGACCAATCATAACGCGCAGTCCGCCCCGCGGTCCCCGCCAACATTTTACAAATCCTCGTCGTTCGACCGATCGTAATACAAGGACTTGAAAATCGTCGTCGTTCGATCAATCGAAACACACATACTTGTAACATGTATGTCCTGTTGGTTCGACTATAGCATCGCACGAAAAGGATTGAAAATTCCTCGTCGTTCGATTAATCGAACTGTCCGATCGAACCACGCGGCCGGAAGGCATTTTACGACTGCGTTCTCATGCAAAACTGTTTAAGCGGCGTCTTGAGGCTTACTGGTCTGTGATAGGCACCAAAAGCACAGCGGTGACACTCCATGTACGTGTGAGCTCGCTCGCCGGTGACTGAGCGAGTGCGTAAATGCAATAGGCCTTGGCTGGGGCAGCCGAGAGACTGCCCGTTCCAAACGCCGCGCACCGCGCACGGCCCCCGCGCTCGCCCTGACCCGCACACATAGCCGCGAGCAATTTTACGAGCACACATGCTGAAGTGTCGCTTCTTGTCCAAAAGTTCCTTGGCAGCTGCTCCATTACTACCCCATCACATCCAATCAGACCGAGTTAAAAAGTCAAACACATTTTTAACAAATGAAATTTTGCTTTGTAACCAACGGTGGTAGCGGCATTAGTTCTTATTTATTTATTTAAACTTCATGCAACATGTGTACATAGGCGGACTTAATGCCTTAGGCATTCTCTCCCAGTCAACCTTAGGGTGATACAGAGATGACAAGGCAGGTGCAATATTGATTCAAAACAAGATGAGAAATAAATTACCACTAAAACAATAGATAAACGTACATAGGTATATATATATAACATACAATAAGTACTAAATATATAATATAATAATATACTATTATAGTCATAGATAAAATACTAATGAGATGATTCTGCCAAAATTTTATCTAGAAAGAACTTCCGAACTTTCCTTTTAAAAGAGTCCCGACTGGTGGCCATCCTAAGCTCGAGAGGTAGCTCATTCCAAAGAAGAATTGATTGAATATGAAAGGATGAGTGAACAAAATTAGAGCTATGATAAAGGCAATGTAGTTCTTCAGTATCTACCTACCCCATTGTGGCGCAAATTGAGCGAGGCCTACACAAACTTATTCTTAGTTTATACTAAACCTCTTATGGGATCATTGTACTCATCATTATGAACAACTTTTACTATGGGGCCAACCCTGAAATCGCGAAAAACAGCTGATCCCTACATTTTTGTGTTCACATAAATCGACATAATGTAGGGACCAATTGATTTTTTCTCCGCGATTTCAGAGTACAATGACCCCGTAGGTAAGAGGTTTTCAGTTATTTTGGTAAAACGTATTATTTGACTGACCTGAAGCCCAAATCTTCAGTCTTCAGACCTTAGACGCGGAACACGCCATGGTTCAATTACGAACTCGCTAATCTAATTTCTAATCTCAAAGTAAAATCAAGTAGACTGGATCGACCACAGAAATAGAGTAGAATGGTTGTAATCACAATTTTACTTGCGATTCATGCGTGGCAACCTTCGAACAAACTACGCCTTACATATTGACGTCATTAATTTTTAAAAATTAACTATAATCAAATGTACTTTACAGCTTTTGTTTCTGCACTTAGAAACAGCACAATCAGGCATTTTTGCGGGGTTTTGCAACAGTATTTACAGAAACAAGTCTTAAGCCGTACTGAGAAAGGGTTTGAAATGCCCTGCACTATGGTGCAGAGTGTTGGCACGCGCGCCCTGCCCACTTTTCCATTCAATCTATTTCTGTGGGATCGCAATTCTAAAAATCAAACAATCCATAAAAATCATTTAACATTATATTAATTATACTTTACACTAATTCGCCTTAAAATATACAATAAAAAATAACGATTAAATAATTAGTCTAAACATTAGCTAGGCGGTTAATTCTTCTTCTTTTTCTGGTCTGGTAATAAGCCCATATCTTCTTGATGTTTTCTGATGAGCTTCTCTTGGACGTCGGGAAGACAGGGGGAGTATCTGCTGTATTCCATGCTGAACTCGCCTTTACCTTGTGTCATTGATCTGTTGAAAAGAAGTCGATTTTAATGTACTGTTCTTTTAGGGATTCCGTACCCAAACGGGACCCTATTACTCTCGCTACGCTGTCCGTCCGTCCGTCTGTGTGTCACAGGGCTGTATCTTTTGAACGGCAATAGTTAGCAAGTTAAAATTTTCTCGTCATCATCTCATCTCGTCGTATCACGACAAATACTAAAAATAAAAAAGTCTAAAACCCATAAAAGAAACCCCGAAAAACATGCATTTTTTGAACGTTTTTATTCCTTGCTCTATCTTCAAAACGGTAATACATACCAGCGTCAAACTTGGTCTGATTATAGCGCTTACTACATAATTCAGCAACAATTTTTTTGCATATAGTTGTGAGCTCGGACGAATAAAAAAAGGCGGACGGAATCTCTCTAAGAAAAGACTAAAGCACAATTTTTTTTTTAAACCCTCTATAATTTAGACAGTATTTTAACACACCAGACCGTATTTAATAGTTATTTTATTTGTGACACTACGACAAAAAGTTACATTACACGAGATTTGTCGCGTAATCGCGGCTGTTAGACTTACTATGAGTGTGAATTGTGTGTGCCAGCCTGTACTTTCAAGCGAACCGACTTAGTATTGCTTCACTTATTGTTTAGCGAGATTCCGTCCGCCTTTTTTTATTCGTTTATGATTGTGAGATAGTGTACTAGGAAGACTATGGTTGGACCACAGAAATAGATAGAGTAGAATGGTTGTAATCACAATTTTACTTACGATTCATGCGTGACAACCTTCGAACAAACTACGCCTTACATATTGACGTCATTAATTTTTTAAAATTAACTTCAATCAAATGTACTCAACAGCTTTTGTTTCTGCAGTTAGAAACAGCACAATAAGGCATTTTTGCGGGTTTTTGTTACAGTATTTACAGAAACAAGTTATAAGGCGTGCTGAGAAAGGCTTTGAAAGGCCCTACACTATGGTGCAGAGTGTTGGCACGCGCGCCCTGCCCACTTTTCCATCTATCTATTTCTGTGGATTGGACTATCACATCTTACCTAAGTTCACCAGCATATCCAAACATGTTGTTAAGAGGAACTTCAGCGTATATCGTGGTCCAGCTCTCAGAGCCTTCAGTGCCGGTGATGATGCCGCCTCTCTTGTTCAACTGGCCTATTACAGTACCATGGAACTCGTCAGGTAAAGTCACTTCTACGAACATGATCGGTTCTAGAACCTGCCAAGCACCCTCGTCGAACACTGTTGAAGAAAGAATAAGAATAAGAATAATTTATTTCGCAAAAAATACGGGTCCAGACAGATGGATAAAGAGTCACAGTTAGTTTCTACATATTTTGCCATAAGTGGCACGCAAAAAAATTATATCAATAATAATTAAAATCAGATTAACATAACATAACCAGCCCATTACTGTCCCACTGCTGGGCACGGGCCTCTTCTATTTATGAGATGGCTAAGGCCTTAAAAAAAAACAGATTAGTTTGGCATAAAAGAGTATACAAGGTGCCACTAGTCATACACTAATTCTGGCCAATCCTCATCGTTACAATTTAACTGATATATTTATATGCATATTTTTGCATGATAAAACACAAAGTGACACAATATTAACAAAAAAAAAAATTGGTTCCGATTATAGACATTTTTTCGGGCTATGTATATATACGAATACAATTTCGTCAAAACAATTACAAAAAATATTGAAAACAATATAAATATAGAGATAAATTTGACAAAGCGTTTAAGATTAGTTGACTGGAGAGATTTTTGTACAGTCGACTGCATGAAAGAAAGAAAGAAAGAAAAATGGATTATTTACTACAGCCAGAGGCACACAATAACAATAATATACAATTTTCATCATCATCATTTCAGCCGAAAGACGTCCACTGCTGGACATAGGCCTCCCTCAAGCATCGCCACAACGACCGGTCCTGCGCCCTCCACATCCAGCGGATTCCCGCGACCTTCACCAGGTCGTCGGTCCACCTTGTGGGGGGCCTACCCACGCTGCGCCTTCCAGTACGCGGTCGCCACCCCAGAACTTTAATGCCCCATCGGCCATCCGTTCTGCGAGCAATGTGCCCCGCCCACTGCCACTTAAGTTTGGCAATTCTTCGGGCTATGTCGGTCATTTTCGTTCTCCTGCGAATCTCCTCATTTCTGATTCAATCACGCAGGGACACTCCGAGCATAGCCCTCTCCGTTGCCCTTTGAGTGACTTTGAGCCTTCTTATCAGGCCCATTGTGAGCGACCACGTTTCAGTACCGTAAGTAATTACTGGCAACACACACTGGTCAAAGACTTTCGTCTTGAGACACTGCGGTATTTTGGACGAGAAGATATTGCGTAGCTTCCCGAACGCTGCCCAACCGAGTCGGATTCGACACATCATACAATTTTAATCATCTATAATAGACTTCTAAAAGTATAATTGTGTGCCCCGCGGCTGCACCAAATAGGCTCAGTTCAGCAAAAACAACAGCATGAGTGGTAACACTTGAATTAGAAAACCGCCCTTACTGCTTACGAAATAAAGGCGCTGTCAATATCAAACTGTTACCACTCACGTGCGGTCGACCGTACTAATCGCGCAGATAAAGAATTAGATTGGAAATGGCGGCTATTGTTTTGTTGCTGTTGAGAGACACATATGCCTCTCACTCACACAATACCGTACGGGTGAATGAGAGGCAAATACAAATGCTGCCATTTCCAATCCCATTATTTATCTCCGCGAGTAGTAGTATCATAAATACTGGTGTTCATTCTCTTGTTCACCAACATAACTTAATTTAAACTATTCATATATTTTTCTAATAACGAAGACAAGAAAGAGATAGCAAGATTTTTAGAACTGTCAAATCAGTTTACGTGTTACACTTCTTTGTGTTTTTAGTGTGTTTACGATTTGAATTGAATTTATAAGTAATACATGAGTAACATCTATAAATCTTCGTCTATAAATCTATTTATTGTTTATGTATATCCTTTCTTTTGTATAAATATAAATAAATATTTTTGGGACATTTTACACATCACCATCTAGTCCCAAACTAAGCAGAGCTTGTACTATGGGTACTAGATGGATATAATACTTTGATACTTTTTTTTTTTGTAAATGCATACTTATAATACATAAGAAACACCCAGACCAACACAAACACTTATGTTCATCACACAAATATTTGTGTCCTATGGGAATCGAACCATTCGTGATCAGCAGTCCGACACTCGAACCACTAGACCACAGACGTCGTCTGTCGTCGTCGTCGTCGTATGTGTCTCAGTTGTGTCAAATAAATGTATTTTTCTTTCTTTCTTTCTTTCATTCGCAAAGAGGAAACCTTCAAAAGGCACATCTCGTCACCTACCTTCTTTAACAGCGCCCTTAGCAGCCAAGAAGAAGGACAGTTCACTGGAGTCCACAATATGATGCGCACCGTCTTGCAGCCGGAACTTGATGCCGGATACCTTGTGTCCTGACAAGTAGCCTTTCTGGCAAGTGTCCAGGAAACCTCTCTCTACTCCGGGCACGAATGGCTTGGGTATATTCGTGCCTATAGTCTCGTCGATGAATTCTAGCACTGGAATTTAAGACAGAAATATTATTATAATAAAACAATTTTAACCGGATTATATCACGTATATTATTTAGATTGGTTTCCTGAAGTTTCGTACGCTGCAAAGCGTTCATGGTCGCAGGAAGACTAAGATGACAAGCGTCTTTACAGACATTTCAAAAAAAAAAATTTCTACGACACAATTTTTTATTAAATAAAATTGTTTCGATGCACGTAGTAATCACTCACAATGTCATTGTCTTTTACAGTGTTGCGTGCTGTTTGGGACTTGCTTATTTTTAGAACTGGGTTCCAAACAGGTGGTAGAAATATTATTGTAGTTTTTAAGCTATTGCATAGCTTCTATCGCGGGCCTTGAGCGTGGAGACCGAATCCAGAAATTCCGTAACGAAAATAACCAAACCCCCCCACTCCGACCGGCACAGCGGTGATACTTTTTAGTTTTGCCATCTCTCGATGAATAGCAGAACTTTTAATTACTTTTTGAAATATCACGCTTGTCTCTTTAGTTCCGCAAATCGCCTCTAGGTGGCATTGGTTGTATCGGCGTTACTGCGCATGCGTAATCCCCCTCTTCGCCCCGCAATCTGGTGACTCATGCCTGCTTAGAGTTTCGGCGTTAGGGCACCTCCTCTTTGTATTTACATAAAAAATGCAAAGGATCCAATACATTAAATACATACAATACATTAGGTCTTATTCTAAAAGAATCATGTCGAAACAAAAAACAATATTTTTTGAGAAGTTGAAATAGTTTTAATATTAATCCTTGGTCCCTAAAGAGGCTAGCTAGAGGGAGAGATAACTTTCGGCATTTAAAATATTTTTAGAACCCCGGAATATGTACCATATTTTTTATAGTATAGAATGGCGAAACGAGCTAAAGGTCCACCTGACGTTAAGTGGTTACCTTTGCCCATAATAACTTCAATACAACCTAGGCTGTTGCCTAAATGGTACTGCAAGTCGGTTCGCCTAACTGAGACATGAAGATGGAAAGTCTCATGTGATTATAATTTCACCGGCACCCGTACCTTTCAGACCGCAACACAGCAATGCAAGCATCACTACAGGAAAAAAAATTAACCAGTGCTCAAATCTTTTTTGGTGGTTCAGTATGAGTAATAGAACACATTTCCATTCATTGTTCAATGTTTTTTTATATATTTTTATCCGACTTAAAATCAGCAAAATATGGATATAATCTGTTCGTAACATAACAACATAACATAAGATCATGCCTGTATTTCCCCGAAGGGGTAGGCAGAGGTGTAATAATACACCCACATTTCGCCAGTTATGTTATAGTCCCATGTAATAGGGGGCGAGCCTATTGCCATTGACCGGGCACAAATCCAGACTCCGGGCTGCTCTGAGAATTTCCTAATGAAAAACCCAATAACATTTTGCCCGACCCGGGAATCGAACCCAGGAACTCACGCTCAGCAGTCGCGCTTGTAACCACTAGACCAACGAGGCAGTCGTCGTCGTCGGGTTTGCATCGGGGGTACAACCCCCTCCCGGACGACCGCATGAGCCAGCCGTCGCGCACTTTCATTGATGTTATCACGAACAGATTGTGTCCATATTTAGCTGATTTTAAGTCGGATAAAAAAAAAAAGTTTTGAACAATTTATGGAAATGTGTTCTATTACTCATACCGAACCACCAAAAAAAATTTGCGCACTAGTTATAATTTTTTCCTGTATTTGGCGGAGAAGTAGATTCGGTGGTAGTACATTGCAGCTGCCATCGAACATTGAGTGGAATCGATTTCAGGCTTAGCGGTTCACCGGAAGGTTTTCCGACGGTACATCGGTGGGCCATAAAGAGTATGTACTACTGTACTCACTTGTGTTCAGGTGTGGTGGCAGAGGTTCCATGATACCGCTGACCCTCGCGTACTGACCCGCACCGCCCGACTGCTTCTTGTGTAAGTAGTCAAATGAACACGGCGACATCATTGTTTCTCTGTAATTAAATATGCCAGCTGTTGAACTATCTACCTTTTCTCCCACTTGCTCATTCATTGGTTCATTATTCATTATTCAAAAAAAAAAGAATACAACAATCGGCTCTTTTCTGTACGCAACGAAATAACAGGCCGGTAATGTCCAACAGGACAATAATAGAAATTGCTGGACACTTTTAATTTTTTAAATTATGCTACCGAGGTTTTTATGTACACACTTACATAAATTAGGTGTTTTACGTACAAAATATTTATCATTATACAGGCTGAATGCGCATTTTTTTTTTCAAAACTTTGAAAATAGAACAAATTCACTTTCAAATTCACTTTGGAAGTACTCGGCTTCGCCTCGTACTTCCAATATTACTCGGCCGTAAATTGCTTCATTTCAGGCCTCGACAGTAATGTACTATTATCTTATTTTTTTATATATTATAGGACGGTGAAACGAGCTAAAGGCCCACCTGATGTTAAGCGGTTTCCTTTGCTCATAACAACTGCAATACCACCTAGGCTGTTGCCTAAATGGTACCGCAAGTCAGTTCGCCAAACTGAGACTTGAATATGAAAAGTCTCATGTGATTGTAATTTCAATAATTGGAATAAATAGGGAACTGAAAGTAAGTTTTTTCAGTTCCCTATTTATTCCAATTTGAAATATTTTATTATCAATGGGCCCTCTAACTAAAAATAGACCACAATGACATTTTCAATTGGCTGCTAGCCACATAATCCTACTAATATCTTATACTATAATCCCACTTCCTACATTATACTATAATAAACGCAAAAATGTGTTTCTTGGTTTGTTTTTCTTTCAAGCAGTAATGGAGCAACGGATCTTTGTGATTTTTTTAATAGTTTATGGACCGGAGAGTAACATATGCTACTTAATATCCTGGAAAAATGGACAGTACTCGTGGGATTAAGACAACTGAAACAGGTTTTCATAAGCTTGCACTCACCTAAACGCCACTTTAGGCTTGCCCAGTTCAACTGGACAGCTGTACTCCCTCTCCATTCTCTGTGCGTATATCTCTAAGTGTAACTCGCCCATACCCGACACTATAGTCTCCTTGTTGTCTGGGTCGTAGCGGAACTGGAATGTGGGGTCTTCTTTGGTGAATCTGGAATAGTAGGCAGTTGAATTGATTAATTTTTTTATTCAAAATGGTGAATTTGTTGGAAAATAAAATCAGCCGATTGGCGAGATGAATTGAATGAAAATAATAAAAACCAGCCAAGTGCGAGTCGGACTTACGCAGTAAGAGTTCCGTGCCACCCATCGACCTGATACCCCATAGAAACTGATATAATTTACGAGAGTTCATCAAAATACATCAACAAATGGTGTGCGAAATATGAGTTTTTGCATCTCTTTCTTACGCAGGTACCACCACATATGTCTATTTTTGCCCTGTTTTTAGTATTGTTTGCTAAATTACATAGTATGCACTATAATTAGACCAAGTTTTATGCTGGTATGTATTACCAATTGGTCTTTGACTAGGCAGAAGACAAAAGTGTAGGTAATACATAATAAAAACCAAATGATGCATTAATAATCATGAATCTATCCGGTTCTTTGCAATCGTCCTAGGATTTTCGCAAAGACTCGATTTGTTCGATTATCCTACGATACCATATATAAATGAATATTTCGTTCCTATATCACTCATCCGATTGCATTGCAACTTTGGCTAGTTGTCGTGGGACCGCCCACAAAGGTTTTTGACAAAAAAAAAAGTTGGCATTGCAAGTTGCAACACAGGCACAGCTATTAAGTCAATAAATTACTTTTACAAACCTAGCAACAGCCTTCGAGAAGTTGTCTCTATCCTTATTATTCTTCGGTTTAATTGACATCGACACAACAGGGTCGGGCACGTGTATAGATTCCATTGACAGCTGCAGTTTGCCGTCATTTACAAACGTGTCTCCTGACGCGCAATCTACGCCGAACAATGCGAAGATATCGCCAGCCATCACTTCGTTCACTTCCTCCATATTGTTTGAGTGCATGCGGACTAGGCGAGAGATTTTCACCTGCAAATAACAGATAAAATAAATTAATGTTTAATAAATAAATAATTTATTTCAATACCAGTGGTCCTTAAACAGGCAGTTACAGTACAGAGTTCTTAGCAGAACTAAGAACTTTTTCTTGTACAGACTGGAAATTATTGTCACTAAATTTGAAATTGCTGCCTCCCAAACTAGGTTATAACCTGTATTTTGGGAGTCAGTGTTCCTTCGTAGGCTAACATACATACAATGCAGTAGTTATGTACAACACAATATGTTTGGAATGGTTCTGAAATTATCACTTTGCAGTTAGTGTGTGAAGTTTCTCAAAGTTTGTCTATGAAAGACGTTGTATTAGCTTCGGCAAAATGTATTCTACTTCTGTATGATTAATTACAATATACTGCGGAAACTTGGTTGACCAAAAGTTTACAGAAATCGAAATCAGTCCCATCAATAAACTTTTAACAGTATTGATTAAACAGGTGCCCGAATTTTAAACAATAACCTATTATAGTTCTATTAATACTTAAACCTAACTTAGTAAAAATAGCATCTCAATAATGAGCACTCACCCTTTTCCCTGTCCTTGCATTAAAAATATTCTCTCCCCTCTTCAACATTCCCTGGTAACACCTCAAATACGTGAGCTGACCAAACTTGCTGACTTCCAACTTAAAAGCCAGACCGACAAATGGCTTATTATCATTCCGTGCAGGATCCAACAGTATTGTTTGACCTTCTCCATCTTTATCCTCATTTACTATCGCTGTGTTCTCCACTTCACCTGGATGTGGAAGGTATTGTAATACTGCATCAAGTAAAGGCTGTACTCCTTTATTCTTTAAGGCTGTGCCTACTAATACGGGTGTGAAGGTACGCTTGAGAGTTGTGCGGCGAACAGCCTGCTTTATGTGTTCGACTGTTGGTGTTTTTTCTTCAAGGAATAGTTCTCCTGTAATTTGGAAATATGTTATGTGAATACAAATTTATTTTACATAGACAGGGGAGGCCTATGTCCAGCCTTGGACGTCTTTCAGCTGAAATGATGTGACATCATTTTTTAACCGACGAAAAAAAAGGAGGTTCTCAATTCGACGCGTATAATTTTTTTTATGTATGACCACGCATAACTTTTTACAGAGTGGTCCGATTTTGATGTTTTTTTTTTTAATGGATAGGGTATATCTCGAAGTTGGTCCCATTTAAATTTCAAAATCAATATCCACCCCTAAGGGTAGTAAAACAGGGGATGAGTGTTTGTTCACCCACTGAATTCTTACCTGTTAACCGATTCTGTTGAAACTTTACACACATAAATATAGTTCTAGAAATAATGGAGACCTGGAGTTAGATTTTAACCACAAAAAAATTAAAAATAAAACTTTTTAACAAAAAATTTAACCGACGAAAACAACTAATTGAGTCGGCGCCAAACAACCAATCAACGAAGATCATTAAATTACTTTAAATAAATAATAAAAACAACTTCACATCAAATACAACGTGAAATTTTCAACGATAAACAATAATTTTCCAAAAATGCGTTCTCCGCTCGGCCACTTGCAACTTGCACGCACTTTGCTTGTTAAAAGTTCGTTTGGCGCCGACTCATAATTAGTTATTTTTCGCTTTTCAGTTTATGTTTTCGTCGGTTCAATTTTTTGTTAAAAAGTTTTATAGCAGTAGTAACTCGTTTGGTTTGTTATAGTAATATTAAGAGGCATTTATTTTCATAGACATCATAATCAGCTCATTACTGTCCCACTGCTGGGCACGGCCCTCAGAATGAGACAGTTAAGGCCTTACGGCCAAAATTAATATCCTCTCTATCCACGATTTGCCCTACTAGATATATATATTTGTCATAAAACGTAAGGAGCTTATGTCAAATTTCTATCTCTAGTAGGGTAAATCGTGGATAGATAGGATATTAATTTTGGCCATTAGTCCACCACACTGGGCTGGCGCGGGTTGCCGTACTACATAGGTACACCATTTTCATGGTAATGTTATATATTTCCATATTATTTCTCCAAAATAATCTGCAGTTAATGTTCAACATCTTTTTTCAAAACCATTTTTGATACAAATTAGGGTACAAAGTGTATAAAACTCACCTAAACTCTCATCAACATTAGACAAATGCTCAATGAGCTCATGTCGCCTCTCATTTACTTCGGTCCTCCTGTCTTGAGGCACCTCATCATACCGAATCTTCTCTCCGTAATCTCCTTCAAAGTAAATAGCTCTCTGTTCAATCAGATCTAAGATGCCTTGACATTCTTTCTCCACCCCAATTGGGAGCTGGATAAATGCAGCATTATGGTTCATTTTTGAACGCAGTTGTTTTATTACTCTGGAAAAATAAATGTTATTGCTGAATTCAGGTTTAAGCTGCATGTGGGGACAACTCAGCCTATCGCAGTCCACTGCTGGACATAGGCCTCTCCCAAGTTGCGCCACAACAATTGGTCCTCTGTCTTCCGCAACCAGTCACCATCTTCAGGTTGTTGGCCCACCTGGCGAGGGGGTGATCTACGCTGCGTTTGCCGATTCGCGGCCTCCACTCAAGGACTCGTCTACTCCAGCGGCCGTCTTTCGACAGACACGGCCAGCCCACTGCCACTTCAGCTTACTGATCCTACAAGCTATGACGACACTCCGGTTCTTCCCCGGATAATCTCATTACAGATTTTGTCCTTCAAAGAAACTCCATGATGATTATGTATTCCCTGAATAGTACCCACATATTGGACACAGCGGAAGACCGCACAGCATGGAAATGCGTCGTATGTGGTCGCGATCCTCAACAGTGAGGGAACGACGAAGAAGAAGAATAGTACCCACATATTGTTGATCAATTGTCCTATAGCTTGACCATTACAACATGATCGAAAGCAGCGTTGTAGCAAGGGGCTGGCCGTGGGGGCTGCCAGAAGCTCAAACCTCAAGGGCCACCAATCAGAGACCCGCAGCCTGCAGGCCGCTGAGGCTCAGGCACATTAAGAACTTACGAGTTTAAGCTTTTCTCTTCCTACAAAATAAGTTTTGAGGGGTGCAATATTCAAATCTTACCTTCAACACTCATGACCTAAGCTAAAAAACTGCTTGTAAGAAGAAAACACAAATAATCACCAGTGCACAGAAGGTTGAATCATCCTTAAGAGATATCTAACATCATCCTTAAGAGACATCTAACATCATCCTTAAGAGACATTTCTTAAACTAATGGGTGGAGACACTGACTTCTGTAACACAGGTTTGTACCTAGCTCAAAAGTCAGGAATATATTATGTAAAAACTTTTTGTAAATAATTTATTTATTTATTTATGTATCTAATAATCTATGCTGTTTTTTCTTACTTGTCTTATTTAATAAACAATACCCGCATGTCTTTTAAATGCAATTCGTCAATAATAATTATTAAAAGACATTATGTTAACAAAAGACATAGATTAAATAAAAAACATAGTCTAGGTATACCTATACAATAACAAAATATAAATCATACATTTATATGTTTTTTTAATGTGGAGTTGAGTGAGGTAAACGAGTTTTACAGTCGCATATCTTAGGCGGAAGCGAGTTCCGCAACCTAACAGCGTGCACAGATAAGGAGAAGAAGTTGGTTATATGGGATGGGAATTTGAGGAGGGTTTTAAGTGGCGACCTGTAGGGCGCATAAGGGGGACGAGTGTAGTAAGCGTTCCCGTAGGTATCTAACATGACTAAATTAAATTTTCTATTAATTACTCACCTGTTAGGATTAGCTCCCAATCTATCAAGCTTGTTAATAAAAGCCAAACATGGTACACTGTATCTCTTCATCTGCCTATTGACCGTTAATGTCTGACTCTGCACCCCGCCAACTGCACACAGTACAAGTACAGCTCCATCTAACACTCTCAAAGCTCTCTCGACTTCTACAGTAAAGTCTACGTGGCCTGGTGTGTCAATAATGTTTATATTGTGGTCTTTCCATATTGTGTAGGTAGCGGCAGACTGAATGGTGATCCCTCGTTGTCGCTCCAATTCCATGGAGTCCATTACAGCACCCACATTGTCTTTACCTTTTACCTGTTAATGTAATATGAAAATACATCATTTTTATAATAAATATTTAAAAACAGACTTGACAAGCATCTTCTCGAACTTAACAAGAAATTAGAGTGGGGATAAGCAGGATACAGGCACTTATCAGTTGTTTCAACTGCTGCCTGTTTATTTATAATAATAATCCCCTCAACTTACAAGACAGAAACACACAAATGAATGAAAAAATCACAAACACAGAACAAACAATCGCAGCATGGGCTGGAAAATCTCTTCACGGGAGACACCGATCTTTCTTGAGTCAACCACACGTCAACAAAGAGAAGTCGAACGAATGGCTCAAGCGAGGTGAACTTTTCCCTGAAACAGAAGGCTTCATGTGTGCGATTCAAGATCAAATAATAGCCACCCGTAACTATAGGAAGTATATCATAAAAGATCCCCACCAACAAACTGACTTATGTAGACACTGTAATACTGCATCAGAAACCATTCAACACATCACAGGAGCTTGCAAATCATTAGTACAAACTGACTACAAACACAGACACGACCAGGTTGCCGCAATTATCCACCAACACTTAGCATATAAATACCAGTTTATAACAGAAATGTGCCCATATTACAAATACACACCCGAAACTGTCTTAGAAAATAGAAACTACAAAATCTATTGGGATAGAACGATTATTACAGATAAAACAATCCACTACAATAGGCCCGATATTACTGTTCACGATAAATCTAACAGAATCGTTTACTTAATTGACATTGCTGTCCCGAACTCTCACAACATGCAAAACACTATATCAGAAAAACTTTGTAAATATCAAGATCTTGCTATAGAATTAAAAACTCAATGGAGAGCACAAACAGTCCATATTGTCCCTATAGTCCTGTCATCCACAGGACTTATTCCGAAGTCCCTTCAACAAAGCCTAAACACCTTACACATGCCTACATATACACTCCACATGCTTCAAAAAGCCACCATTCTTAACACCTGTCGCATCACCAGAATTTTTTTAACATCTTCTACACTATCATCCACATATTCTATTTAATCATCCCCTCTTACGCTTGGCTTCGGCCCGCAGATGAGGTTCTTCGCCCTCCCAAAAAGAGGAGAAAACAAAAAGATATCAAAATAATGATAATAATATTTTTAATAAGGACAATTTTTTTTGCATAAAATTCTTCTTGAATCCTTTGGAATTTAGATGATTGATTGCAAATAAAAATGAAAATTTAAGATTTATAAAATGAACAGAAAATTGATCCAGAAGATGGGTTTCAGCGAAAATTCGTGTTTATTTTTTTAAATCAATTAATATACGAACCTCGTGCATTTGGTCTATTCTGCCGGTGTAGAACAATATTCGCTCTGTAAGAGTAGTTTTTCCAGAATCTATGTGGGCTGAGATACCAATATTTCTGATTCTCTCCAAAGCTTTGTGATCACCATCTTTGACTTGGGACGAGAATTTCTGAAAAATACACATAATTCATGTAGCAATTTATTAGTTTAGTTTTGAATAATGTACTAATTACGTAAACATCCCCGGTTACAGAAGCGACTAAGTTAAAGAAATATAACTCAATTTTACCTGGAATTGTGACACATTAGATTTATTTATATTTTTTAGCACATTTGTTAAACGTATTAAATTTGTTATAGTCATTTTGCTTTCTTAAAAATTAAATTATCACAGAATTTCTAGAATTTTTAGGTTACAGCTTCATTACTGCTTCATGTCAAATGCACGGGTGATAAACTTGGAACAAATAATTTCAACCGTATACAGATGTACTCTATGGTTAGAAATTTCATACATGACAGGAGACCCTCGCCCCCTTGTGACAGTCTTCACCCCGTTTAGGCCCTTTGCCAAGACCATAGATAATTTTCGACCGTCATACGTAGTATCTCTATGTAGTCTGAGGTCATTGTTAATTTTTTACGTTAATTTTGGTTGTTTTTGTAAGATTTCGATTTTTCCATATAATGTTGTTGATTAAAGTTTGCGTTGATTAATTTCTGTACTTATCCTCTTAATGATTTCTTAACTGTGATATTTTGCAGTGATAGTACAAGTAAGATGTACAACAAGTGTTGTATTGTTGTATCGAACATTGTGATAGCAAACGAAAGGACGCTAAGATGTATTCGCTTCCCGTTAGTGAGATAGGACTTAAAGTGGCTTATTTGCGCAGTTTAGCATGCAAGATCTTCACAAACTATGTTTGTGTCAGAAGCATTGAAAAAAGGTTCATCAATGAGAAGTATCGGCTTAAAGTTGGTGCTTATCCTACATTGTTTTTGGCCGATGAAATAACTACAGGAATACAAAAGTTTATGAAGGTTCGTACGTAATCAGTAATCTACTTATAAAATGTTAGGTGTACAGCTAATGTAGTAAAAAAATGAGTATACTCATATCCACTCCAACCCGCTCAAGTTTGGTAGCGAGTACCTATTGCTTTTTATTGGAATTTCTAACAGGCTGTGTCACTAGACCAGGTATCATGTACTATTGGCAAACTTACTGTAGTGAAATATATGCTGTTGACGCAGTAGACTGACTGAGACCTGCAAAGTTAATGCCAAACGGTATTGATCACTGATCCATCATCCCATATTGATGTAAAATGAGTGTTACAAGATAGTTTAAAATCTATCTCTATCACTCAAAGGTTTGCTGGTAGAAAACTAATTTTTGAGTTAAGCTCGCCCGCTCGTACATACATGTACCTAATTTCTATTTATAATTTAATAGGTACTGCATTTTTCTATTTTTCTGGTGTACAATAAAGAATAGAATAGTTTATAGAATACTAAAGTATTTATTTTTTCAGATGTATGTCAGAATCGTGATAATAATTATTCTTGTAAAAGGAAACATGATGACCATATCTACCCATCTGCCATTATAAATTGGTAAGATTAATTAACTATTTTAAATCTCTATTTATATGGTACCTGCTGATTCATCATCATGATTTCAGCCGAAAGACGTCCACTGCTGGACATAGGCCTCCCCAAAAAGGGGATATGCCATAATCGCCACGCTTGGCAGGCGGGTTGGCGATCGCCGTTGATTGCTTGAAAACTCAGAGAATGATGGGCATTCTCTGGTGAATCCCTTAGTCGCCTTTTACAACACCCATGAGAAGAGACAGTACCTGCTAATTACTATTACGAAATAAAAGTAAACATTAGTGTTTTAATTTATTTAAACCAGTCTCATCATCATGAATGTTAATATAAAAATATAATATAATTATATTTTTCTAAATCTCGAACTTTAATTTACCATTTGTACCAAGTTTGATTCAAGTGTCATTTGTTCTAGCTCAATATGCTGATGGAAAAGAAGATAGTTTCATCCTAAAAAATACTGCTGAAACAGTATCTTTTTTGACAATCTTTTCAACTTGGAGAATTGTGCTAGCTTGAATAGTAAGACATCAAGAGCGAAACTTTCACGTAGCCTGTACATCGGGTTCACCATACCAAGCCAAACTTTGTCTAAGTACCTACTCATTTGACTTCGTTTCTTGTGAAACACACGAAAAACATAACCCTCCTTCTGGCGCAGTGGGGTAAAAAACTGAAGTGCTCTTCCTTGGCATGGTAATTTTTTTAATTTTCAACTGGTGTTCATATAAAATATTGAAAGGCACAGATTTATCTAGGCTGATTAGAAAATCTCTTCCGAGAATGCAAAATAAGACATATTGTATTAAAAACTATAATTTAATCAATAAAAATCTGAACAAAATATGTTGTTTCATTTACATATTCTCAGTTCTCGTTTCGAAAATGTATAGTTGGTAAAATATAGCTTCAGTCCTGTGACAGAAGTCAAATACGTAAATTTTAAATGTATTTTTACGTATTTGACATCTGTTACAGGACTCTAGCTATATTTTACGAACTAAAGTTGAAATAACAATATACAACAGCTTAAATAAGGCATACAGTGTGAGCCTTTGCCCAAAATTCAACAAAAGAATTTAAAAAAAAACGAACTGTCATGTTCAATTTTTCCAACTACTACGGGCCATTTTTTTGTATGGGAGTGGGTCGTCTGTACGTAGTACACTTCTTAGTCTGTGGTCAAATGTCATAGTGTCTAGTGATGCGACTCGAGTCCACTTTTCCTCGACCGAGTGACATAAAAAATCATACACGCGTGATAAAAATATCGACTCGAGTTCACTCTCAATCGAGTCAAGGGCGGATCCAGCCTTTTTGTCAGGGCGGATCGTGTTCTTATATCCAACCCGGATCTACATTTTTTTAAAGGAGAGTGCTGTCCAATTTGCCGTCCTCTAGGAAAAATCTTTCAACCTATAAAATTATATATTTTCGCAAGTTTTGCTAAAACAGGAATTTAGTTAAGTGAATTTTAGAACTTTAAATTTGTATATTTTTTTATATCAAATGGGCTTGTGTTTGACCGCCACTTAAGCGATGGTGCGGTTGGCAATGATACGCGCTTGCCCAGCAAAAACCTATTCACTCGAGTATTATTGTAACGTAATAGTTACATGCAAATGCAATACCTATACGCCAAAAAAGACAAAATGACAATATACCTAACCTGGCGCGAGCAAAGTATGCCCGAATTTTTTCTCAGTGTCAGCTTTGCCTTTATCAACGTACCTAACAGAATAGTTGCTTACAACATACGCCCAATGTACGCAGAAGAAAGAAGGGCAGAAAGATAAGCGATTTTTTTAAACTGTTCTTGAACAAACTGATTAGCTCTTCACAAAAGCATAAATATTCTGCGACAAAAGATGTTTTTTATTTTTATCTTTATTATTTAAGGGACTTTTATTCTACAACAAGAACATGCCAGTCCCATTGTTCCTTTCATATTACTTATGCTTAAACTAATACCAATGTAAGATCTAACAATGCACAAACATCTTGTATAAACATATTGCAGCACTTGATGAGGGATTTGCCAAAATAGATAGGAAAGTTCCAACATCCAACATATTCAATTTATGAACACGCACTAATATTTCCCTTTGTCTTTTATATTTGACACAATCCGTTATTAAATATTGGACGTCATCAAGTACTCCACACACGTCACAGTTTGGTGAATCTACTTTTTTCATCAAATAGCCAAACTTCCTAGAAGGATAATGTCCAGAACGCAATCTATGAGCAACGACTAAATGAATCCTTCTACGACAAAAGAGGATGCATTTTATTTTTTATTTAGGCATTACCACGACCCCCATGACCCCCCCCTCCTGGATCCACCATTGACTCAAGTCATTCGCCAGTCAGTCGCCAAGGCAAACAGGTTAAATTAACCAAAACCTTGAAAGTATTTTCATTCATAAGCAAGCTTTTAAATTACCAGAAGATATGTTTATTCTTCAATTATTACCGCAACATTACCAGGTTTGTACATACATACATATATATTATCACGCTGTTTCCCAATGGGGTAGGCAGAGACTATGGATTTCCACCTGCTACGATCCTGCACACCTCTTTCGCTTCATCTACGTCCTCAACCTCGTCATGCATGCTCGTCGGTTTAGAGATCTCTTAAGCTGGCATTTTTTGAGAACGTCCGCGATTTTAGTTCCTATAAAATATTTCATTTTATGCCTGATATTTTTTTTATGAATAGATAGACCATTTTCTAATTTATTATCACATTCAATTTTCTAATTTATTACCATATTCAATCAATTATTCAATTCTTCTAATATAATATTTTATTTTGTAAGCGTGTTAAAGTGACTCGTTAACAACTCGAGTGACTCGTCCACTCGAGTGAGACTCGAGTAAAATTGTAAAATGACTCGAATGGATAAATTGGACTCGAGATACAAAACTAATGTCAATGTCATAATTGTCATGTGGTGATTGTGGTGGAGACCAGTGTTGCCAAGAAACGGTTTGCAAGCCCACCACTCACACGTCGGTTAAGGTTAAAGGTAAGATTTCGCTCTAGCAACGTTCACTTTCGCTATTCAAACTTTTCAAACCGTCGCGCGTCGGCGTCTAGTCAAATAGTAGAGCCTTCGATCAATAAATGTACTATACAACGTGTACTCATCATTATGAATAATATATTTTTTAGTAAGGCAATAATCCTAAAACCGCGAAAAAAAAACAGCAGCTCCCATACAAATGGGATACATCACCATGATTTACATCACCTAAATCGACAAAATGTAGGGAAAAGATGGGTTTTTTTTCCTTATTTCTGGGTAGGTCCTATAGTAAAAGTTGTTCATAATGATGAGTACAGTGACACTTTAAAAAGGTTTTTAGTAATTTCAATAACACGACTGGTAAATGCATGGTCTTATACAAAATCAAACCCAAAAAACGTCTCCGAGATAAAGTGCACTTGTAATTATGTTTAAGTTTACAACAACAACAAGTACGATCATGAAGTTAGAGTAAATAAGTACGACACTCCATCCTTTGTTTGCACATTTTGGAATATAGTTTTTATTTATATTTTCTACAGATTTTAGCACCGTGAAACGTTTCACCGCTCTAGCGCAGTCGTGAAGCGGCTGAGAGCGAAACTGTGCAAGCGACTTAATATTGACTGTGCATTCATAGTAATCTAATCGAAAGTGTCAGCGCCTTGCGACCTCGGCTATGAAAATCATTATTAATAAAAATAAATAAAATTTTTGGGGACATTTTTTTACACAGCACCATCTAGTCCCAAACTAAGCAGAGCTTGTTCTATGGGTACTAGACAATGGATATAATACTTATATACTTTTTTTTTGTAAATACATACTTATAATACATATGAAACACCCAGACCAACACAAAAACTTATGCTCATCACACAAATATTTGTGTCCTGTGGGAATCGAATCCTCGTTATCAGCAGTGCGACACTCGTACCACTAGACCACAGAGGTCGTTATTGCTGACAAACTATAATATTATTATTGTATTGTTATTGTTCTTGTTGTTTTTATTTATATTTTTATCTTTGCCGAAATAAAATATGTCAATAGAAAGTGTGGAATCTAAACAATATGTGTAATGTGTATTTAATCATATTTACCTATGGATATTTTTAATTTAAAATCTGAAAAAAAAAACTTGCGGGTCCAGTTTTTATTTCATAGCCAGTTTTATCGTTTTTTTTTCCAATTAAACTCGTATTTACCTAAATCAATTTAAGATATTGAAAGATAAACTTGTTAATCTGCTATTTCTAATGATTATAAATACTACCGGATTTCAACATATTCTTTATTTATTTTTAATTAAAAACAAAATGGTGGCATGGCGATGCTTGGGCCTATGTCCAGCAGTGGACCAACCTCTTTCGGCTGGAATCAAAGAGAATATAACCACTACGTTTACGAGGTTAAAAAAAATGATTGAGCGTTGCGGTTTTTTCCCGCCCGCGGTTGTGGCGGTCAGGAAATATAGCCAAAGGGGTTTCTCAATTCAGCCGCAGGAAAAAGTTTGCGGCTAAAAAACCGTAACCAGAACCCCACAACCACAGTGCGTGCTGGACCTTAGCCATGGACAAAAAGACACAACGTGAAGTTAGCCGTTATTTACCTTCTTTCGTTATGTTGGCAGCATGTGTGAGCTATAGACAAAAAAACAGTTTATTTTCAGTTCAAAAAGAATATGGCCGTGTTGGGCCCGTGTGTAAGTGTAAATATGAGTGGGCACAATAATATTCATAGTCAGTTAACAAAATCGTTAGAGAGAATTTTGGAGGATGCTTACTTGAGTGGTGAATTAAAACTAAGTGGACGAAAGTTGCGAGATTTTCCTAAACCAGTGAAGTATGACCTGAGCGATACAGTTGTAGCTGGTAAGTCCGAGTTTTATAAATAAATCGTGCTGCATTTCTATGCGTTTTACGTATAATAATTTATTTTGGGTCTCTTTTATGTACTGCAAGTATAGCGGAGTGTTTTGTAGACGTAACTGTACTATTTTTATATACCGGCTGTTGTAGCGTCGCGCTGCCTTTATTTGTCATCAGATCGATCGAATGTGATAACCACTCAAAACCAAACAGGAATTTTGATACGATAGTCACCTCCACCTGCATTTCTAAGAACTGTATTGGGAAAGTAAAGTTTAAATGCTGCATGTTATGTTATAATACGTTTGATAATAACAATTGGTATCTTTAATCTTTTTCCTTATCGTAGTTTCAGAGAAAGAGCAGTAAATGACCATGTGATATAAAAACAAAAAGTTAAATACAGTTATTTCAAAATTAATCTTCTTGCATCACGTACATCAAAATCACTGTAGCTTAGTGCCACTTATTCGTATGTAATTAACAATTTAATGAATGTAGGTATGTTACGTTTATCTAAAAAAAACAATGTTTTAAGGAATTTCATGGCACAGGTTTCTCTTAGTATGGGTTACTGTCTCCCATCTTGAAACCTTTTTAAATTCGTAATTATGCATGTAACTTGTGGGAGAAATAAATGAATATGAAAAATACAAGTAGATTGTAGGCAACCAAATATCTACCAAATTTGATAAGTAGGTAACTAGACTGGATAAATAAGGATAATCTGCATTCACAATCATTGTATTATTAATATGGATTGTGGACAACTACACTATATTTGCTAAATGTAGGTAGGTACCTATTTACTTTAACAACATAACATCACACCTGTATTTCCCTGAAGGGGTAGGCAGAGGTGCCAGTTATGTTATAGTCCCATGTAATAGGGGGCGAGCCTATTGCCATTAACCGGGCACAAATCCATACTCCGGGCTGCCACTGAGAATTTCCTAATGAAAAAACCCAATAACACTGCCCGACCTGGGAATCTAACCCAGGACCCCACGCTCAGCAGTTGCGCTTGCAACCACTAGACCAACGAGGCAGTCAAGGCCTATATTCTTTTGTGGAAATAAATAAATAAACAGCATATCAAAATTGCCTTCCTATTTTATAACATACCTAATCTCTGTTTCTTCTTGTCGTATTTGGTAAACAATCTTGTCATGTCTTTTTAATGCAATTCGTCAATAATTATTATTAAAAGACATTATGTTAACAATTTCACACACTAATAAATAACATTTTTAACCTTATTACTTGTGTAAAACTAGTAATTATATTTTATCAGTAGTTATTTGATTGAAGAGACTTGCTATGATTGTTTACTGAAAAATAAAAAACACTGTACCTACAAAGATGTATTTAAGTTAATTGAATTTAAAAAAGTAAGATGATACAAAAGATAAATTTAATAGATTTAATGATTCTGCATCTAATTATGCATAGAATATGTCCAGCTGAACATTTTCTTGTTAGAAGCAGTCATTTAAATCATATGGTATTGCAATGTCTCATATTAATAAGTAAAATATTTGAATAGGTACCTACCTGCATACAATAAAGGGACTTCATATGCTCAAGCCTTAGTCATAGGAAGGATGGAACCAGTATTGCAGTTTCCTCTCCTAACTACGCAATATAAGTTCATATAGACTATTTGATACCGGAAAATACCCTTAATGATGGGGATTTACTTTAAATAAAGGATATTGATAAACTTCATGACATACCTACTGATTTATCAGTTGTTTGGTCTGCTTGGTGATAAATGATAAAATTGTTGTAATATATTTTGGTCACAGATACGGTACTGCTTTCATACCTAAGCATTTAAATATAAACAATACAACTCACATGTTTTAAATTAACTAGCATTTGTTACTTCTTTAATGAGGTGTTAATTACTTTACTGCCTCAGAAAGTACCATAATAGAAACTCTTTAATCGAAGAACTTCTTACTTGAGAACTTATAAAATGTTTCCATTATTGTCTATTCCCAGAACATTTTACTTCATCAGTTTCTTCATCAAACATGGTGTAAACAATTTATTAGGCGAAAATATTCCTAATGGCTGTAAGTCGGTTGCTTGTACCCATAACTGGTTTCTTTTATTACTAATATGGGCTGGCGCCACAAGATATGGTGTGGGCTATTCTCTAAATGTTTTTATTTATATCGGCATTTCGCCGTTCGTGTTGTCGTGGGCGGGGAGCACGTGTGTGTCCAGTTGCAATAATCCCGTTATTACGATAAAGTGGGGAGAAGTCAGTTACCTATATATATGTAGATAGATGAGCACTGAAAGATAATATAAAACAGTAGACTTGTTAATAACGACAATATCGAGACGTGGTTCTACTTAGTCTGTTTTTAGGGTTCCGTAGTCCTACAAGGAACCCTTATAGTTTCGTCATGTCCGTCCGTCTGTCCGTCTGTCCTAATCCTTTACAGCTTAATAACTTCTACAGTTATAAACATAAGTAAATGAAATTTTGTTAAAAAATGGTTTAGATATAGATCTCAATTTTAAAAGAATAAAAAAATCTTGATAACGTATTTTAGGGGTGGCGCTCATACATGTGAAATGGGGATGATTTTTTTTTTTCGCTGCACCCCCTCGTGTTGGTTATCATTGAATAGGTCTACTAAAATGAAGGTAATGTTTCATACATAACTTTTTTATCAGGTATACCATCTGCGAAATACAGTTCGCCAAAGTAGCTTGCAATGTGTCTCCCCCCTGCCATTTCTAAATTAAGCAACGTAGAAACTTGTAGTCTTCCACATTGATAGACCTTTATAAAAACTCTTTTAAAATTATTTCGAGTATACCTAATGTGATTATACATTTTTGAGTTATAGTATTAGTGAGAAAACTGCAAAATACTTAAGGCGTCCTAGTTCATAGGTCATTGACCTTAGAGAAAAATGATCTTGGCAAATAATGCTTCTTTAGTTACTTTCTATTTAAAATAATCACAAAAAGAAACTTTGTGTTATTTTGATATGACACACTTCTTAAATTTAGCTTCTTAAATTTAGCGCTAGGTTGCGCTGTATGCAAAAACTAAAATAGCAATGATTAATATTCGATTTGATTCGTTTGTATAATATTAGACCTACTTAAGGAACCCTATAATACTGAGCATGGCCCGACATGGTCTTGGCCGGTTTTATTTCTCTCTTGTCTTATTTAGTAAACAATCTTGGCATATCTCTTTATTCAAGTAAATACTGATAAAATTTAATTACTAGTTCTGCACATTTAATTAGGTAAAATAATAATATTTAGTGTACAAAATTGTTAACATAATGTCTTTGACGCGATTGCATTAAAAAGACATGCCAAGATTGTATACTAAATAAGAAGTAAGTAAAAACAGAGTGTACCTAGTAAGCTGCTTCATAGTTTTGCAGATGCACTTACTGTGTACCCGCAAGACCAATAAAATATCGGTTATAAATCGTAATACTGCATAACTTCTGCTACAAACACCTACGCGTCTATGCCCTGCCCTGCAGGCGTAGCATGACCACTGTAGAGAAGAGATTTGTCTACGAAAGAACAGACATTGTTCCTATAGAACTTTACCCGTCATTTTGTCTAATCTTTCGTAGACAAAACCTCTTTGGACAAAACGCTTGTCTCCAGTGGTCATGCTACGCCTGCTGCAGTTAGTTCCTTACATATATGTTAGCTAACTTCTACGACTAGCGTGAGTAGCGTGGGATGACAAGATTTCCCCTCTTTTCTTTTACACCTTCAACAGTAGACTTACGAAGGTAAGCAAGAACAATTTTACAGTTCTTTTCTTCATTGCTCTTGGTGGTTATACTTGTTTGTATGTACCTACCCGTTTACTATCTTCCAACGAAGTTGTAAACATTGTAGCCTTTGACATTTCATTGTTACAATATTATACGGTTGTTCTGAGATTTCACAGTATGGAAAATTGGCAATGACGCTAAAAATACTATGATCGATAAAACTTAGGTGAGTTTATCTTTTTTGCGGATCGTTTTCTCACAATCTTGCCACTTTTCAGTCTTCTTCGCGGAGGCGTGATGTCCCGAACTGCCTTCCGATTCTTCAGAACAGTATTAAACACTGATCCGAGTTGTCTTTAAAAATTGACTTGAAATGAAATTATTTATTCTGTAAATTGGATGTTAAAATCACTTACAAATCGGTTATTTTTAAAAACTAGATTGCGTCATCTTTTCCTGTGACTATCTCTGAGAAGAAACACCGAAACAAACTCAAGGATCAAAGTCTCTTTTAAAGTCCAGATATTTATCTTGTATTAAGAATTTGTGTGAGAACAGCTGGGCAACTCCTGGACTGGCCTTTTAAAACAAGTGACAGGTCAATTTGTCCCAACTGATGGCGCGCACATAAACTTAAGTGGCAATGGGCGGGTCACATTTCTCGCAGAACGGATGGCCGATGGGGCAGTAAAGTTCTAGAGTGGTGACCGCGTATTGGAAGTAGAAGCGTGGGTAGGCCCCCTGCAAGGTGGACCGACGACCGGAAAGTCGCGGGAATCCGCTGGATTCGGAAAGCGCAGGACCGGTCGTTGAGGCGATGCTTGGGGAAGGCCTATGTCCAGCAGTGGACATCTTTCAGCTGAAATGATGATGATGATGGCACGCATGCATCGGACGTCGTGTAGCTCGACCATATTTACATACACAACATTACTGCCAATGCCAAATAGGACCATTCAAGTAGGCCTTAAATTCAAGAAACCCAAACCGCCATACAGTTTGTATGGAGTAAATAGTTACACAGTGACTAGTCTGCGTGTTGATCCAAACTTGATAGATAGATAAAACGTTTATTTAGTACAAAAACAAGACAGGACATACAAGTAATATAAGGGCCGGTATTTCAATAGTCTGATAACTTTTAACTGAGGACTAATAAATGTGACTGACAGATTTTCTATACTACAACTGTCAAAATGTGAAACTTATTCCTCAGTTAAAAGTTAACTGGCTATTGAAAGACCGACACTAAATGTATTATGTGTGTACAATAAAGAATAAGAATAAGAAGACAGTAAAAAGTGACTTGCAACATTGAAATTGACAAGCATAAAGTATGTTCAACAGAACAATCCGATGGCGTCATCTTACTTACTTTCGTGAAGTTTCGTAGACGAAAAAACACCAGAATTCTCAACAACAAGATACAGAAGTTAACAAGTTCAGGACAAATAAATGACCTAACTGATGTTGAACTGACTGACACACAGTTTCCGAAAGGCTGATCAGAGCAGAAATCAGCTGTCAAATCTCAGGTCAAGCGATGTGATTGGTTGTTAAATTTTTTGTCGGCCAATCACAGGAGCTGACATTACATTTGACAACGGATCAAATTGATCAGCCTTCCAGAAACTGGGGTTTAGTGACTGAGCTGACTGACTGGTGACTGTATAATCTGTCTGTGTAAAGGTATCGACTCGTTAATGTGTAGTAGACAAAGAGCGAGTGTTCGCTCGGTGATAATCACATACGAAAAGAGAGAGCGCGCGTTGTTTAATTTGTATGCTAAATACGGAAATGTACAACGTACGCCTGTCTTTATCTAATATCTACTTATACCAGTTATACCTTTTACTAAATTCTCAACAAAGAGCAGGATAAAGTTTGATTCACTAAGCGCCCAAGACACTGTAGGTAGGAGTCGTATTATCGATTTTCCATTGTACACTTTAAGCCGCCTGAAAGGTTAAGCAAAGGCCAAAGAATCAAACTTTTCTGGTTTCACGAGAGACGACAAAGAAGTAGTCATTTTAGAGAAAAATAAAAATACTTAATTATGTACCTAGATGAGAGAACGCATCCAGCTTGATGGTAAAAAAATAAAAATAAACATCAACATCTTCCGGCCCTGGGTCCCAAATAGCATACATGGGGTCAGTTCTCCCATTCAAATTAAAAATTAAACAGGTACAATTTTTTCTATCTTATACTAACAAAACACAGTTACATGTTTAAATATATCTTACTAAGTAGAGTTAACGGCGGTGTTTGTGCTAGTATAAACTGTGTGACAGACACTGGCGATTTTCCTCTATCAGCCGTCATCTCTTCATTTACTCCCTTTTCATCCATAATCCAAATCATTCTTCACGCAATCCATCCATCTTTTCTTTGGTCTCCCTCTCTCTCTCTCCACCATGAACATTCGTATTCATCACTCTTTGTAACATGCGTTTCATCCCTCCTAATCACATGCTCATACCAACCAAAACGCCTTCCTTTCAACTTTTTATCACTGGCGCCACTTTAAAACTCCCTCCAACATATTCATTTGTAGTAACATTATCCATTTTTGTCACTTCACACATCCATCTCAACATTCTCATCTCTGCTCATACAATCTCCTTTCATCCGTCTTCTTCATGGCCTAGCATTACGATCCATAAAGAACGACAGGTCTTATAACAGATTTGTAAATTTTGCCCTTTAATTAGAGAGTCAAAAGTTGTTTCTGTGACCATTTCATCCATCCTGAAGGCCAATTTACGTAATTAAAGAAGTGCAGTTGCAGTGCAGTTAAGTTTCGATCAAAACAATGCTTTTCGTATTATCTTGTCTATGGCGATCAGTGTCAGAAACGAACTGCAGCTTGACTGACGCGTCAAAAAATTACGTGAATTAGGGCCCTGAGTGGATCCGGTGCCTCGCTGTCTCGTTCCACTTCACCATCTCCTTGGTCGAGTGACCAAAGGTACCGAAAGTCTGAGCAAATCGGTAGGGACATTCCGGCGAGAGTTATGGACACAGGTCTGTAGAGACCGCCGAAATCGCAAAGTTTTGCTTTTACTAATTTTCAAGCCAACAATTTCAAGTCTTTGCTGCCAGAAGAATTAATAAAAAGAAGTAATTAAAACAAACCTGTAAAATTCATTCTCATGCCAAAAGTTTCTCACTCTTGAGTCATTATTGTGTTAAATAAACAAGTAGCAAATGTTATTAATTAAGAAGTTTGTTCACACGCATTTTGTACAAGTTATAGATAATGGTGTCGATTCTCTTGTTCACGAACTAAACTTATTTTAAACTATCGCTCTCTTTTACTAATAGTAGATACAAGAAAGGGATGGCAATCATTTTAGAGCTGTCAAATTAGACGGAATTAAAATTTCCATACAAGTTTAGTCGTGATCTCGGAACGTGCCCACTAAAATACAAAGAAATGTAACACGTAAACTAATTTGACAGTTCTAAAATGGTTGCTATCCTTTTCTTGTATCTACTTTTAGTAAAAGAGAGCGATAGTTTAAAATAAGTTTAGTTCGTGAACAAGAGAATCGACACCATTGTTTTGTAAATATTAGTGCTGGGCCGACTTTGAGTTTTGCCGATCAGCCGACTAGCCGACTCATCGGTTAGAAAATTGCCGATCATCCGTACTTTGGTCAAATTCGGGCATCTACGGCTCGCTGGGACGATTCCAGTCTTCAGTGAACATCCTTTCTAGTATTGATGAAAGAATAATACGACTATTCTAGTCTGTGAACATAATTTCCAGTATTCATCAACTCAGCCTATCTACTGCAGTTCACTGCTGGACATAGGCCTCTCCCAAGTTGCGCCACAACACTCGGTCCTCTGCATTCTGCATCCAGTCCCCCCAGCCACGTTCTTCAGGTCGTCGATCCACCTGGCTGGGGACCAGTATTGTTGACAGAATAATACGAGATACCCAGTAATATCTAGTTTTGCAAAAATATATTATTATCTGAGTTGTCCCGCTCTAGCAATGTCTATAGTGCATGAACATTTTTTAAGGCTGCAAATATCCATGAAAATTAATAACAAAAAATCTTTTTTTTTTTCTTGGATTTTAGTACCTGCTCAAAACAATGCCGAATATTCGGCCATTTTTGCCGACTAGTCGCCGACTAGAAAACCCGCCGAATAGTCGGTTTCCCCGACTAGTCGGTGTGTAGTCGGTCCATCTCTAGTAAATATCTACATAGCTGCTTAGCGCATGTGAAAGTAGAACATTTAAAAACGTTTCAAATTGTGCATCACCTATGTAGTATTTTTAGCCTAGCTAGATAGGCGAGAGAACGAGCGATGTTTGTAGAAGTAGTAGACTGACAAAATCGTCATAAAAGCGATCTCTTATTCAGCCAGGTCCAGAAGCACATCAGAAAAAGAAAGAAGAAAGAAGAAGAAGAAAAATAGTTTATTGTTACAGTTAACGACGCGCAACATTTAAAACACAGTGATAAACACAAGCAGGCAACTTATAGGTGGGGTTACATAGAAAGTAAAAACAAAAGACACATAGGTAAAAAATTAAGAAAGGACAGTCGATACAAAATATAAGAAAAGTATAGTTGACCGCTATTCTTATAAAAAAAAATACGAGGTATGTACACAATAACAGATTAGGAAAAACAAAAAACAAACAGAAATATCCTCTTTAGTTGAAAAAATAACTCGAGTACCTACCTACTTTTTCAATATATTTTGCAACTCCAGAACAACTTGAGTGATTACCATCCATAGAAGGAGGTTCTTCAAAAACAACAAAATCTCTACAAAATGTCGTAAGCGTAACCTCTTTATCTTCGTAGACAATGACGTCACTTCCTTTGAACACTTGGCTATATTTTTTGTGTCAGATAAAGTATTGTGTTTCAAGTTAACAGTATAGAAACTGGAGCTTGCATGAAAAACGGTTGGTTGGACTTGGAAGTTTTGTATCAATATGCTTTAAAGTTTTTGTACACGTATCTGTCTAGCTAGAGTCTCGAGACAGTTTCGTTTGGGTTTTTATCTCTAAATCCAATATAAAAAAATGCAAGCTCATTGAATGGTTTTAAGTCTCAACTGTCTCAATATATAATTCAACATTTTTCACCTTCCTATTGAGGCTATGCAACTATTGACTGAGTGTTAAGCGACCATTAGAATATAGTTTACTAAAATGTTATCACTATTTTCAAGTAAATCGCATTATTTGTCTTTTTGAAAATAAATTTCTTTAAACCGAAACCAGCTTCCGCAATGGGGAGAGAGGTGTTTTTAACCGACGAAAAAAAAAGGAGGAGGTTCTCAATTCGACGCGTATATATATATATATTTTTTTTTTTTTATGTACCTGTAAGTGATTGTTTTGAAACTTGGCACACAAATATAGTTCTAGACACTACAACATAATGGAAACCTGGAGTTAGATTAAACCACAAAAAAATTTAAAATAAAACTTTTTAACAAAAAATTGAACCGACGAAAACAGAAACTGAAAAGCGAAAAATAACTAATTATGAGTCGGCGCCTAACAAACAATCAACGAAGATCATTAAATGACTTTAAATAAATAATAAAAACAACGTAACATGAAATACAACGTGAAATTTTCAACGATAAACAATAACTTTCCAAAAATTCGTTCTCCGCTCGGCCACTTGCAACTTGCATGCACGTTGCTTGATTAAAGTTTGTTTGGCGCCGACTCATAATTAGTTATTTTTCGCTTTTCAGTTTCTGTTTTCGTCGGTTCAATTTTTTGTTAAAAAGTTTTATTTTTGTTAAATTACTGCTTAAAGTTTACTGATTCCAGAAGTCAAAATTGGCCCCAGAAATTACAGCTGAACCAAGCTATTGACAGCCTTCCTTTTATACTGATGGCAAATCAGTTCGATCAATATTAATGGGTGCAGGTTTGGCATTACTTTAATCAATCTTCGACCTATATAACAAGTAACTAGGTTTGTAATTATTGCATCGCGATCTTCTTCATTATCCATTCCAGTAACTATCTGTTGAATAATAAACCTTGATCATTCAATAATTGTCACACTACTCACTGCAGTAGCAGGTGTCGATGTATCAAGTGTTTCCTCGTCTATTTACATAGAAATCTAACCGCTAACCACAACATGTAAAACGTTAATACAATGACATCAGAATCATTGAAGTAACTCATTTGATTCAGTGGTTCATCATTATAATTAACACTGCCACCGAACTCTGTTAAAGTACTATGTAATTAATCGTAGTACTACACTTGTCATTACCAAGGTCTCAATTAAAGAAACATGCTGATAAAGAAATAAAGTAGGTACTAAAATACCTACTTCTAAGAGTTTGTATACCAACACATTAATTGCAATTAAATTGTACACTCACACAAGAAAATTTTAGAAAAAATTGAATTACTTCAGTGAATTTGTATCAGTTATTAACCTACATTATTACAGGCTACACATCAAGCTGTACAAAATCAGTAAAGGCTGACCTCGCGTTGTAAGGTAAACCTATACATTGCGAGGTCAGCTTATACTGGAAATGTACAGCTTGATGTGTAGCCGTGTGTACTATTATTATTTGAAAAGAGTGTATCCATGGAGTTTCTTGCCGGTTCTTCTCCATAGGACCAACTTTTTGGAACCGTGCAACTAGATTCATAATTAACGTTTTGATAGTGCATGTAAATGCTTATTCGAAATAAAAACTTTTGACTTTGACTTTGTATTTTAGTTTGTTATTATTTTTCTTTCGTGACTGACGTAAGCTGCATTTAAAAGGTCAAGTTTATTATTACGTGGCTGAATGGTCTCGGATTCATAAACAGAAGTTGATATAATTTTATGCAAGTTATTAATTGATTAAGAATTAATTTGCATTAAAACCTAGCAGGACCGATACATAACTGCTTATATACATCATTATCTTACTGCCCTAGTGCCCTGCTCCCAAATTACTTGAGGTCGGCGCAATACGTCTTCTTCCATATTCCTCTATCAGCTGTTATCTCATTATTTATCACTCTCTTATTTACATTCCCTCCTCATCACATGCCAACCAACCCAAACAATATCCTTTCAACTTTTTCATCACTAACACCATTTTCAAACTCTCTCTAATAATAAATATTCATTTCTTTTATCCATTCTTGTCAATTGACTCCACACATCCATCTCAACATTCTCATCTCTGCTTCATGTGATCTCCTTTCAAGTTTCAACCATCTTCTTCATAGCCCAGCATTCCGATCCATGCAGAACGACAGGTCTTAAATAGATTTGTAATTTGCTTACATTTGTATCCCAAATATCATTATGGTACTTTATTTAGATTTTAACCAAGTTTTATTTGAACAACGTAGGTATCCTATTAATATTATAAATGTGAAAGTTTGTGAAGATGATTGGATGTTTGGGACTCAATCCCGCTGAAACGGCTGAACTGATTTGGATCAAATTTGGCATTACCATATTACCATAACCTGGATTAATAAATGAACAATGCGCGACAAGTCTTTCTGTTATAAGAATTAAACGCAGTTGAAGCCGCGGGCAAAGTCTAGTTCTTCAATAAATTTATCAATAGACCCCTCCTTACAACCTCGGCTAGTATTCCAGAACAATGCTCAAGCTTGAATGAATGTATTGATTTTTGAGAAACCTAACGAAGTTTTACTAGTTTGACGTCAGTTTAGGTTTCGCAAAAGTGAATAGACGATTACCTGGACCATTATCCGCTCAAAAAGCCTATCAAGTCTCATAATTGCGGTTTTGGCAAACCGTGATCCAAAAGAAAATTCCAAGAAATCAAATAAGAAGTTAAAAATACACTCGATTACAGAGCAAAAATAATTACAGGTAGGACCGTGGGTAGGACGCTCCAATTAATGGAGGAAACGGATTATGATAATTTTACTTCCACCCTTACGAGCACCAGTAGTTAAATACAGAACTCTCCCATATCCAGGTCATCCGGGAAACTGAGAAAATGACGGATAAGGGCACGTGCATTTAATTTCAGTTTGCAACTCCTGAAGAGGATTTTATTGCTGGCAATCGTGTAATGTGTCTTCTCCTTGGTAATATAAATATGTTTCTTCCAATCAAGCTAGGTTAATGGATTTAAATTATAAAAAATTACATTAGATAGTCTAATAGCCCGATTTTGTTGCTATGACTCCCGAATTCCCTTTACACTTAAGATTAAAAGGAACATAATACAAGACCCTGATTAGACTTGCAGTTTTGTTTGGATCAGAATGTTGGGCTACGAAAGGGATAAATGAAAAGCAATTACATGCAGCCAAGATGTGAATGTTAAGAGGAATTTGTGGTGTAATGAAAATGGATATGTTAATAAATGAGTATGTTAGAGGGAGTTTGAAAGTGGCGCTAGTGACGGAAAAGTTAAGATGCAGTAGATTGTCATGGTATGGGACATGTGATGCGGTCCTAGGAGTGAGGAACATGTTACGAGAAAAGTTTTGAGTATGAATGTACAGTTGTACATGGCTATAAGAAAAGAGGAAGACCAACTAAAAGAAGGATGGATTGGAAATATGAAATGGATAAAAAGAAAGCAAAGTCAAAGTCAAAAGTTTTTATTTCGAATAAGCATTTAATGCACTTTTAAAACGTTAATTACGAATCTAGTTGTACGGTTCTAAAAAGTTGGTTCTATGGAGAAGAGCCGGCAAGAAACTCCTGAAATAACACTGAGGTGACGGCTGGGCTGAAGAGATGTATGGAAGAAAAAGACATGCTGCACCGACAGCAAATAAATTAGGATAAGGACAGAAGGATAATGATGAGGCTAAAACCCGGAGGACATTAGACACTTCTTTATCGACATATTACGCGAACAATGTCTCTGTCGTCAGACTCGCCAGCTAGTAAATTACAAGTCGCTTGTAGAAGAGTGAAATACCAATTGATATGATATCGAATATGTAAAATTGCAAAAATAATGCGCATCCAATCGATTTCATGAGAGAAACTACTCGCGTGGCTGTCGTTCAGATTATTTCTCGCTTGTTTGTCGAAAGTGCTCTTGTACCAGGCCCCTCAGAAAGTATTGCGAAAAAAAGTTTTTATATATGGGAGACTGGCCAGTTATAATGTTTTTCGAAAATATGATTATTTATAAGTAAAAATAAGTAAGTTCCAATTTCAAAATTTCCCTCCACATTTTTTGCGAGTTAATTCAAAGTATTGTGTCTCACTGAAATATGGATCTGCGCCGGGAACATTTTAGAGCTATGATTTTATACGATTTCAAGTGTCGCCTGAAACCGGATGAATCGTACGATAGACTTCAAATGGCATTCATGGATGAAGGCCCTTCCAAGGCAACCGTGTATCGTTGGTATAACGAATTCAAGCGCGGTCGACCAACTTTGGGGGATGACGAAAGAAGCGGTCGCCCTTTGACGGCTGTTACCGAAGAAAACGTGCTAGCAGTGAAAAATTTAATCCAAGACAATAGGCGAATTACATATCAGGAGATTCAACACATATTGAAGATTGGATCGGGAAGCGTTCACGAGATTCTACACAGCCATCTTCGCGTGAGGAGGATAGTATCACGCTGGGTGCCGCACAACCTCACCGATGCTCAGAAGCAGGCCCGGGTGGAATGGTGCCGTGATATGCTTAACAAATTTGAAGCAGGCTCGTCTCGGCGTGTTTACGACATCGTTACAGGTGATGAGTCCTGGATTTATCAATACGACCCAGAAACCAAGCGCCAGTCGACTGTTTGGGTGTTTCAAAATGAGCCAACGCCTACCAAAGTGAAGCGATCTAGAAGCGGGGGTAAGATTTTGATCGCTAGCTTTTTTAATTTGACTGGCCACTTGGTATCAATTCCCTTACGGGATCAAAGAAGCATTAATGCCGAATGGTATACTACCAAATGTTTGCCAGAAGTTTTCTCTGTTATAAGCAACAAGCGACCAAACACAGGGCTCCGCGGGCTACTGCTCCACCACGACAATGCACCTGCGCACACCGCACTCAAAACGAGGGACTTCCTGGACAGCACGCCAGTCAAACTCCTGGGTCACCCTCCTTACAGCCCTGATCTAGCACCGTGTGACTTCTTTTTATTCCCAAAAATAAAAAATCAGCTCAAAGGGATACAATTTTCGTCGCCGGAAGATGCGCTGGCTGCGTTCGAGCAGGCTGTAAACGAGGTGTCTGCGGCGGACTGGAAAAAGTGTTTTGAAAACTGGTTTAGGCGCATGAATCTTTGTATAGAGGCTGGTGGAAAGTACTTTGAAAAGATTTGATAAAAATATATGTACGTATAGAACAATTTTTTTTAGTTTCGCAAAACTTTCTGAGTGTCCCACGTATGTGCGATGAAAGTTGTAAATTGTGATTTTTTACGCCTATCGTTAAATCTGCTCTAAGATTAGTAAGCAGACATGTTGTTAAGCATGCTTGTTGCACATGCACAGGGAGAGATTTTATATTAAGGGTCGGTCTTTCAATAGCCAGTTAACATTTAACTGAGGAGTAAGTTTGACATTTTGACAGTTGTAGTATAGAAAATCTGTCAAGATGTCACATTTATTTCTCAGTTAAAAGTTATCAGACTATTGAAATACCGGCCCTAAATGGAACTACCCATAAGTCATCCTCCCAGCCTTTTCCCAACTATGTTGTGGTCTGCTTCCAGTCTAACCAGATGCGGCTGAACATCAGTATTTTACATGGAGCGACTGCCATCAGACCCCCGCAACCCAGTTACTGGGTAATATCAACATTCGGAGGTTAGACCATTTCGGGCTTCTGACTACCCGTAACGACTGCCATAGATGTTCGTATGGCAACCGGGACCGACAGCTTAACGTGCTCTCCGAGTCACGTAGGGGTCTCGATGTGCAACGAAATGGTCACCCATCCACGGACTACCCATAAGTCATCATTCATCATCATTTCAGCTGAAAGACGTGCACTGCTGGACATAGGCCTCCCCCAAGCATCGCCACAACGACCGGTCCTGCGCTTTTCACATCCAGCGGATTCCCGAGACCTTCACCAGGTCGTCGGTCCACCTTGTGGGGGAACTACCCGCGCTGCGCCTTCCAGTACGCGGTCACCACTCCAGAACTTTACTGCCCTATCGGCCATCTGTTCTGCGAGCAATGTCCGCCCACTGCAACTTGAGTTTGCAAATCTTAAACTTAAGTAAAGTTTGGCAATTCTTCGGGCTATCGGTTACCTTCGTTCTCCTGCGAATCTCCTCATTTCTGTTTCGATCACGCAGGGACACTCCTAGCATAGCCCTCTCCATTGCCCTTTGCGTGACTTTGAGCCTTCTTATCAGGCCCATTGTGGGCGACGACGTTTCAGTGCCGTAAGTAATTACTGGCAACACCCATAAGTACTTAGACTACTTAGTAATAATTTTAGAATGTGAATTTCAATACAAGTTGGTAAACTAGGTAGGTACCTAAATATTAATTTAATTTATAATTTAATATATTACCCTGCTACAGCATGAAGGAAAATAGCACAATGGTACTATTAGTATTTTTTACAAAAAAAAACGAAAAGAATGAGTTGTAAACTAGCTGTAAATAAATGATTTCACTATAATTAAAACTGGAATGTAGTTCGCAGTATCCCGTTTATTGTTTTCAACATTCATTTATGAGCGCGTTTCCCTATGTTCACGTTCGTTTTATCAAGAACACAGGTGCTGTCTGCAAAGTTTGTACTTAAACTTTATATTTCCGCCACGGTTCATGTAATTATGGCAAAATACCAGTATGTACGACAGGTGCAGTCGTGCCGTCGTGCGCACTGGAGCGTTACCACGCTCCGGATACGAGGGGACGATAGAACCAGGTAATTCAGTTGACTGCCTGCTAACTATACAAAACGATTCTCGACCTTAACCCCCAATAATAAAGGCTAGCTGAAATTAAAACGCTAAAATAAATGTTGAACTAGAAAGCCGCGGAAAAAAAGGCCCATGTTTGGTTATCCCATTGAAACGTTGACACATAACATAACGCAGGTACCATAAGAAGTTCATGTGGGTGGATAAGTGGGTGGTTTAAAAAAAGGTAAACAAACGCCATGTCGTTTCCAATGTTGTTATCGTTTAGCGCCATAGCCCATAACTGGGTCCATGGTATGACCTCTATGTATTTTAATAACAAGCTTTATCATCTGACCCTTTCAATTTTCCAATACATTGCTTCATTACCTTTGTTGGTCGTGGTAAATTGACGTAAAATTAGCTTCAAGGGCATCCGTATTACTTATGCGTATTTAAATATTCGCACCACCATAGTTTTGGCGAACTTTAAACTTTACAATGCATCATACTCATTCGATTCGCTGGCCGGTTGTGATGCTAAGAATACTGATAGATGTTGCTCGACTATGCGTGTTGAATACGAATCAGTAGGCCTGTGATGGCCTGTATTGTCTTTTCGTTTGGTCGGATAATTTTAGCGTTGTAATAAATTAGTATGCAGGTGGATACGAACTTCCTCCACGCTGGGCTTGTCTGGGCATGTCCTTTAATATTTACATATACGTAGGCGACGCTAACGTACTCGTATGTGGCCGACCTGCTCGTTAGGCATTCAGACGAAAAAGGGTTTTATCCCGACATTTTGTATTCTCGAATTTATAATGAACGAAAGCACGTAATACTTTTGCAGTTTGTTTTATTAATTTAGCAGTGTGTGTTATGTAATGCTGAGGAGAAAATTCATTTATGTTCAATTTGTATCAAGCCAAGCGAGGAACGGTTTTGGCGTTTCTTTTCTATGTTCTGTGCCAACTTTACTCATCTGTGTGCCTGTTTAAGCCCAGTACTGACTGCTGCAAGAATGCATAGAATTTTAACCAACCAAAATACAAAGAAGAAGCCATGCCATAATTAACACGTCGAGTAAAAGCAATATCCTATTTGATTGTCGAAAGTATGAAGCGTGCGCACACGAAAAACAATAAGCAATCAATTTGAAACTTTCATGTTGTTAACATTTTAACATGGAGGCGTCACTTAATACGTATAATAAATACATCTAAACACGAAGTAAGAGCTACCTCAAGAACATCTATTACTTATCCTAACTAATGTTTAGCTATGAAAGTTGGTTTGTTTGTTCCACTTTCACGGCTTAGCTATAAAACCGATCTTGGAATTTTGCTATGTTCTGGGATAGCGGTAACCGTCGTCGATAGCTTTGCAGCAGAGTCCTCGGGTTTAAATTTCTGGCATCATTACTCTAGATTATGTATATGACCAGAGCTGGTCTAGAGTGGAGACTATGAACAAGACCATCATGAAACTATGCCTAATAATCACCTGTTGATTCATTGAATAGTAGGTACCTAATACACAATATTATAGAGATCATAGATCAAATCCACAAATGCACAAAAAAGCAATTAACACAGGCGAAGCCACAAGCAAAAGTCAATATGCCAATAAAATCTGTGATTTCTAGCAGTTTGCGTGCAGACCGTTCGTGAGAAATGCATTGATTCAATTAAGAATATTAAATTAACTCCTCGGTACAGATCTGCGCCGGCGCACTTTATCGAGATCAAAATGAGCGTGAGTTTAAGTCTCGATTGGCTGTTACACAAGAAGGATTATGTTCAGCCACCTTGGCGTCATGTGTTCGTGTTATTGGTTTATTTGTGAGTGGATAATGCAATTGCATGTTATTGAAGCAGTCATGTGGTCACATCAAAGGATCTCCGTATAAATTGATCGGTTTTTAAAGTCTGTTCTAATGTAGAATTAGGGTCAAAGAAAACCTGTTTATTATCAAATAGTCTGCTATAGATACATAAAAACTAGTATCCCCCAATTGTGTTATAACCGCGGCACGCTATGATGGCGTTTTTGACGTTTTCCAATATTGTTGTGACACATTTTTTAATTATTAGCCATTGCGACCAGGATTATTACTTTGTTTTACAGGTTTTTTCCTGCCTCGTTGGTCTAGTGGTTGCAAGCGCGACTGCTGAGCATGGGGTCCTGGGTTCGATTCCCGGGTCGGGCAAAGTGTTATTGGGTTTTTTCATTTGGAAATTCTCAGTAGTAGCCCGGAGTCTGGATTTGTGCCCGGTCAATGGCAATAGGCTCGCCCCCTATTACATAGGACTATAACATAACTGGCGAAATGTGGGTGTACTATTACACCTCTGCCTACCCCTTCGGGGAAATACAGGCGTGATGTTATGTTATTACTTTGACCAACTCCAATTAGCTATTATGGATAATATCTACATAAAGTAAATAATTTATCAAATTATTCAATAAACATAACGTCTAGCCATTTTGTTTAATCGCTATTTAATCAAATTTTATGTGACATACATAAAAAAACAGTAGAAATATATAGAATTTCTTCAATTTGAATAATTGATTCGAAATTCAAAAATTATATTGCTGTAGCAATGCATCACTATTGACAATAAAGTACGGCAATTGTTCCTTCATACGAAGCTGTCAATAGTACGGATCTTCATGAGCAGGCAAACGTCAAAAACGCCATCATAGCGTGCCGCACCTATAACTCCATTTCATGTTCACAATAAGCCAATAATCACCTTATGTCACAATATATCACCAGTTCACGGCCGACACATTTTTTTACTTCGTCATTCAATTAATTAGTGTTTTATGTTAGAAATCTCCAGGTAATTCGTGTCATTGCCCGCCTATGGCCGCTGCTCAATTAATTTCGGTAATTGCCTTCGAAGTGGATGTATTTAACAACGATAATGGCGTATCCATTCTGGGAATTGTCGGTCTTATAGACTAATAAACTTGAACAAAGTCTGGATTTTGTAATGTTGGGAATACTAATTTGCAGGGCAAACTAGTTACTGAAATAAGACCTCTGTGGATTGTCTTGTGTCTATTTCTTTGTTGAGCTTTGGACATAGTAGCTCCATAATAAATAAATAGAATCACAAGCTATCCATTCATTCATCAACAATAAATCACATGAAAGATGTATTACCTGCCAAAGCCATATTTAAGCTTGCGGTGAAAGTTTACTTCAAAGCCCACTAGCCCCATAAAAACCTGTTTCAGCTAAGTTTACAATCTGTATATATTCGTGTATAGTAAAAACGCTTCTAACTAATAAAAAGCCAACATTTTTCATTCATAAAAATTTCGCTGGTGAGTAAATAAACCCACCGACGACGCCTACGTACCAAATCTCTTGTGGATTAAACGTAGGGAACTCCAAAAGAAACCAATCGATGTTCAAAGTAATCAATAAATAAGGATTTTTGGCTACCCTATATTATACCCTGCCCTCTCTATTCGCCCTTGCGTTTCAACACATAGTAAAACCAACACACGAGCACAAATGCTTGCTACATTTCGTATCGAAAGCGCACAATTTTACGGTATTGATATTGCTAAGTCAACGCAATTTGACGGTTACCACTCTACAGATCAACATTTCTCGTCCAATCGTGCGATTTGGAAACCACTTTAAAGTCGGTCGCAATCGCTCGATTCAGCTATCAAGCGTTTACATCTCATTCAAGTGGCTACACTACTACGCAACTAAATACTACGAAAATAAATTGGACCATCGTGGTTGAAAAGTTGATAATATTCCCCAGAATCATGACAAGTTGACTGAGATTATCGCCTTTCTACTGAAAAACACGACTCTCGCCTCTGTCAACTTACAGCAAACATAAGCAGCTTACGCACTCAATATTTCTCCTTTACTGCGTGAAAGCAATCTCAATATTACCAATACTCAGTAAATAATAATTCTAGCCACCCTCAGCCCCTCTCATCTCGCCCTTTACGTTTCGCCGCATCGAATGCTGCAGCCGCATCGTCACTGACCCACATCTCAACGCTTGGGTACTTATAACAGGGTTGCTGATTTCATATGCATATTTTATGCTAACGAAGAACCTTCCAGTATTCTTTTTAGGGTTCCGAAGTCCTACAAGGAACCCTTATAGTTTCGTCATGTCTGTCCGTCTGTCCGTCTGTCCTAATCCTTTACCGCTTAATAACTTCTACAGTTATAAACATAAGTAAATGAAATTTTGACAAAAAATGGAATAGATATAGATCTCAATTTTAAAAGAATAAAAAATTCTTGATTACGTATTTTAGGGGTGGCGCCCATACATGTGAAATGGCGATGAAAATATTTTTTTCGCTGCACCCCCTCGTGTGGGGTATCGTTGAATAGGTCTACTAAAATGAAGATAATGTTTCATACACAACTTTTTTATCAGGTATACCCTCTGCGAAATACAGTTCGCCAAAGTGGCTTGCAATGTGTCCCCCCCCCCTGCCATTTCTAAACTATGCAACGTAGAAACTTATAGTCTTCAACATTGATAGACCTTTATAAAAACTCTCTTTTAACATTATTTCGAGTATAATGTGATTATAAATTTTTGAGTTATAGTGAGAAAACTGAAAAATACTTAAGACGTCCTAGTTCATAGGTCATTGACCTTAGAGATAAATGATCATAGCAAATAATGCTCCTTTAGTTACTTTCTATTTAAAAAAATCACAAAAAGAAACACACTTCTTAAATTTAGCTTCATAAATTTAGCACTAGGTGGCGCTGTTTGCAAAAACTAAAATGGCAATGATTAATATTCGATTTGATTCGTTTGTAATTAGACCTATCACCTACTTAAGGAACCCTATAATACTGAGCATGGCCCGACATGCTCTTGGCCGGTTTTTTCGTGTTTGAATAGGAGTTTCCAAGTTGTAGTTTTTGGAATTATCTTAAAAAAATCTGACCTAGAGTTTTTCATTTGTGGCACAACTGGTATGGATTTGGCCAGTTACCGGATATCTATGCTAGTTACCAATAACCTAAGCTACACAACAATACCGCGAAGAGCCTGAGCAAACCATAAATTTTGTGAAAATGAACAAAGCTGATGAAACCACGCATGTCAGGAGGAATTTGAGTAATTTAGGCCTTTGAAAGATGATACATGCCAACAGCACAGACATATTTTTACTAGGTCTGTGGCCAACAGTAACAACAGTATTTTCCAGACTATGTTCCAAAATGTCAGATTTTCTTAAAGGAACAGTTCGTACCGCTCATTAGAAAGCAAACGACCCAGTTCCTTGATCAAAAATATAGGTAGTTTCTGTTTAAAATTTATATTATTGAAATATATTAATGCTATTTTGATGATTACAGGCAAAACAGCTTCCTTATTTTCTAATTCAGGAAAAAAAATGTTTTTCTAGTACAGCACTATGCATACTGTATTCCTGTAGCTGACGTAAAACGCTTTTACCAAAAAAGTAGTTGTACCTCTATTCAACTGAATTTCATATAAAACACATGTTTTCAATTAGTTTTACGGGTATGACTAAGTATTATATATGTTAGGCACGCGATTTGCATAACCAGTCCAAATGGAAGTACTGTTTGTCTACAAATTCCGCTAATTGCAAACAGGACAGACTTAGTTCAACGGAACCAAGATATATCTACTACAAAGCAAGTAAACTATCGTCAACAATGGTTTTCGTTACTATACTTACGGCCAAAATTAATTTCCAATCTATCCACGATTTGCCCTACTAGAGATAGAAATTTGACATATTTTGTATGGAGCTTATGTCAAATTCCTATCTCTAGTAGGGCAAATCGTGGATAGATTGGATATTAATTTTTGCCGTTATTGAATACTGATAAGTATATATATCTCTAATTCGTTAACGACCATATCTTGAGTACTGAGATTTGAACTCTAAAATGTCTGTTTCCACTTGAAGAGCTTTCCTTTTATCGAGCACATGTGCTGGTAATAAGAAACCAGACTTAAGTAGTTGGGTGTTAATTAAAACACAGTTGCAGATTGGAAGGAAAATAAAATTTTCGCATAACCGCAGACGACTGACGAAGGTGATCAGGGAAACTCCCACGTTATCCTCAAGGAAAAAAAAATACACCTATTTCTTTTGCTGCAACGGCAAGACCTTTCGAAAGACTTCTCGCAACTTTTTGGTACCCAACTCCAACTAGATAATTTTGTCTTTTCACGAACAAGGAAACTTGAGAAAAAAAATAAAGAAAGCCTTTTTTAAAAGCTAATTCTGTCATGAGGCCGGTCTAATGGCATGTTGGAGACGGATGAAACAATTTCATGCGTAGATACAACGTTGATAACCAAATGTTCCTGTCCAAATATGTTCAAGTGTTCTATGCAAGTAAAGTCTATCAATAGCTCGATAACTCGCTCATAGCTTTTAAAGCACGCTTATGTAATTGTGTTTTATGTTCACGGCGATAGCTTGTGTAATATCTCCATCGGATTTACGACTGTTAAATTGTGCTAATGTCCCATAAAATATGCTTTGGTGTAGCGCCATTGGGTACATGGTCTTAATTTAGTTTTGATTGATGTAAGTTTGGATTTAACTCGAGTTAAAGTCAAATCTGGTCTGATCGGATCTGTGCAATCTGTGTTTTTTTTTTTTCTTTATTTCTGTTACTATTTCTTCTACCTTTGTTTTATTTTTACTGACTAAATGCATTATCGTATTCTGATATAGAATCTATTAGTTAAACAACGAAGCTTGTCTTTAATAATTAATTATAGCCATTAATTTCAAAGCTCAAAATAGAAGCTGGTAGCGAAGAGTTTCGTTCCGTCAACACGTAATTACTTGAAAAAGATTAGTTCGTTTAATATGGTAGGTATTCGTAGTCTATATACAGTTGTACTCGACAGAATGTCAGAGATGAATACCCAATTGTATCGTGAGACCTAGGCTTAAAGCGGCAAGACTTGCGCAAGAAATACCATTGTGAATAGGACATTTGCCTGCCTGAACTTTCCGTGCTTTGTCTACACCATTGAGAATGCATCGTATAACATAAATGGGAGTACTTGATGTCAAATTATGTCCATTCACGATTTATACAGCATTGAAAGCTATTACGTTGATTGTGAAATGATTAGGCAGTAAAATTACTTCATATGAATTTAATGTGTTGACCTAAAATGTTTAATATGGTAGGGTGTACCTTTTGGCTTCTGCTTCTTCCGGACATAGTGTAAGTAAAGCCTAACCTGTGACAATCAACCAACCAATCTAACCTGTGTGTGTGTGTGTGTGTGTGTGTGTGTGTGTTTTTGAATTACTTTTAAAAACAGATCATTGTCCTGAAGAATAATAAATAAATAAATATAAATAATATATATATGTATTTATTTATTATTTATTTATTGTCCTGAAGAATGAATGCAAATAAGTGAGTCATCCTCGCTTTTACCATCAACCCTTTGAGACGTAGACCTTGGCTATTTCCTGACGCCACATCGTGAGACGGAACTGCGCTTCCTTCACTTTCCGGTCGGTTGCGCTGGTCCCTGGCAACCATCAAACGGCCGGGAAAGGCTATTGTTTCGTGCCATTGTCCCTACCATCATGGGTGTCATACCAGAAAATTGTTTGAATATAATACTCCGTGAATCTTTGATTTGCTAACTAAATTGTGTAATTGAATTGCCGATTGTAACAGTTATATTATGGAAATTATTTACGCCTGGCTTTTGTTTGTTTCGGATTAAACAATCAAAAGATCGCACTCGGCTATCTACTCCACTAATCAACATTGCTCAAGCTTCTTCCCTAAACAGAGATATACACAATGACCATGTTATTATCTCAAAGAAGCCAGTATTAGTCATCAGTATCCATAGTTTAGTAAACGTCCAATGCTTATATTGGATCTTCTGAAAGCAATTAACAGAAGACCGTACGAATTTAGAACTACAACACAAAAATAATCTAATCAATTAACCATTGAAGAAAATTCCACAGCTTCTCGGAGAGTTGTAAATCAATATTCTTTCTGGCCCATAACATTCCGTCTGCCTCTAAAGTCCCGTTCTTCAGAACGAGGTGACGCTAATTGTAAACGTTTGTACGTACATTTGATTAAAGTTTGTAATGTAGTTTCCCTTATAACTCGCAACAATATTTTTTTAATCTCAACAATATTACGTTCTAGTAATAAACTGAGTATATTTCAAATAGCACAACAACACATTTTCCTCGTAATTCGCACGTGTTTTTATCGTAAATAAAATGTATAACACATAACTCAAATACTCAAGATTCTTGCTAGTTATTTTATTACCTAATACAATAAAATATTTCAGTTCATATCCTTCTCTTTGAAGATAGTAATGCCAAAGATGCTCCCATCGCAGATCATTACTCATACTCGTGCTAATCTTGGCAGGGAACTGAGACGAAATCGGGTCATACAACAGATCTATTTAGCCGAACTCTCACGAATATACACGACATATGTTTGGCTTTTATACTGTACATGTGCAGAAATACTATTTTTGTATTTTCATGTGTCCTGAAAGATTTTTGGAGCTAAATAGAATGTGGATTCCTGTTTGTTAGTGATTAATTGATTTTAAAACAAACAATGTTTTTGATTAAGTGTATTTGTTAAGTAGTTTAAAGTGCCTGGAATATGAGAGTGTAATTTATTTGTATCATACAAGTCACGCTAAAAGCTCGAAGGCCTCGTAGCTTTGTTAAATCAGCCATTCAAAATAAGCATATTCTGACATAGTGCATTTTATAAATGTCCATACACCGTGCATACTCGTAATATTTGGTCACGAACTTCAAATATAATACAGTTTCGTCGCGTGCCCTCTGCCTGCTGTTATTATTGTCCTCCGACGCAGCGCAGGCGCATGTCATGAGGGGGCCCCACACGTGCCCCATTATGAATTCAAATCGTCTCTAAACAAAACGAACAAACACGATGATACAAGATTATGGGTCAGGATGTGCCTTTTTAAGTTTAGAGATTATAAAGTATCATAAAAAGACGATTATATCACAATATAAAGACTGGAGTGCTTTTAGTGAATTCTTATTTAATGCCAAAACAGCACAGTTATACGTTGCATATAACTAAAAATCTATGAACTCGGTCGCGAATTGACAGTGGGACGCTGGTTTTATAGCCTCCTCGTCGTATCGCTCAAAGTTAGTTGTATCGCCAGGTCCCCTGTATTTTGGAACAAAAGGAGGTGCTGTCCGGCAGTTCAGAATCGATTCCCATTCGATGCCCTTAAACCATTTGTGGTTTTTATAGTCCATCACTCCGTTTTTCATCACACCAAAGCGGTGACTTATGTCAACTTGAAGAATGTTTCTGATCAGATCCCTGAGATCACTATTGAAACTCGACGGACACCTGTATTTGCCACCTACAATTTTCTCATAGGTCTTCATAGGTTCATTCGCGTAAAAAGGCGGGTAGCCAGCATTCATTTCATATAACAACACTCCGAAAGACCACCAGTCCACAGAAAACCCGTATCCTTTACTCAGTATTAGTTCAGGAGCTAAATATTCAGGCGTTCCACACAGAGTCCACGTTCGCCCCTGTAATATTTTACAAAATCCAAAATCGGTGATTTTTAAGTAACCAGTTTTATCGACCAGTATGTTTTCAGGCTTCAGGTCACGGTAAACTAGGTTACAGAAATGCAGATATTCCAAGGCCAAAATTACTTGGCTAGCGTAAAACTTCGCTAGTGGCTCTTCGAACTTACCCATTCGTCGAAGATGGGTGAACATTTCACCGCCTGGTACGAATGGCATAACAAAGTACACGTAACTGTTATCCTTGAAGCTAAATTCCATGCAGACCGTAAATGGAAACCTGATAGCTTCGAGAATGCGTTTCTCGTATAGCGTATGCTCAACCTGTTTCATCTTCACTATCTTTTCCTTTTCCAACACTTTCATTGCGTAAAGTTTATAGCTTTTCGAATGCTTTAATAACACTACTCTGCCAAAAGCTCCCGTCCCAAGGGTTTTGACTCGTTCCAGTTCACTAAAGTCTACGTTTTGTTTCGCTCTTTTGCACCAACTTTCATCGAAGTCACTTTTTAACTTCTTCAAATACTTGGTGTACTGGACTTGCTGCTGCTCGGTGTATCCATCGTGGACCTCTACATCAGATCTAAAAGTTGAATCCCTTGATGGCCCGATTCCTTTACGCGAATACATTTCTCCTTAATATTGTCACTGCATTTGAGATTAGATTGAATCGATGCTGTTGTCAAAGCCATCGCGATTATATTTTTCATAAAAATCGCGACGAAAACCGCAGGTTTGTATTGCCAGGAAATTAGTGATTTCCTAACAGAAATTTGGAAGGGAATCGTGGATACGATTATGTTGTTAACGAGATCGAAAGTTTGGGAGGGTGCCGGGGTGTGCGGGACGAAGGGTGAACGAACTGCCTGAGGGGGATAGGTAGGGAATCAGCTGTGTTTAGGGGCGACACGCCATGCCGCCGACAGCCGGTCGCCGTCCCGACGGGCGTATTGATCAGGTGGCACGTGTTCCTTGCATTGCTGCAAAACTCCACAACACTACGTATAGTTGTACAGACTTTGCCTTAAATATAAGTCCACACCTTTAAAGGTTTCTGAAACCAACATCATGCTTTCGACCTTTTTAATCGCATTATAAGGTAAAATATAGGTCTGCTTGACCAATTATCCCTCGATAAGCGATCTAGATTCAGTAAAGGCGTTTGCCTAGACCACACCTTATTTCAATAGCTTAATGTACTCATGAGTTCATGTGTATCAAAGTTATCTATCTTATCAAAATAAGATTAACAATGAAGTGATAACAAAGTACAAATAGATTCAAAATTATGTATCAGATAGCAATTTACTTTCATTTTCGATTTGTTTCTTTTGATTATCAGTTTCCTTAGTGCCAAGTGTAATGAGAACCAATCATTTCACTCTATAAAGTTATTAACGAATAAGTAGCTTATGTGGTCATCCTGTAATAAATTAGCGCCACTCTAACATAAAATTACCATACCGTTACTGACACTCCCTTTTATTACAATCTGTTTCCGTAAGAACAAAAGTAATTGTTATATTAGATCTTATTATGCATCATTAAGGTCGAAAGCCGGCAGTACAGTCGCGAAAAAAGTTGCGCCTTTAGCGTTCGTTATTGTACCGTTATCGAGACAAACCTACTCGCGCATACGAGATACGAGTGTACGACACTCCATTTTTATAAGTATGACGCATGCGCCCACATTTTATATCTACGCTGATGGAACGTCCGATCCATGTTCTTGGAATGATCCTTTGGCAGATCGGTTAACTACATGTAGGGTATAGTAGCTTCTGTTCATTTCAATCGACTGGATCCAACTTTGGAGGGACTTGTCGCGTACTTATTGACGTTCGCATATATTCGTTTCCCGATCCAGTAGGTCTACTTGCGTTTTACGAACGACAAACGAAAAGTACGAACTTTCGTTCCGACTGATACTTACATAATAAAGATAGGCACAATTAAGATAGACTACGGTTCATAGTCGTATACAATTTACCGGAGATGAGAAAAACAAACGTCATAACACGATCATCGCATGCGATAAGGGAACGATGGTTGACCGGAGTAGCAAATTGTGCGATGAATCGTACGATTTATCGAATATCGTCGAACGGGAGTAGACCCTAGAGTCTTCCGTCGAGGCGAATTATCGGTTTTCCAAAACATTTCATCATCATCATCATTTCAGCCGAAAGACGTCCACTGCTGGACATAGGCCTCCCCCAAGCATCGCCACAACGACCGGTCCTGTGCCTTCCGCATCCAGCGGATTCCCGCGACCTTCACCAGGTCGTCGGTCCACCTTGTGGGGGGTCTACCCACGCTGCGCCTTCCAGTACGCGGTCGCCACTCCAGAACTTTACTGCCCCATCGGCCATCCGTTCTGCGAGCAATGTGCCCCGCCCACTGCCACGTAAGTTTGGCAATTCTTCGGGCTATGTCGGTTACTTTCGTTCTCCTGCGAAAAACATTTATAAAATCATATTTGCTATAAGATGTAATTGGTTTACAGGTGCTTCGACTCATCATACTGTTCTTACTTCACGACACTTGGGTACCATACTCGATAGTTCAACTAATTAATAAACAATACCAGCTAGCTCGCATTCTTGTTCATGTCAGGTCATCTCATTTGCATTGTTCGAGTGATTTGTTATTCAATCTACACCGGTGTCACTGTGCAGCACAGCACATACCTTGTCGGTACATGTTAACGGTCGTATTGCCACATCGATTTATTGCGAGCAAGCTTTCGATTGATAGACCTAACCCGATACCTGAGACAGCCATGTTTTTTGTAAGACAAGAACGTTTGTATGTCTAATTCCATATACCTAGTCGGTCATCGAGAGCATTTTAGCAGATTAATTGTGGACGTGGTATATCTTAATGACCTCTGCTGCAATAAGCACTAGAACAATTCTCAATAAGACAATTAATATAAATTACTAAAAAAGACATCTAAGGACCTGACAATCTCAAAAGCGGTGATAGTTTGAAGTTGGTTGATGACGTAGGAACTAGGAACGCTGCGTTGATTGATACCGTACAGAAGTCTTGCTTTCAAGCCTCGCAAGTTCTTGGGTTTTAATATAATTTTACGAGTTACGCCGGATGACTTTATAGCATGATGTAATGTAACCTCAGTAATGATAGGTGCGTATTATGCTGGCAACATTCTTGATGAATTGCTGCCAAGGCTAAAGAGGCTCACATTGATTGCTGTACGTGCTTAATTTTATTTTGAAATTAATTGTCTCGAATTTTTATAGCCTTCGATATGATAAACAAGAATTGAGATATCATCGCCGGAGTCTTTCGATAGTGTCTTTCGGTAGAAAATTATTACACCAGTCCAGTACCATGGCACGTGAACTGCAAATTGAAGAGTCAGACGCGTACTAAGCCTCATATTATTACGTGTCACTATTGTGTCACCGTTTTAGCCTCAACTAAATATAATAGCTACCGTTCTTTGTGCTTTAATTGAATAACCCAGTAGAATAGACTATGTGACCATACTGGTATTGTTGCAATAGAGATAGCCAAACCTTTGTGAGTTGTTGAGATATATATGACTCGGTCAGTCGCCGGTCAAGGTTGGTTCTGGCCCGCAGTCCGCAGCGTATGGTATCAGCAAATTGGCACGTCACCAGATCAATGTAGGCAATAAATTTCACCCCACAAAAAAGTGTCGAAACTAGACATAAGTGGGTCTAAATGGCAATGGGTAATGCTCAATAAGTCAGCATTGTTTCTAGGCCACGATAATAACAACGATCATGATGACGAAAATAGAGTCGTGCCGAGAAGCTGTTATTTGTCATTTTGTCATCAAGATTGTTGGTGATATTTGTGTAGGACGCAGGAAGAGGGGTATTAAAAAGAAATAGAAGTAAAAGGAAACGCAGAGGACACGATTTTTTAAGGACATCGTGCGATAAACGTACATTTCCATTTTGAAGTATCCGGTATTTTTGAAGGTATGCTAAAAGGAAAAAGTTGGCGTCGAAAATTAGGCTCGTTATGAACGCCACGTGGTAATGACGGTTATTTTTCGAGGACACAAGTCAACGTAAAAACTAGACTACAAACTCGTTCCTAAACATTCGGCGCTAACCAGTTGCGAGTACGCTGAATATTCATCGCTTGCTAATTTCGCACATGTTTTGAATTCAAACCAGAGACTTACGTTTTTCGGAGACGTACGTAAACAGGGAAAGTAAATAAAAAACGCGAGTTATTTCTGTACTCCACATAATATTATATTTTCGTATTACCTCGGCGTCTATGAATTGTTGATCCGAGAAACGGAGCCAACTTGTGAAATATGGAATTGAATATCATGGCAAGATAGTCACAGTTATTGTAATGCCAGAATAACGATACGACCTTCAGTCAATTAATCTGTCTTGTTAGGTACACAGTTTACGTAAAAGTTTATTGCTATCGCTTTTTTATTGAGATATTACGTGAACAAAATGTATTTCACGTATCGCACTAAAAGGTTTTGACATTATCAAGGACATCAGTTGACAAGGGATCAATGTTTACACGCGATAATGTCTACCTGGAAGGCACTTTCAACATTAATGTGTATTCCATCTATATCCGATAGCTTTTTCGCAAATTTGTGATTATTAAATATTATGTAGGCAAACATGTCTGGAGATTCAATTTCTCTGAAGACCTCTGCCATTTACATTGTCAATCAAAAGTTCAGGGTTTTTGGGTTGCGCCGCATTACCTAATGGCATTTAGCCGTCAGCCCTCCCTTCGTCATATGAAAATAGCTCACCTTTTGTATAAATATCCTCCATCCCGGAGTATTCATGTAGTACTCTGATATCTTCGCCATGCTCATACGATATGGTCGAAACGAGTTAAACTAGTTCGTTTACTTATTGTATGCGATGTGTTTAGTTAGCAACCTGTCACTACTTATGCACTATTAAGATGTCGAAACCTACCTCACAAGTTTCTAAATATGAATCGTCGCAAGACCCCAAGTTATTTCCATCTTCAATTTTTCCCTTAGAAACTAATGAAGTACTGTCGCTCATACGCATATTTTTGTTATTCTGAATAGATTACCTGATCTTGTATAAATTACTTATACTTTCTTATCCATACGCGTGTATTTGACTGCACGCAAGTCTTGTATAATTTTGAGGCTTCTTGCAAAGCTTTGATCATAAACATCTTGTCAGTATCCGTCAATAAAGTGTAATTTTAATCTGCGGTGGCCACAATGTTTGTGTTCCAGTTAGAATTAACGATTACTGTCTCGTCTCAAACGATTACATCATGCCATCACCAGAAACTGCATACAGTGTTGCTCTTGAATTTATTTTTATTTTCTTTATAAACTGCGTAGAGACTAGCCTTTGATGTCGCTCGATTGGTTCTACGTGATATTTCACGCTTATTAATTGCTCGTCAGACACATTATAGAATAATTATATAACATTATGTCATTGCGGGCTTTGTAAGATAATTTTTTCGAGTTAGATACACTATTGTTGGATGTTATATTCTCACACTTCACTAGTGTTTGTTACGAGAATGTTTACATAACATCGTCTGAGTTTACTAGTGATCTAGTAGTATTACTTGTGAGAGTATTGACTACTGAGGCATATCGTTTTGAGATTACTCAGAGTCGTGAGTCATAAGTCTTGTAACGAACACGTATTTATGACAGCGTGCAGCGGCCGGAAACTCTAGGATATAATCAGTATCACTGAATGCCAGGACTTAAGTGTTGTCCTCGCAATTACTAAGTCTCACGTTGGCCCCAATTGCGGTAGATTTATTTATGTGTCTGTAACCGTTGATGAATTGGTACGCGTTTCAGATTAGCTGTTGTTCTGATTAATTGCGAACGAGAAATAAATTCTTGGCATTCTTGTCATTTGGCGTTTCAGGCATATTATGGTACTGGATTATTTTTAAAGTCTTTCATCATTCATACATATGCCATTCAATTTTGTCTACCATAAGTAATGTGAGAAGAGTATAAGCTAAATAGTAATCTAGCAAACCCTAAAACTGATAAGTATGTCAACTACTTTGAGCTGAACTACCTCACCTCATAACCTTTTCACAACCTCATCAAAGCATATATCATTTTTAATGTTAATTGCTCCCGAAGCTCGCTCATAACTACAAGTAGCAAGGAGGCCTCGAGAGCTAAAACTTTCATCAAGTCTGGAGTAGTAGTTGGTCTCAGTTCATTGTTCAAAGGCGCGCCTCTAGTCATTAATGCTTACGAGACCTCCTTTTGTCACTGCCCACGCTGTCTGTCAGCGAGGAAAAGAAACCTTTATTCTCAGGCTATACACAGGAACAAGCCTTGATGAACTTCGTCTTTTAGTCTTGTGTTGGAAGATTGGAATGTCTTTCTTGTTGTCTTAAAACTTTACAAAACTTCATTGAATAATTAGGGTTTACTTTCCGGTTGCGTAAATATGAGTTGAAAAGTGATTAACCATTAAAGAACTTTATAAACACTAACAATTCGAAAATAATAGTCATCTTAGCTTTTTTATTTACAAGCTTTTTTTCATGATTCACTCACTAATTTGTAGTTTTCTTTAGCTTTGTATTTTGTTTACTTATGTCTGAGGTCGTGGCTTTAGCTTTGTCTATAAATCATTGTACTTATTATGGACAAACATGGACCAACTGATAATTCCAATGTGTTATTAGTTTTTAGTCTTATTAGGTAATAATAACTAAAATATCTTGTCCATAATGAACTTTTTCATATTTTTTCTTGACTTCTTTCTTAGATATAATATTGTAAGAAAGAAATTGAAAAAAATATCATTTAAACTCTGTTTAGTGACGAATTTTATTGTATGTAGGTTCGACCTAATTTCCCAAACGAGTCGCTACTCTCTGGAGTGTTTCCATTAACTGTATTACTTGTGCGCATTATATTATTATCAGTATTCAAAAAAATTAGGTCGTAAGCATTATATCACGAATTCACGATAGCATTATTACGATACTTTGCTACGTTTAGTTTTTCGAGTGTCCTGCAGATAGCGTTTATTTACGTGTCAAATTAGATACTGTCATTTAGTAAGTAGTCCATGTTGATATGTTATAATCATTGTTATCTTTATAATTTTGAAGATTTGATCCACACACGGTTTGTTTTACATTAGCATATTAATACTTGTTTTTAGAAAAGATGGTAAGCGTCTTCTTATATTTATGAATGAAATACTTTGTTGCATTCTATTGCTTCCTTTGAACGTTCGCACATCATCCAATTATTATATTTTGAAATTGTATTTAACAGCACATAATTATAATAATGACACAGTGTCGCTGCAGGAAAACGTTGAAATTCTGGTTAAGAAAAAGTTAACCGGAATGCATTGGATAGTTCTCACGAAACTTTGTAAGGAGAAACCAGTTTTGGTGCAGTCTTGGCCCATTGATTGTTGACACACATTTTTTGAGGTGGTGCGGTCCGTGCGGTGTATGATTCAACTCTTAGATACGTAGTAGTATCTTTATAGATAATGATTCTCTATCAATGAAAGCAGGAGTCAGACACAAGGCACCCTCTCTTTGGTGTCCAGTTACCAACACAACGCCTAAAGAGCCGCCACAGTTTCCATAAATCAACTGAGGCTCTACAAGGTTCTCCAGCTGAGGCCCGTCGAAAACTGTGGCTGGAAAAATTACCTCCACCTGCATCCAACCAAGTCCATCCAACCAATCCTACATGGAAGTCCCTAAACAGATTGCGGACCCAGGTAGGCAGATGCAGGCTTAACTTGAGCAAGTAGGGCTATATGGACCAAACAGCTACAGCCTGCATGTGTGGCATTGATCCTCAATCAATGTCACATTTGCTGTGCTGCTCCTTGCGTCCAAGCACTTGCACATTGAGTGACCTTATCAATGCCACAGACAATGCACAAGACGTGGCAAATTTCTGTTTCTGTTTTTTTTTACAAAGTAGGAACGCAGTATATTGCAATGGATCTCATGTGTATGTTAAGCACAGGATTGGTTTCTTCTTGGTTGGACTAATAGTACACTTATTAATACTTGCACTTGTAATACTTTATTTAATTTGGAGCACTAAAACTAAAGATAGTAACTGTTTCGCGGCGTCTATACGTATTTCTTCATCGTTGTCATGTAAAATATATTCTACGTTTATTTTACTTGGGCCAATTTTCACTCGCATTTAGGGATTGGGGCAAGTCTTCTCAAACGCTGTGGTATTACGACCATTTATCATTTGCAGTGGCAAACCCCGGCTGTTACAAACGCCCCTTGAAGCTTTTAGCAAAAAGTTGCGATTAAAGCTAGCAAAAAATATTACACGGAAAATGTCACCGTGTAACATTTAGCAGACTTGTTTGGGGCAGAATATTAGTAGATAGATACACACGTTTCAAGAGAGTATGCAGAGTAGGCTAACCACTTGAGTTGCATAACAGATGTTTTCTATTTACCCAGCTGTCACTATATCTGTCAGCCACAATGGGTAGTTAAGGCCTTTAATAAATCATGTGAAACAAGTTCAACTATCCTAAGATATAAATGTTCTCAATAACGACTTGAAATTAGATTACATTAGTTGCGCCTATAGAGTGGAATTGTGATGTCAATATCTTCGGTTCCAATCGATTAGCTCTGTTAACGCTTCCTAATCGATCCCTAAAATCGATTTACAAGTAAATTTTATCAGCATGGCAACTCAGTTATGTGAGTTCAGTTAGATTTTATTATGAATTGATATTTTTAGATGAATTAAGTTAAGATCAGTTTTTTGGACCAAACCGGTTCTCAAAATGGGCAACAATAAAATCATTAGAGGTTAAGTTCAGGCGTGTTCGAAAAATCTTGCTTACTTAATATGTTTCGTAATTTTAGTAGCTTTTTAGTTGAATATATCTCGATTACTACCATATTAAAAGTATATTAGCATCCGCTGTAGCAATTTTATGGCATTGGATCTCTACCGGCTGACGATTAAGCTTGATTCATTTTACTATTCACTATAATTTATTCGTTTCCATTGCAACTATGCATACACGATTTCTTTGTTCTAACGTTTCCTCGTTTTTATTAGGTATCTTATCGCGATATATCTAGCATAACTAGTGGATTAATTTCACTGTTGTTGAAAACATTTCAAAAACACCAACTAGATTTTTAATTAAACTTACATCTATTGCTTCTATGTGAGTTGAACCTGTTTTCCAAGTATTTATTGCATTATTAATCTGTGGCATTCTGTATCTTAAAATTCTACTTATTCTTCATAACAGCTTGCATTAAAGATATTCCAGGCAGATTACAGAGCAGTTATACAGGAGTATCAAGCTCCATGATTACATAATAATCTGTTCTTATCCTTGCGAGTCTTGCCTGCGGTCGCCATCAACCGCAGTCTGTAGGGCTGCCACCTCTCCGGGTATGACCCGGAGTCGACGGGTTTGAATGGTGCAATAATGTCCGGGCTACGGGTGAACATCAAATATCTCCGGGTCAAACCGGATGGTGAGCGCGAGACTCGAAAACACTCCGTAAGGCAGTGGTGACGGCTAACTTTCGTTGCTCGACTGACTGAACAAACACAATTACAAACAAACACTCTGACGAAAGCTCGCTGAATTGGTTAAAAAAAGCGCTAGGTTTACATGTTTTTGAAAAAAAAGCGCCAGATTATATAAAACGCGGAAATAATAAAAGGAAAATTACCACACCATACATATCAAGCAGCAAGGATATGATAAGGTATGGGTACCTCGCTTGTCCTCCTAGATTTTTCGCGTGCTTTTGACTCCATAAATGTATCACTACTTCTTTCAAAGATGTCTTATTATGGGTGTCACATTGAAACAATAAATTGGTTTCATAGTTACCTGAGTAATAGGTCTCAGTTTGTCCAGCTGACTAATGACGTGAATGGAGATGTATTAGCATCTAGTCCTAAGCAGGTGAATAGAGGTGTCCCTCAAGGATCCATCCTTGGTCCATTGCTCTTCATTCTATATAGTGCGGACATCACCAACTGTCTGGTCAACACCAAGTTCCACCTTTATGCTGATGATCTGCAGCTGTACCTCTCTTTCCACCCCCAAAATGCTGAAGAGGCTGTAAAAAAAATTAACGAAGATTTGGATAGGATTGCAGTATGGTCAAGATGAAACTCCTTGGTGTTGAATCCAAATAAGTCCAAATTTATTGTAATGGGGTCTAGAGACTGCATCGCCAAAACTCTTTCTCAGAATTTAGACATCAAGATACATGGTTGTCTTATAGAGCGTGTTGAAGAGGCCCGTAATCTCGGAGTGATTTTTGATTCACAGTTACATTTTGAAAGCCATGTTTTGCAAGCTGTGCGGAACTGCTTTTACCGTTTAAAGCTTCTATTTAAAATGCGTCCCTACATAAGTGTGGAAATGCGTGTCATGCTCTGTGAGTCACTTGTTTTATCCAAGCTGAACTACGCTGACACTATGTATGGGACCTGCATTCTTGGAAGAACAGAAAAGTTGATACAACGGGTGCAAAATGCTTGTGCACGTTTCTGCTTTCATGTCCCTCCTCGATCGCATGTTACCCCTTTTTTAAATGATGGAAATCTAATGAAGATGCAAGCTCGCAGAAGACTACATCTGGCTACTCTCCTTTTTGATGTAATTTTGACAAAAAAGCCTACTTACTTGTATGAAAAGTTTTCATGGTCGCGCGATTACAACAAGTTTAACACCAGAGCATCCGCATACCTCTTGATCACCCAGAAGCATAGAACTGCTGCATTTCGTGGAAGTTTCAAGTTCGCTGCCACTCGGTGCTGGAATGATTTACCACCGCCTCTCCGTGCTTTAAAAACCGTAAATACGTTCAGGGTAAAATATAGGTACTTCCTGTTAAATAGGCAAAAGGAAAACATTTGAGGTTACCTGTGGTCTGCTCGCTATTTGTAACGGTGGCCAAAGTGGAGTATCGCAGCGATGCAGCGAATTATTATTTATCAACATCAATATTACTACGCCATTGATCTCTCCAGTCAGACGTATGAAGAAATCTATTAATGTTTATTTATTATATGATACCCTCTAAAACACTCTGCACGTATGAACCACAGATTACTATATTAGTAGCTAGCTAGTATGAACATTGTGCTGTATTTGTTATATAATGTTATTGTTGTTTTTTATTATTTTGTTAAAACTTGTTCACTCATAGTTAAATCCGTGTATAGAAAATTAGAAATGTCTTTGGTTAAATCACCTATGTTTACTCTTTGCTCTGACATATTAAAAATGTAAGATGCCTGTCTTGGAACCCTGCCTTTTGCGCATTAGCGTGGCGTCCCTTCGTTTGTCATGTCATGGACAAATGATGTGGATCTAAAGGTGGAGGCACACCTGGCACACGTTAAATGATGTTTATTTAATTTTTCTAAAGCATTACCTAACTAATTGTCACATTTGTCTCTAATACAATAATACATAATTTAGGTTTACTGTATTTATATTTATTTGCTAGTTTTTACCCGTGGCCTCACTATCGGGACCCATCCGAAAACCAGCGCTGCAACATTTCGGTGTTGTAGCATATGCTGAGATGGGGCCCTTTTTTAGTCTCATACAGGCATGTAAATTTTAAGTTTATTGTTAATATACTATTTTTAGATATTTTTTTTCTCGCCTGTACCGAGACTGAAATAAATATTTTCTTTCTTTCTTTCTTTCAAGGATGAACGACGGTAATAATGCCCATCTACAATGGAAAATAGATTGCTACGTCTTGCTTGCTTTCGCTGCTTGGTCTGGATAATAAGCAAAAATATCCTATATCTGTAGTCTAGCCCTGGGTTACACACCCTGAGTACCAATATTTAACCACCACGGGCAAAAACCCTGGGCTAATTAAATTGGGCCAAGTTGGTTCGTTCACTATAATTTATATGTTAAGCTTTATAAAAAACTCAACTTATTTTACCAAAATCTCCGGGCCAGCCTTTTTTTAAAGGTGGCAGCCTGGCAGCCCTAAGTCTGAGGCAGTTTTGTGTCAACGAACCTAACTAGTTTACATAGCCTAGAAATTGTTTGTATACTGTCTTCTTTGGGTATGTTAATATTAAATAATGTTGTAAGACAAATAAAAACACGATTTTGATGTAATAAAGTAGCGTTGTTGTGGTCCGGAATTCATTTTGGAAATTGGAATCACGTTCGCTTTAAATATTATTATGTTTAATATGGAAATTTGAATATTCAAATGAATTGAATTGACCATCACAGCTGCTACGTATATCATCCATAGCATCATTTTCTTTCATTCATCGTCATGGATGAGAGGTAAGAAAGCTGAGATTGTATTTCCAATATACATTAGTCAAAATCTGCTTTCGCTAAAGAGAAGTTGTGTAGGTCGTCTTTGGCATTTGGTTAAATCTGTCTGTTGACTTTGTACAGAAACATGTTAATTGAACTCTTTTTGTACTAAAGAGTCCAAATGGTTCCATTTTATTGCGGCATTGGCATATCACTTTTTTCCATAGGTATATTATAATTAAACAAGTCATCATCATCATCCTCCTGCCCTTATCCCGATTTATTTGGGGTCGCCGCAGCATGAACAAGTATTATAAATTAATCCGAAATGTTTTTATTGTTTTCCAAGTTGCCAATTTGGCCTTGAGAGTTCACAGTAAAATAATCCTAAGATCTATTTTTATGTGTATAGAAGATCAACCATCTTAGTTCAACTTCAACTAACGTTAGAAGAATGATGGTTTCGTTCTATTTTCGTTGCTTAGCCACATATCCCCATGCAATAACCATTTATTTATTATACTTGTGAAACCACCCTAAATCATTATTACGACGAACTTTCATAGGGGCCATTACTTAAGCCGTAAAACTTCATCGCACTTAGTAAGGAAAATATGATATGCCCTTAATGTTACTCCCTTAAATTACAGTACGAGGATATTAAGTTTATTTTTTCTTTGAAGTTGTAATCGCTTTGCTATGGTCTCTATGGTTTAGTTAGACGTAAGACGATTATCTTTCTGAAAGAGTAGTGAATCACATTACAATAGCAGTCAAAGACGATATAAATGGACATTCTCAAGATTTATGGAGATCCATCGGCTCTGTGGTAGTAAGTAAATAAACAATTCACTGTCAGCTGTACGATTTCGTGTACCTGTAGTCGGTCAGTCCAAATTAATATATTTTTATTGAGTAGATTCTGCTGAGCTAGCTTATTAATAAAATTATTATTTCACAACACAGTTTACTGTTTATTGTAACGTTATGGTATATGTATGGTAAACATTTGGCAATATAATGGCAGGATAAAATTATAAGTCCGAGTTTAAGTATTATATTTGTTAATTCGATAAAAAAAAATATCTACCTACATCATCGACTATCTCATCATTCACCTGCGCCTGCGCGGACAGGTCTTACTACTGCAAGTCTCCTTTTCCACATAAAAACAATATACATTCCATCATCATCATCATTTCAACCAAAGACGTCCACTGCTGGACATAGGCCAATATACATACATGCCATATCTAAATAACATTTTTCTTTGTTCCAGATTTATCAAAAAATCGATTCAGTGAATTACCAGATGAACTCACGTCGTATATTTTTTTAGAGAAGTTACTGCTATCCCAAAATATTATCAGAACAGTACCAAATGCAGTCGGAGGTCTCCAGTCACTCACATATTTAGATTTAAGGTAAGTCAAACCAAGTTTTGAATCACAATTAATCACTAACTTTAATTAGAATATTTGGAATGTACTTAACATTAGTCTTATGCTTGGTCATACTAAAATATCAAATGAATATACCTAGGTAATTAAATATGACTAAATTCTAAATAACGCTTGAGATAATTATATAGTACTTTATCACAATCTAAATTAACTTATGCTCCCGAACTGTATTATAATTTGCGTTTCGGAGCACCTGCATCAAATCCATTTTCACGTTCAAACGAAATTCTTCTGGTATCGTCTTTAAATGAGGCAAAAGTGACAGCAAAAACATTCTATCAGGGTCATCCATTTCTGTTTTCGGCTGTGCATCAACGTTCGCAAAAACAAACTCGTCTACTTGGGGTTTGATCATTTTTGGCACTTTTGCTGGCCGTGCCGTTTCGACTCCATCGTTGGAATAATCCCTAGAATCCTCAAGGGTCTCATCGAATGTATTACCATTATCTTCTTCTGAAGTTTCCTCGTCCTTCACTATTTTTAATTTCTTCTTAGACCTCCATACCCTCTTTTGTTTCGTTGTTTTAACTTCGTCTGAGTCGCTAGTACCATCAGCGTCTTCTTTGCGGGGCAAGTCTTGGTCTTTTAAAAGGAATTGCAGCTGTCTGCAGTAAATGTAAGGTCGCTTGGTTCTGTTCGGGTTAGACGTGTACTTCTGGAAGCAATCGCGGATGCTCTTCCATTTCTTTTGTAATTGGATTTCTGAAACAATAAGTAAATTGTCATCAATCTTATGTCATGCATTGACTGTCTGAAGGTGGATGAGACTGAAGATTAGACGCCTATGTCTGGTAGTAGACTGTCATAATGAATCTCATCAATAGTAACAGATTACGTTTGGAAATTACGTAAATAGATTTGAAATATGGAAGGCTGATCAATTTGATCTGTTGTCTAATCTAATGTCAGCTCCTGTGATTGGGCGGCCAAAATACAAACATCCAATCACAGCAATTGACATCTAGAAATGGGTTTTGACAGCCGATTAGTAAATTTTATATTGATTAGCTTTTCAGAAATTGCAGTTCTCGGTTCAAAATAAATGTTAAAAATTCGGTTTATAATTACCGCAGTAATCTTTGTGCAAATGTTATAATATAAAGTATCCATAAATATTATAAAATTCTCATTTTTGAAACGTAAAACAAAACGGTCAAAAAACTAGCAACAACAAGCTGATGCGGCGCTCTAGACACGTAACGCCATCTATTGTCAGTAAAGTCGCAACAACAAAACTTAAAAACAAACTTGTGTTTACGTCGAGTCGCGTCGTGTAACTCGTGTAGTATGATGGATGTATGATCAAACGCCGCCGTGTGTTTAAGATAACCTGTGAGTAAACACAAATAATAGATAAATTAAACAAAGTTCAACGATACTAACCGAGTTCTCGCATTTCACTTTTAGAAACCTTGGCGTCCGAATGCATCAGTTCGGTCACCACTTCGTTCCATAGTTTGTACCTCATATTTTTCGCGCGGTAGTCGGTATCTTCGTAGTCCCATATGCCAGGTCGCTTTCTGACTTCTTCAATGAGTCGTTCCGGATCGTATTCGAACTGCATGGTGATTGGTGATGCAATGCAATGCTCGTAGCTTCGGCCTTCGCGCATGGGTCGTACACACGGGCGGGCGCGCGGCGACCGACTAGCGTGCGGCGGGGGAACGCGGCGGTTACGCTCCAAGATGGCCGGTACAAGCTAGGGTGAATAGCTTTATCAGAACACGATAAAGGACTATATTTGTACATTGTTTGTTGAAAATGCAGTAAACATATTCGTTGCTAAATTAACTAGAAGCTATTGTTTTTGTGACGTAAAACAATGTATTGTTTTACTTGGATTTAAATATACCTGCTTCTAATCATGCATCATGTTGTCATTTTGTATGTCTTATTTACATAAACATTATGGAATAGTGAGATAAACTGTAATTATGGAATAGTGAGATAAACTGTATTTTATTTTATTAAATTAGTACTAAAGTTCATTGTGTTAATAAATTTTCGTCCTGTCCCACGACAATAATTGGGAAGTAGGTATTTTGTTTTACTTTATTTACCAGTGTATAAATTAGGAGTAACTCTGGAATACAAACTTCCCTTATTACGAGACAAATATAACACACAAACATTACACCACACATTATGCTGAAATTATACACCAGTGACATTACCGTATAAAGGGGGAACATATTAATAACATGTCCTAAATAAAACACAGCTTGGTTACCGTAGCGGCGACGCCCGTGTTGTATTGAGCGGCGCGGCCCGACTCGCCTGCCGAGGGGAAACGAGCGTGTTTGTGGCGAACGACCCGTCGAGCGAACGCCGACCGCAAACGCACACCTTTATTTTCTTTACTACCTATGCTCCAATATTTTGCATAAATTACTTCAAATGTCGTAGACTAATTTTTTTGCTCTTTGACGTTTTATGACACGAGTTTCTGGCCAGTGTTAAAAACGTTTACAACCTTTTTGGGCGTTTTTTGAGATAAAATATTTTTGGATAATTTTTCGTCAGTCTACAAAATCATTTACTAAAAATTCTGCCGCTGATTCTGACTGAACGGAGATAACTCCGTGACCATGATCACTCTGATCACTCACTCGATTTTCTTAAGTTAATCGTACTTATAAATATTTCCATGAATGATTGCTTTCCTCAAACTGATAAACTTCCTACATATCAAATCAACTTCACCAAACAAATTCAAATACAACTCCAATTCGGAAGTCCTCGAGGTCAAGTTCAAATGTAGAACCAATTGCCCCACATCGATATAAACCAATTGATTCATCTCACATCTCAATATACACAAACAAACGGCTAGACATATGACAGCTGGTATAGTTAACTAACAAGATAATAACAGGAGGAACAACGTGGAACGAACCGAGTCAAGGACATGTCCCGAACTCCTGATTGCTCCCGACTCGGGTTCAAAACGAAAATAGAACATTAGTGCGGCTCTAAAACGTGGCTAAGAGGGTGCTAAATAAATGATATGCAGATTGTTATTGCCCCACTATAATAACGTGTTAGATGTATCTCTCACTCGATATCAGTTCAAAGTGATTTTATACACAACATGTGGCAGTAACATGAACGCTTGGTAAATGGAAAGTTGGTGTTTCACCAATCTCTGACATTATGCTGGCATTTCAGTTTGGAAAAGGGACATCAAAACAAATTGTCTGTTCCTATCTACCACTCCACTATATCAGTTTGATTTGACCTACAACGTGTTATTGAAATAACTGAAAAGTGAAAACCTCTTAAGGGGTACTCAAGTTAGTCATCTATACAACCTTATTCTTAGTTTATACTAAATCTCTTAAGGGGTCATTGTACTCATCATTATGATCAACTTTTACTAACACAAACCAAACACCAACACAAAAACAAACAACACTGAAATCGCGAAAAAAAAAACATCTGTTCCGTGGCTGTTTTATGTGAACACAAAGTAGGATTCGTTCCGTGTGGTGCCGGACTTAAAAAATTGCACTACCCTATATCTTCTCATGGGTGTCGTAAAAGGCGACTAAGGGATTCACCAGAGGACGGGCAGCAGCGTTCTCTGAGTATTTAACCAACCAACTGCGATCGACAACCCGCCTACCAAGCGTGGCGATTATGGCATATCCCCCAAACTGCTTGGGGGAGGCCTACGTCCAGCAGTGGACGTCTTTCGGCTGTAATGATGAATGATGATGAAAGTAGGATTCAGTAGTTTTTTTCGCGTTTTCAGTGTTGGTCTGTTAGTAAAAGTTGTTAATACTGATGAGTACAATGACCCCTTAAGGGGTTTAGTATAAACTAAGAATAAAGTTGTATACATGTGTACGCACAAAAAAACAGCTGCTCCTTACATTTATTTATGTTCTCATGCAAACATGCGCATGTTTACACATTGTAGATGTTGCATCACGGGGCCCATTTTTCAGTAATTCTTGAATTTCATACCCGCAATATGCACAAAATGTGCTTTTTGTTTCCATATCTTCCATCTAGACATGCATTTAAGACCGTATCCAACCACCACATCATGTTGCCGCCCAGAAATAGCAACAACCTCGAACAATTTAGAAAATGGATGTAATTAATAGCTTTGGTTTAGAAATAAACTTGGTTTTATATGCGGACAGTGTGCTCGCCTTTTATAGTTTTTTATTATCATAGCTATTTATGACGTGGGCAAGAAGAATGCCTTTCTCGCGTCCGAGGTTTCGCTTTGAACTTGTAGTTTACGAATTATTTTAAACTCTTTTTGCCTTTTGTAGTCATATTTATGTAATATTCTCGTCTTTAGTCAGTTTCACTTTCTGTGTTTGGGATTTGCGCTTTTGGAAGTACATTGTCTCACTTAGGACTTAAAACATACCTGTTAGGTTAGGTATAAGGTAAACCTATTTAGTTATTTTATTGCTGACAAATCTGAGAATATATCAGAGGCTTTATGTGAGGCACATAGCTGTATAAGCTCTACAAGCTCGATAATATTTTACGATGAAATTATCGATTACCGAGCTTTTAGAGCTTATAGAGCTAGGTTAATATTTTTTAAGAGTATTATTCAGTAGATATATTATCATTACTACCGCGAATCATATTTTGAACGCGAAATAGAGCTACAATTTGCAATAAAGGCAAGAAATTTTTGAATTTCGCGGGCTATCCTGTAGCATTCCACCTTAAGTGCTTAATTTTATAATTTTCTATACTTACTAAATAAAATATTTCCGTTTTTAGTAAAACTCTTGTTATGTCTGATGGCAATAAAATTTTAATTAGAGTGTAGAGAACACTTTCCCCTTCACACGTTTCCCTTGGAAGTCACGCGATAGCATATTATATCAAAACCGTTGCATTCACAAATGTTGCGCTCATTAAAGTCACGGCCCTTGTTTAATACATATCCCAAATTATGGCAATCAAAAATATTACAATAAAGGCTAGGTATTTTAGATACTTTAAAGTAAATCATCACAATGGAAATGGAAAACCTGATTACTACCTAATACCAGCCACCACTCTACAACGTGTTACTGAAATAATTGAAAACCTCTTAAGGGGTCAATGTACTGATCAGTATGAACAACTTTTACTATGGGACCAACTCTGAAATCGCGAAAAATAAAATCTGCTGATCCCTGATCCCTACATTTTGACGATTCACGTGAACAAAAATTTAGGGGACAGCTGTTTTTTTTTCGCGGTTTCAGGGTTGTGGTTGGTGGTCCCATAGTAAAAGTTGTTCATACCGATGAGTATAATGACCCCTTAAGAGGTTTTCAATTATTTCAATAACACGTTGTATATGCTACTACTCCGTGGCAGTGTGTATCCGGGAATGTCCGGGAAATGTCCTAGATATCTTCCAAAGAAGACGACTTTGCGAAAGGTCAAATTCCTGCTTTACATATTTACATAGTCCTTTTCTATTATTCTATTAACATAAAAGATCAATATCATCGTAATTACGTGTTTGCGATGCACAACATAATAATATATGTCTAAAATAAGCTTTCTTCCCTTGACAAAGAGTTCGAGTGCAAAGATACAATAGGCGGGGTGAATGACCCCAGATGTCACGGCCAAGTCGGTAGAGTGACACGTGGGTAAAAGCGATAACTGATGGACAAAAGATCTGTTATCGTGTTAATCAATGCATTGGTTGTATTGTTTGTAATGTAATAAATAAAATGATCCTTAATAAAAAACGTGTGTGGTCACGGGAAAAGAACGAAGTTTGACCGGTTCATTATATGTAATACTAAATTTCGCAACTGTTCTGTAATACAAGCATAGATGGCTGGAAACATCATGCGTCGGACTGAGATACCACAGGGCCCAGGTTCGATGGGGTGCTTGCCAGAAAACCTCCACGTGTGTCTGACGGCTGCTTGTCCCTCTGGACACGTCTGGAGGGAACGGCAGTTGTTAGGCCGGTGCATCCTGGGTACAGACAATGGAATCCTTTCGAGGGATTAACCCTCGGGGGATCTTATTGCCTGTGGCGAATAATTTGGTACGGGAGGGGCCCTATGTGGGTCAATGGGGAGTTGCTCCAGGTGTCCCTCTGATGCCAGCAGAGGGCACACTGGAGGAGCAGTGGCGGGCCCGGTGTCCTCTCACTCTGCCATTGGGCAGGCATCGGGGGGATTGTCCTTCCCTGCCCCCGTCGATCTCGTAACCCCAGGAGTGCCCGCTGAGTAGGACCGCGAGGAAGAAAAACTATAAAAAAATACGGGAGGATGGGGCCTGCGAGCAGCAGACCAGCAGCTAGCGTAGCTGGCACAGCTGGCACAGTTGGCGTAGTTGGCGCAGCTGGCATAGCTGGTAAAGGCCCTTAAGGTGAGGTGGCGTGCAGTGTTCCGTGTGCGCCGCCTAGGAGGGTGTGGCCAACGTTAGGCTGCACGGGGAGAAGGGGCTCGCCTGCTTGTGGCGGGCCAGGACCTGTCGGGGGTGGTGTGTGAATACTAACGGGTTCCCACGCCCCCGGCTAAGGTAGTTGAAGGAACACCGTGGTGGTTTTAGTCTGTAAGAGTCCCACACTGGTTCCGGAGTGCGTCTATGAGGAATTCCCCACGGCAAAAAAAAAGGGGCAAGGTTCGATCCACAGTAAAACATGTATTTTTGTTGTAACTTTGACGTTACTTACCAGATGGAGCTTAAAGGTGAGATCAGCTGACAACTATGTCCGTATATTCACTGTATTCTATGTGTGTAACGCAAATCTTAGCGTGACGTGACGCTACATTTTCACCCGAATCACACCTACCGCAAGCCCCCTTAAGGAACTTCATACCAATACATTAGAATTATTTTTTGTCTCGATTTTTCACTATAAAAATATAGAAAAAATGTTCCTTATCTGATTTTTATAATAATGGTGCACGAACTGATAATTGATATTTATTCAGTCACAGCTATCTGATTACACTGAAAATCGACCCCAAAAATGTCGGGAAAAGGCCAAAGGGAAAAGATCAAAGCCTTTTTTGTTCTATGTAATTTTAACCAAATGAGCACTCCCACTCAGCTCCAATATTCATCAAATTTTTGGTGGATATCCTAAACTAATAGTGGTATAAAACCTCAATTTAACATTTACGTATGCCTTGTTTCTTTCGGTAAACAAAATATTCTTTTTACTTTTTGCCCGATATCCAGATGAGCTGGTTTCGATCAGACACCGTTTATGTTTGGCAAAAAGCAGGTGGGGAACCAGCTGTCCCCTGACGTCATTATTTCCATATTCCCAATATCAAAACACCTTAGTTTCGGTAACCACCGTTGTTGCACCTTCCGCGAACTTATAAAGTGTATCTAATTGATTTTATTCCACACGATTTTTCTTAATTAACGGTTAAGCTCGCAAATCATGGTTATTTACTAGCTCATTTAATGAAGGCTCTCTCGTTTGTTTCTTATAAAACAATTTAGCTTCTAATTATGACAAATGTTCGGCTCAACAAGGCAGAAGTTGAAAAACGTCATAAACGAAGGTAATTGAGCGAATTTTCCAAGAAATTTTCTTTCTGGATAGCTTTGGCATGGAATAACATCGTATCCGCTTTCTTTTGCGTACGAACTTGAAATTGACACAATGAGACAATTACCATAATGTCGTAATACTTGTAATCGTAACTCGACCGATTAGCCTCGTTTACAAACAGTTGGTACTTGGAACAACGCCGACCCCAACAAAAACTGTTGTGTTGTTCCTCTTCTATGAAATACGCAACTGTCGCAACACAAACGGTGGACTCAATTGTTACACATACAACAGTTTTCACTGTTTATTTGTAATGAATATTTGAATGTTTACGGAAGGACGGGTCGCTCGAGTTGTAACTTGTGACTTGTTACTGCTGGCTAAATAAATAAAATTCACGTTAGTAAGAGAAAATGAATGAATGTATGTAAGAGGAAATGATTTACTACGATAGAGATCTGTATTATCTTGGACGAATAAAAAAGGCGGACGGAATCTCGCTAAACAAAGACTGAAGCACTTAATTTTTTCCGAAACCCACTATAATTTCGAAAGCATTTTAATTTTTAACACACCAGATTTATAGTGTTATTTTATTTGTGACACAACAACAATGACTACCGTCACTAGATTTTTTGCGTAATCGCGGCTTTTTGGCATACTATGGATGTGAATGTGTGCGTGCCGGCCCCTACTTTTAAGCGAGCTATAATAATACTATGGATGCTTCACATCATTGTTTTTTGTTTTTTTGTTTTGCTTCAGACTGAAATAAATTTTTTCTTTCTTTCTTCACTTATTGTTTAGCCAGATTCCGTCCGCCTTTTTTATTCGTCCGAGTGTATTATGTAAAATATCAGGCGAACAACACATATTGTTCACACATAGTGATGTTATTGACAGAAACGCAATCTTCATTTACGAAATTGGCAAAACACTGTCATAAAGATACCAACAAAGCGTAACTTAACGCATTGTGATCGCGGTTCGTCGCTCGCGCACGCACCATGGCGCCCGATCAACTCGCGCATGCGCATCTACGTATAGGCTTTCGAAAATGGAACATGTGCGCCAAATGTGAAGTACAATAGCGAAAGACTCGAAAGAGCTACTATTGTGTAACTTAATTGGGCAGATGCGTTAAAACCTGTTAGTTTTTGCAGCGTTCCAGTTTAGTAAGCAAATAACTCTTTTCTAATCCAATGAGAATTAAAATGATTGATATGTATTATAGTAAGAATTATCGTGTAAAAGTCTTGGTTTGTTGAAGAAATTGTTTTCTTTTTTCACTGAAATGGGCATTTACCTTTTTACCTAACTGTAGCCAATAACTGTAACGTTTTAGTTTAGTTAAATACCTAGTTTATTACTATTCTGAATTCTCGTTCTTGTCGGAACAATTAACTACGATTTGTATCGCTTATACGTTACATATTTTTGATTGGGACCTTTTATTTCCGTTCGGATTTTAAAATAAAGAGAATTATTTTACTGAAAGTGTACAAACACTAAAAACTACAGAGAATTTGGCAGTTTTATCGTCACGTGTTTTCTGCCACCCTATTGTGAACAAATCGATATGATATCGACCTTGAATCGCTGAAGCGGAACTTGCGAATTTGTACCAAATTGTTAGGGGAAGCCATGTGGGGGTGTGGCAGGCGAAGAAAGACTGAACATGTAGGAATTATTAGTAAAATATCACTCGATAGTAGAATGATGTAGGATTTTTGTTGCATGAAGAATTATGAAACCTCTTGTGAGTGGAATATGTTTCCAACTAGAACCGTTATTAGTTAGACCTCAATTAAGGATCTAGGGTCGGTCTTTCAATAGCCAACTTTTATCTGAGGAATAAGTTTGACATTTCCTCAGTTAAATGTTGTCAGACTATTGAAAAACCGTCCTTTAGAATAATAACTTTTTGAGTTTCTAATTCTTCTCGACAATTATCTCAGACCATATATTATTCACTAGAACTTCCTGGAAAAAAAGCAACGAACCATATGACACAAGAAGAAGGAACATACAAAAACAAAATCCTTATTGCCTGACCCAGATTCACGCAAAATATTAGCTCCTACACAAACTAAGATCTCGCTCTAAATGCCTAAATAATTAAGTCACCAGCAGGAGTTACCCCATTCCCTGGCAGGGTGTCGGAAACTAGGGACCGTCCCTCGCAATAAACGGCTCTGAGCAAATGTTATCATTTCGTCTGTTAATTTGATGAAGGTGTATTTTAGGACGTTGCGGATACAACAAAATTTACAGCTAGAATTGCTTTTGTCTGCAAACATTGTATTAGAATATGGGATTGACAAATTTATAGTGTTTCCCGGCGGAGTAATCCGGCCTATCTGTTACTCAGATAAGGAAATACCAATACAAATAATAGTAGTGTAGTAGTGAGAATTATCAGAAAATGGCCGTAGCAGATAAAAGTGCTATTTGTGAAAGCTCCTATTTGCCTTAAGTTAGAACCTAAGCCCTTAAGGACACGGATTTCAGTTGAATTTCATGGAATTTGACGTGAAAATGCTCCACCTCTGAAGATTTTCGTTTTAGGCGATTTTGATTGATATTAGATCATTCTGATCACATATTCTATTTCTGATTCTCCAGTAGTTAATGCCATTAAGCTCTTGATATTGCACACTCGATATTTGTTTACGGCTAAAATTAATATCATACCTATCCACGATTTGCCCTACTAGAGATAGAAATTTGACATAAGTATGTATGGAGCTCATGTCAAATTTATATCTATAGTAGGGCAAATTGTGGATAGATAGATCATACAACATTAATTTTGGCCGTTAAGCTGCTTAATTTTATTTTAAAGATAATCCTAATTGGTCATGGATGAATTCATTGATAAATAATACTCAACCGCTTAATCATAACTGACAATAATACCTATGTTTTAATCATAAACGTTAATTTAAATTAAGTTTTTCTTCATGAATAAATAATAAGTCACGGTTCGTAATATTCATGTTACGGGCACTGATTCCGTTTTTAAAATTCTTCGTAAAAAAGTAATATTTTTTTTGCATAATACACAACGTGTGCCACGTTGTCATACTATTAGATATTCTGTGACGTTGTGATCTTTAAAGATATATCTGATTCACTTCAAGCCGTCAAGGGCACTACATTATAGCAGCTAAATATCCTTGCTTGGCCGGTGGATTGGAAAATGCAGTAAGATGTAAGTTCGCTCAGCTTTCTATTTACTTTTACGATACTGCACCTGAGTCAAAACCTATACCCACTTTCACAACACGTAACTCGGCAGCGGTGGTGTGTGATCCTTGTTTCATTCACCTCGAATGACAAGGATCAATCTGGGGCCTTACTCCCGACTGCTTCGAGTGCTGAACCATATAGAGCTAATGTCAATTCCTAGCGGAATGCAGTACGAATTGACACTAACTCGAATTCGATTCAAATTCGTTTGATATACCAGGCCCCTCAGAAAGTATTGCGAAAAAAAGTTTTTATATATGGGAGACTGGCCAGTTATAATGTTTTTCGAAAATATGATTATTTATAAGTAAAAATAAGTAAGTTCCAATTTCAAAATTTCCCTCCACATTTTTTGCGAGTTAATTCAAAGTATTGTGTCTCACTGAAATATGGATCTGCGCCGGGAACATTTTAGAGCTATGATTTTATACGATTTCAAGTGTCGCCTGAAACCGGATGAATTGTACGATAGACTTCAAATGGCATTCATGGATGAAGGCCCTTCCAAGGCAACCGTGTATCGTTGGTATAACGAATTCAAGCGCGGTCGACCAACTTTGGGGGATGACGAAAGAAGCGGTCGCCCTTTGACGGCTGTTACCGAAGAAAACGTGCTAGCAGTGAAAATTTTAATCCAAGACAATAGGCGAATTACATATCAGGAGATTCAACACATATTGAAGATTGGATCGGGAAGCGTTCACGAGATTCTACACAGCCATCTTCGCGTGAGGAGGATAGTATCACGCTGGGTGCCGCACAACCTCACCGATGCTCAGAAGCAGGCCCGGGTGGAATGGTGCCGTGATATGCTTAACAAATTTGAAGCAGGCTCGTCTCGGCGTGTTTACGACATCGTTACAGGTGATGAGTCCTGGATTTATCAATACGACCCAGAAACGAAGCGCCAGTCGACTGTTTGGGTGTTTCAAAATGAGCCAACGCCTACCAAAGTGAAGCGATCTAGAAGCGGGGGTAAGATTTTGATCGCTAGCTTTTTTAATTTGACTGGCCACTTGGTATCAATTCCCTTACGGGATCAAAGAAGCATTAATGCCGAATGGTATACTACCAAATGTTTGCCAGAAGTTTTCTCTGTTATAAGCAACAAGCGACCAAACACAGGGCTCCGCGGGCTACTGCTCCACCACGACAATGCACCTGCGCACACCGCACTCAAAACGAGGGACTTCCTGGACAGCACGCCAGTCAAACTCCTGGGTCACCCTCCTTACAGCCCTGATCTAGCACCGTGTGACTTCTTTTTATTCCCAAAAATAAAAAATCAGCTCAAAGGGATACAATTTTCGTCGCCGGAAGATGCGCTGGCTGCGTTCGAGCAGGCTGTAAACGAGGTGTCTGCGGCGGACTGGAAAAAGTGTTTTGAAAACTGGTTTAGGCGCATGAATCTTTGTATAGAGGCTGGTGGAAAGTACTTTGAAAAGATTTGATAAAAATATATGTACGTATAGAACAAATTTTTTTAGTTTCGCAAAACTTTCTGAGTGTCCCACGTAGAACTCGATCCAGTCGAGAGTACGGCTCCTGGTTATACTGCAATGTCTGTTGCATTCACACAAAATCTAACTAAAGTTGCATTGCAGTATAATATTCCGAGTTGATTGCGAGATGCAACCTACAAAAGAAAATAAGTTTGAAATATTAGATTAGAATTTGACAATCACTTGCTTTAACGGTAACTGCAAACATAGTGGGAAAACTCGTAAGTATGAACTGAAACATCTAATACTAGATAAAACCATGCGTTTGCATCCTGCGAAAGAAAACGTGTATCATATACATGTCCAAATAGAAAAGTGACGGAATAAGAATCCAAAAACGTACCCACCTATTCACACTTGCACTAAGTTACGAAGTCATCGAGAAAGCTTGTTTACATTGCAATTGCATGACAGTCTTGTTTGTGGTGAAACTGTCGCGTTGCCTTTTATGGTGGCCCGATAACGGTGGTATCTCGCTGACTGGGCGATATTGAGAAATGTGGCACTCGGATGTTTCACAAACTATGTAGTCTACAGTACCGGGATGTGGTGTTGGCGATACAAGTAGAGCAGAAGAGCAAGTCTTTTTAAATCCTAATTAGAAAACAGCTAGTAAGTGTTAAATTTGCTAAGCGCTAGTGCAGATCTATTAAATACCAATTATTTCGATATTATAACCGAATCAATAGTGCATGAGGATAGAACAGGAAAACACGAATAGGAAAAGACGAATAGGAAAAGACGAATAGGAAACTAAAGTTGTCCAAAGATATGTCTGTATCTTTTACTACGGCTAGTGATACTCCATCTCATCCCAGTTCGTTGATCCCATAATGTGCTATATGTCCGTTTGTTTATTGGATTGTTTACGTCATCCCATACAATTATCGTTCAGCTACTAGATATAGGCCATTCTCATTGTTTCGCGTTATGACTTATTATGATCGAACTTTTTCCTCCCAACGATCCAAGTCTAGAATTATTACCTTTACGAGGTGCGTTGACCTCGCATCTATTTATTGATTCCTAGTCTTGCAGAATCGAATCCTGTTTCAAGCTAAGCGAAGCGTCTAGACGGCAAAAAAATAAATATACTCGAAGGTTAACATCGTCTCGATATTGTAGGGTAGTCTTTGTTTGTCTCTGTTTTTGAATTAGTTGTTTGTTTTGATGCTGTCTCTCTCTCTCTCTCTCTCTCAGAACACATCTGTTTTGTCCGAGACTTATTCATGCCGATCCGGATTGGGGAACTTTATTGGCTCACTCATAAAATAGGTTTTATGAAAGAACATATTGTATTTGTTATTATGTTTTTCTAGGGACCACACTATTTGGCTGTGGTCTTCAAAATGTATTAGAGGACGTTATGAATTAAATTGGACATCTTCATTAAGTGATAAAAGTATCGTTTATCATAACTAAAACATTATTTTGACTTCTGAATACAAACTTATCTTCTTAAATATTACTATTTATGACTGTATTTTGAGATGAAGATAACAAAACTTCGTGTGCGGTCTTAAAATATAAACACCATGTTTACACTTAAAATCTAATCTGCATACAAAATTATCTGCTGAAACCGCACACGTTATACAATAAATTTTAAATGTAAAAGCTTTTCTATATCGTTCCGTACAGGAAACCCGAAGCATGCTTTACGAACACTTTTACACAAATGTTTACTAGTTTTCTTGGCACGAACTCCAAAACTATTAGGTTAGGCGACGACCGATTTATGTTTCGACCGCTCTAATTACATGCAATCCCATTCTGAAGTAGGTTTGACGGGGTAAAAATAGCCGTTTAGTGATGTATCGATTGGGTGCATTTGTTTATATTCGCGTTCATTGACTCTTAAGAATTATGTTGGTTACAGTTTGTGATATAAGAAAGTTGTAGGAACTTGAAATAATGTGTTGGCACTTGGCACATCCCAAGGCTCCAATTTACTGATGCATATTGAGCGCAAATATTTTTAAACGCATTCTGCACATTATCCAACTATTTCTCTCAAACTGAAATCATAATAAAAGCATCACGAATTATACTACATACATCCAATTATCACGCCTGTTTCCCATTGGAAGAGACAGGTATAATGGATTTCCAGCCGCTACGATCCTGACACACGTTCGTTTTTTGAGAACGTGCGCGATTTGGGTGCAGTTAATCCTACAAGAAGAAGAAGAACTGATAAGAAGGCTCAAAGTCACTCAAAGGGCAATGGAGAGGGCTATGCTCGGAGTGTCCCTGCGTGATCGAATCAGAAATGAGGAGATTCGCAGGAGGAAAGTAACCGACATAGCCCGAAGTGTGTAAAACATTGTTCCCAAAATATTTATTATTTATAATTGGCAATTTTAAGTGGCAGTGGGAGGAGCACATTGCTCGCAGAACGGATGGCCGATGGGTCAGTAAAGTTCTGGAGTGGCGACCGCGTACTGGACGGCGCAGCGTGGGTAGGCCCACCACACGGTGGACCGACGACCTGGTGAAGGTCGCGGGAATCCGCTGGATGCGGAAATCGCAGGACCGGTCGTTGTGGCGATGCTTGGGGGAGGCCTATGTCCAGCAGTGGACGTCTTACGCTGTAATGATGATGATGATGATGACGTCCGACAAGGTCGTCCCTCTCCAACTCCTCCATCCATTCTCGCTTCGTATACACTCGTTTCGTCAACCTCCCATAATCAATAATCAATGCATCTCTACATGCCCAAACCAACATAACATTCCTTTCTCAATCTTTGTAACTACATCTTTTTTCAGTATTCAAATTATATATATATATATCCTCACATACCCTTTTTCTCTTGTCCGCAGTTCAAACCAGCTCACAGAATTACCGCGTGAAGTATGCCAGATGCCGCTTCAAGTGCTCTTAGTTCCCGACAATATGCTAAGTACCTTACCGAAGGAGATCGGCAAGATGACCTCGTTGGCGGAGCTGGACGCGTCCAACAACAGGCTGACGCAAGTGCCCATGACTCTTGGGGATTGCGCAGGCCTGAGGGCGCTCGACCTTAGCAGTAATCAGTTGGGACTTCTGCCGTTACGTGAGTTAAATGTTTATATGGTCTAATTGAACATGTCTTATGGTACAGTCAACGGCAGTCGATGTTTATTTAAATATTTCTTTTTATAGAAAAAAATTGTCCTAACTTTTCTGTTGGTATGTTTGCAAACATAATAATAGATTTATTAAACTTTGAGCATTCGTCACTTTTGATGTTAACTGTACTCCGCCGTGTCACTAAGGACATAAATCAATCAGAAAATAACGGTGCTCATAATTAAAGACAACATAAATCATTAGACAATAAGGATGCGCTAAAACTGCACGACGTTAACCCTGCGCGTGCGCAGGCAGCTAAATACTATCGATTACTAATCAATAATATCGTCAATTGAAGAGACCCGCGTGCGACAGTGGGAGAATAATAGGCTGATGATGATGATGATGTTAAATGTTGAATAACATACTTCGTCACATTATTAAAAGCGCTATTTAAGGTTGTAATACAGTTTTTCTCCCACTTGCTCGGAAATTGGTTCATTATTCAAAAAAAAGAATACAACAATCGGCTCTTTTCCGTACGCAACGAAATAACAGGCCGGTAATATCCAACAGGACAATAATAGAAATTGCTGGACACTTTTTATTTTTTAAATTATGTTACCGAGGTTTTTAAGTACACACATACATAAATAAGGTATTTTTAGGTACAAAATATTTATCATTATACAGAATGAATGCGCATTTTTTTTTTCAAAACTTTGAAAATAGGACAAGAACCGCGCGCGAGGGATTTGGCGTGAATGAAAATGAGACACTGTTGAATTAATTTGTGTTGTGTTTCCTCGCAAATGAGAGAAAAGTACTATACAAGTCTCGGCCGAAATAGCAATTAACGGCCTCGTTTAGTTAAAAAGGACTCGGCTTGCGCCTCGTCCTTTCAAAATCACTTGGGAAGTACTCGGCTTCGCCTCGTACTTCCAATATTACTCGGCCGTAAATTGCTTCATTTCAGGCCTCGACAGTAATGTACATGTTACATCAGTAATTTTACTTTTATATCTATAACATATAAAATTACCATTGCTACACGCATTGCCAGCAACACCATAATACCGATAAGTGCAAACAAATAGATGAAAACATTGGTGGCCTAGTTTCGTGAGTTAATAACGTAACAGGCACGGTATAGTGAAGAATAAAATTGTAATATATCTTGCCTGCTTTAGTTCTAAGATGCTGATGAAAGTTTAAAATAAGTCTGGCAAATTGTATTTTAACTGGTGCCACTCTTGGAAGATTGGTGTTCTCTCACCTGAGTAAAGACTAATCTTCAAGTGAGCGAGTTAAAGACTCTTCAAGGGTGTTAGCAGATTCTAGAAGAGATTAAATTCAATATGAGTTTTTAAACTAACATGGTCACTAACATAGACTAACACTTATATTATTATATGTCACGGGATATTTACCACGTATATCCTTTTGTATCAGTTCCCAATATTTGGGCGCTGTTACAAGCGCCATGCGCCACGGCGCAAATATCGGTAATACAAAAGGATCATTTATTATTTAAAATTTTCAGCATACCTGCAAGAGTCTATAATTCAGTCGTATCTATGAATACTCTTCGACCAGTATAAAATTAATGGACGGGCCAAAACGTGCGAATTTTTGAAGTCTATATAGTATGCGCCGGCTCTCACTTCGTCTCAGTCGGGCTTATCCATTTTGTTGTCATCGTCAAAATAAATTTTCAATGGTTCCAGAGCAACATATAAAACCAGATGTTCCTTTTTTAGGGTTCCGAAGTCCTACAAGGAACCCTTATAGTTTCGTCATGTCCGTCCGTCTGTCCGTCTGTCCGTCTGTCCGTCTATCCGTCTGTCCGTCTGTCCGTCTGTCCTAATCCTTTACAGCTTAATAACTTCTACAGTTATAAACATAAGTAAATGAAATTTTGTTAAAAAATAGTCTACATATAGATCTCAAGTTTAAAAAAATAAGAAAATCGTTTTTACGTATTTTAGGGGGGGGCGTCCATACATGTGAAATAGGGATGTAAAAAAATTTTTCGCTGCACCCCCTTGTGTGGGGTATCATTGAATAGGTCTACTAAAATGAAGGTAATGTTTCATACACCACTTTTTTATCAGGTGTACCATCTGCGAAATATAGCCCGCCAAAGTGGCTTGCAATGTGTCCCCCCCCCTGCCATTTCTAAACTATGCAACGTAGAAAGTCCACACGTCGTGATCTTCCACATTGATAGACCTTGTGAAAAGTCTCTTTTAAAATTATTTCGAGTATAATGTGATTATAATTTTTTGAGTTATAGAGAGAAAATACTTAAAACGTCCTAGTTCAAAGGTCATTGATCTTAGAGAAAAATGATCATAGCAAATAATGCTCCTTTAGCTACTTTCTATTTGAAAAAATCACAAAAAAGTAACTTTGACATGAGAAACTTCTTAAATTTGGCTTCTTGAATTTATCGCTAGATGGCGCTACTAACAACACGCTCTGAGTCGCGAATGCTGCCGATTATTGCAAAAACTAAAATAGCCATGATTAATATTCGATTTGATTCGTTTGTAATTACACCTACTTAAGGAACCCTATAATACTGAGCATGGCCCGACATGCTCTTGGCCGGTTTTTTTTCACGTAGACATTATGTTCGCTATCTCTCTTACCCTATAATTAGGTGTTGAAGTATGTTATATGTTCGATGTTATCATTTTGCAAGTTGTAAGGACAAGGCCCGCCGTCCATTCCTTTATATTGGTCGAAGTGAATACTCGCTGAAACCTAACCCGCCTTATGACAAAATCGGGTTAAGCAATAGGTTTAGCTTAACGGGCTTAAACTCCTTTATGTATGTAGTTTGATGATAGACCCGGTTTAAACAAGTGTCTAAACTTTTGTAACAAAGGGGAACAAATCGCAAAAGTATCCGACTGGAGTCTTGCATTAACGTGTGTTTATTTATCAGCGGACAGCAAAGTGGTAGTAATTAGTGTGGAGTACAAAGTGGTCAAATTCATTTTGATGTGTTGGCGGCACTTAGGAAGTCACTTTGATCTCGGCTAAGAAGCTATTTAAGGGATGCAATTTTGTTTGTTTAATATTGTTGTATTGGCAAGATTAGTGTGTTTTACATACGAATAGGTACATTAAACTAACTATGCCTTGTCTCATCAGCCATGAAGGCCTTGCAAATATTCCTGTGGCAAATCTAAGTAAAAAAAGAAGGAGAAAATTTGTGCAAATGGGGAATTCGAGACTCCTCAAAAACTCAATGCGATTGTGGGCCCCCCATTCAGTCCATGGCCTATTTGCTTACTTGTCCCTTGTGCCCTGTCAACTGTACAAGAGCCGACCTAAACGAAGCCACGAGCACCACCATAGAAGTGGCCAAATATTATACAAAAAAACGTGTGAACCATTGACACGCAAGAAGAAGTGCCATCTGTGCCTTATGAGTATTTTACTTAAATACTCAAAGTCTGTGCCATTAGGGTCAGAGAAAACATGTTTCAGCCCTCAGAGCATGGGTCCAACATAACTTTACCTCTTTTGAAGTTTTAACTTTTTATTTTCCCTATATTCTCAGAGATCACATACCTCTGGCTGGAACACCTGGACGTGAGCTGTAACTGCATATCCTCACTACCTCTGGAACTTCGCAACATGATCACACTAGTAACGCTTAATTTGGACAACAATCCCCTCGTGTCACCACCCACCACAGTAAGGAATATTTTGTTTCACGGATCTAGAAAATCGTGCTTCTGATCCACTTCTACTCGGCCTGTCACAGGATACCTGTTGGGTTACTCTTGAAAATAATTCCAATCTCAATCCAATACCAAGGTCAAAAGGTGACAAGAATAAATGGGTATTCTTTATTAAAAATATACACAATATAAAATTTAATAAGGTTTAATTAATTCTAAAAATACTAAATTGTAAACCAATTTTGTGCTATATTTGCATTTAAAAGTACGAATAGATATTAGTCCAATGCCGATTGATCGGAATTATTTTCAAGAGTAAGGCAGCTGATCTTTTATGGGTATTTCCCAAAACAAGCTTGTAGTAAAGCAAGCGCTTTCGCTCAAGTGAGGTTTGTGCCTGGAGAATTTTTAGAAGAGTTTTTGACAGTCATACCTAAATTCAGACAATCACCAGAGCATCTTCAAATAGCAGAAGCGTGAACTACGAAGTGCTTCCCGCTAACACCATTTCACAATTCCTTATCCTCTAATAGGTAGTGTTAAAGCTTGCAATAGGGGATTAAGATCGTTAATGCCTCACGGTTTTTCATACAAACTTTCAGGTCCTTAATCTGCGAAACGATTAAACGGATTTGATACATAAAAAAAAAACAACAAAAAGTTTAGTTCAGAACGTTATCGAAAAAGAGTTTTGACGCTAAATTAGAGTTATTTTAAGAAAATGTTCTTTACAAACTTTCTAGACCCATAGGTATCCAGCTTAAATGCGTATAAAGTTTCTTTAAAATCGGTTTAATCATTTCGAAGATTAAGGACTTAAAAGTTTGTATGAAAAGCATTGAGGCGTTAACGCTCTTAAACCCCTATTGCAAGCTTTGACACTATTAGGTAAGGAATTGTGAAATGGTGTTAGCGGAAAGCACTTAATAGTTCACGCGTTCGCTCAAGTGAGGTTTGTGCCTAAGAGCATTTTTATGAGAAGGATTTTTGACAGACATACCCATATTCAGACAATCACCAGAGCATCTTCAATAAGCAGAAGGTTGAACTACGTAATGCTTCCCGCTAACACCATTTCACAATTCCTTACCTATTAGTGTCAAACTTGCAATAGAAGATTAAGAGCTAATAAAAACCTTACTGTACGACTCTACGCTGCTATAATGTTTCAGTTGTATTTCATAACTTTACAACTAGCACAACACTAACACTTTCCCTCGGATTTTACGATCTGCGTGGTATGTGGCGCTGTCGATACTCGGTGTGTTCTTTTACTTTCGGAACAGCGAGAATAACAAACAAACATACACTGTTTACTTACTATTCATCATTGGTTATGTTGCCATAATTAACTATGATAGCATTACAGCAGATGAGGTAATATCTTCGAAGGTTTTCCTTATTGTTTGTTTATTCCATTTCGTCCCGTTCAACTCCTATCAGACTACTTAATACAAATAATTCATAAATTTTCTTTATATCCAGACACACCAGACTGTTATTCTGTAATAGTTTCTCAAATTGGTTTGACTTAGGTTAACTAACAATATTGACTTCTTCTAAAGGTTTTTAGTGTCGTAAAAGGCATTATCATCCTAATTAGAGGAATAAAAAACATCTTTAAGATGCAGTTTTACAAGCCTCTGACAAGCAACCAACAGCTAAAATCTCTTCCTAGCTTTATTGGGACGACAAAAAACCAATAAACAACATCTTCTTCATTTCTAGATATGCATGCGCGGGCGCGTGCACATATTCAAGTACCTAGAAAATATGGCGAACAAAGACACTCTGCCGACACACAGACGAGTAGAAGACACGAGACGATCGGCCAAACACAGCTCCTACATCAACAACTCTCCGAACAATAGCACGACGCATCAGATCACGTCTGGCAACGCCACGATAGACTGCCTGAGGCATAAGCCGAGGCATGTGGTCGATAGTGGCTACAGCACAGATGGAGTGGACAAGAGGTGGTCGAATGATGGTGAGTGTGATGTACATATAACAATAGAACGACGCATCAGATCACGTCTCGAAACGCCACGATAGACTGCCTGAGGCAAAAGTCGAGACATGTGGTCGATAGTGGCTACATCACCGATGGAGTGGACAAGAGGTGGTCGAATGATGGTGAGTGTGATGTATATATAATAATAGCACGACGCATCAGATCACGTCTCGCAATGCCATGATAGACTGCCTGAGGTATAAGCCGAGGCATGTGGTCGATAGTGGGTACATCACCGATGGAATAAAAGGTGGTCGAATGATTGTGAGTGTGATATATTAGTATCAAATCATTTTTAGCAACGCCATGATAGATTGCTTGAGGCATAAGTGGAGGTGTATGATCAATGATGGGTACAGCACCTATGGAGTAGACACGAGATGGTCAAAAAATGGTAAGTGTGGATAGAACTAAATTAAACAACAGTGACACATCAGATTATTTCAGGTCATGTCAAAAAAGACCACGATCAAAATAATATAGACAGTTTCATTGAGACATGCTAAACCACTAAATATAAGCGTAGGGTTGACAAGGCAAGTTTATCAAGGTTCTGGTTAACCACAGAAGTTTTATCTTTTCGATTCTTGTGGTTTATAATATTTATTTCAATTGACAGTGTTGATGGATAGATGCTGCTGCCCGTTTTATGTACTATGTCTTACGTATTTCAAAACTATGTCTTCAACGGTTTAGTCAAGTGGAATTTAGCTCTCATAGTAAATACGACACGAAATTGTGTAATACTGTACTTAAATTTCTTATTACGAAAATATTTTCATTCGCGTTTTGTGTACACACTTTTAACGAGCCATTCACGATGTCAAGCGTCCTTAATGACTGCTGGCATTCACAAATGGCTGACTACCATAAAATATGAATGACGAGCGTATAAACTTTTTTACGTCCGGAAATAGGAACAGACTAAAACCAAGTCTCTTTAATCCTTATAGGGCAGTTTTTACTGCCTGCAACTCGTTTAATGAGAGTTTATAGGTAGAACAATCTGATGGCATTGTCCATTGTTCCACCAAAATTACCACTGACCTAAAAATAATTAAGGAATGAGTCCACGTGACAATGACAATTGCATCACCTTTGCGAAGCGGATGCTGGGAGCTCTTTTATAAAATACGTTAGCCAGCACGTCCGTAATAGTAGTTTATGAAACTGTTGCATAATAGGGGTTATTAAAACACGAGTGTGAGTTTAAAAACCGAGCCGTAGGCGAGGTTTTTAATAGTATCACACGAGTGTTTTAATACCTAATTATGTCAGTTTCATACACTATTTTATCTACACTCATACAATTTTAAATAAAATACCAAAGTCAAAATCTTGAAATCTTGGTAACATTGTCGTTGTTTTTCTTGATTTCCCTGGTAAAAGATTGTTCGTCATTTACGTTGCTGCATCCAGAAATTCAGGCGGGGTCATATTCTCCTCAGTTCAGTATCACTGCTGTAGTCAAATATTTTTGCCCAGAATAAAACTTTCGAAATGCAAAACCATAATAATAACGTAAACAATAACAATAAATTTACAAGTAACGATGAACAAATCCAGTGGCCGTGGCGCGCGACCGCGCACGTGCGCTGGTGCGCGCCTACACAGATAATAAAATATAGTCTGGCGAAAACATTATAATCGGAACTAATTTTCTATCCTTGTCAGGATTCCGTCAATCTCTGTTTCTTCATACAAAAAATATGCCTGTAAACACTTAAATATAATTAAAAGCAATATGACAATCAAAAGTTCTGCCAAAAACGCGATTTTAAACGATAAAATTTTTCAATGTGTCATACATTGAAGTGGCGCCACCCTGAATTTTGTGTACTCATTGGTGCCAAACTGTACGACTGCTAAAAAAAAGGTTTGAAAACTCCTTGGTTAGGTCGAAGTGGCATTAAAAACTCCTTAGTTGGGCTGAAGAGTGCGGTTATGGAAAAAAAAAAAATTACCGCATTGTTTTGTTCAGCAAACTGTATCGTAATGAAACTTTTTAAATTCGTTACAGGTGCATGTGCGTAAAGTATGTCATTATGACATTACTTTCGAGTTCATAATTCGAATTTTACGATACGAGTGTACATAAATTAATTTGTGACAGTACAGGACGCGCTACTTTTAAATTCTAATCTTCTAAACCCGGTTTAAAGTTGGTGGAAAACTTGTTTACAATTTTAACACTCGGTCCTCAGCCTTCCTGCGATAGGCTGAGTTGTTGGTAATAAAATAAAATCTGCATGATTTTTTTATCAGCTTCATCTTCTACTTCGTCGTTCCCTCACTGCTGAGGATGGCGACCACATACGACGCATTTCCAAGCTATGCGGTCTTCCGCTGTGTGGACCGCTCGGTACACGCTGTCTCCGACAGCCCTCTTAATCGCGTCTGACCATCTTGCTGTTGCTCTGCCTTGAGCGCGATTTCATTCTATCCGGCCCAGTATCACGAGTCTTTCCAGACAATGCCTAGGTGATCGCATAATATATCCGAAAAGGCTGAGTGCCCTCAGCTACAACTTCATCACAACTTACAATAGTCCACTGTACCGCTTAGGCTTTTCCAAAGCCAAGTAAGTGGGAGTAAAATATAGAAAGAAACAAAGAAAAACTTAATTTATGGTCGCCATGGTATTAGTACCTATAATCATATTGTATACTGAAATAAAATGTAGCCTATCTTAGTTCTGGATAAAGTAGCTTTCTAATCAACTCAGCCTATCGCAGTCCACTGCTGGACATAGGCCTCTCCCAAGTTGCGCCACAACGCTCGATCCTCTGCCTTCCGCATCCAGTCCCCCCAGGCCACGCTCTTTAGGTCGTCGGTCCACCTGGCAGGGGGGCGCCCTACGCTGCGTTTGCCGATTCGCGGTCTCCACTCAAGGACTCGTCTGCTCCAGCGGCCATCGGTCCTTCGACAGACATGGCCAGCCCACTGCCACTTCAGCTTACTGATTCTACAAGCTATGTCGGTCACTCCGGTTCTTCTCCGGATAATCTCGTTTCGGATTTTATCCTTCAAAGAAACTCCAAGCATAGCTCGCTCCATAGCTCGCTGAGCGACTTTAAACTTGTGGACTAGCCCAACTGTCAGTGTCCACGTCTCGGCACCGTAAGTCATGACAGGCAGGACGCACTGGTTGAAGACTTTTGTCTTCAAACTTTGCGGTATAGGCGACGAGAAGACTCGGCGAAGTTTGCCAAACGCTGCCCAGCCCAGACGGATCCTTCTGTTGGCTTCTTTCTCGAAGTTGTGTCTACCAAGCTGAATTGCCTGCCCTAGGTAGACGTATTCCGTTACAACTTCGAGTGTCGACCCTTCGACGAATATTGGCCTCGGCATGACATGCATATTGAACATGACTTTAGTCTTGTCCAGATTCATGCCGAGACCGACACGTCGAGAGGCTCCGTTTAAGCTGTGCAGCATTTCGCCCAGTTGTTCCAGCGACTCAGCCATTACAACGATGTCATCGGCAAAACGGAGATGTGAGATGTTCTCGCCGTTAACGTTGATACCCTGTCCAGTCCAGTCCAGTGTCTTGAAGACGTCCTCCAACGCGTTTGTGAACAATTTCGGGGATATTACATCCCCTTGTCTCACCCCTCTGCGCAGTTGGATTGGCTTCGTCTTTTGGTCCTGGAGCTGAACAGCTCCAGCTTAGCTTTCTAATGGTGATAGAATTATAAAAATCGGTTTATTCGTTTCAGAGTTTATTGATTACAAAGAAACAAATCTTTCCTCTTTTTAATATTATTAGCGGCCCGTCCCGGCTTCGCATGGGTGGACATGAAAATATAGCCTATAGCCTATGAAAATATAGCCTATGTTACTCAGGGTGAATGTAGCTTTCTAATGGTGTTTTTTTTTTAATCGGCATTGTAGTTTTTGTATTTATTTATTACAAACATACAAAAATACAAATCTTTCCTCTTTATAATATTAGTATAGATAGATTAGTATTAGAATAGAAAACAATATAAAATAAACAAAAAAATCTCAGGCTCAGCAAATAGGCGACCGGCTGCCTAATTGCGTAACTCACTCGCGATCGCATTCATTTGGATTTCAATGTTCATTGCTCTGTGTGTTTTGACAATCCGTCATATTGACAACTACGTACCACGCAATGAATATTGCTGTAATTTCAAAATGAAAGCTGATGTCAATGTGAATGCATTACACAATTACCCCACAGGTCGACCAGTGCTCAGCATAGCTACAGCGCTAGTCAACGCTGGTTTTCAGCCCGTTCCTTAGGCTCATACACTATGTAGAGCGATTCCTATACGGCCAATGGTAGAAGGAGGAACACCGTGGTGATTTAAGTAGATAAGAAATCGACACGTCACGGACTAATGTGATGTACTGTCAGTTCCTTCCTTAAAGTTTTCCACGTCCAATTGGAACTCAATAATACAAACCTAATTCCTTATTTACAGCTTGTGGGGAAGCAGGCGGAGGCGGTAGCGGTCGCTCCACGCCGAGCACGCCATCCACATTGTCCCCAGGAGCAGCACTATCGAGGGCGCAGTCGCTATCCAGCGAAACTCCACTCGCCCCCCTCACTCCACTGCTCTCCGGGTATGCTTGAAACATTTTATACAGACCTTTTCTGGTGTTGCCAAGAATAGGTTGTCTGTGTAGCTTATAGGGAAATTAACTCACTTTTTTATACTGGTTGTGATTTTAATGAGGATAGAAAAAAAAATAGACTGAATGTCAGTGACATGAATTTAGTTTTATTAAAGAACGCCAAAGACAAAAACGTGCTTAAAGTCCTGTTTTTTGAAAACTTTAAAACCTTCATTGTTGTGTGACTGGTATTCAGAATACACTCGAGAGCAATGAATCCGGATCACCAACTAAAAACTTAATATCTCGGAAACTAAGAATGGTAGCTTATTCAAACAAAAAGTTAAATAAAGTATAATAAATGGGTTTATAAAATAATTAATAGTAGAGATGTACTGAGTACAGGTTGTACCGAGTAACCGAATACCGAGTTTTACTCTGTTTTGATTTCTCCGAGTCGAGTACTCGGCCGAGTTATTCGGTTTAGGTCTACGCAAGTTTGGCACGGAAAATCGCGATGACACGGGCTTCAAACGAGCGTTACCTCTGTGCCCAAACACCCTGTCGACATTTCTCGCCCATCAGTCACTTATTATTTGTTAAAAAATAATACACGGAACGCTTTTAATTGCATTTAATTAGTTTTGAGCGTATGAACCTAACAATTACTGGTTCTGGTGTTGACTGTTGTGTTTAGCGACACAACAGTCAACTGTTCGGACAATGAGTGGACGTAACTGGATCACTTTATCTTACATTATTATTACTAACTGAATACTCGGCACTTGAAACGAGTTATTCGGCCAAGTACGAGCATTCTAAAAATTGCCTAGTATGCAGAGTACCGAGTACTCGGCCTATCCCTAATAAATAGTATATTGTTCTTAATAAATAGTCTATATGATACTTTTTATTTGAAAAAGCTGTCATTCTTAGATTCTGAGATATTCAGGTATTTGTTGGGGACCCGAATTCATTGCTCCCAATGTATTTACCTACTTAGATTTTATTGGAGGATTATGTGTGTAATCGATATTATTTACTGAAGATAAAAATATTTTTTTTTTACGATTATCATAAATTTCTAGTGTAGTACTGTTTTCTAGATGATATTTTTTTAAGGAGTGCGGAAGATTTGCATAGTGCTACAGTATCTGTTCCTTATTCGCAACTACATTAAAAAAATATCCTTTATAATAAGTGGAGATGAACTGAACAGAAAAATCTATAATAAATCGAAAATAAGCCTCCCTGAAAGTTCAAATTCAAAAGTTTTTATAGGGTGTAGAATCTAGTTGCACGGTTCAAAATTTTTGGACAAAAACAAACCTTCTGGTCAGCTCATCTCGGCTTTAGTGGCCATAATAATTTCGAAAGTTAATTCGGTACATTACATAAAAAAAATCTGGGTATTTCTTCTATAAACGTAATTTATACACGTCGACACTGACCACTGACTAATGTCGGAGTCACAAGTCAGACACAAGTCTCGACATTAGTGTCACGGTATTCGGAAAGACATAAATTTTCGTGTCGACATCAGAAGTGCCTAGAGCGAAAGTTGGTTGGTTAGTTCGACACATCGAGTTTCGAGTGGAAAGTGTCGCTGTGTATACTTACTTTAACTGTGTGATAGACATAGATAGTTGCTTATATAACTTTATTTTTATTTTTTCGCATTGGCTGAAACAGAGGTAACCTTAAAACTTTTTCCGTTTTTCACAGCCATTATCACCCTATCCTCTGTCTCATATTTCCGCAACGACATCAATGTAATACTAGACGCGGTATTTGGAATAAACGATGTGTTCCACTAATAAAATAGAAGATACTGGTGTCGATTCTCTTGTTCACGAACTAAACTTATTTTAAACTATCGCTCTCTCAGTGGCGTGCATTGCATATAGGCAATTAGGCAATACCTACTGCTTTCCTCATTCAAATTCAATAGTGGTGTAAGTTATTATCTTTTTTTCAGATTACGATGATTATTTATCTTAAAATAGACCTATTAATGCTAAATTAATCTTCCTACATCAAAAAATCAATAACTTACACCACAATTAAATTCAAGTGAAGTAGGCCAATGCACGCCACTGCGCTCTCTTTTACAAATAGTAGATACAAGAAAGGGATGGCAATCATTTTAGAGCTGTCAAATTAGACGGAATTAAATTTTCCATACAAGTTTAGTCGTGATCTCGGAACGTGCCCACTAAAATACAAAGAAATGTAACACGTAAACTAATTTGACAGTTCTAAAATGGTTGCTATCCCTTTCTTGTATCTACTTTTAGTAAAAGGGAGCGATAGTTTAAAATAAGTTTAGTTCGTGAACAAGAGAATCGACACCATTGCATCAACTTTCCAACAGAAAATGAAACGTATCTTATTGGAAGGCTTTTGTTTTGCCACTTCTTGTTCTGACATGAGCTTAATTTCGTAATTATAAACGTTTAAAATATAGTTCTAAACTAATCTCATTGGGGTCCTTCATTATTGATCGAAATTGGGGTCGGTATCTTTTGGTCTCTATCTCGATATATCTAGGTTGCCCCTACGGGCGGTTAGTCTTACGACTAGATCGCGAAATGACTGGATCTCGATTGGACTAGGTGTCCTTACGTCTACATCTCGAAATGACTAGATGGACTAATTCGCTTTATGACTGGATCTCGTTTGATTCACATCGTGTTTTGACATAATATCAGATTGACACGATATCGTTAGGACGTACAAGGAACACAAAAAGTGCTTATTGGTATTTATCTAACCTCCTTAGTTCCTAGAAAAACGGCCCCTTTTGGCTAGGTAAGGCTATTGTGTGTGCTTCGCGCACAGTGAAAGGGTTAAATTTCCAAAGAGTTAAAAAAAAAACTAGCATAAGTACTATAGACAAAATCTACGTAACCTTTGAATAATATCTCATTAATTTAATCTCAATTCCAGAAAGTAATTTAATAGTTAGAATTTCATTATAAAATGCCATTACATTACGGAAATAAAAACAATCAAATACTAGATTTTATATTTGCACTAAGAGACTACTCAAATCGCCAGCGCTGCAGCGGTGGCGAACTGAAGGTTAACCGACGAAGCCATATGCGTCCGAAGTAAGCCGAAAGTAATCCGAGAATAGAGAATACACGAATTACAGCAGTCGAAGTTTTCGCTGGTTTTTGGCCTAAACCGCGGCCAAACCCAGATTATTTGGCCGAAACACGAAATTTGGTCACAAAATTTTTATTTATAGAAATACTTTACTGTACGTAACTGTACCTTTCAAAAACAATATACTGTGTAGACGTTATGCTATCTAGTCATATTGCGATCAAGGTAAAATGAGATATAGTCTAATCTACCTAGTCATTTCGAGATGTAGACGTAAGGATACCTAGTCTCAATCGAGATTCAGTCATTTCGCGATCTAGTCTTACTGGCAGCCTAGACATATCGAGATAGAGACCAAAAGATACCGACCCTCTCATTGCTTTAAATCTCGATCTCCTTACAGTAGAATTTTCTGATTGCCGTTTATTGGTGACATTAATGACCTAAGTGTCACAAATAAACGGCAATCAGAAACATCTATTGTCAGGAGATTGAGATGCTTTAAAACACTGAGATTAGTTTGGAACTATATTTTGAACGTTTTTAAATACGAGAAAGCGTCTATAAAAAATAATGATAGAGTTCTCGATTTTTCTGAAAATTGTTGATACAGTTTTTGACAATCTAAGAAACAACGTTTGTTCTGGGGTTTTACTCCCGACTTGATCGAGTTCTGTATCAAAGAAATTTGAATTCGAGTTAGCGTCAATTCGTATTGTATTCCTCTAAGGTCCGTATTACAGAATGCTCCTCAAGTACAATTTGGTCTTCAATCATCTAATTATTACTGAAGGATAGAATCGTTACTTGAGCATCGGTATTATTCATAAACTTCAATTCAACAACATAACACACGAATATAATCTGAAATAGGAAAGAAATCTCTACTCATGCATGGTCTCGACCACACTTGAGTGATTACAGATCAAATATCTGCTCAAACACCGAAACAGGTGACAGTGTAGAATAAAGCTAAACTCACACTCACAGTTCAGTGATCAATAATAAATCTATGCTTGAGGAATGCTCTAAAATTAAATCCCAACTCAAAACTAGGTTTAAACAGTGATCAACGCTTGAGGAACGTTCTGTAATACGGGCCTAAGAATTGACATTAGCTCGATTTGGTTCAGAGCTCGTTTTAGTAGTAGTAGAGCTCGTTTTAGTAGTAGTAGAGCTCGTTTTAGTAGTAGTAGAGCTCCTTTGTGAAAGAGCTCGTCCGGGGAATTACTACTACCGTACCTACTTCTCCGCCAAATAGTGATGCTTGCATTGCTGTGTTTCGGTCTGAAGGGTACGGGTGCCGGTGAAATTACAATCACATGAGACTTTCCATCTTCATGTCTCAGTTTGGCGAACCGACTTGCGGTACCATTTAGGCAACAGCCTAGGTGGTATTACAGTTGTTATGGGCAAAGGTAACCGCTTGACATCAGGTGGGCCTTTAGCTCGTTTCGCCATCCTATACTATAAAAAAAAACCAGTCTGGAATAAGGCCCCTGACCAGCGCGTCTAGTTTTCGTATGCATAGATGTCGTTGTTTCTCCGCCTCTTTTTATTAACCCCGGTGTTGTCCCTTTCAGCGTCCGTATATCACCCGATGGGAACATGCCCAATGGCGACGATAAGACTAAGTTAGCCCATCAACAAACCTACAGGTACATTGTCATATACGCACGACATTCACTAACATCGCACTGGTTTTTAAGAATGTGGTTTTTACTAACGAGGTTTGATGTCACATAGATTTCGATTACGTGTCGTGGTTGTAAAAAGAGCGATATAAATGTCGAAATTTACTGATAAAAATTTATAAGCAAGCATGTTTTGTATACATGCTGAAATTTTAATCGCTTTTTTCCCGAAAAGGGGTCGTTGTATTTATATAAGGCCTATCTTTGAATTGAATAACACTGAAAATAGGGCTTTATAGCAACATAAAGTTACGCGGTATGGGGTTACCAACGACGATATACACGCTGAAATTTGAGTCGCTTAATTCACGTAAAGGGGTCATTGTACTCATCATTATGAACAACTTTTACTATGGGACCAACAAAGAAATCGCGAAAAAAAAATCAGTTGGTCCCTACATTTGTGTTCACTAAAATCGATAAAATGTAGCGGCCACAGACCACCTGATTTTTTTTCGCGATTTCAGCGTTGGTCCCATAGTAAAAGTTGTTCATAATGATAAGTATAATGACTCCTTTTCGGAAAAGAAGCCATTACAATTTCAACATGTATAAAAATTTAAAAACTAAATTTATTAGGCGTCCGAGACTCCCGGGAGTCTAAACAATATATTTTTTATAATGTGTACTTTACGCCAGTTGAAAGGTTATGTATTGCTCTTTCTATTATCACGTCACATTGTTTAAACTACCTAATCGTGCATGTTATTATTTAATATCAAACAATTAAAAATGTTTTATCCAATAGCAAACACTAGAACACTAAACATTAAAAAAAATATTTTTTTTTTACTAAATGTTTCAAAAAATTTAACACTAAAACAAGACAATGGTGTTGATTCTCTTGTTCACAAACTAAACTTATTTTAAACTATCGCTCTGTTTTACTAACAGTAGATACAAGAAAGGGATGGAAACAATTTTAGGGCTGTCAAATTAGGCGGAATTAAAATTTCCATACAAGTTTAGCCGTGATCTCGGAACGTGCCCACTAAAAATACGAAGAAGTGGAATAAGCAAACTAATTTGACAGCACTAAAATTGTTGCCATCTCTTTCTCTACTATTAGTAAAAGAGAGCGATAGTTTAAAATAAGTTTAGTTTGTAACTAGAGAATCGACACCAATGGTGCCGATTCACTTGACCTCCACACTAAACTAATAAAAAAATCAACACACTTTATCTCTTTCTTTCAAACATCATTAAAAAAGTACAGAAACAGAACATATTTAGAACTGTGGACTAACTTGACAGGACTAAAATCTTCTATCCTTTTCTACTGGTTTTGTTAGAAAGAGACAGACTAAATTACGTTTAGTTTGTGTACAACAGAATGATCACCAATATCTAAAACATCAAGAAAAATCGTCTTTACCTCTAGCAATGTATGTTTTTTTTTATTTATTAAATATACTACTTCTTCTTCTATCGTGTCGACATGAGCTACATAATGATAACGGCTCATGCCGTGGGGAAAAGATTAGCCAGTCAGCAGGTTGGTAGCGGGGCTGACTGCCCAGGGTGCGCCGGACGATCAATTAAATATCGTCACTCGTGGAGGCTCTTTTAATGCACCCCAAAACAAAAAAATAAATATGCAATAAACAACAATATACAACGTGTTGATCTGTATTCGTGCCATAATAAAGGAAGTGACTATAGCACTGATACTGAACACGAATCAATAAAAAAATCAATACCAATTTTTTTTTTGTTTGATATACCTATTTGTAAACAAATTCGCTCCGTGTGTGTGACAAAAACGATGTGTGCGAAACCACCAAAACAATTTGCAGGTATTTCCACCCTTTGACAATACCACCGATGACTTATTTTCAGAGTCGTTTAGAATTTATTTTCAAATCCTCGCTATGTTTCTAAGTGAAAATTTGGGTATTAAATAATCGTAGAATTTTTCAAGTATTTTTAGATGACTAAGCACATTATTTATCGTTTGCTCTAGTAATATGGCACAGTTGCAGATCAACAACTTGTATAACAAATATGCTACTACAAAATGAAGATCCACATAAATTCTCTTCAGCGCCTTGACCCGACGTCAACTCGTTTAGTCTAGTGAAGTAATACAGAACTCGCTGACTTTTACGATATCTTCCCAAAATATCTGTATTACACCGAGAACGGAACAATCAATCATTCTAACAAAAAAATCAAAATAAAAAAAAATCTAATTTGTTAAATCTCCGTTGGTAACACTTGACTTATTGTTTGGCATTCCGTTCAAAATATGTACAGATAGATAGAATTCAATTTCCTCTCAGGAAAAATGCATTCTAGGTCAACATTTTTGGAACTTATATCGACATATAAAAATATTATAATTATATCACTAAAATACACGTTGATTATTTTGTCGTTCCTGAAACGAAAAAAGAGACTATACACGCTGAATTTTCGTTGGTTTTGAAAAAGGGAAGGGGTCATTGTACTCATCAATATGAACAACTTTTACTACGGGACTAACCCTGAAATCGCGAAAAAAAAACAGGTGGTCCCTTCATTTGATTGAATTAAGTGAACACAAATGTAGGTACGGACCAACTGATTTTTTTTTTTCGCGATTTCAGGGTTGGTCCCATAGTAAAAGTTGTTCATAATGATGAATACAATGACCCCTTTTCGGGAATTAAGCGACTCAAATTTCAGCGTGTATATCGTCGTTGATAACCCCATACCGCGTAACTTTGTTGCTATAAAGCCCAATTTTCAATGTTATCCAATTCAAAGATAGGCCTTATAGCAAAATGAAGTAACGCGGTATTGGACTTTCCACTACGAAATCAATAATACCTAGAATAGATTATTGATTGGGTCAGATTGAAAAAAAAAATACGACATATTTTTTCCAAAAACATTTAATTATTACCCTTTCACTAAGAATAAGAATAATTTATTTCGGAAATTATTAAATTATTAAATTATTTTGTGTTGGGGGTATATGCTCCTACAGATAAGGGTACGAGTGCTTCCCAGAGAGTCCAAAAAGAGAGGGAACAGTTTTGGGACAGTGTGAGGGATGTCTTGCGCATTTGCAAAGACAATGAAAGGTTAGTTATGTTAGGGGATTTCAATAGTTGGGTGGGAGTGAAACGTGATGGCTATGAGAAGGTGCTTGGTTCGTATGGAGACGATAGAGTAAATGAGAATGGAAGTAGTGTGCTTGAGATATGTTTGGAATGGAATCTTTGTGTGACAAACACTATGTTTGCCCACAAAAAGATTCACATGTATATATGGGAAAACGCTAATGTGAAAAGTATGATTGATTTTGTGATAGTGGATGAGAGATTGAGGAAAAAAGTATTAGACACCAGATCGTACCGAGGAATAGGAGTCGATACAGACCACTTCCTGGTAGTTTGCCGAATGAGGGGTTTTTTTAAGAAATGGCGACATCGTATTCCGGAACCTTCGACGGTACTAGAAAGAATAAAAGTTGAGAATTTACAAGATGATGAGGTAAAAGAAGAGTTTAAAAGGAAATTGCGTGAAAAGTTTGACGGATCAGATGATGTATGTGATATAGAAGAGTTATGGGATGTTTTTAAGAAAGGCGTCGTGAATAGTGCTATCGAAGTATGTGGAGTGACTAAAAGGAGAAATGGCAAACAAGAAAAGAATGTATGGTGGAGTACGGAAGTACAGAAGGTAGTGTGTGAGAAGAAGAAAGCATGGGTAGACTGGCTGGCAATAAGAGCTGACCAGAGAATGCAAAAGGCGACGGATGAAGATGTGGCTAAGGCCAAAAAGGAATATAAGAGAATAAAAGAAATTGTGAAGGAAATTGTGAAAAAGAAGAAGGATGAGCAAAAGGATGATTTTGATGAACGGTTATCTGAAGATTTCCGGAAAAACATTAAGTTTTTCTGGAAATCCATAAAAAGAGCCAGAGGAAAATCTGCAACCTCGGAGCTCAATAACATCAAAGACAAGGATGGAAATATAATGAATGAGGAAGGATGCGTGTTAAAGAGATGGAAAGAGTATTTTGAAGGACTGTTTGAAAAAGAGGTGATGCAAGTATCGACGGTGATGGACGAAAGGGCAGACATTGAGGATAGGTTTTGTATGGATGAAATAGTAAAAGCGTTGAACAGAATGAAATCAGGAAAGGCTCCAGGGTATGATAGGATATCAGTCGAAATGCTGAAGGCTGGACAGGGCGTGGTGGCTAGTCTGCTGTACCGTCTTTTCAACTTGTGCTGGAGTAATGGCCTGGTACCAAAAGACTGGTGTAAGGCCGTGATTGTGCCGCTCTACAAAGGAAAAGGGTCACAGCAAGACTGCAAGAATTACCGTGGCATTAGCCTTTTAAGTGTTGTCGGCAAATTGTATGCAAAAGTTTTGATTGAAAGAGTGATGAAAGTAACTGATGAAAAAATATGGGATGTGCAAGCGGGATTTAGGAAGGGCATGGGGTGTACGGATCAGGTCTTTTCCTTGCGATGCATAGCTGAAAAATGTTTGGCCAAAGGTCAAAAAGTCTATTGCGCTTTCGTGGATTTGGAAAAGGCCTACGACAGAGTGATGAGGAATGAACTATGGTCTGCTTTGTCTATCTATGGGGTGAATAGCAACCTGATTCAAGCGTTGAAATCTCTCTATGCGGATTCTAGCGCTTGTGTCAGGATTAACGGCGCCTACTCTGACTGGTTCAGCATCGATAAGGGTGTGAGACAGGGATGTGTAGCGTCGCCGTGGCTATTCAATCTATTCATGGACAGTTGTTTGAAAGATTTGAAAGAGAGTGAAAATGGTTTAGAAATGAATGGGTTACTTGTCAAATGTCTCCTCTATGCCGATGATCAAGTTATCCTTGCATCGTCGGAGGGGGAGTTACAGAAGATGGTAACAATTATGGATGGTGCTTTGAAGAGTAAAGGAATGAAAGTTAATGTTAGTAAGACAAAAGTTTTGGTTTTTGAAAAGGAAGAAGTTATGACAGAGTGCAATATTTTGATAGGTGACGAAAAGGTGGAACAAGTGAAAGATTTTGTATACCTGGGTTCCATGTTTACTAGAGATGGCAAGCATGTGAAGGACATTGAAAGGAGAGTGAGTGCTGGTAATCAGGTGAATGGGGCACTACACACCTTCATGAACAGCCGCAAAGTGTCGGAAAAGGCACGGCTGGCTGTTCATGGGGGAGTGTTAGTGCCTACACTTATGTATGGTAGTGAAAGTTGGGTATGGCAGAAGAAACATGAAAGCAGAATAAATGCAGTAGAAATGAGAGCTTTGAGAAGTATGTGTGGTGTAACTTTGAGAGATAAAGTAAGGAATAACATGATAAGGGAGCGTTGTGGAGTGAAAGAAGATGTAGTGACAAAGATTGAGAAAGGTATGTTAAGATGGTTTGGACATATAGAGAGGATGGACGAGAGGAGATTGACGAAACAAGTATACGAAGCGAGTGTGGATGGAAGAGTTGGAAGGGGACGACCTCGGCGAACGTATCGCGATCAAATCGCGGATGTTCTCAAAAAATGCCAGGTTAAGAGTTCTCTAAACCGACGAGCATGCATGACGAGGTTAATGGACGTAGATGAAGCGAAAGAGGTGTGTCAGGATCGTAGCAGGTGGAAATCCATAGTCTCTGCCTACCCCAATGGGAAACAGGCGTGATAATATGTATGTATGTATGTATTTCGGAAAAAATACGGGACCAGACAGACGGATAAATAGTCACAATTAGTTTCCACATATTTTACCATAAGTGGCACAAGAAAAAAATTAATAAAAATAATAATAAAAATTATATTAGTTTAGCATAAAACAGTATACAAGGCGCCACTAGTCATACATCAGGAGGACTGACCAGAATTATCTGGTCAGTCCTCATCATACACACAAAAAAAAATGTATTCGCTCGAATACATTCTAACTTTTTCGAGTATAATGGTAACAATTTTGATTGTTTTATATTCAAAATTAATTACAAAATAATTAACTTTTAACCCAAAGAAGTGGACATTCGTTTGAGTTAAATGGTAACTATACTGATTTTTAGGGAAAAAACAATCGATTCTGTTATAGCTTTAGAGCCTAGTATGTTTTTCGTTTCCAGAGTGACTAAAAGTTTAGCTTCAACGTGTATTCCGATTGCAAGTACTGGTAGGGTAGGCTCACAAATAAAGCTATTCGATCGTATTTGTTGTCTACAATGAAAAGCTAGGAAAACATTGAACTATGACACTAAATGCAATCGATGCAGAGTGGGTTTTAAGACGAGTACAAAAGGTAAGACTACACCTAACGGTTAAAAAATATTCATGTATAAATAGGTAGACAAAACAAGGGGCTTACTCCCGACTGGATCGAGTTCTGTATCAATCGAATTGGAATTTGAGTGAGTGTCAATTCGTACTGCATTCCTCTAGGAATTGAAATTAGCTCGATTTGGTTCGAGTTCTGTATAAATCGAATTTGAATTCGAGTTAAGCTCAAACCACACAAAGCGGGTGCGGGTCAGTTCAGCAACATTTTCTCCTCTGTTTGTCAGCCGATTTTTTTTGTTTAGTAGCTATTTACGAGTCTTACCCCCAGTTTCCGAAAGGCTGATCAACGGAAAAATTTACTAATCAGCTGTCAAATCCTTAGGTCAAGCGATGTGATTGGTAGTTAACATTTTTGCCAGCCAATCAAAAGCTAACATTAGATTTGACAATAGATCAAATTGATCAGCCTTCCAGAAACTGGGGCTTAGTGTTATCAATAAAAAATATGGAATAGATTTTTTTTCGGCGTCCTCTCGCGGCAATTAAATGTTCAATTTGTCCCTAATTACGAACTCGAATCTTTGTACAACTTAGGTGTTCAGGTGATCAAAATATGACCTAGTGACAATTCAAGAGTGAGCGAGAAAGTAATCTGTTTGTTTTACTACCAGTCACGCTGTCAACTGAAAAGTGAGAGACAGCTGCACTCACTGTTGAATATAAATCGAATATAATTTGAGTCCTGAATGGAATGGGCAACATTTATTAATAGCATGCACGGTTTGGTCCGACTTTACACGTAATAATTCTCCTAAACTTCCGATAGCAGAAATGTAACTAACTTAACTATAGTCTGTGTCAATCCAATTAAATAATTGATGTAATTGCCACTTACACAGATTTCAACTTTATGTGCAGTCAACAAATCGGAATCATGACCCACGATAAGCTTAATATCCTACAGACATTCTAATACAATTAGGTTGAATTTCGCTTAAACAGATATTTCCCTGGCAACAGACTTGTTATCAATTTTGTTAGCTATTGACAGTGACAGCTAGTTTACTAGCACTACTACTATTATTTTTCTAAATTTTATTCTTGATGTTTAACAGTGTTTTTAACTCCAAATATTGTTATTTATTTATAATTTATTGCGTGAAATATGGTACAGAGGATATTATAAATTAAATGTATGTTCCACATATTTGGCCGATAAGAGTATTGTTTGACACCTTTTCATACTTGACATTTTATTATTTGTCATGTTTATTTTTATTTTATTAATGTTCTGTAATCGAAAAAGTTAGTATAGGTTTCTTAAAAAATATAGTTGTTTGTAGGAAAAACACGTGAAACGACAGCTAATTCGAAATTCAAAACATAATTCCTGCTTTATCAAAAACATAATTTCCAATCCAATTATAAATCTATTGCATTGATAACAAAGCTCAAAACGGCACAGACCTCTGACCCTTTTTAATGCAGTTTCTGTAATATTCAAAATGTCCTAAGTGCAGCATAGAAGAAACCCTTACTGTTTTGACGATTTCAAACGAATTATCAGCTGAATGGGTCATGATTCCGATTTGTTGACTGTACATGAAAACGAAGTGGAATTCAGTATGACAAAAAAGTTAAAAGGTCTTTAAAATATTTACGTTGCAAAGGAAACTGATGTTTGTGTCTTTATAGATATGGTTTCTAATCGGAAATCATGTAAATTGTTAATTGGTTTGACACAGACTTTAATATTTACTGTTTTACGTATTACTGTCTGGGTTTATTTATATACGCAATTGAAATAACAGATATTTAAATTGTTACACGAAATCTATGTGCTATCTAAACTTCTTAGGTCTGTCAGTACAAAATCTTACTATACTTTCTGAAACATTCCAGACAATACAAAGAAGCCTTAAGACAGCAGCGTCAGCAAGACATATACCGCCCCCGCACAGACCAGCCCTCCCCCGAGCTGGACTCGTCCCCGCACTCCCAGAGTCAGAGCCCCATCCACCAGAAACTTTCCCACTCCCCAGTCAACGGATACAGCAGTAATGTATCACCTAGTCTTTACAAAACCGCCTCTTCCAATAGTAGTCTATCCAATACCTCATCACCTAACATTTCACAAGTGCCAAACTCCCCCCTCCTACACTCTACCCCCAGAAGATTCCAGAATCAGTCAACAAATGGAAACGGTGTTATAGAGAAGCAAGAAGAAAACAAAAGGCCTGTACAAAAAGTAGTGCCGTCGAGAAATGTGAATAAGATATACTCTACAGTCAACGGGAATGTGGAATACAATGGGCGCGTTAACGGTCAAACAGACGCGTATATAAAACCAACGTCTCCTGCTAAATCACCAACGAATACTATAGGGTACAATAGTTTAGGCAAGTCGAGTATACCACGGCAAGTGAACGGGGACAGTGCTAGGTTGTTGACGACTAGTGTGTCGTATTTGAAAGGTGCGGCCCCGAAACCTCCGGGCAAGATGGCGTGGAACAAAGACGCTGCTGCCGACAAACTCAGCTTCACTATGAAGAGGGAGTTTGATAAGCAGAAAGAAGAATTGGATTTGCTACAGCAGTTGAGATCGGTGAGCTGTTCTACTTTATTTTTTGAAAATAAAAAAGCAGTATCATACACACATACAGTATGTAACAAAAACCCTGTTGTTCCTGTGAGTTACGTTATCAGAATCTATATTCATACGTAAGGATATAACTCATTTGGAAAAACTCTTCTATAAAAATAATCGAATTAAATATTAAATCATTATTAATTGTTAATTGAAAGTGATTATATCACTCAAAACTCACTTACTCAGTGATTATATCAATAAAAATAATCAAATTAAATATTAAATCATTATTTATTGTAAATTGAAAGTGATATAATCACTTTTAATAATGATTTAATATTTAATTTTATTACTTTTATTGAAGAGTTTTTTCCAAATTACTTGTTTCCTTATGTATGAATATCGATTCTGACAACGTACCTCACAGGAACAACAGGGTTTTTGTTACATGTTGTATAACACACTTTATTCTAAGACATTTGTATGATCCTTTAGTTTTTGGATGGCCAAGTTAGACGGTTCCATTTACGCTGTGTTCCTATAATTTGCTTTTACTGACGACGGCTTGTTTTCCTTTGAAAAAACTTCTAACTTAATGTCAATATTTGTCGCTTTTTAAGGAAAAAACGAGTGACCGTCGGTAATGGTAGATTATAGGAACCAGGCATTAGTCGTAGCGTGTAAATCGTGAGGTTGACATGTGGAAGCTAGATGTTACCGCTTTATCTTTGATACATCCCTTTCTTGGTATGAGGGCTCCCGTACCTTCAATACATCCATTAAACCCTATAGCGATGAATTACGGGCTCTGCATTCCTCTAGGAATTGACATTAGCTCGAGTTGGTTCAGAGCTCGAACCAGTCAGGAGTAAGGCCTCTGGGCCTTTTTACTGCTGCAATTGGCAACCGTTAACGGAAACTTAGAAAGTTGCTTGTCTGCGGAACGCTTTTTTTTATTTATTGTTTGAGGAAAGAGATAAGGGTCTTGAAGGTCCCCTAAGCCACTGCGACCTGGTAAGATCCTCTTTTAACATTACAGCACTTTCCCAAGCTGCAAGTCAATCATGAAGTCGACTATGACTTCAGGAGGATATCATCTCCTGCGTTGAGATAACGTGGCCTACAAGATGCTGGCTTGTCATGTGGTGCACTGCATCACACTCGCTTATGATATGGATGGGCGTCTCATCTTTTTCGCGACAAAACCTGCAAACTGGTATCACTGAGGCCCATCCTGTGAAGGTGTTTATTCAGCTTGCAGTGCCCAGTAAGGGTCAGTCAGGATTCTTATGTGGTTCCTGTTCAAAGAAAGCGCTTCTTTCGTAAACCTTAATGTTCAAGTTGTTTTTTACGCAGATAATCGAGTCTCGCCTGAAGATGTCTCTGCCGGAGCAGCTGGCGCCGGTGCTGTCCGACGGAGTAGTGTTGTGCCACCTGGCCAACCACGTGCGTCCGCGCTCCGTAGCTTCCGTGCACGTGCCGTCGCCCGCGCAGGTACATGTAAGAACATTCATACAGTTTTTACATGTGCAATACAAACCTCTTTATTTTACAAAACAAATTCTAAAGGGGGTGGGGGGGGACTGTAGCAGCTAAGTGGCGCCCCCATCAATAAAAAAAATATTACCCGCTGAATACATAATTTATCGAAAATTAATTTTTACTCTTGTTTAATCCGAAACTATTAACATAACATAATATAACATCACGCGTGTATTTCCCCGAAGGGGTAGGCAGAGGTGTGTAGTACACCCACATTTTTTCGCCAGTTATGTTATAGTCCCATGTAATAGGGGGCGAGCCTATTGCCATTAACCGGGCACAAATCCATACTCCGGGCTGCTACTGAGAATTTCCTATTGAAAAAACCCAATAACACTTTGCTCGACCCGGGAATCGAACCCAGGACCCCAAGCTCAGCAGTCGCGCTAGCGACCACTACACCAACGAGGCAGTCAAAAAAACCAAAAAACAAAAACAGCAGTCAGAAACTCTTAAATCTGTAAATTATAATTAGCTGTAGTTGTAGATAGAAAAAGTGCGAAAAACGGCCACTTTTTGCACTTTGTATCTACAACAGCGAACTATATTTTACAGAGTTAATAGTTTCTGAACATCGTTAAAAACGAATTTTCGATAAATGATGTATTCATCGAGTAATATTTATTTTTACTGATGGAGGTGCCACTTGGCTATTACATACTTAAGAGCAGACTCGGAAATCGTGAAAAACTATCAGCTTTTCAAACATTTCGATCAAGTTCCTCTTCTCTCAATGCTACTCTCTCAAGATATAAATTGTGGAAAGAAAAATTCGCTCACGAGCAGCTCCGCATGCGTCAAAAATTATAAATGGCTACTCTCTTTTCAACGCTACTGCAAACACAGACTGATCTGAAATAAAAATGAGAAAATTCCTGTGGTTCAGTTTACTCTAGCATCTTTATAGATCATAGAAATAATAATCGAATGTTTTGTTTCAGCCCAAGCTAACAATGGCGAGATGTAGAAGAAATGTAGACAACTTCTTGGAAGCGTGTCGAAAAATTGGAGTTGAAGAGGTGAGTGCAAATATTTTGTTATTTTATGAGATACATATTTGAGGAGCGGCTTTTCAGAAAGCATTATATCCTAATGACCATTAGGTGCAAATTAGCATGCTTAGCTATACAAAAAGTAATAAATTTAACCTTACGGTCATTAGGATTATAACAGTTTTTGAAAAGACTCCTCACTTGTACTCATTTAACCATTTAAAATATGATACTAAAGTTTGTTTTCTTGTTTTCGTGAAGTTTTTTTTCTTTTGACCTGTTTGCGACATTTATTTTAAGTGAAAAGAAACTGTGTTAAAAGTGATAAATATCTTGAAACGGCACTAACTTTACTCTGCCGTCTTCGTTTCGAGTGTTGCAGGGTCTTGTAAGATATCCTTTCGCGAGAGCGACAGAGATTATTGTAATGAAACTAAGAGACGGGTGGCGTGTGTTGCAGGAGGTCATCTGCTCGCCCGAAGACATACTGGGAAACCTGGAGAGCGACGGAGACGAGGATGTCGTGCCTCTCGCTCGCACAGTGACCGCACTGCTCACACACGCCACGCCGCCCCACTGCCCGCCAAGGGATATCCAAACAGACCCCTACTACCAAACATTCGAACAATCACAAGAAGAATCGATCGGCGGCGAGTATTACGTGACAGAAGACTCCGAAACGTCACTAGAAGTCAACTACTACCAAAGGCAGCTAAGAAGATACTCAGAAGAACGCTTCGAAAACAATCAACACTACACCATCGACGAGTCCGAGGAGTACCAAAACAGTGAGAACAATAACTCGGACCCCTCAAACGTCCACTACTCGCCCATCTACGGCACCAGTGAGCTAAGGAATAGAGGACCCTATTACCAGACCAATAGAGTCCAATTCGTGACGCCCTTCTGTAAGGAAGACCACATATTTAAAAGCGACAATTTCGAAATATACGACACTGATGAAGTTGATTTTCCTATAGAACTGCGAAGAGACGAAGAGATGGAAGGTGAGAGATATGACAGAGCTAAAATGAATCTCGATATACAGAATAATCTGAACAGTGTGATTTCTACTGAGACTGACGCTCCTAAGGAGGATAAAGACCGAGTTTTTTACACTTATCTATGCCTTGGCACATTCTTTGTGTCTACAATTTTGCTAATTATGTACCCTTTGTAAACTGTATACTTAAAATATGATGTTTAACCAACCGAAAATTCAAGACCTAACCCATCTTCCATACATTCTGGTAAACATATGTATTATACAGTGTACGTACGTACAGTCAGCAGCAATAATATATGCCTATCGACGGTTTAGAAACCGCAGAATTGCTATCTGACTATGGGTAGAACGGATAAATATGTGTCTATGTATAGAAAAGATTGCCTTACTACCCATATCAACTCAGCCTATCGCAGTCCACTGCTGGACATAGGCCTCTCCCAAGTTGCGCCACAACGCTCGGTCCTCTGCCTTCCGCATCCAGTCCCCCCCAGCCACAACCACCCATACCCTTACTACCCATTGTCATACATGTAATACTAGCCTATGCCTATACTTTGCCCGCGTGTATGTCGTGTATCGCGCATCCATCGTGAACTGTTCATTTTCCCGCGATAAAAAGTATGCTATGTATGATAATCTGGGTTATGTTCTATCTGTATGCCAAATTTCATTAATATCCATTGAGTAGTTTTTGCGTGAAAGAGTAACAAACATTCATACATCCTCGCAAACTTTCACGTTTATAATATTATAGTAGAATTTTCGTGGCTTTGGGCAGATAAAGCCTGTTTTTTCTCTCTTGTCTTATTTAGTAAACAATCTTGGCATGTCTCTTTATTCAAATAACTACTGATAAAATATTATGACTAGTTCTGCACATGTAATTAGGTAAAAAAATATTATTTACATAATGTACCAGGCCCCTCAGAAAGTATTGCGAAAAAAAGTTTTTATATATGGGAGACTGGCCAGTTATAATGTTTTTCGAAAATATGATTATTTATAAGTAAAAATAAGTAAGTTCCAATTTCAAAATTTCCCTCCACATTTTTTGCGAGTTAATTCAAAGTATTGTGTCTCACTGAAATATGGATCTGCGCCGGGAACATTTTAGAGCTATGATTTTATACGATTTCAAGTGTCGCCTGAAACCGGATGAATCGTACGATAGACTTCAAATGGCATTCATGGATGAAGGCCCTTCCAAGGCAACCGTGTATCGTTGGTATAACGAATTCAAGCGCGGTCGACCAACTTTGGGGGATGACGAAAGAAGCGGTCGCCCTTTGACGGCTGTTACCGAAGAAAACGTGCTAGCAGTGAAAAATTTAATCCAAGACAATAGGCGAATTACATATCAGGAGATTCAACACATATTGAAGATTGGATCGGGAAGCGTTCACGAGATTCTACACAGCCATCTTCGCGTGAGGAGGATAGTATCACGCTGGGTGCCGCACAACCTCACCGATGCTCAGAAGCAGGCCCGGGTGGAATGGTGCCGTGATATGCTTAACAAATTTGAAGCAGGCTCGTCTCGGCGTGTTTACTACATCGTTACAGGTGATGAGTCCTGGATTTATCAATACGACCCAGAAACCAAGCGCCAGTCGACTGTTTGGGTGTTTCAAAATGAGCCAACGCCTACCAAAGTGAAGCGATCTAGAAGCGGGGGTAAGATTTTGATCGCTAGCTTTTTTAATTTGACTGGCCACTTGGTATCAATTCCCTTACGGGATCAAAGAAGCATTAATGCCGAATGGTATACTACCAAATGTTTGCCAGAAGTTTTCTCTGTTATAAGCAACAAGCGACCAAACACAGGGCTCCGCGGGCTACTGCTCCACCACGACAATGCACCTGCGCACACCGCACTCAAAACGAGGGACTTCCTGGACAGCACGCCAGTCAAACTCCTGGGTCACCCTCCTTACAGCCCTGATCTAGCACCGTGTGACTTCTTTTTATTCCCAAAAATAAAAAATCAGCTCAAAGGGATACAATTTTCGTCGCCGGAAGATGCGCTGGCTGCGTTCGAGCAGGCTGTAAACGAGGTGTCTGCGGGGGACTGGAAAAAGTGTTTTGAAAACTGGTTTAGGCGCATGAATCTTTGTATAGAGGCTGGTGGAAAGTACTTTGAAAAGATTTGATAAAAATATATGTACGTATAGAACAATTTTTTTTAGTTTCGCAAAACTTTCTGAGTGTCCCACGTATGTTATCAATTTCACATACTAAATAACATTTTACAATAAACTATAAAATTGCTAGTTCAAAAGTGCTTCATAAAGAAGCAAGTAAGTGAAAAAAGGCATTTTGCTGGGGTAAATTATTGACAAATTGCATTAAAAAAAAAACTTTTTAACAAAAAATTGAACCGACGAAAACAGAAACAAAATGCGAAAAATAACTAATTATGAGTCGGCGCCAAACAAACTTTTATAACAAGCAAAGTGCGTGCAAGTTGCAAGTGGCCGAGCGGAGAACGCATTTTTGGAAAGTTATTGTTTACCATTGAAAATTTCACGTTGTATTTGATGTTACGTTGTTTTTATTATTGATTTAAAGTAATTTAATGATCATCGTAGATTGTTTGTTTGGCGCCGACTCATAATTAGTTATTTTTCGCATTTTAGTTTCTGTTTTCGTCGGTTCAATTTTTTGTTAAAAAGTTTTATTTTATGTTTTATTTGTGGCTAAAATCTAATTCAGGTCTCCATTATGTTGAAATGTTTAGAACTACATTTATGTGTGCCAAGTCTCAACATAATCGGTTAACAGGTATGAATTCAGTGGGTGAACAAGCACTTATCCCCTGTTTTCCTACCCATAGGGGTGGATTTTTATTATGAAAATGAAATGGGACCAACTTCGATATATATCCTATCCATTAAAAAAAGAATTATCAAAATTGGACCACTCTGTAAAAAGTTATGCGTGAAAAAAAAAATATACGCGTCTAATTGAGAACCTCCTCCTTTTTTTCGTCGGTTAAAGACATGCCAAGATTGTTTACTAAATAACACAAGTAAGAAAAAAAACAGAGAGTAGATATTATTGGCGGTTTTGAATCCGTCGATAGGTAGATATTATTGCTTCTGACTGTACACATGGGTTGTTTAGGGTTGGTTTACAACGGTCAAGTGAACCTCTATTGCCTTTAACACAGTCTGACTGTGATTATAGTCTGAAATCGATTTTTGAGGCTAGATTTTTTAGAATGATCTTTAACTCGTCTGAAAGGAATTGTAAAGTATTTCGACGGATTTATTCAATGGAATTTATATTTTTTGTTTTATAAAGACATTTGTTTGTTAGCATTAATTGGTATAGTTTTATAATTATAAATTGGTAGAATTCCACTTTGTTATAAGTTCATTCCCATTTGAGGCATTTAAATTTTTAATTAGTGTTTTTTGTATTATTTTTTATATTTGCCAATTGGTTTGCTTATTGGTTGCTATTGTCGGCTATTTTTGCGTGTTTGATTGATTTTTTGTATTATGTTTTGCAGACTGTAAATTTTTGATGTAAAAATGCACTAAAAAGAGTAATAATGTTGTATAATACACATCTAAACCAATAACGTAGTTTGTTGTATGAAGGAGTAATTTATGCGCATACGCAAGTATAGAGCTATTTTACAGTCTGCAGAACTATTATTCCGTAGATCTCATTGTTTGTGTTGTGTTGGAGAGTGATTCGCTATTAAGTATAATTTAAGTTTTTTTTCTTTATATTTTACGTAACAATGCAATGCAAATTATTAATGCAATTTTTATACGTAGCAACCGCAAGGTGAAGTAGGTCTTATTGCACCAAAACACGACACAATTTTACACCTTTACATAGAAGCACTTATTACTTATAAACATTGTTTGATGATATTATAACTCCGATTAAATTATAAAATAACTTAGTGATAAAATTAACATCGTTTATAAGTGAGGATAATATAACAGATAAAGGAATTTGTCAGATACATTATAGTGGCATCTTAGCCTATTAAAATAATCTGATGTGTTATGTGATTCAAATCTGGAGATAAATCCAACACAATGCACTACTAATCATTAACTAGACGGTTAAACGACTGTTTACCCATGTTTCTAGTACATTTTTCGAGTCATCGGCTGTTTAATCAAAGAATTAACGTTGATGAACACCAGCCTAAGAATGTAGCTTACAATTTCTGACATTTTTAAACCAAAGAAAGCAGAAAAGACAGTTAAGCATGCAAGTTTTTTTTCGCCTCAACAAGTAACACCTCAGCACTCCAAACCAATCAGCTGGAAGCGATATCGCGTTGCTTTAGGTGTGATTGAAATATTTTCTATAAAACGACAGTAAATTAAATTGAGAAAAGCAGATTTCCTTTGGTGGACGTATGCAATGTGTTATTTAAATAACTCAAAACCTGAAACCAGTTTGTTCAGAATCGAGAGTACAATGGTCTGCATGAATTTATATATAGGCGCGACACCTTTGTCTTAATTAGTAAACAGAACTCCGTATATTATTGTTCTTTGGAAATAGGTCGATTGTTTGGGTGTCAGAGGTTTCGAGTTATTAAAATAACACGTTGTATAGGGGGGGGGGGATTTAGAGGGGGTCCCCCCTTAGTCTACGTAAAATCGCTATTATTTGCCGAATATCCACGATGAAGCAGTGTGTCTGTCCCCCACCATCCGTCTAAATAACTACGTGCGCGTTACGTTATTAATAATCAATATAAGATAAATTGGTAACTAGCCTATTTGTTATCTCGTGTTATTTATCTAATTAGTTATTAAAGAAAACTGTATAAAATTAATAGTTCAAAAGTGCTTAAAAATGCATTTTGCTTGGGTAATTTATTTACACATAGTGGCAGCACATCAAACTGACAAGTGTCACGCTAACAGCTCGCTATTGGCTCTACAGCCGATGACGTAGTTTTGGGCCAATCATGTGTCTTGGTGAAGCATATTATTATACCATAGCTGTAGATGCCCGTGATAACATTTATAAATATACCGAACTCAGTCAACGGATTTTCAAAATCATATAATAGCATCAGATTATTATTCCAAAATTAAAGTACAACTAAGAAACTCGTAAAATATTGGTGCATGAAGTATTAATGAGATGAAAGGAAATGTATTAACTAATATTTACTGATAACGTAGCTTAGCTGTTTATTCGAAACTTCTTATTAAATAAGAATTTTATGCCTTAATCGAAACGTCATATCGTTATTATATTATTAATGCAGAAGCTAAGTTGGTTTTAGATGAAAAGTTGATATGGGAGCGCATTGTGTGAAGAACAGTTTATTAGGATTTTTTTTAGATAATACGGTAAGAATTAATGTGGCTGAGTGTAAGAAAATCTATCGTCAGAACAAATGTGGCAGAGTGTAAGAAAACCTATCGTCAGAATAAATGTGGCTGAGTGTAAGAAAACCTATCGTCAGAATAAATGTGGCAGAGTGTAAGAAAACCTATCGTCAGAACAAATGTGGCTGAGTGTAAGAAAACCTATCGTCAGAATAAATGTGGCTGAGTGTAAGAAAAACTATCGTCAGAATAAATGTGGCTGAGTGTAAGAAAACCTATCGTCAGAATAAATGTGGCAGAGTGTACGAAAACCTCTGGTCAGAATAAATGTGCTGAGTGTCAGAAAACCTATCGTCAGAATAAATGTGGCAGAGTGTAAGAAAACCTATCGTCAGAATAAATGTGGCAGAGTGTAAGAAAACCTATCGTCAGAATAAATGTGTCAGAGTGTAAGAAAACATATTGTCAGAATAAATGTGGCAGAGTGTAAGAAAACCTATCGTCAGAATAAATGTGGCAGAGTGTAAGAAAACCTATCGTCAGAATAAATGTGGCTGAGTGTAAGAAAACCTATCGTTAGAATAAATTTGGCTGAGTGTAAGAAAAAACCTATCGTCAGAATAAATGTGGCTGAGTGTAAGAAAACCTACCGTCAGAATAAATGTGGCTGAGTGTAAGTAAAAGAGAGATTTGAATGTTATATAATTATTTCGACATTTGAATGTGTGTAATCCTGCAAACGTATTTAAAAGACATAAAGTTCTTATGCAATGCGTACCGTGCCACTCGTAGGCGAATTAATCATCTGTAGCAAGTAGTGTTTAGTATTTCGAGGCTTTTTGGGTAACAGTTATTAGAAAGATAATAAAAAATAAAAAGACAAGTTTTACAAAAATGTTCTAGTAAGCTTTATAAAAAAAATATTCCTTAACGACGCCAACCAACAAAATTGATGCCAATAAGATCAGTATAAATGTTATTATATTTATATTATATGATAATGATGTTTTATGCATTTATGAAGTAACAAAATATGACAAGTTTAAAGGGTATAAAAGTATATTATTATATTGTAACCATTCCAAAGATGTGTTGATAAAGACTGTAGCTTCTGATAATCGTTTATATTTATTACACTTACTAATATCGCCTTTTTACATATTTCTTACTAATTTTTTACTTAAGTACTTAACTCGAAATTATAGTTTTGTTTATAACTTGTTTTGCTATTAGGCGTTTCAATTTAAGCCATGACAGTATAATAACAAAAAATTACTCCGTAATTTTCGAGTTTAGCTCAAGCTTTTTTTTTAAATACACGTTTACGAGGCCTTTGAATATTGAGCATACAACAATTTTTATTTAGCTTTATTACTAACCAATAGCAAGCGATAAAAATAAAGACAATAATATGACAGCTTGACATTAAAAATTGAGTAAACGAACGCGGCTTTTGTAAAAGTAATATAACTATATAACAGTATATATAACAGTAGTAATAATATTGCTGTTCAATCAATGAATCGAAACATTTGTCTTCAACTCCCTTACAATATTAAAACAAACAAATTCAAATTCATTTATTTTATGCACACATGTTATTCATGAATTTAAATTATTAAATATATAAGCTCCATGTCCCGCCGATAAGCAAAAATTTTTATTATTATTATTTATTTAGCACCACAACGAACTACTATATTAGGTAGTATGTACTTACATTTATTTTTTTGTTTGTCTTTATAACTACTGTTTGTTTTGGTGATGATGACATAGAATATAAACTAAACTATCAATAAAAATAGAAATAAATAAATTAGTGCGATAATGAATACAACAAATCAACATTAAAATCATAGGTGTTGGTACAAAATACGCCAAATAGCAAAACATTATTTATTTATATATTATACATATTCTGGTCATAAGCTATTTGTATATGTGTGGTATTTTCTTTCTACGCTTCTTAACATTAATCTTATTTTTGAGCTTTAAAGTTGCAAGTACAATGCTAATTATCGATAATTATATTATTAAGAGATATAATAGATGTTTAATATATAATTTAGAAGCTTATAGCGTACATATATTTATTAGCTTGTGGTGCTTGGGTATTTACTTACGTAGTTTATAGGGACTGGTTTTAATGTACCTAGTACTTTGCCTGCCTGTTTTTATGGTTGCCTGGATAATTTAAAGTGTGCGTTGAAAGATTGTATAACTGCAGCTTTTTCCATACTTAGACATAATCTATAATTTACGTAATTTATTACAAGTAATATTAATTTAATAAGCGCCAGAATTGTGTGGATCAGAATGTGATTATCACTTGCTTTACCAGTGAAAGGAAACATCGTGAGGAAACCTGCACACCTGAGAGTGCATCCTAAAGTTCTTGATGGTTTGTAGTATCCACCCCGTATTAGGCCAACGTGGTGGATTAAGCCCTGAATCCTTATTCTCAGAAGAGGCCCGTGCACAGCAGTGGGACAGTAATGGGCTGGTTTAAGCATTAAGCGCCTCCTGGGAGTACTATTTAACACTACCGTAAAACGGGGTGAATAGGGACAAAAGTGGGCAAGGATTTTAACATTGAAATAAGATTGTTGCCTACTAAGACTTCCAAACTATTCTGCCTTAATTTGGTAAACATTCTAAAGTCTTTGTGGGCAACAAACTGTCTTATTTTAATGTTAAAATCCTTGCTCATTTTTGTCCAATATTCTGCCTTAATTTGGTAAAAATTCTAAAGACTGTGGGCAACAAACTGTCTTATTTTAATGTTAAAATCCTTGCTCATTTTGTCCAATATTCTGCCTTAATTTAGTAAACATTCTAAAGTCTTTGTGGGCAACAAACTGTCTTATTTAAATGTTAAAATCCTTCCCATTTTTGTCCAATATTTTATCTTAATTTGGTAAACATTCTAAAGTCTTTGTGGGCAACAAACTGCCTTATTTCAATGTCGTTTTTATCCTTGCCCACTTTTGTCCCTATTCACCCCTGCATCCCTATTCACCTCGTTTTACGGTACTTGAAAGGTGTTTGATATTTGAAACCGAAGCCCACCATAGCTTTACCTGACTGCAAGTGATAAAATAAGAAAATTAAAGAATAGTAGGTACACACACACACAAAACATTATCAACTTACTTATTATTCTTACAACTATTTATATTATTTATACTCATGCATAACATTGAAAGTTTCATCGATAGTGTAACTTTTCAGTTTTATTGATTAGTTCTTGCCAATTGAACAAATTCATTAAAGCCAGTCTGATATCTTATTCCAGTTATATTTAAGTAAATTTTAAGTTGATTGGTTGAACTCATTTTTAATATTTTCTACTAAAATTCAGTATTATATTTTAGATGTAATTTGCATTTCATAACACTTATTTTTAGTATGATGCACTTTGAAAGAGATTTCATTTGTTTACTCGATTAAATTGATGTTTTTCGAAATGATTTTGGCTATTAGTCATAGTTTTATTATAATAAAAATGTTTAAAGTGTATTTTTTTTGTATGTACTTACAATGTTTCTACTACTTAAAGAAATAAATTTCTTATTGGCAACATTTGAGTTTTATTTTTAGAAGGGTAACCCGATAACTTTTTTATCTAAAGGTTTATTCTGTTACATGTTGCATATCTAAACAGCGACAGCTATTGTCATAATCACAGTGTCTGCTAAGATCGAGAGAGATATGATCTTGTCTTCTGTACTTTATAACCGAAAGATGAACCCAATTTCACATGCCACTTGACAGAACCGCTGAAACTATCAAACTTGTAGGCAGCTGAAAAGATGAAAGGTGAGACATAGATATCGATTTTAGAATTAACAAATAAACTTACGGCCAAAATTAATATCCTATCTATCCACGATTAACCCTACTAGAGATAGAAATTTTACATAATTTAATGTATGGAGCATATGTCAAATTTCTATCTCTGGTAGGGCAAATCGTGGATAAATAGGATATTAATTTTGGTCGTTAGAACACCTTATTACAAAATCGGGTTGTCAATAGATTTAGCCTAAACCAGGCTTAAACATTTTTTTTTATTACAAACGGTTTAAATAAATAAACGTCTAAACTTTTGTAATAAGGGGGATAGAAAACTTTTTTTTTTTTTGTGGCGAAGAAAACTTCTGTCACTTGTCACGCGAGTTTATCACGCCAAAAGGGAGTGGTTATGTGGAACTCGCACCCACTAAAAACTCCGAGTAAAAACTCTCGCCAAGATGGATGAGCTGCGAGAACTGCAATGCAAGGCAATCGCGATCCATACAGCGCGGCCCACCTCCGGGCCTTCCTTTCCATCCTTCGGCGATGTTTTGACACACTTGGGACATCACCGCAACTTGAGGGCCGTGCATTGCTAACGATAGACTAAAGGACCGGATAGTTATGTTCACGTTTGAAAACCCAACTAATCTTCTCAATTTCTTCCAGAAACTAATGTGTTGTGCAGCCGACGTGCTGGAAGGCAAGGGGACGGTGCAAGTAGCCATCACAGTGACAGAGCTGCTCCGACGTCACGGGGCACTGCGCGCGTCGCCTCACGCCGCCAGCGCCACCTAGCGCCCGAAGCTCGCACTCGCACCCATGTCCGGACTGTCACTGTAACTGTCACCTGTCATGTGTCACCATAACTGTCACATGTCGCTAGTGATATGGAGTGGCTGGGTTTGTGAGTAATGGATGTACAAATTGATGTAGTTTTTGTAATTATTACGTCTGTAGTCAGAAACCAGAGTTTAATAAGACTCGGTGTCTTTCAATGGTTGCATACGACATGTTAACGAAAATGCTCTAGGCATAAACTTATTTATCGAAGTAAATGTGTAAGATTTCTATATGGATCAAGATCGGTGATCGTATTGCTAATATCTGTATGATATGAATAAACAGACTGTATCACACTAATGTATATATAATTTTACATACACAGGCACATTACATATTGTTAACTGTGTCTGTCACAAAGGTTTACAGGACAACAAAATCGCGATTTCAATTGATTCAATCAATTTCATTTCCAAAATCCGTAGTAAACCTATTCTATTAGGTGCAAGTTAGTTATAAGGTCATAAAGGTTAGCGCTCACCGACAGAGTAGCGGCGTAGCGACTAATTTACTAACAATTGAAATTTAACTTAATTTGTTTCTGCATACAACTGCAATTTGAATAGCAAAATAAAATCACACTAATTAATGGCTACTAATGTTGATTGGCTTAATGTGCTGCGAAGAGTGGTTAAGCGGCCACATACGTTCACAAGAGCCGGTACCAGCATAGTCGTGGTGCCGGCGCCGCTTTGTGTGCCTTCATCATCATCATCACTGCTGGGTATAAGGCAAATCGTGAATCGGCAAACGTAGTGTAGGACTTCCCCCAGCCCGGTTGACCGACGACCTGATGAAAGTAGCTGGGGGTACTGGATGTGGAAGGCAGAGGTTCGAGTGTTGTGGCGCAAATTGGGAGAGGCCTATGTCCAGCAGTGGACTGCGATAACTTATGTTGATGATGATGTTGTTGATGGGTATAAGCCTCCTTTTGTTTTTGCCAGCCTCTTTGATCTTGTGTCCTTCATCCAGGAGTCCTTGTGACCAGTAAACTGCTCTTCGGCGCCACTAGACGTCGGTGTGCGCTAACCCTAACTCATAACTCAGAAAAAAGCTAGCTGGAATAGTTTTTTAATGGAATCGAAACGCGATCCGAATGTCAATGAACAAACGATAACTTTGACATGTCTTAAATATGAAATAATAATACAAGCAATACGTAAATATAATTAACTTTATTTGTAGTGTTTTACGAACGTAATTTGTGCTTTATGTCCCTTACATAAAGTTCAAATTGGATTCAGTCACGCGCGTTCGTTTAATGCAACAATGTATTATCAACTAGCGACTCGCCCCGGCTTCGCACAGTCAAATATGTAGGTTTTATACAAAAACCTTGCGGAAGAAATTCTCTAAATGATGGTAAAAACTGCATCAAAATCTATTGCGTAGTTTAAAAGAACTAAGCGTACATACAGACACAGAAAAAGCGACTTTGTTTTATACTATTTAGAGAAAGAGGTTGAAGGTTTTAATAAGTATGTGATCTATTTTCATGGAGTAGGATTAAGCTCTCTTGATTTTATAAGTATTAAACTTAAATATCCATGACAGAATCGCGTAAGACGAACAAAAAAAGTAGAAAGTGCAAACTTTACAATTGCTTTTCTCATCTGAAGAGTTAAATTTTCCTGCGATGACTTTTAATAATGTTAACATGCAATAAAAACTGTATGCACTTCAATGTAGGAATTCATCTTTCTTTGGTCATATTTTGGTATTTTACTCAAATCTCAGGTATTACATTCTATGTCAACCCAATATAATAATGTAATTGCCACTTACACAAATTTAAACTTTACATCCATGAGAACTAAGTTCAATTTAGAATGACAGAAACAGTTGGAAAGGTTTTAAAAAAGTATGTTTCAGAGGAAACTGATGTTTGTGTCTTGTTCAATAGAGTTTATAATCCGAAATCACATAAAAATATATTGGATTGACATAGACATGAGATTTATTAATAATTTCGGCCGTAAGAATGCTTACAAAATAAAAAGGAAAACAATAGATTCAAGTACAGTCAACGGCATATCGATGGTAACGAAACTATTATATGCGGAACTAGCTTAGTATTTGCTTATACTATTTTTGTTACCATCGGTTTGTATTTGACTGTACTTTTTAACCTATGTATATAATAGTAACATCACAATAAGGTGCTTTAAATAAATGCACAATACACGAATTTATTAGTGAATTTTCTATGATACATTTTACACAAGTTAAATAGGCCGCATAAGTAGACAATCGTTACGTCTTTATTCGAAGTGCCTCTGTACACTGGCGAGCAAAATATTGACCAATTACAAAAAAAAAATCCTTACAAAAAGCTTAATTGTCTACACTATTGTATGATACAAATTAGTTTCATCAATCAATTGGAGTCATTTTCTGCTCGACCGTGTATTATCATTTCTCTCCAAAGTAGATTCTTAAAGTGTCTTAGCAAATTGGTATAGTCTGAAATTAGTACTGAATTGCACGGGCCTTATAAGTGTTAGTGTTAACTTCGATGGACAATGAGTAGTAACTACTAAAAAGTTATCAAGGACCATACGAGGAGGTTGATGTAAAAATCGTCAGCTTACGACAGGAAGTCATTTTACTTTCTGATGGGTTATTGGTATAAAGGAAAGAATTATTCAGGTTCAGCCGAGATTTAATGCGATAACAGCAATACAATAAACACGACAACCATTGTACAGCGAGAGAGCAAGTCAAGTTTATGTCAAAAGTGACGTGCATATTTTGACAGCTGAATGACATTGACATATTGCGTTTCAATCATTCCATCAACACTTTCATAGTAAATGATCTGCAATTAATGAGTTTCTGAAGTAAGCCGACGAAATGTTCTAATAAGGGATTTGTTTTGGGTACAGCTCACCGATTCAGAACCACATGATAACCAGCTGTCGACCGGTTCGGTTTGTTATCTTGTTTCGTCTAATAGAATAGAACAGAATATCTTTATTTGAAAGGAATAGGTACTATCAGCAAACTTTCCGGTGAACCACCACTAAGGCTAAAATCGCTTGCGCTCAGTGTTCGACGGCAGCCTTAGGTACGTGTAATGTAGCAGGATTCGTTCAAGGGACTTGTCGACAAAGTGTATCACCGGGAAGGACCATGACTGTACATTGTAGTTGGTAGTGGTACGCTCATTCATAGTGCGTCTATCCCGATATATGTTTCATATCATAGCATGCAAATGTTTATAATTATAATATTATTGGAATTATTTATTTATACTTATTTACTTTTAGACAAAATTTGATAAGAAATATTCGTTTAATGAGTAAAAACTGTAATGGAGCAGACAGGCGTGCAACACTCTTTTAAATTTAGTAAGAGGCAATGGTTTAATGGTATCGGGTAGTATAGTTCAATGTGTATTTGTATACACATTGAATAGCTGCTCTTTTTATATACTTCCGTTTTCGGCAAGTGGTCATAAACGAGGCGATGTCTATTCCTCGTCGATGATTTACGCAACGAGCGAAAAAGAGATAACAAATCGAATCGGTCGACAACTTATCGTGTGGTTCTGAATCTAGGAGTTGGAATGGATACTGCACTTAGAGAAGATAATTTTCTCATTCCTATTTTCCAAAGGTTTTCTCTTCTTATAAAACATACGAATAAAGATAAGTAATTATTAGTAAAAAAATATAGAAAAATATCATTTGTGATTTGAAAACCATACATGAAGTATTTCAACAAAACTCGTTTTATTATTTTCAGATGTTTCGTTTATACGATATCCATCTTCACTTCTTCAGTAATAAATGTCGTTTGTTTGAGGGTTTTTGACCAAGGCTATGGCCATAGTCAATATCAATTGATATCCAAATTTTATAAATAATAGCTGGTAGTGGTTTTACCAATTATCTTCAGAGGGCCAGTTGTAACACTTTGTGATTGTACCATAATTAGGGCTGTGCGTCTGTCATTAGTAATTTTCTACTTAAGTCTCAAATTAGAAGCTAGTAGATTTTTCTCAATTTACTAACACGGCCGTGAAATACTTAAGTAATTGAAGGGACTGTTTCACTCTTGTTGGAAACATGTCCCTACCTAATAGTGTATCTACAGCGTGCAACATGCACTTTAACCATCGGTGTAATGCAACAAGTTGTCACCGTCGTTCCGTACCACTGTACAGTCAGAAGCAATAATATCTGCCTATTGACGGATTTAAAATTGCCCATAATATCTGTCTGACCCAAGCCACTTCAATAAATATAGGAATATGGATAGAAGCACGGAATATAGAAAATAAGGGGAAGTGACATACGGCTACCACACGCGTATTAAGCGCATATTCAACAACAACTTAATCGCGCTTAGTTTCCCGCTGCGAAACTATGACGTCTCAAATGCTTACGTGAAATACTAGATTAAACCTTATTGTGTAATTTTAACGTGTAAAAATTAAAGCAGAACGAAAAATTATTCTCATAGAGGTGTATTATATCACCGCTATGTGTACAATTTTGATAAATTTCAATAAAACAATTATATTTTAACAAATTCTGTTAAGATTTAATTTTAAAAAAAACCATTATATAATTGCTATTTTAAATAGACCCGATCAAATAATTGTTTTTAAAGTCACACATTAACAATTGAAATGGTACTATTTTAATAGTCAATGTGTGGCGACACTTTTTCCCGTACTAAGTAATCGTAAGGACATTTCCACTTGTTTTCTTTATTTCGTGGGTGGAAGGGCCATCTCTTTTACACATAGACACATATCGATCCACTCTATCTATATTCAGATATATTATTGCTTCTGACTGTACAGTACTACCACTTGACAGTATTCATTAGTGCAGAAAAGAGTAATCTAAGGCCGACTAAAAACAATTATAACACTCCTGTGAAATTCTGGCCTTGTTGCTTTAAGTTTAGATTTAAAATACAACAACAACCAGATGCTCATGCTATCCCGCTCGTAACGTTTTGTGCAAATTGCAAAGCAGCGGGTGCCACCCAAAAACCAATAGTCGATAAAGATATTTCGCAAGTGAATGTGATGCGTTTTGATTGGTTAAAATATTTTTGCGCCTGTAAAAAAATGACATCTGTGCAAGTACATCGCTGTAACGTACGTTATACAATCATGAAGCAATGTTGCATTACACCCATTGGTTACATTACATGTTGCACACGTGTAGTCGCATAATAAATTAATTTATAGTTTTAGAGAAATCGTGATAGATTGGGACGAGTTTCGCGTTGTTAGGAATTGTGTAGGTTTTAAATTATTCTAAAACTCTTTGATTCTAAATAGACTCGTGTACTCGTGTGCAGTGATAAAATAAGGAATTTCTCGTATATTTTTTGACTTCTGATCAATTTTCATTAATAATAAAAATCATTCATCTTAGTTGTAACTTTGGAATTGGTCATTCTACAAAGAAAATGTATTCTGCATCGACCATACAGCCCAATAGAAGCCTAATTTGGAATATAATGCGTACAGTAAATTCTGTCATTAGCTGAGGTGGGGTACTGCAATCCGATTGGCCCTACCAAGGCGGCTATTGGCTAATCACTAACGCGGCAGTTTTGACGGCTCATATAAGACAAATATATCTTTGAAGGAGCTTATGTAACCGTAGCGTTTTTTTAAATTAATTAATTACCCTATAAGGGATGATTATACTTAACAATTTGATCGGAATCGTGAAAAAAAAATCCCCGTTTCATAGAAAATGTTGATCCCATAGCAAAAGTTACTACAATTATCAAGTGAGTACCATCATCCGTTTATTAATGAATTAAAAATAGCACTGCATAAAAAAGTAAAAGCTTTTACATCATTTTTGGCAACATTCATTGGCAAAATGAAATTAAGTATACCTGCAGTTATTGGCAGGAAAATTCGGAAAGATCGTGTTGTGGATTTTGTATTATTTTCCATAATTTGTGTTTCTTCGAGTGTTAATGTGTAATAATGGTGGATTATTGAATATGAAGTGCTCGTTAATATGTACAAGTTTGGGTAAATGGTACAAAGTTGAAAAACGTGACGTCGTATTTTTTCATCATCCTCTCAGAAACCTAGTTAAGTTTCCATCATTTTACTAGGGTGGGTGCTAAAAACATGGCTAAAAGGTCTAAGTAACCAGGCCATAAAACTACTAAAAAAAAAGAATACCTGCCCTTACTTTTTGTAGAATGACTTACTCCAGTTACAATTAGAAAAACTCAGATATGTTCACAAAATTCATTAACTTCATGAAATTTAAAAAAACTTGTAAATATTATTCACATATCCTTTTTACCACCGAATTCTAATCATGGAATTCTTTTAATACTCATGATAGGTATTACGTATTTCTAGAATATAATTTTGTTCTCGTCACTTTTAAATATTGTAGTCAATTCTCAATAATATAAGTCACAACAAATGGTGTATAATATTATGTAAAATTATAAGAATTGTATTAGTGTTGTGTTTAGAATATTTTTCATAATTTATCAGAAATGGATGCTTTATTTAAAATTATTTTTTATTTTTTATTTTTTATTAGGCTTATTGTATTCAATGATTTATTTTCTTTCGCATTATATGAAGTCCAGGTAATAAATAAATAAATAATAAATACAATAATAATAATAATGACAGTTTATACTTATTAAGGAACTTATTTTTGTATTAATTCATGTTGTAATGCCACACAGCTGAAATGACCTTGAATACAAACACATCATGCGTAATATTTTTTAGTTTGACGTAGGTATGTGTCGATGCATGCATCCTGATATAATAAGATGTTTCACCAGGTATTCTCTTCCCGCGATGACGGCGCGGTGCCTCCAAGCTACATCACGATCAGTGTTGCCATTGATTAATACCTTCAATATGTTTAAGGAGATTGTTGTTCATAATGAATATAAAATAAATACCTAACTAGCCTAACTATTTGTTATCTCCTGTTATTCATCTAATTAGTTATTAAAGGAAATTGTATAAAATTACTAGTTCAAATGTGATTCTTTATAGAAGCAAGTAAATGAAAAAATGCAATTTGCTCGGGTAATTTATTGACACAAAGTGGTAGCACATCAAACTGACAAGTGTCACGATAACAGCCCGCTATTGGCTCCACAGCCGATGACGTAGTACGGAGGCAATCACGTGACCTAGCTGTCACGGGAAGAGAGTACCTGGTAAAACATCTTATTATACCATGCGTGCATCTATCTATTAAGTAGGTACGCAATTATATGGTGCACATTTAGTGCTTTGGCTTCAATCACGAAAGCCCAGACACCATAGATATCTGAAGTAAAGAGACATGAAATGTATGCGAGGCTCTTGCGCTTTTTCCTAAGCGCACGATCAAAACTTTCATTTTTGTAGTCAGTCGCATCGCAGTCTCCTTCGCAGTAAAATTTGCAAAATGCCAATTTACGCTGTGGTAACGTGCAGAAATCGTGTTGAAACTGCGAATAATAATAGCAATAGTGGTGTCAATCATCGCAGGTAAGACTGATATAAATCAATTTTTCCTTTAAATTACGAAATATTGAAGTAAAATAGTTTTTGGGGCTGTAAAATTTTTTATTCACGCTGTGCACAATATGCATTGCTTGTTTAGCGTGCCTCGTTGTCGAGTTTGCGACGTGCACATGCAATGAAAGGCAAACATTGCGAGAACTGAGTATTTTTACGCGATGACTTGGTGCGGCTGCATATTGCTTCCGCGAGCTTTTAAATTCACAGATTCGTGGATTCGTGTGCGCGTATACATGCTGAAATTTGAGTCGCTTAATTCCCGAAAGAGGGTCATTATACTCATCATTATGAACAACTTTTACTATGGGAACAATCCTGAAATCGCGAAAAAAAAATCTCTTGGTCCCTACATTTGTGTTCTCTTAAATCAATAAAATGTAGTACAATGACCCCTTTTCGGGAATTAAGCTACTCAAATTTCAGCGTGTATAAATACGATGTCACTATCGTGTGTGTAACTAATCACGCGTTGACGTTTTTTGTGTGTCAAAATCGTGTAACGTGTCTTCACAAGATTATGTTGTTCATGTTTTATTTTGTCATTGTGTGAGTAGGCGGCGACATCGGCGACATATCTCTTTACTTCAGATATCTATGCTCAGCTAGACACACAAGATCAATTAAAAAATTAATTAAGTAATAATTTAGTAGCTCCAAATGTACTGGTCGTACACACGATCGATTAAATAAACTGAATTAACTGTAAATGATGTTTGACAACTAATTTAGTTCCTTCATTGATGGCTTGGGCTACTTATAAAACGTTGAATGTTTTTCTTAAGGGGAATGTAGCAGACAAGTGGTGCCCCCATCAGTAAAAAAATATATTACTCGCTGAATACATCATTTATCGAAAATCCTTTTTTAACAATTGAAGTACTGGGTACTGTAGTTTAATTAGAAATTGTCTGGACTGGAGGGGAGTGTCAATATGACGAATGACGACCTCTGTGGTCTAGTGGTCTGAGTGTCTGACTGCTGATCACGAGGTCGTGGGGTCAATTCCCACAGTACACAAATATTTGTGTGATGAACATGAGTGTTTGTGTTGGTCTGGGTGTTTCTTATGTATTCTATGTATGTATTTACAAAAAAATAAAAAGTGTCTAAGTATTATATTCATTGTCTAGTACCTATAGTACAAGCTCTGCTTAGTTTAGGACTAGATGGTGATGTGTAAAATGTCCCAAAAATATTTATTATTTATTTATTATATATATATATATATATTTATAACATAGGGGGGCAAACGAGCAAGCAGGTCACCTGATGGTAAGCAATCTCCGCCGCCCATGGACATCCGCAACACCAGGGGAGTCACCGATGCGTTGCCGACCTTTTAAAAAGACGTATGCTCGTTTCTTGAAGGCTCCCATGTCGAATTGTTTCGGGAAAACCGCTGACGGGAGTGTATTATATCTTATATTTCTTAAAATATGGCTTACAACACGTATCAGTACAGTTTAATCCAAACATAGCTATGATGAATAGAAGACACAAAATATGCGAAAAACGGCCACTTTTGGTACATTTTGTATCTACAACTACAGCGAACTATACTTTACAGAGTTGATAGTTTCTAATTAAACTACAGTAAGTACCTGTACTACAATCGTTGAAAAAAAGATTTTCAAATGATGTATTCAGCGAGTAATAACACTTTTATTGATGGGGGCGCCACTTGGCTATTACATTCCCCATAAGTCTTTGTCTTTTGTTTACCCGACGTTTTGATTACTTCAGATTGAGAAAGTTATTTTAATTTAATCATAAGTTTTCTTTACGTTGTGGTCTATACTGCCTTAATTATTTTTATTTTTATGAACAACCCACACTTATCGTAATAGATTTTATTTTGCTCCTAGAGTTGTGTTACCATTGATTTGAAATTATTCATAAATTTTATGTAATATGCATTTAGTAATCATCACAAACAACCCTGTTGTTCTTTGTAAGTGTAAGATTTATACAATGGCGGTTAATTTTGAAGTATGGTCGACCGCACGCCGGTGGTAACACTTTGACATTAGCAGCATCTTTATTTCGTAAGCAGTAAGAGCGGTTTTCGAATTGAAGTGTTACCACTGTCATGCAGTCGACTGTTATGTACGAAGGCTTTTTTTAAATGCTTATAGATGAGATAAAATAGAAAATATATTTTTGTATTGTTTATACTTTTAAGGCAAATGCCAATAATCAAAAGTTTTTATAAAGTACACAAACAATTAATGTTCTTCAGAAAGTCTGCCTCAATTCTGAGTAAGACAATGGTGTCGATTCTCTTGTTTAACTATCGCTCTCTTTTACTAATAGTAGATACAAGAAAGGGATGGCAACAATTTTAGTGCTGTCAAATTAGTCCGAATTATCCACACAAGTTTACTCGTGATCTCGGAACGTGCCCACTAATATACAAAGGAATGTAACACGTAAACTAATTTGACAGTTCTGAAATTGTTGTCATCCTTTTCTTGTATCTTCTATTAGTAATAGAGAGCGATAGTTTAAAATAAGTTTAGTTCGTTAAAAAGAGAATCGGCACCAATATAAAGTTTTAATCCGTTGAAGGCGACAATTCGAGACATATTAAAGTTATATTGTGCCTTGCACAATATCGTGTCTGGGAGTTCAAGTGTAAAAACAGCACCCTTTTACTAACAAATAGTCATTTTAAAATATTTACACTGACTACTATTTATTTATTTTGACTGCCTCGTTCGATTCCCGGGTCGGGCAAAGTGTTGTTGGGTTTTTTCATTAGGAAATTCTCAGTAGCAGCCCGGAGTCTGGATTTGTGCCCGGTTGATGGCAATAGGCTCGCCCCCTATTACATGGGACTATAACATAACTGGCGAAATGTGGGTGTACTATTACACCTCTGCCTACCCCTTCGGGGAAATACAGGCGAGATGTTATGTTATGTTAAAATATTTACATTAAAATAAACCGCCTCTGTATAAAACTTATCAAATGGATCGTGTATAAAATAATAGATATTAAGAATTAATAAAGAACTGAAAGTTAGAGTCGAGTCTTTGTCCTGTTCAAAGATAATGTGCCAAAGACTAAGGTGAAGGATTTTGATTGTAAAAAATAACTTTTCGTGTAATGCACTGGTCTCCTAGTAATAAGTACCTTTGGTGTAGCAATATCGTATCATACACACATGTTTATATGTAGATAAAAATAAAGGTATATACGTTTTCGAAATAATAATTTTTATTTTTAATTGTGTACCTAACCCATTCTCTACTTCTCCGGAAAAAAAATGGTATGTAAAAATAATATTTTTTTTCATATTTGTTTCTATTGCCTACAGCCGGGTCTCCTGCGACCATGTTTTTGTTTTTTATAACACCTAACGCGTTTTTCTATCAAAAGGCCCACCTTTAGGCTAGGCAACGCCCACGTAGCCTAACTGTTTGGCCACTTTTGATTGGCTTAAACAAAATATCAACTTGTTTTGTTAGATTTTTGGCGCAGGAGACCCGGCTAACCGGGCTTCAGAAAGGGCAAAACAAGTAAATTAAAAATGAAAAGACCCAATAATAAAAAAAAAAAAAAAAAAAAAAACAAAACCGGGCTTCAGATAGACAATAAAATTTCATTATTAAATATTAGGGTTAACAGTTTGACATTGACAGAGTCTCTATTTCGTAAGCAGTAAGGGCGGTTTTCGTAAATCAAGTTTTACCATTGACGTTTGGTCGACTGTATCCGACTATCCGTACCTACATGATAGGTATTAATTAGAGTAGACAAACTGATCGTATCGGGACAATGAAAATAATCTCAATTTATTTTTTCTGTATCTCAACTTTGCTCTTATTTCAAAAGAGAATACTTACTCAAATTTCTTGAAACTGTCTCCAACTTGCTGTTGATCCAACTACATACGTGGGACACTCAGAAAGTTTTGCGAAACTAAAAAAAATTGTTCTATACGTACATATATTTTTATCAAATCTTTTCAAAGTACTTTCCACCAGCCTCTATACAAAGATTCATGCGCCTAAACCAGTTTTCAAAACACTTTTTCCAGTCCGCCGCAGACACCTCGTTTACAGCCTGCTCGAACGCAGCCAGCGCATCTTCCGGCGACGAAAATTGTATCCCTTTGAGCTGATTTTTTATTTTTGGGAATAAAAAGAAGTCACACGGTGCTAGATCAGGGCTGTAAGGAGGGTGACCCAGGAGTTTGACTGGCGTGCTGTCCAGGAAGTCCCTCGTTTTGAGTGCGGTGTGCGCAGGTGCATTGTCGTGGTGGAGCAGTAGCCCGCGGAGCCCTGTGTTTGGTCGCTTGTTGCTTATAACAGAGAAAACTTCTGGCAAACATTTGGTAGTATACCATTCGGCATTAATGCTTCTTTGATCCCGTAAGGGAATTGATACCAAGTGGCCAGTCAAATTAAAAAAGCTAGCGATCAAAATCTTACCCCCGCTTCTAGATCGCTTCACTTTGGTAGGCGTTGGCTCATTTTGAAACACCCAAACAGTCGACTGGCGCTTGGTTTCTGGGTCGTATTGATAAATCCAGGACTCATCACCTGTAACGATGTCGTAAACACGCCGAGACGAGCCTGCTTCAAATTTGTTAAGCATATCACGGCACCATTCCACCCGGGCCTGCTTCTGAGCATCGGTGAGGTTGTGCGGCACCCAGCGTGATACTATCCTCCTCACGCGAAGATGGCTGTGTAGAATCTCGTGAACGCTTCCCGATCCAATCTTCAATATGTGTTGAATCTCCTGATATGTAATTCGCCTATTGTCTTGGATTAAATTTTTCACTGCTAGCACGTTTTCTTCGGTAACAGCCGTCAAAGGGCGACCGCTTCTTTCGTCATCCCCCAAAGTTGGTCGACCGCGCTTGAATTCGTTATACCAACGATACACGGTTGCCTTGGAAGGGCCTTCATCCATGAATGCCATTTGAAGTCTATCGTACGATTCATCCGGTTTCAGGCGACACTTGAAATCGTATAAAATCATAGCTCTAAAATGTTCCCGGCGCAGATCCATATTTCAGTGAGACACAATACTTTGAATTAACTCGCAAAAAATGTGGAGGGAAATTTTGAAATTGGAACTTACTTATTTTTACTTATAAATAATCATATTTTCGAAAAACATTATAACTGGCCAGTCTCCCATATATAAAAACTTTTTTTCGCAATACTTTCTGAGGGGCCTGGTATATGAATACCAACAAGTAAATAAACTTAGATTTTACTCAACAGCCCTCCATTTGTCCTGACATTGCAAACAATTAACAAAAAAGGTTTTTATTAAAAATGTGCAATGTAATGCGGTGATTACGTCCAACAGGCGGGGCTCGTGTAATCGCTAAACGCTGACTCGCAAGTTGGGACCACGCCTTATATTATATTACGGCGCCATCATTATACCTACACTATTGAAACACGGTGTCGGTTTCAATTAAGTTATTGGAAAAAGAAATTCGATAATGGTGTTGGTTCTCTTGTTCACAAACTAAACTTATTTTAAACTACCGCTCTCTTTTTTACTATAGGTACGAGTAGTAATATAAGAAAGGGATGGCAACAATTTTAGTGCTGCACTGTCAAATTAGTTAACCTAGGTACCTACTTATTAGTTTACGTGTTTACGCTTCTACGTATTTTTAGTCAGCACGTTCCGAAATCACGACTAAACTTGTATGGAAATTTTAATTCCGACTATATTTACAGCACTAAAATTGTTGCCATCCCTTTCTTGTATCTACTATTAGTAAAAGAGAGCGATAGTTTAAAATAAGTTAAGTTTTTTATAATGTGAATCAACACCAATAGCCCTATAGCGACTGATGGTTGGGAATAGCCCAACGGCTTACTGGTGAATGAAACTTTGAATTTTTAATAACCTTACCATGACTTGAGGAAGGTCGCTGATGGACTGGATGCGGAAGGTGGAGGACCGAGTGTGGCGCAACTTGGGAGAGGCCTATGTCCAGCAATAGATAGTGATAGGCCGAGTTAATGATGATGAATGACCTTGCGACCAGCGACGTGGGATTTGTAGATGATTGAACGGAAAAATACTTTAATCATTAATACACTCATATTTAGTAGACAAAATTATCTCGACTTTATAGCGTTAGTTTCCGCCCGCTTCGTTAGATGGCGCTGTGCATCTCCGCTGTCACGTTGTGGTTTCGTTACTGGCGACTATTTCTACAAGGAATTTTCTTAAATGATGATTGTAGGTATATGTGTTATCGAAATAACTGATATATTTTTTGCGATTTTGTAGTTGGTCCCATAGTAAAAATTGTTTATACTGATGAGTACAATGACCCCTTAAGAGGTTTCCAGTTATTTCAATAACACGTTGTATAGGTACACGATATTACGGCTGATATTACAACACAAGTTTTTTTAATTATCTATCGGGTCTAATCGCATCAAATAGATAGATATCGCAAAAAATCGGTGGTCATCTGTCTTCCGATAATCTTTATAAAATAAGATTACATCGCGTCATCATCATCAGCATTTCAGCCGAAAGACGTCCACTGCTGGACATAGGCCTCCCCCAAGCATCGCCACGACCAGTCCTGTGCTTTCTGCATCCAGCAGATTCACGCGACCTTCACCAGGTCGGCAGTCCACCTTGCCTACCCACGCTGCACCTTCCAGTATGCGGTCGCCACTCCAGAACTTTATGGCCCCATCGGCCATCCGTTCTGCGAGCAATGTGCGCCGCCCACTGCCATTTAAGTTTGGCAATTCTTCGGACTATGTCGGTTACCTTCGTTCTCCAGCGAATCTCCTCATTTCTGATTACATCGCGTATATTATTAAAATCGCTTTTCCTGACGTTTCGAAGGCTTTTTTAAAGTTGTTGAAATGAAACTTGTTTTATTATAATGAGTAGTCATCGCGAAAGCCTAAAACGTTACTAGATATGTCATTAAAATAATTGAAAAGAGAAAATTAAATATGTTTAGATAGTACCTACTCATCTATACATATGTATACAATATTCCCTACTGAAACGCGTTTTCCCTAGTGAAAAGTATAATTAAAAGGCTTTTTAATAGACTGCCTTACTTCTAAGTAACACATACATACATACCTACATATGTGCATATGGGATTCCGGTTCAAATAAAACCAAATTTTATAGTAAATTCTATAATGAGGTGGCAAAAAAATAGCCATGCTAATAAAATCATAAAAATCAATAGCTCAACACCAGCTGCACATAATAATGATAACTTCCGCAACTCCTGCACATAATAACGAGAACCCAACTAGGTGAACTTTATTAAAACAACAAAAGAAAGGAAATAACGCTTTGTCGAAACCGACACCATCAATCGGATTCATTCACTTTTACAAAAAACTTGTATAAAATCAACAGACATTGTTAATTTCACGGCGTCTATGGCTTTCTACTATTTACATTTACGAAAATCATCGTTCTTGTTTACAACTAATTAATTAGACGCCCACAAAGAGGGTAGAGGACGCACTGCTAAGCTTTTTTTTAATTGTCTTTGTTTCCGTGATGACGATGTGCTTTGTATAATAGGACGCGCAGTTTTGTGGTAAATCGAGCGGAAAATTGCTAACAATACCCTCCTATGGGGTGAAAAGGGGCTAATACATGCATTTATTAAAGTGTCTAATAGTGTATGGGCTATACACACGATGAGGCGGCCGGACAAATCTCGATTGTCCGGTTTAATACTTACGGACAAACCCAATGTTTGTAGCAAGAAATCTCGATATAGAAACGTGGTCGGAGGCGCCCTTGTCATCGAATGAAATTTCATTCGGTGGCCTCATGGAAAAATTGCAACTATAAGTCCCATATCGATGAACTAAGTGTACTGAGGGATTGAAAGACATGACCGATGCGGCTACAGATCGGTCAAATACAGCTGCACCTTCAGTCCAGATCCGTCCGACCCAAAGAGTACCTACATTGTAATATGGGCCGGCCGGTCCGCATCGTATGTAGCTCGCATAATGGATGACTACTGCAGCCAACTTAGATCTACTTCTTCTTCTATCGTGTCGACATGAGCTACATAATAGCTCATGCCGTGGGAAAAAAAATAGCCAGTCAGCAGGTTGGTAGCGGGGCTGACTGCCCAGGGTGCGCCGGACGATCAATTGAATATCGCCACTCGTAGAGGCTCTTTTAATGCACCCCAATCCAATCCAATTTTCAGATCTATAAATAGTATCTATAAGTACCCAGCTTCAGGTAGGTAGATTTCTTTCTTTCTTTCTTTACCTAACATAATTCGCCAAACGGTTTTTTTCAGTTTTAGTGTACCTACATATGTATGTAACCAACACACCAAAAAATAATTAAATTATTCATTTCGAAAGACATTGGTGTCGATTCTCTTGTTCACGAACTAAACTTATTTTAAACTATCGCTCTCTTTTACTAAAAGTAGATACAAGAAAGGGATGGCAACCATTTTAGAACTGTCAAATTAGTTTACGTGTTACATTTCTTTGTATTTTAGTGGGCACGTTCCGAGATCACGACTAAACTTGTATGGAAAATTTAATTTCGTCTAATTTGACAGCTCTTAAATGGTTGCCATCCTTTTCTTGTATCTACTATTAGTAAAAGAGGGCGATAGTTTAAAATAAGTTTAGTTCGTGAACAAGAGAATCGACACCAATGACTCTCTCATGAAACAACTAAAAGATGATTCATACGACAGGTTTAAATGTAATGAAATGAAACTTTAACAACGTTTTTAACTTAATACATTAAAGAAATACAAGTTAAATATAATTGAAGTGTCACTACACAAGTCAACATCAGAAAGAAAAGACAAAAATTTAAAAGTACATTCGGTTACAAAAGGTTTGATTTAGGTAAGATTTCATTGTAAGATCAGATAAGTTTTTTAATAATTATGTTAGAACAGCCAGTAAGCTAAGATTGTCCTGAAAGTCGCCAGAGCTGATCTTAATCGACCAAATGCCTTAAGAATTAACGGAAATTTATTTTATTAGTATTAAGTCGTTTTAGGTGCGGTCGACCGCACGTCAGTGGTAGCAGTTTGACGTTTGCAGCGCCTTTATTTCGTAAGCAGTAACGCCGGTTTTCGGAGTCAGGTGTTGCCATTGGCATGCGGTCGTCTGTACTTTCCATACAACAGACCTCAGTTTGTTGCACACGTAGTCTTTATGCGGTTGCCAACAGAATCGGCTATCAATTATTAGGCCAATATACATATGGTTTTCAACTACTTCTAATATTGGACATTGACAGGTATCAGCTGGTCTATGCAGGCAAGAGTGTTCATGAGCTTTAATCGCCGGTGTAGTGGTGCATTTATTGTGGGATGAACGTATATGAACAATTTTTGTTTTTGATGCATTAATGACTAAACCATAGAGGAAATGAATATAAATAGAGGGGAATTGTGGGCGGGATAGGCGCGCCGCGCTTTTGAGCAGACGCGCTAATTTAACCATAATCCGCGACATTGCGGCCAGGCTGTGACAGAGTACGTTGCTGTGCGAAAAAATAATAATTATGCCGTCTTGCGCCATTATATCATGCCGAAAAAGAAGCGAGGTGTGTAGTTTAACTAAAGGAGGGATTTCTTTTCATCGGTAAGTCTAAAAACCTTTAATTAGTTGTGATATTTGCAAATATTTTCTTATTATTATGTGATTCATGACAAAAACGATATTATCGCAAACTGATAAAAAATTATACATTGCTTATAAAACATGGATATCGACTTTCACTACGTGAGTAACCGCGTAATGTATTGCGTTTCTTTCGATGTCGCCTTCACCTTATTTGCCTGACTGTCACCAAAATCCCCGCGTATCGATAGTGTAGTAACATATTGAATGCATTATCGATATAATTAATTCGGTGTATACTTTCTGTTTTAAAATAAATATTCCTCATTTTTAGGGTTCCGAAGTCCTGCAAGGAACCCTTATAGTTTCGTCATGTCCGTCCGTCTGTCCGTCTGTCCTAATCCTTTACCGCTTAATAACTTCTACAGTTATAAACATAAGTAAATGAAATTTTGACAAAAAATGGAATAGATATAGATCTCAATTTTAAAAGAATAAAAAAATCTTGATTACGTATTTTAGGGATGGCGCCCATACATGTGAAATGCGATGAAAAATATATTTTTCGCTGCACCCCCTCGTGTGGGGTATCGTTGAATAGGTCTACTAAAATGAAGGTAATGTTTCATACACAACTTTTTTATCAGGTATACCCTCTGCGAAATACAGTTCGCCAAAGTGGCTTGCAATGTGTCCCCCCCCCCTGCCATTTCTAAACTATGCAACGTAGAAACTTATAGTCTTCAACATTGATAGACCTTTATAAAAACTCTCTTTTAAAATTATTTCGAGAATAATGTGATTATAAATTTTTGAGTTATAGTGAGAAAACTGAAAAATACTTAAGACGTCCTAGTTCATAGGTCATTGACCTTAGAGAAAAATTATCGTAGCAAATAATGCTCCTTTAGTTACTTTCTATTTAAAAAAATCACAAAAAGAAACACACTTCTTAAATTTAGCTTCATAAATTTAGCACTAGGTGGCGCTGTTTGCAAAAACTAAAATAGCAATGATTAATATTCGATTTGATTCGTTTGTAATTAGACCTACTTTAAGGAACCGACATGCTCTTGGCCAGTTTTTTTTATTATTTTAAATGCATAATAATTTTATTTTTAGATAGATAGATTCTTTGTCGAAATTATTTATTCGCAATTTCGAGTTTTATAAACCATATTAAAAAAAGGTAAAAACCGACTTAAAAAAGAATAAAATAATAAAATTTGTGTGAAACAGTTTAGGGAGTAGGTGCCTTTGATTCGGATTGATTTAAGAAAAAACTGAAAAAATATAATTATTAAAATATTTTATTTTTATTTTTTTGAAGTCGGTTTTTTTTTAGTTTATTATTTTGAGTGGAATTAACAATAGAAAGACAAGCGATTGCTGTAATCCCGGATAATTTGCTGTCATCCATTGAAGAGTTCCCTCTTTATCTCCTATGACCTTCATCAGATCTTCACCAAATGATTTTTTCTGAATGCAAATGCTTGACTTGTTGATCAATATACCAAAATCGCTATGTGTATGCCTATAATATTTGAGAAGTTACCTCAATTTCACATGAATCCCATCATCAAAACTGGATTTTGATGAAAATGGAACCAATCTGTAAGTATATCCTTTCAAATAAATAAATAATTTTCGTAATCGGTTTATAAATGACGGAGTTCTGAGGTAACAAACATACAAAAAAAAACACAATTGAATTGAGAACCTCCTCCTTTTTTGAAGTCGGTTAAAAATCGGGTTTTAGTCTCGGTTTCCACCAAAACGCAGAGACGAGATGTGACGAGATGTGTCGCAAGCCACCAATAAGACTGCGTTAGATATAGAATAGCTGGTTGACTGGGAGAGAAAGCCAAAGGCATTAAGTCCACCTATGTACATGTAATGTATGAAGTTTAAATAAATAAATGTTGAAGCTAGGCGGTGAAATATGAAAATAATACAATCCTATTGGTTGTTCGACACATATCCTCTCCTCTTCGTTTTGGTGGTTAAATACCTTTGTTATGTATGGAGTTTGGATTACACCCGGTTTTAACAAGTGCTTAAGGAGAATGTAGCAGCCAAGTGTTGCCTCCGTCAGTAAAAAAAAATATCACTCGCTGAATACATAATTTATCGAAAATTCGTTTTTAAAAGTTGAAGTACAGGTACTGTAGTTCAATCAGAAACTATTAACTCTGTAAAATATATTTCGCTGTAGTTGTAGATAGAAAAAATGCCAAAAGTGGCCGTTTTTCGCGTTTACAATTACAGCGAAGTATAATTTACAGAGTTAATAGTTTCTGATTAAACTACAGTACCTGTACTTGTATTCAGCGAGTAATAATTTGTTTACTGATGGGGGCGCCACTTGGCTGCTATATTCCCCTTAAACGTGATCTAAACTTTCGTAATAAGGGGCATATTATTTTATTTTTAGTTTTCAATAAAATACAATACAAAAAACAAAAAGTTTACAAAAAACTAACAAATTTTGACGACTTTAGTATGTTGGGCAGTAATTATTTTATAAGTTACGATTTAAAAATAAAACCAATCCGTAAATATGCAGAATTGTATATCTTATTTACGCAAAACACCAAACCAGGGCTTATAACAAATTTAAAGTAGGTTAAAAATCGAAAAACTACTAAACTACTTTTTATTTTTCGCCATACCTTGCGCTGCTTGTTTTAAAACGTGTCAGACGTTATTTTCAATAATTAAGTATATCATGAAACAGGAACTTTCCAATTCCTTATGTAGGACAAATTATTTTTATTCCAAGACCATGTGCGAAAATCGTTGAAAATATCGATAACATTCATAAAATTAGTTTTTTGTACATGGACATCACTAACGACCTTTTCGAATGTAGTGGTGCGTTCGCACATGGTCGACGTTTATGTGTGACAGACGTGACAGCTAATAGTAGGGCCGCGTTCAGTGTAGTATTTCTTGCACGCGTATGCGTTTAGATATCTAGATACAAGCTAGATACAGTGCTTATGTAGTAGTGAGACGGATAGTGGGAGAGTTAGGCGACACGGGTTTCCGAAGAAACTGTGTACTACACCAATTCCATTCTTATTCAAGTATTCCGTGGTACTTTCCTTATATTTTATGTCGACTGTACTTTCTTTATATTTTATGTGTTTTATGTTTTACTGTTTTTTGTATACACCTGTTAGTTACCTGTTTGTGTTTCTGTTGCACTATTATTTAATGGACAATAAACCATTTTTTTTTCTTTCATGTTTTTTTTTAAATTATAGTGAGCGGCAAACGAGCAAGCGAGTCACCTGATGGTAAGCAATCTCCGCCGCCCATGGACATCTGCAACACCAGTAGCTCAATTCACGTAACTAAAAAATTGCAGTTGCAGTTAAGTTTTGGTCAAAACAACGCTTTTCGTATATTGTCTTCGGTAGTCGCTGTCAGATACCTACGAATTGCAGCGTCACTGCAACTTGATCGGCGCGTCATGAAATTATGTGAATTATGGCCCAGGGGAGTCGCCGGTGCGTTGCCGACCTTTTAAAAAGACATGCTTTTGTCTTGAAGGCTCCCATGTCGAATTTGTTCGGGAAAACCGCTGACGGAAGTCATAATGTCATTATTATCAATTGGTTTTTAATTTTCTGCGACACCCATAAAGAGCATAGGTGAGTTATATTCCAGGAACCCCAAAGAATGGTCTTTTGGAAGTCACTAAAAACGAATAGCTAACTAGGTACGACTAAGGGATTCAGCAGAGGATGGGCAGCAGCGTTATCTGAGTATATAACCAATCAACTGTGATCACCAACCCGCCTGCCAAGCGTGGCGATTATGGCATATTGATGGAGGCCTATGTCCATGGAGCAGTGGACGTCTTACGGCTGAAATGATGATGATGATGATGAAAAACAAGTCGTAGTTAATAATTATAACTTCTGCACCCAATTGTACACAATCTCGCTACAGTCCAGTAAAGAGACGTTTTATTAAAATTCAATGATAATAAAACAGGTAAGCGCCTACCCCACGAAGAAATCTGTTCTCCATGGCCTACCCACATTGCTGACATCAAAATATTTTACAATAGCACTAAATTCATAAAGTAATGTCTGTGCTCGCGAATAAAGTCGATGCAATGCGCATGATTGTTTATTCATTCGATAGATGTGCAGAAGTAAGGATACGGGGACGCGTATTGTCACATTACCACCATAGACCGTTTGTAGGAACACCATGATTTTTTTACAAATGGTATACAGTACCCGTCCATATTTATGGCGGCTCTGAAGTTAGCGCTAGCGCTGCCCTGCATCCCTTACAACGATTGAGGCCCGCGCAATCCAAAATTTTATTACTGCGAAGGCATACGCCGCATCTTCAGAGCCGCGCGCCATCATAAAGATTCGTGCGTACTGTTGTAACGACCAGCCCAAGCTAAAAACGTAGAAGTATGTAAAAGAAACGTATATTACATGTCTATTAAAATATTTAATCACCTACCCCAGAATCTTAGTAAACTATCTCTGACATTATTTAAAAAGACATTATTCATGTTGTTTTAAAGTAAAAATTATTATTAATTAATACGATAAGTCAGTAATATTTAAAATATATATAAATTAATACCAATTAATTATGTAAGCCTAATTCATTATGTACCTACTGTTGACATTTTCTATTATGTACCCCAAGTATGTTTGCACGTCATACGTGACAGGATATGTTGCAACATTTATTTTTGTAACAGCTATATTATGTACAATATTCTAGCAAATAAATAATTTGATTTGATTTGATCTGTTAGTGCCAGATGGCCCGTTTATGTCTTTTGTTCGCAAGTGCTTCCTACGAAGCACGGGTGATGTTTGACCATATATATAATTAATAAATGCGTGGCACCAATATGTGGTGCAGTATTACTCTTTTTACAAAGCCATCCGCAGTGTCCACACCATTTGCTGTGCATGGTCTGGGTTAAACATGGGCTGGGCCTTAGGGAAGAGAGATTCTTGAATGGTGACCAATGAATAATAAATCCAGAAGTAGACGGGAAATAATTATTAGGAAGATGATAATGACACTAGACAAAATTATTCAGATCCTCTTCCTTTCTTGCGTTATAACGGTTCGCACTTTTTTTTAAATAGTACTTGATCACTTGTACAACATAGCTCGCTAGCTTCGTTTAAGCCAGCTCTTCAGCAGGGAACAAGGGACAAGTAAGCCAGGGTTGCCAGATGAGTACAAGTGGATTATCGTACCGATGTTCTAAAATTATCGTATATCAAGGAATTTAGTGAAATATTATCGTAAACAGTGCTGAGCTACGAACAAAAACAATGATTTTCAGCATCAAAATTATCGTATTTCTGCGTATTTCAATCAATTTTGTATCGTACCAGAGCCAAAATTATCGTATATTTACGATAATTATCGTACGTCTGGCAACGCTGAAGTAAGCAAATGCCTCATGGGCTGAATGAGGCTCCGTAATCGCATTCGTTGCCGTGTGTTGTGTGGTGCCCGGAATTGAAAAATAATAGACCACCCCTCTTTACCCATGGGTGTCGTAAAAGGAGACTAGGGTTAAAATCCAGGAGGATGGGCAGCAGCGTCCTCCTATATGCACTGACATCTTGCAAACATCACTCACTGTGGTCACCAACACACCTACCCAGCGTGGTGACTAACGGGCATACATTCCTTATCACCTTGGGAAAGGCCTATTTCCAGCAGTGGACTACTATAGGCTGTGTTTTTGAATCGCATTCAGTATTGGAGGAGTCTATTCAGATCCTATAACTCTACAAAATAATTGAAGCATTATTTGTGGGACAAAAATTCTCTAAAAAAATCTCTTGGTCCTCAAAGAGTATTCCAAAACTCTGGACACAAGCTTCGCGTAGTTAAGGAAGGCTGTTCATTTGCGCAGGAGTCGCAGCATGGCGGCGTGCGCACGCGCCGTACCCCGCCGTCACTATTACCATACGTGGGACGCACAACTGACAATTGAATTAATATTATATTAACTGCTATATTATTTAAATTGAAGCGTTCCTATAATAGGCGAATACATTTAAATAGCGTTGATATTAGCATAATTTTGTGTCGGTATTTCTGTTGTTTTTGATAGGGTTAATTTATTTAAATTGTGTCTTATACTCATTAGTAGGCACTCAATTAAATTACTTTTTAATTTTCACCTCAACTAAAAACATTCATTATTTCTGAGCTCATATGGGGATGCAGTTGACCTCTTGTTGCAACTAACCGTTTTGCCTCTTTCAATTTATTATGCAAGAGCAGTATTGACACTGTGAGACGCTTTTAATACTAAACAGTCAAGACCCAAGAGTCTTAATAAGTAGAACATAGATTCCTTTCAAATCACAGTTTCAAATAGTAGAACAATTGGTCAGGGCAAATGGACATCACAGCCGTAACCGGTAGTTCAAGGTTCAATAAGCATAATCTGGTGGTCTTCAAGGCTCGAGTTTTTGCCGGACAAGCGTGTATCATCGTTGACCGCACCATTGCTGAACATCAGGTGAGGTGGCGGTCAAACGCAAGCCCAAGAGGCATAAAAAAACGATACAATTTTAAACAAGACGTGACAAACACAAGTTTCAATAAATATCCAAAGTTCATGACTATCCACATCTTACTCCAAGTTCCAAAGATCAAAATCTCGTTGTATAGGTGTCGCGGCAGGCTGCGCAGGAGTGGGCGCGACATCACGCTGCGCGACACGCCGTGCGCATCGTACCGACACGTATTTTAACTTTACATACTACGCTTTTATTACGTCACCTACACTTCCTTAATGTTTCTACAATTATTATAAGATTGTTCACTACTTCTTATTAATGTTAGTTTCTGCTTTATTCTTGTTATGGCAATTATTATTTTGTTTTTGGTTCCTGTAATAATTGTCCTTTCTTAAAGTATCAAGAAATTTAACACTATTAGTATAGGTAGAGGTACCTATCTGGTTTTCAGATTTTATGCTATGTATAAATACTACCAAATCCTGGTTATTGCATTGAAGTGTTTACTTTCTAATATCCTGATCACAATTTTTTTTTAGTACAGGATGGCGAAACGAGCTAAAGGCCCTCCTGATGTTAGCCTTTTACCATAACAGCTGCTATAGAATAGAAAACTGTAGAGATCGCGAAAACCTAAGAAATTATTATATTTTTTTTCTTTTTTTTTCTTTCATGATGGATTGTGTGAGTATGGCCAGTAAGGGTTCTCGAACATGATGTCATGCACTCATGCCCCAATAAGTTCTTCAGGATCGCTTACAAACAAATTTGGTCTGTCCGCTTGTTTGTTTTCCCCGCGCTGATGTATGGAGGCATAAATAATGCCGGCCCGGGGCGATCCAATTACCGGTCGGACAACCCGGCCGGTGTTTTGCTTACATTTGTTAACCCATAAAACTTACAGACAGTGTTTGATTTGGACGATTTTATACGATCGGATTGCTTAATTTTTTGGTGTGTGCAAGATGCTGAAAATATTTGGAGTAGATATACAAAGTACTTATAAGGATTCAAAACGCGTGGTAATTGTAGAGATATTTGAATATATTACGTACAGTTTTCGATCCGTTTGATATGTAGGATAATAGCTATAGGAGGATCCTATACTCATCATCATCATTTCAGCCGAAAGACTTCCACTGCTGGACACAGGCCTCCCCCAAGCATATGTCGGGGGGATATGCCATCGCCATGCTTGGCAAGCGGGTTGGCGATCGCAGTTGGTTGGTTAAATACTCCGAGAACGCTGCTGCCCATCCTCTGGTGAATCCCTTAGTCGCCTTTTACAACACCCATGAGGAGATATAGGGTGGTGCAATTCTTTACGTCCGGCACCACACAGAACCCCTATCCTATCCTACTTCCTACTAATATTATAAACGTGAAAGTTTGTGAGGATGTGAGGATGTTTGTTACTCTTTCACGCAAAAACTACTTTATGGATTTTAATTTTTGACACACAGATAGAAAATAACTCGGATTAACATATAGGCTACTTTTTATCTCGGGAAGATGAACAGTCCCCGAGGGATGCGCAATAAACGACATTCACGCGGACGAAGTCGCGGGTATAGGCTGATCTAAATAGGCAAAGAAAAAACGGTTCAGTTCAATTTTCTCCTCTGTTTGTAAACCGTATTTCTATTCTTTTTTTGTTAAGTAGCTTTTGACAAGCTTTAAGCGTCTGCTACACGGTGATAAACCAGCCTCCCCACCAAGGTGACCTTGCTGGTTTCCAACCATGTAGACAGTGGTTTGTCACCAAATTTAGTTTGACGACGGCTGTCAGAGGCCAATCTCCCACCAAGGTCACCTTGGTGGGGAGGCTGGTTGCTCAACGTGTAGCACCGCTTTAGCGTTATGAAAAAAATTTAAAATAGTTTTTTTTCGGCATAGTTCAATTATATGTGTGGTGTTTTCGTGATTTTTAATAGACTGAAAACAAGACTGCGAAAAAGTACTGCTGATTGCTTTTTAATTATTTCAAATCTAAGGGCTCGTGGCTAAGTAGCAAGCGTGTGTATTGTACGATCTGCAAGGCTAGCCGCGGTCAGTCTGTGCATGGGTGACCGTTTCGTTACACATCGAGACCCCTTCGTGCCTCTGAGAGCACGTAAAGCTGTCGGTCCTGCGCCTGATCTCTCTCCGGTCGTGTCGAATTGCCGTCCCATCGGATTATGAGAGTGAGGGAATAGAGAGTGCACCTGTGTTTGCGCACACACTTGTGCACTATAATATGTCCCGCGCAGATGGCTTTGGCTAGTCTCCATTGAGATTGGCCGCCGTGACCGAAATTCGGCCGGGAGGACATTAATTATTTCAAATCTATAGCACAGACATAGTAAAACATGTAGACGAAGTGCTACAAACAATCATAGTGAAGCCAACAAACCACTGTACAAACCAGCGCTTATGCACACACATGTACTTCAAACTGTGCTCTTCGCTCTCGGTACACATGTCGCGGTATCGTCCAGAAAGCATCACGAAAACATTAATATCACTCAGTTGCATGGTGTATGCGTAAGCGCAGGTTTGTACACGGAGGAGCAAGGTTTTGTTGGCTTCACTATGATTGTTCGCAGCACTTCGTATAGTATCTATAGAGACTATGCGTCCTTGAAGTGTTAAAGTTGGCGATGAAGCGTCGTTAATTGCTTTATTTTGGAAGTGTTAGGTTTCTCCATTACCTGTTCATAATATTATAATTACCTACATATTATATGCTGCAAAAAAAAGCATAAATAATGAATAATAAGCGTGGCGATTATGGCATATCCCCGCCTTAATTGGGGGAGGCCTATGTCCAGCAGTGGACTGCGATAGGCTGAGTTGATATGTCCAGTAGTGGACATCTTTCGGCTGTAATGATGATGATAACGATTATATGCTGTCCTGTGTATGTGTATTGAAGCGTACCCAAACACGGTTCTAATTTGTAAGTGGTGCCATGAAGATGAAAGCTCAAATGAAATCAATAAGCAAACCTTTCTTCAAACATTTTACATTTCGCAAGTCGGTGATAGATTTCCTGTCTTATACCAACAGCCGACAGCCTCTTTTCAATAAGTCAAGTCGTGAGTGTAAATTAAAAATTAATAAATATCATTCTTCGTATCATTAATTTAAAGTCAGGGTCTAAATAAATCGCGCGGTAACGTTCACTTGGGATAGTGTAACAAAGTAAGCGTTTAGCGATTAGGTAGGTTTTTTTAGGAATTACGAATGTTATCATATAGATAGATAGATAGAATTTTATTTTCTCCCACTTGCTCGAAAATTGGTTCAATATTCAAAAAAAAGAATACATTAATAGGCTCTTTTCCGTACGCAACGAAACAAAGGCCGGTAATATCCAACACGACAATAATATAAATTACTGGACAATTTTTATTTTTAAATTATGCTACCGAGGTTTTTAAGTGACACACTTATAATAAACAAAGTTTAACCGGATTAAATCGCGTATATTATTTAAATTGGTTTTCCTGACGTTTCGAAAGCTTTGCAGCATTACACACTTACATAAATTAGGTATTGTTAGGTACAAAATATTTACCATTATAAAGGCTGAATGCGCATTTTTTTTCCAAAACTTTGAAAATAGAACAAGAACCGCCCGCGGACGAATTGGCACGAATAAAAATTAGATACTGTTGAATTAATTTGTGTATTGTTTCCTCGCAAATGAGAGAAAAGTACTATACAAGTCTCGGCCGAAATAGCAATTAACGGCCTCGTTTATTTAAAAAGGACTCGGCTGGTGCCTCGTCCTTTTAAAATCATTTGGGAAGTACACGGCTTCGCCTCGTACTTCCAATATTACTCGGCCGTCAATAAAATTGCTTCATATCAGGTTTCGACAGTAATGTACTATTATTGTACACCATTAATAACATATACTTACATAGGTATCTACCTACCTGAAAAGTAAGTAAAACTTCATCGTGTCATTCATATCATTATTATCATCACCTGGGTGATGACAAACGATTATTATTGTATAGATAAGAGCATCCTGTCGTCTGTGAAGATTGATTTTATTATGATAAGGGATGGCAAAACGAGCTAAAGGCCCACACCGATGTTAAGCCACCTTTGCCCATAACAACTGCAATACCGCCAAGGTTGATGCCTAAATAGTATTGCAAATCGTGTTCGCCAATCTGAGACATGTAGATGGAAAGTCTCACATGATTGTAATTTCACCGGCACCCGTACCCTTCGCACCGAAACACAGCAATGCAAACATTTCAGTTTGGTGGAATTCCCAGAAACACGTGAATATAAAAAAGCTGTCGTTTCATGTAAAGACAAAATATTGCTATAGAGGTAGAAAGAGTACATGGAATGGATGACAAAATTACAAAACTAGGATGAGATAACCTTAAAAGAAAAAAAACCTATTGGTAATTCTGTAGGCATAACTTTTTTTCAGAAATGGCAACATACATCAACAATCATACCATCAGTACCTATCAGTTCGGTATCATATCCATGCGAATCAAATATCATTATCTTTAACCCAAAGGTGGGGTTTGTTGGGTTTTAACCCAAAGGTTGACTGACTGGTAGAGAATGCCATATGACTTTAAATCCGTCATATGAACCGGTTTTAGCGCGTAAAAGTTTAAATAAATAAATAATGTCAATTTTCGTCCCGCTACCAAGTCAACCCGCTCTCATACCGCCCCCAGCCTGACGCTGTCTGTCACGAAAAGCAACTTTGACTGATACACTGTCTAATTGATAGCTTGACTTATGAGCTTCACAATAAAAAAACTTTAATTGACAAGGCAAAAATAACTGCAAGCGCGAGTTGAGTTATGGGAAGTGGGTTTTTTGCTAATTTAATAAAGAGAAAAATGGATCGATTCCTTTGTGAAAGTAGGCTAGATTCGGAAGGTAGAGGACCAAGTATAATAGCGTATTATGCATGGAAAAAGTCTATATCCAGCAGTCGTTTGCGATAATCTGAGTTTAGTTGATGGATCATTATCATCGTCATCATTTCAGCCGAAAGACGTCCACTGCTGGATATAGGCCTCACCCAATGGTCGGATATGCCATTATCGCCACGCTTGGCAGGCGGGTTGGCGATCGCAGTTGGTTGGTTAAATACTCAGATAACGCTGCTGCCCATCCTCTGGTGAATCCCTTAGTCGCCTTTTACGACACCCATGAGAAGATATAGGGTGGGGCAATTCTTTACGTCCGGCGCTACACGGAACACATCGGAACAGTTGATTGATAGAAGTAGGTTATTCTTTAAAGGGCAAATAGTGTGATTCCTGATTAATATTTTAACATCTCATATAGTTTTATGTATAAACTAGCTGGCACCTGTGGCATCGCTCCCGTGTTTTCTTCATACAAACTTTCAATCCCTAATTAACCCCCTTACAGGATGAAATAAAAAAAAAACCTTTAAAGATAAAGATCTTTTTTTTTTTAAGATTTATTTGCAAAAAAATGTGTATATAAACCTTTTTTTGAACCTTTTGAACCTTTTTTTGGTGTTCTATAAGTATTATAAGTATGTATTTACAAAAAAAAAGTATATAAGTATTATATCCATTGTCTAGTACCCATAGTACAAGCTCTGCTTAGTTTGGGACTAGATAGTGCTATGTAAAAAATGTTCCAAATATTTATTAATTTATCACCTTTTGATGAAATTTTGAGCTAAGAAGAAATGTCGACTGTTGTCAGTTGTCAATTTAACTGTAACTGTACTAATTTGTCATGGAATTTTATTGTAAAGTATTATGTATAAGTATCGTACTATTAGGTTATTTACGTTGTTGTGTGCGTCAAATGGAGCGCAAGAATAAAATCTTTTTCATTCTTGCTTTCTTGTACCGTAGATGCGATTAGGTACAAACACAATTTTTTTGATGTATAAGCACTCAGGTCAAGATTTCACGCGGACGCGATTTCCTTACCAAGTGAAACAGTTGAGATTCTAAATCATTTTGATGCGGAACCCTAAAAGCTCGCCCCAGCTTATTAAACCCTTTTAGTATGCGCTTTGGTTTAGTCTAATTGAGTTGAGCCAAGAGGTTAATTTCTTGTATAGATAAATTATAGTTTTCTTATGCAAATGTTTGAGGCCTGTTTCGAAAATAATTAAATTCGTTTCTGGCCTGAGGCCTGGATACATTAGATACTGTTTGTTAATGTTTTATGTGATTAGGAAGTTCATTCTTTTAATTTATTGTTTTAGCTTTCGTTTGTTTGGCTTAGGATATAAATTAGATGTCAAAAGTAGGTATTGTTGGCAACAATACTGATTGTAGAACTGAATTGCAGCTATCAAATCAAGACAAACAAAACGATTTGAGAATCGAACGGATTCGGAAACGCTATTCATAGTTCTTTAATTTTACATCGAGTGCCCTCCGAAAACAAATAGCTCTCGGAAGTTACGCGTTACGTTTCCGAATCCATTCGGTTCTCAAATCGTTTTGTTTCATAATAAAACTAGTTTAACCGGATTACATCGCGTATTATTATTAAAATTAATTTTTCTGACGTTTCGAATGCTTTGCAGCATTCGTGGTCGCAGGAAGTGGTCGTTTTATTTCGTTTGTCGGTCAAATTTCACTTCGGAAACGAAAACTTTTCGAACGTTTTTGAATAGCACCCTTGATCCACACATTAATCGGTGGACCGGGATCGAACTCAGTACCTCCTGCATGGAAGGCAAGCGTTCAACCACTAGGCTATCACAGATGTTTATACATATTAGATGCTAATAAAGGATCGAATCGATTGCTTAATGATATACGAATGATTAATTTAAGCTTTCCAAAATCAGCCCAGCAAATTAATAAATATTTTAGCGCAAATCAAACTCACACAATCAAAAACATATTTACACAATCAAAAAGACATAAAAACAAAACAAAGATGTCTACGTAAATTAAGTACCTATGTACCTAATGATTAAAACGGAGATTACGAAACAGACCAATCCGGGCCGGATTTTAGCTCCCCATATTTGCATTCCTAATGAAATTCCCTAATAATTGTTATCGTAAACATTAATCGCGTTTCTATACCTAATGCCACCCAATCACCTCGCGTTATTGCTTTTAATTATGATTCTTTAGGGACCAAAGCCGACGTCTCTAGATATTTTAAAATCAGTAAAAATGTGTATACGTTAACACACACGTTGAAGTTTCGTTCTTTGAATAAAAACCTCAAATATTCGACGTGAACGCACGCGTTATGAGCCAAAATTACATCCGACGACTCTTAAGGTACAGTTGGCAGTAAATATCTTACATAAGTAGGTCGTTACAGGCATTAATGTTTTGTAGGACGCGATGTATGGCCGACGGGACCGTTCTAAAATGGCCGACCGGTATTTGTTTAAAATAAGGCGCCCTAGTTCTAATATCGTAAATTACAACTAATTTCGTTCGTTATTAAATTTTGTACCGAACGGTCTAAACGCTTTCGGGTATCGGTATTGAGTTTTGATTTGTGAGAAATTAAAAATATTAGTTTCATAAATTGGAATTATCCGAGACACCGAAAAATTCAAGATATTCTCGATGATTTTAATGAAAATTAACAGAATTATTGAGCAACACACTCGCGGCCCGAGGCGAGTCAAAAGCGGATGCATCTTTTACAATCAGGTGATATACGAGCGAGTGCAAGCGCCGATATCAAATAAAATATGCGCGAGAATATAACGAGGCTCTCCATTTAAAAATTAACTTAACAAACAAACGTAATATATTGTGGTTAAATTTCAATATGAAAATGGCGGCGGAGTAGACGGCCGACAATAAGTCAGCCCGACGACTTCGCTTTAAGATACATTTTATACAAACACACAATTTTTCACAAGAGTTATTGTGTTTGTGTTCAATAATGATTTGTACGTAGGTAATGAATTAATTTTAGGCGTTCAATTCGTGAGTTAATTGACTTTAGCTTTGGTTCTATATCATGAGTTAGTTAAGAACACATCCATTGATGTTAAGAAATAAAAAATATTAATTAAGCGCCGAGTGATGTATTACATGATTAATTCTAAAGTAAATAGGTGAGCCAAGGCTGCATCATCTAATTTAGTGTACCTGTGTGTCGAGTATTAATTTCACTAATCACAGATCATGTCAAATCGTGTGATGACTGGATATGTGCAATATTCTACTTATATCCACTGAATATAAACGTGAAAGTTAGTGAGGATGTACCAGGCCCCTCAGAAAGTATTGCGAAAAAAGGTTTTTATATATGGGAGACTGGCCAGTTATAATGTTTTTCGAAAATATGATTATTTATAAGTAAAAATAAGTAAGTTCCAATTTCAAAATTTCCCTCCACATTTTTTGCGAGTTAATTCAAAGTATTGTGTCTCACTGAAATATGGATCTGCGCCGGGAACATTTTAGAGCTATGATTTTATACGATTTCAAGTGTCGCCTGAAACCGGATGAATCGTACGATAGACTTCAAATGGCATTCATGGATGAAGGCCCTTCCAAGGCAACCGTGTATCGTTGGTATAACGAATTCAAGCGCGGTCGACCAACTTTGGGGGATGACGAAAGAAGCGGTCGCCCTTTGACGGCTGTTACCGAAGAAAACGTGCTAGCAGTGAAAAATTTAATCCAAGACAATAGGCGAATTACATATCAGGAGATTCAACACATATTGAAGATTGGATCGGGAAGCGTTCACGAGATTCTACACAGCCATCTTCGCGTGAGGAGGATAGTATCACGCTGGGTGCCGCACAACCTCACCGATGCTCAGAAGCAGGCCCGGGTGGAATGGTGCCGTGATATGCTTAACAAATTTGAAGCAGACTCGTCTCGGCGTGTTTACGACATCTTTACAGGTGATGAGTCCTGGATTTATCAATACGACCCAGAAACCAAGCGCCAGTCGACTGTTTGGGTGTTTCAAAATGAGCCAACGCCTACCAAAGTGAAGCGATCTAGAAGCGGGGGTAAGATTTTGATCGCTAGCTTTTTTAATTTGACTGGCCACTTGGTATCAATTCCCTTACGGGATCAAAGAAGCATTAATGCCGAATGGTATACTACCAAATGTTTGCCAGAAGTTTTCTCTGTTATAAGCAACAAGCGACCAAACACAGGGCTCCGCGGGCTACTGCTCCACCACGACAATGCACCTGCGCACACTGCACTCAAAACGAGGGACTTCCTGGACAGCACGCCAGTCAAACTCCTGGGTCACCCTCCTTACAGCCCTGATCTAGCACCGTGTGACTTCTTTTTATTCCCAAAAATAAAAAATCAGCTCAAAGGGATACAATTTTCGTCGCCGGAAGATGCGCTGGCTGCGTTCGAGCAGGCTGTAAACGAGGTGTCTGCGGCGGACTGGAAAAAGTGTTTTGAAAACTGGTTTAGGCGCATGAATCTTTGTATAGAGGCTGGTGGAAAGTACTTTGAAAAGATTTGATAAAAATATATGTACGTATAGAACAATTTTTTTTAGTTTCGCAAAACTTTCTGAGTGTCCCACGTATGGATGATTGTTACTCTTTCACGCAAAAATTAATGTATGGATTTTAATGAAATTTGGCTCACAAATAGAACATAACCCAAATTAACATACTGGCTACTTTTTACCCCTAGATTGACGACGTCTGTGTCTGGGTGTTTCTTATGTATTATAAGCAAGTATTTACAAAAAAAAAGTATACATATAAGTATTATATCCATTGTCTAGTACCCATAGTACAAGCTCTGCTTAGTTTGGGACTAGATGGTGCTGTTTAAAAATGTACCAAAAATTTTTTTTCCGGAATAAAGACTAGCCTTTATGTTAATCCGGGTTAGGTCTATCCGTTCGCTAAATTTCATTCAAATCTGTTGTCGTTTCAGCGTAATTGAGCAACAAACATCCAAATATCTTCAGAAACTTTTACGTTTAGGTATTTATATGAAATAAGTATTATTAGGATACGTTTAATTTATTTATTCATAGCACATCTATTTTATAGGTAAGTCAAAAAGGTGAGGTTTCAAACGCATCGGGAAGTCCTCGGGGCAATATAAAAAATAAAAACGTAATTGCATTGTACTGACAATGTTCAGATTTACTGCTAAGCAACGACCTCTATGTAACCAACGATCTCTATGTAAACATATAATTCAATGCTGCTATGTAACATTAAGCACAGCAGAAGCTTAAGTTTTACACAATTTGTAAATATTGAGTTAAGTTTTGTGCTATTCCACGGTTAGCATTATAGTATGGCAGTTACAGTTAACTTATAGGTCTTGCGTTACAGTCACAAAACTACCTTTATACATACCTACACTAAAAGATTAAACACAAACTTTTGTAGCGTACAAAAGGACAAACTTATATATATGTTTACTTCGATCTCTTTTAATCCACCCCTTTCTTAAAAAAATAAGATAAAAAAAAAAAAAAAAAAAAAAAAAAAAGAAAAGTAAGATCTTGGGCCCTGTGCAGAGCCCGGATGGTACCTGGCGGATCAGGAAGAACGCTGAGATATTCAAAGTTTACCAAATTTTTTTACTTTTTGATGTATAACTATAATTCTAAAGGTGCGTCTGATGATGAGTGATGAATTTGTTCAAGATTATTAAGATTAGAGGGAAAAGAAAAACGTGTGTGGTCAGAGCACCCCGTCACGCACACACGCACAGAACACTAGAAAGAGAGAGCGCGTGGTGTGCGTATGTGCCTGCTCATAACGCAAAAATCTTACGTGACGTTACAATTTCTCCAGAATCATACCGCAAGCCGCGAAAAGGAACTTCGATAGCCGTTTTCCTTTTTCTTTAAACGCAATCTACTTCAGCAGTCAACAAAATCTTATCTCGTCATCATCATCATCATTTTAGCCGAAAGACGTCCACTGCTTCATATGCCTCCCCCAAACACCGCCACGACCGGTCTTGCGCTTTCGGCATCCAACGGATTCCAACGACCTTCACCAGGTCGTCAGTCCACCTTGTGGGAGGCCATGATGCGCCTTCTAGTACGCGGTTGCCACTCCAGGACTTTACGGCCCCATCGGCTATCCATTCTGCGAGCAATGTACCCCGCCCACTGCCACTTATTTTGGCAATTATTCGGGCTATGTCAGTTACCTTGGTTCTCCTGCGAATTTCTTTTCTGATTCGATCACGCAGGGACACTCTAAGCATAGCCCTCTCCATTGCCCTTTGAGTGACTTTGAGCCTTCTTATCAGGCCCATTGTGAGCGACCACGTTTCAGTGCCGTAAATAATTACTGGCAACCTGACAACACACACTGGTCAAAGTCTTGAGACACTGCGGTATTTGTGACGAGAAGATTCGTAGCTTCCCGAACGCTGCCCAACCGAGTCGGATTCGACGATTGACCTCTTTCTCGAAGTTGGACCTACCTAACTGGAAAATCTTTTCTACACCCTATAAAAAGTATCGAAAGCTTATTCCGCTCAATAGATACACCATACTCATACACCGCTAAATGATATTTCAATAGTTTGTATTGCAATCGGTGCACGCAGCGGGTCGTCGGCAATTAATAATTATTTAATAAGTCTCTCATTAAGTGGCCGCTCAACGCAATCAGGACCGGACTAAGTTATTGCCGTAGCACCTACGAGTATGATCGGGAAGATAAGTGCTGGGATAATTATATTAATGGTATTGGTATCATAAAAGTGTGTTAGTGTAGATCAGTGATTGAGATTGGCTGAGGGGTAGGTAACGTAGATCATGTTGGGGTCAGCTTAACATTTTTTTATTTTTTTTAATAATAATGTAGTTATTTGGAAACACGTCTGTAAGGGACCTAACTAAAGGCCTATGAAATTAAAAGCAGCGGACTGTAAAACTGTTATAATAACGACAAGTACAGATAATGGACTGGCTCTGAGTGCGCGCGCGCGTCATCCGTCAAGTTCGGAAGCGAAGTCGAGTTGGTTTCCACGCCCGCGCACAGCGCACATGAATGCGCCCCCCGCGCCGCTGTCTCGTCGCCGTGACGTCACCAGCCGAGCCGCCGTCCGATGATAGCCGACGGCGCCCGAACACGTCATTTAGTAATAAGTTATCAGATCAGTAACTGCACTATCGATTTGGGTATACCTGTAATGGTAGCTGTATGTAAGTTAAAAATAAATAATAATAAAAATAATGTTGCTAAAAAGGAACAAATAGATTTTGAGTAACTCCGAAAACAATCTCTGTAAGCCCACACTTAAAATAACTAAATAACAGCCATTTCGAATAATACCTAGTATAGTAGGTATTATACAATGTGAAATAACTGAAAACCTCTTAAGGGGTCATTGTACTCATCAGTATGAACAAATTTTACTATGGCGCCAATCCTGAAATCGCGAAAAAGAATTCAGCTGTTCTCTACATTTTGTCGATTTATGAGAACAAATGTGGTGAACAGCTGTTTTTTTTTTTGCGATTAGAAGAAATTTTACAATATAATTTCCTACGCAGTCCACATGCTATTTGTCTACGACAGTACCGCATTACACTGACCGCATTGCCGGCGGCTATGGGCGGGATGGGCGGAGGTCTGGGCGGCCCGCCCCTCGCGCTTGACAATTGAATCAGAGCCTTATCATGCGCACCCAATTATAAGCAGTGATTCATGAAATACAGTGATAGCCCCACGGCTATCCCTGTAGGGGGTTTATTAAATTATTTTGTTTTTAGGATTCTGTACCCAAAGGTTCGGGCGGGACCATAGAAATATAAAATATTTGAGGGACATTTTTACACAGCACCATCTAGTCCCAAACTAAGCAGAGCTTGTACTACGGGTACTAGACAATGGATAAGATACTTGCATACTTTTTTTTTGTAAATACATACTTATAATACATAAGAACCACCCAGATCAACACAAACACTTATGTTCATCACACAAATATTTGTGTTTAAATTGTGGAAAGAAAAAATCGCTCACGAGCAGGATTCGAACCTGCGACTCTTGGCTCAGTGCGTCAGTGCTTTAGCCACTAAGCTACCGTGAACACTGCTCGTGGTATCGAAATTCTCGTCCACTTGGCACGTTGACTTTGGGTGACGTCAGCGATATCTTATTAAGAAACAGTGTTTCTTAACCGACTCGACTAACTTTGCAGTTAATTCAAAGTCGTATAGATATGCCTACCCTTACTAATAATTTTATTATTTTTTACGCATTTACGCATGCGAAGCGAAATCTTACGATTTAAATTGTGGAAAGAAAAAACCGCTCAAGAGCAGGATTCGAACCTGCGACTCTTGGCTCAGTACATCAGTGCTTTAGCCACTAAATAAGTGCTTTAGACACTCAAACCACTAGACCACAGACGTCGTCAAATTAAATAATAAATAAATCTCAATCTCTTAATAAGGTAATAGAATTAGTAAAGGCACGTGAACTTGTCGCCGCGTGCAGGTGTCTCGTAGGACACCAGTGCGCGAACCGTTTGCTTGATCATCAGTGCTGTTTTGGACGCGGAGTGACTAAAACTGTATTTTGCAGCATATCTACCAGCGGAACTTTATTTGGCTTAATTAATTTTGCATTGAATGCTAGAAACATGGTGGGCGTGATGCGTTATGTGTTGGTAGCGGCGAACCAGCGACACGCGTTCCAGTATTGAAAGACAGTAGATAACATTTCTATTCCTACCTTATTATTTAGATTTCTATGGGACAGACGGACGCACATTTAATGTATTTACTGGAAGAAACCGAAGAAGCCATAAGCTAGGGCAGTTGCTTATATACAGCTTATTGGTGATACCTATACATATAGGTATATGCTGAAATTTGAATCGCTTATTTCCCGAAAAGGATTAATTGTACTCTTTATTATGAACAACTAAAATACAATCAGTTGGTTTTTTTTTTATATATATTTATTTTCGGAGTTTCAGGGTTGGTCCCATAGTAAAAGTTGTTCATAATGATGAGTACACACGTCTACACATCAAGCTGTACATTTCCAGTATAAGCTGATCTCGCATTGTATAGGTTTTCCTTACAACGCGTCAGCCTTTACTGGTTTTGTACAGCTTGATGTGTAGCCGTGTGTACATAGGTGTGAGATCTGTGGTACAATTAATCCTTTTCGGGAAATAAGCGATTCAAATTTCAACATGTAGGTATATGTATATATAAGGTTCTACATTATTTATCTAAAATAGGCAATTAAAGACATACTCTACGAATGATAAAGAAGTCATAGTCATAACAACTGTCAAATTTATACATTTTAAACCATACTAAAGATAAACTCACTAGCTCCGTATTATTTTTGAAAATAATTTTTTTTTTTCTTTTTGTACATATCATGAATGTCCAGTGAATGGCCCAGTGTATGTCATTCACAAAGAAATAAGGCTAAGGCGTATGCTGAGATGCAGGCGACGCAGTTCCCCACAGCGCAGGGCAGAGCAGATTTAGTAACTTATGAACACAGACCAGTAAGCTACAAGACTCCGCATAAACAAAGTTTTGTATTCGAACGCAGTCGTAAAACGTTGGTGGGGTGAGGGGGGCCGACGGCGCGTTATGATTGGCCAGCTCAAAAGTTCGGTGGTATGATTCCTTATGATTGGTGCCGCTCGCTGACTGAGTCACGTTCCGATTGGCGGAGGGACGTATGATATGCAGTGGTAGAGCATATGCGTTGTGACCGGGGGTGTCCAGCTAACCGGCGTCTAGAGGCTTACTGGTCTATGCTTATGAACAAGCACAGAGCTGAGCTGCGACGCACGCACGTAAAACACAGTCATTGTGTCAAATGTCATGTGTGTCATTCATTAATAATATGTCTGCGACAACGCGACAACTGCCTTGCCCTGCAAATTCTGTATTACTCTGAGCTACTCAGATTTTTGAATATATCTGTGCTTAGCTGCTTCTCCTGCATCTAAGCATACGCTTAGCTTAAAGGTTGTATGTAAACAAAAACAAACTTTACTACTACACGCAGGGCCGTATTAACCATGTCGGGGCCCTCAGGCAATGCAATTCTCGGGGCCCCTTTTCAGTCGTTGGAAGATCATCAGCTCTTTTCAAGTTGATGAAGAGATCACGGTCGCAAAACTCACAAATCGCAATACCTACAAATTAAGCATTTCAAAACTTTTGTTTGTCATACAATACGCTACTTAAGGCATCCATATTATTAGTTCTACTACTCGATACTATGGTTCCAGTTGTGTAAGTATGAAACATTTTCAAAAAGGGCCCTTGCCGATGCAGGGCCCCTAGGTAGTGCCTACTCTGCCTAATGGTTAATCCGGCCCTGCCTACACGGATACTTATCTGTAGATACTAAAATAAAAGTTTAAACAAATATTTGGTTTAAACTACTTATATTATTATGTAGTTGTTTCGGATCTTATTATGTCTTGCATATGAGATTAATTGTTTCTGTGTAAACGCCAAGCTCTCATGATCATCATCCTCCTGCCCTTATCCCAATTTATTTGGGGTCGGCGCAGCATGTTTTTTTCTTCCATACATCTCTATCAGCCGTCATCTCTGTGTTTACTTTCTTTCTATTCATATCATCTTTCACACAATCCATCCATATTTTCTTCGGTCTCCCTCTTTTCTTATAGCCATCAACATTCATACTTAAAACTTTCCTCGTAACATGCTCCCCATTCCTACTCATCACATGTCCATACCATGATAGTCTGATGCTACTTAACTTCTCTGTCACTGGCGCTACTTTCAGACTCCCTCTTACATATTCATTCCTTATCCTATCCATTCTCGTTACACCACACATTCCTCTTAACATTCTCATCTCAGCTGCATGCACTTGCCTTTCATTAATTCCTTTCATAGCCCAACATTCCGATCCATACAGGACAGCAGGTCTTATCATGGTCTTATCGATTTTCCCCTTCAGTTTAAGAGGAATTCGGGAGTCACATGTAGTTCCTCATGATATACAGGACAAAAACGTATAACTCAACATTTTGAAAAATATCTCAAACCAAAAGTGCTTCTAGTATAGTTAGGACCGACCATGCAACTCTTATATTGTCATGATCTCATAGTGAACAAATCTCAAAATCACCTTTTCCCAAAATGACAGATTTTCTGGCGAAGAAAATCAAGAAAATTCGAATTATAGTGCTAAAACGATGTAAGCTTTTTTTAGTCTTTGATTAGAAAACCTCATCATCATCATTTCAGCCGAAAGACGTCTACTGCTGGACATAGGCCTCCCCCCATTGCCATGCCACAATGACCGGTCCTGCGCTTTCCTTTTTGTTATTAAAGATTCTTAAACAATATGACGATGAACCATGAAGGGAATTAAATGAATTTAAAGGTCAATTATGGAAACTCTATTGTATAAAGGTACTCTATTTGTTTTAAGAAGTAGCAAAAGCCAATGATAGCTATCAAGGAGAGCTTCTAGGGGATCAATAAATAAAATAAATAAATAAATAAAATGTTTATTTTCATAAAATATCTTTACAGAAAAAAAGGTAACGTTGGTACCTGTACTAATTAAAAAACATTGTATCACAGGCACCAGCGGCTTCCTTCCAATTGTGGCGACAAGGAATTGAGAGATATTTACACCTTCTCAAATGACTCTCAGCAAGTGCTATAGCCTTTGTCATCTACACCTCAAATCTCTCCTAGCAAACCTTTGTCATCGAGATACTGAAAACTTGACCTACCTTAACTAAACTTGACTACCTAACAAGGTACTTCTATTACCTATTTTTAACCGACTTCATAAAAGGGGGGGGTTCTCAATTCGATTGTTTTTTTTGTTGTTTGTTACCTCAGAACTCCGTCATTTATAAACAGATTTGGACAATCCTTTTTTTATTTGAAAGGATTGTCCAGATTGGTCAAATTCAGTTCTGATAATGGAATCCATGTGGAATTGAGGGAACTCCTCAAATATTATAGGCATACATATAGCAAAAATAATAATGTTAATGGTTAATGGCAATAGGCTCGCCCCCTATTACATGGGACTATAACATAACTGGCGAAATGTGGGTATACTATTACACCTCTGCCTGGGGTAAAACAGGCGTGATGTTATGTTATGTTATACATATAGCGATTGTAGCTCGTGGACCTTTGCTGAAGAGTGGACTGTATATGGTTTTATGAAAAAATAGGAGAAAATACTAAAAATAGTATGATAGGTACCTAATTTGGATCCTTGTCTAGTAAAAAGCAATCTCAATTCCATCAACCTTAAGCTCCTCCCTTATCCTGGATCAGATCAGGCTTGCTGGTCCAAGAGGCAATTCGCTTGCACGTGGATGGAAGTTAGGTACTTCACTCTGGTCTTCTAGAAGTGCTTTTGAGGACAAATTTAGGCACTCACGAGAGTTATGTATATTTCGCTCTGATACGATCAGAGTACACACATAATAAAAGTAGGCTGATAAAGGCGAGCACGGCTCCGCGACACAGGTTCCTTTACGGCAGTTGAACGTCAACTCGTCATGCTAAGATGGCGGCGCGGCGAGGGCGTCACCGTCACTTCACCAAGAGTGAGGGTAGAAGAATAATGCTGAATGGTTATAAAACTACCTTAAACTAAACAAGGATTCAACAGCGATTTTGATATTTTCATCAACAATTTAAGCATTTGCATTCAGAAATCTGAAGAAGATCTTCGGAGATAAATAAGGGAACTCTTCAATGGATGACAGCAAATAATCCGGGATTGCGGCAATCGCTTGTCTTTGTACTGGTACGCCACTCAAAATAGAAAAATAAAATAAACTTTAACAAAAGTAAAAACCGACTTTAAAAATAATAAAATAATTTCTGTAAAACTGTTTAGGAAGTCGGTGCCAATTTTTTCTTAAATCAAACCGAATCAAAGCCACCTAATTCCTAAACTGTTTCACAGAAATTATTTTATCCTTTTTGAAGTCGGTTTTTGCTTTTTTTAAGAATGTCATAAGTATTTGGACGCTAAAAATGTCTTCAGCACTGATCTGGCACTAGTCTCTAACATGTATGGAAAACCACGGACGAATAAAAAAAGGCGGACGGAATCTCTCTGAGAAAAGATTGTTCGTTTTTTCCTAAACCCACTATAATTTCGACAGCATTTTAACTCATCGTATTGTTATTTTATTTGTGACACTACGACAAAGACTACCGTCACACGAGATTTGTTGCGTAATCGCGGCTGCTTGTCTTATGATGTGAATGTGTGCGTGTTAGCCCGTACTTTATAGTGAGCCGTCTTACTATCTTCATTTATTGTTTAGCGAGATTCCGTCCGCCTTTTTCTATTTGTCCATGTGAAAAACTTCCACGTTTTGACGCTGATATGGGCTATTAAAATGGTTAATCCCAGAAACGACTAGCAATCTAGATATAAAGCATAACAAATAATAAAAACTTTACAACCAATTAGATCTTATAAAATCTCCAAGTAGGTATAAACTCCTGCATAAGACCTAAAATTAACTCGACTTACCTGCAGTTACGAAAACAATAATATTTTTATATCACTATAATAACAATTAGTAAAACATTAAAATATGACATTTGAAACAAAGCATCCGTTCCAATTAGGGCACCGTAATAACATAAAACTGTTACCAACTTATTAATTCACTTGCAAAACTTTACACTGGACCTTACTTAGAAAGAATAAAGTTTAAAGTCTTATAAAATTATTGTTTGTATCAGCAAAAAAGGTTGTTTAATACGTAATAATGCGATGAAACATAGAGCACTCATTAGAGAAAACAAATCATGGTAATTAGGTAATAAAAACGTCTTTGTTCCCATTGTAACGCAATCCCGCTGATTGGCCTTTACGACCTCATTGATTGTTACAAATCTGTTTACAGTTGTCAGTTTTGTGGTATCACTTATATGGTCCGTTCCTAGTATAACATCATAAATGTTGTTTGTTAGACAATTAAATGAGTTAATTTGATTTATTTATATAGATTACCATCTGGGATGGTTAAAAAACTTTTGGTTCAGACATTTTGTTAAAGTCGTTCTCACAGTTGTGACTGACTGTTATTTAAATAAATCACTATTAAGTTTTATTAATAAAATTGTCCTTACGATTGGCAGGTACACCACTTTGCTTCTCTCTCTGATCTCTGATTAAATCCTAGTTGGTATCTAGTACATAACATAACATAGAATTGGTAATTTATTTATTTATTTTACTTTAATTACAACGGTCTTGAACCAATTAATACATAGTGTATACACATCTTTCATAAATCTCTCTCGCAATGCTTCAGGCATACTAACAGAATCTTCTTGCAGTCATCCGCAAACTGTTCTCTTTTCTTATGCTAATCATAGAATTAAAACACATAATAATCTATGTTAGTGTGGTAGCCAGTAACTACAATTAATTAGATATTTAGATATCTAAATATCTAAATAAGCCAGCCAGCCAGTTAAGAAAAGAACGATGAAGTTAAATGGTTATGTTAACCAGATATACCTATATCATGAAAGAAATATCGGCTGATCCCTACATTTTTGTTCACATATATCGACAAAATCAAATCATATTAGATCAGCTGATATTTTTTTTGCAGTTTCAGGGTTGATCCCATAATAATAGTTGTTCATAATGATGGACAGACACTACCCTTGAATTTTTTTTGTTGATTAATAAATGTATAGTGTTGTATAGTAAATTGGGTAGGTAATTGATAGGTATGACACACCGAAACGTTGCTGCAATGTCATTGTGAAAATTGCAGGAAGAATGTGAATTTGATGAGTCAGAGTAAAACATAAAATTATATCTACTAATTAAGCAATTTCAGGGCAAAAACATTGAAACTTCAGAAAACAACTGTTAACTTAAACTTTACAATAGAATTGATAATAAAAAGCATTCCCCACTTAATTAGTCTAAAAACAGATAATTAATATTATTCGAAGCCATTCACAGTTGAATAGTCAACCCTGCATATGTCACGGCTGAATGGTTCGATTTAATAATATCTTTACCACGGATTTCCACGCCGAAGTTATTAACAATCATAACAATTATAGGCGCCACGGGTTAATAAAACTTAGTAGGAAACGAGTAATAAAACGATTGGTAGAAAGACGATTTAAAATGTTGTTTGTGATTAGCTTTTCTAAGTTTGAGTGAATTTTACGGGTTAGGTTTTGATTGTCGTTTTAATTTCATGAGGAATAGTTTTGTGCTTTAAATAGGTACATTATTATACATGTACTTATACTATTCTATTAGCTCTAGCTATACTTCTATCAGCTAGTTTTCTGGAGAATAAAAATAGATATTTAAGCTCATCATCATCATTATTTCAGACGAAAGACGTCCACTGCTGGACATAGGCCTCCTCCTCTTTACGGCCAATAGAATTAGTTTTTCCAAAACTCAAAACCTTGACAAATAACATAACTTAATAGAAAATTTTAATAATATACGCGATGTAATCCGGTTAAAGTTTGTTTTATTATATTGTACAATAGTTACTAATGGTTTGATGTTTTCCTAAGACCCCAATTTTTTTTAATACTTATTAGTGCTTTTGAAAGTCAGCATAAGCACTTAAAATAATTGACTGACTAGAAAACGCAGAAACAATATTACAATGACCTTGTTTTTTTTTCAAGTCTGGTCTTAATTAAAACAGAAAGCTTAAAATCACCGAATTAAAGTTGAATATCTTTCATCAACACGTACTTCTTCATACAGAGTGGGGCTATTAAAATTTCGCGGCACGGCAAATAGCTTAATCAATAAAGGGCAATGGAGCGACAAAAACGTCGCAGGCGCAGCACTAAATAAAAGCGACGCTGGACGTGCAAATATGGCTGATTATAAAATAATTTTACGTGTGTTACGACAGAAAATTATTACAGTAAGATTTTATTAAGGTTTTTATTCAAATGAAATCATAATATACAATGCCTAAATGAAAAAATATATATTTGAAAGTAACATCAACATAACATAACCGGCTCATTGCTTTGTTCCACTACTGGGCAAGGGCCTCTCTTCCAAATGAGAAGGATTGACCAGGCCATAGTCCACCACGCCGGCTTACTGCGGGTTGGCGGACACATCATCATGGAGCACTCTCACTCAGGTGAGCAGGTTTCCCCACGATGTTTTCCTTCACCGTTATTGCAAATGATGATCGAATTCTGATCCTTGGCTTGCCAACTGTTTTTCGGAAAAATTATAGCATTTTCCAGGCCAAGGCCTAAAAAATATAGTATAATGAAAAAAAAAAGTATTTAAAATAAAACAGGTTTTTTCGAAAACCATTTTCAGAGCGTTTTAGGTTTTTCAAGTTAAGCCCCAGTTACCGGCAGTGCCCCATTGTTCGACAAAAAACAACCAACTTCAGAAAATAAGAGCAAAATTATAATTTGGTATACGGTTAAATATTATCTAATAAACATTGAACTCTTACATAGTACCTATGTAAAAAAACATCACAAAACGAAATATTTAAAATATACTTATGATCGTCCCTTAAAGTGTCGATAATTGGGGATGTTACGTATTAGTTCGGGTGTTTTTCAAAATGTAACTTAGTTAAGGTGCTTATAAAGTAAGTTGAAATTATACATTTTGCGATGGTGTTGCAATTTTAATAAAAATAAAAACTAATAGGTACCTATAGGTAGTAGGACAGGGTAATAAATGCACTTAGGGTTCTCAAAGGCAATACAAAGAAGTCTATGGAAACCTGAAGCTGCAGGAAATGACAATTACAGAAGAAATCTAAAAACTATCTACCTGCAGGAAAATCAGGTACCTTCGAGCAAAATATAGTATTTTTGAACACTATATGTTTCTTCAACAGTATATGGTACGCCGCCCGAGCCGAAATATAGTAAAATACTATACTATACAGGGCGTCCCACGGATATGCCACATAGAGGGAAAGTACCTTGAATATTGTAGATGGAACATTTTACTGAAAGAAAAATATAAAAAAACAATTAAAACAACAATTATATTTGAATTTAAAAAACAATTTAAACTGCATTCATAGATATTTAAATAATTACATGGTTGAACCGGAAATCGAACCCGTTACATGAGAAAAATAATCAGCTACAGGGCTTTATCATACCGATCCAAAGGCTTCATCGGATTATTTTTTGCTAAACAACATAGTGTCACAAATAAAAGAAAGACCATGAATTTCAACATTTTTAATACAAAATTAATCAATTTATCAAATGCTCAAAATGAGTCCCTTCCTGTTTAATACAAAGTCGCACTCTTTTGATTATTTCGCTCCCTGTCGATTTTTTGATCTTGTTGTGGTGGATATTTAGAATAATGCGTCTAAGTTCTGCTTGGAGCTCGTGGCTCGTGGACATTTTCATACTGGTTCTTGTAAACAAATTTTTTTACATAACCCCATAACAAAAAAATATAACGGGGTTAGATCTGGGGATCTCGGCGGCCATCTTATTTGTCCATTTTGGCTGTAAGATGGTCTTCGATGATCGAAAAAGATTTTTTTGTAATTGAGATTTTTGTCACACTTACGATTATTTTATTTTCTAACACATTTCTTCTTAACTAGCAAGTGTTTCTGAAGAAACCCCAACTACCCAAGCAAATATAAAGTTCAGTAAGATCGCAGTGAATTGATATTTCAGTTGTAAATATTAGGGAAAATTTCATAATTTCAAAAATAGTTCCTTTCTTTAAGCTTGTAGACTTTAACCTCAGAATACAGAAAGAACCAGAAACCACGTCCAGCTTTAATAGCTAGCCGCCACGCGTTGGCGCTGTGTCCAAAAAGAAAACAAGCGCTCCACGCCCGCCTCACTTCCCAACCGAGTAATGTTGCTAGCTCAGACATTATTTCCCCTAAAATCAAAATTGTCCATTCCTAAACAGGTATTAATATTTTCGTTCATAGAGTAACTAATCGGATTCGTGACAAACTACTCTATTTATGAGTCCTTTTTGACGCTTCTCAAGTAGGCGCGTTCACGGCTTCTGGTTCTTTCTGTATTCTGAGACTTTAACACACTTTCCGAGTTTTCTCTACTAACTTTCATAACGTATAATCTCGTACTAAAGCCATAAAAGAGACTGTTACTTTATACTTATTATATTTAATAACTGAAGTTAAATTCTTAAACGAGCATGAGTATTTATGACGCTCATGAAAATGTTATGCTCATGAAGATGTAGGCAAAACCAACAAATTTCGATTGACCACAGAATACTGTTGATAAAAAAGTTAAGCTCGCGTAAGTTGCGCGCGCGCACGGCTCTCGCCAAAGAATGTAATTAACTGAACACCAATAAAAATAATTGGACACAAAAAGCGATCCGCCCTGGGCCGCCATTTATTATTTTGATTACCCTTGTTATTGTTATGGGCTATTGATGTTTTTCAACAGGCGCTCGATTGAACACAGTGGGACACTGTGACTGATTCGCACCTTCGACGGCATAGAATCTGATAGTCTGTGCTGCCACAGTATCGTGGTGTCTCCTAGTTCGAAAGTCAGCTTTATTGTTCCCGTTTACGACTCTGTTTGTTCCCGCCGACGGCGCGTGACGTGCAGTTTTAAAATTTTCTAGATCATAAAAAGATTCTTGTATTGTTTGAATTTAACACCGTAATTATATTAGTAATTTAATTTTATGTTGTAGTTACAACCGCTATTTGAACATAGGATGCAACTCTAATAACTATACCTAATGATTCTTGCAAGACGAATGCAAGTAGATTGCTATCTTAGAACTGTGTAGGTATTCTACGTTAATTATGTTTTTAATGTATAGAATAATTACATAAACGCAATTTCATACACAAACCTTTTTTGCAATATAATTACAATCTTGAAAGAATATTTGCAACGCAAAAAGAATACACAAGGCCCCGGCGAGATTCGAACTCACGATCTCCTGTTTACTAGACAGGCGCTTTAACCAACTAAGCCACGGCGCCGTTGGCTGACGTGGCGAAATTTTTGATCAATTTTTCTGTGTCAACCCTAACACTTGTAGTGTATTTACTTCGAAAACTGCTTTTATAATACTCATAATCTTTGAAAGAGTATTTAATACCTAAAAGTTACAAGTAAGGTGTTCCAAGGGGGTTAGTTCTATCTATGTATATTGTTGGGATTTTTTCAAGTATGTACTTAATTAGTTTAAAGATGGTAAACACGGATGTTCTCTATAATAATTCTTCTGTCATAGAATATTCGCCTCTAACTTATCTTTTTTAGGGTTCCGTACCCTAAGGGCGCCGTAGAGACCCGTCCGTCCGTCCTTCTGCTTACACGACTGTCCGTCCGTCCATCCGGCTGTCTGTCACATGGCTGTATCTTATTAACCGTAATTGGTAGCCAGTTGAAATTTTCACAGAATATGTGTTACTGTGGCCTCTATATAATAATAATAATAATATAGCCTTTATTTCCCAAAAACACTTTCTTATTATATATTCTTAAGATATAATAAATTAGATTTGACTTAATTTTCATAAGCAGGTACATGATCACATTTATGTGTACATGATGACTATGGCCTCTGCCATGGCAAATACAAATACTAACTGACAAAAAAATTAAAAGGGGTCCCCAATTTTATTATTTTTTGAGGTTTGTTGTATGGGGACTCCCCATACAACAAACCTCAAAAAATAATAAAATTTCTAACTTTTTTTATTTCTCCCATATCTTAATAAGATGATAATATAATTATACAAGTATCAAACTTTGCGTGATTGTAGTGCATACTATAGTATAATTTAACAAAAAATTACAATAATGAGGCATGGTGGTAACTGCGTATGAAAGAGATACAAATATGAAAGACATCAACGCCAGTGCTGCACCTTTGGTGAACTCTCATAGATGAAATCAATTTCTACGGGGTATCGGGTAAATAGTTGGTACGGAACCCTTAGTGTGCGGGTCCGACTAGAACTTGACATTTTTTTTTTATAATAGTGGCAGCCAAAAATTTTAAAAATTCTAAAATGTCGTTGTAAAAATATATTTAAATTAGTACCTAATGAACTAATTAAAATCAGGCAATATTTATGAAACAGCCCTTTGGGAAATAATTTAAAAATAGATGGTCTGAATAACTTTTCAATAAACGATTTTCATTATAATAAAGCTTTATTAACATGCTACAATTACAAACATGCAACTAACTTATTACTATGGTTGAATTTGTCAGAATTTTTTTATTTTTTTTAACTGTATTTTTTTCTGATAGACCTCAAAAGAGATTTACATCTTGAAAATCAAACTACTCAAACCATTTTCTAATAAACCTAATTAAACCTACACAAGGGGCTCGTAGCGGTGCAACTACTGCGCGGATTGTACGATCTGCAAGGTTAAGCTGCACTTGCCGCGGTCAGTCTGTGGATGGGTGACCGTTTCGTTACACATCGAGACCCCTCCGTGCCTCGGAGAGCACGTTAAGCTGTCGGTCCCGGTTGTCATACGAATATCTATGGCAGTCGTTACGGGTAGTCAGAAGCCTGAAAGTCTGACAACTGGTCTAACCTCCGAATGTCAGTATTACCCAGTAACTGGGTTGCGGGGGTCTGATGGCAGTCGCTCCGAGTAAAATGCTGATGTTCAGCCGCATCTGGCTAGACTGGAAGCCGACCCCAATATAATTGGGAAAAGGCTCTGAGGATGATGAAACCTACACAAGGAAAACCGCTAACAGAATCTATTTGTATATAATGAAATCGTGCACTAATCTAGAGCTTAGCTATCAATAACTAAATTGACCGACTTACCATCAGAATTTTTTATAGTTCTATAAGTAAGCATGTGAATTTAGTAAAAAGCTGAATTAACGAGTAAGTAGAAAAGACCAACTACATAATTGTGAGCGATTATTTAGAGAGTAAACACCAAATTAATATCCTTCCCTTATCTATAAACTGTAGCGTTAACTGTTGAGTTTAAGAGCTTGTAATTACAGGTTACCTGTCGTTTAACTAAGGCTTGTAACTTGCGGTCTAGGGTATGAATGTAACTAATTAAATTCTTCTTCATTACTTTTCATGGCTAGAAGAAATAATTTATTATATCGGATCGGGACGAATATATAATAGATACAAATATAGGCGCGCTTAATAACAAAATATCAAATCTGTCAAAAATATTTTATTTCTGAGATAGGTAATTTAGAATTAGCGAAGTAAGTCAGCCCTTACTTTTACTAGTAGTTTTTGAAAATGTTGCATAACAGGGGTTATTAAAACACGAGTGGTTTTTAATAGTATCACACGAGTGTTTTAATACCTAGTTATGTGCAGTTTCATACACTACTTTATCTAAACTCATACAATTTTCAATAAAATACCAAAGTCAAAATCTTGGTAACATTGTCGTCCTCTTTTAGTCATTCATCAGAAAAATCATTTACGTTGCTACTTCCAGAAATTCAGGTGAGGTCATATTCTCCTCAGTTCAGTATCACTGCTGTTGTCAGACATTTTTGCCCAAAGTAAAACTTTAGACTAACAAAAACATAATAATAACGTAAACAAGGGTACGGGTGCCGGTAAAATTACAATCACATGAGACTTTCCATTTTCATGTTTCAGTTTGGCGAACCGACTTGCGGTACCATTTAGGCAACATCCTAGATGGTATTGCAGTTGTTATGGGCAAAGGTAACCGCTTAACATCAGGTGGGCCTTTAGCTCGTTTCGCCATCCTACATTATAAGAAAAAAAAAAAGAAATATTGAATCTAAAAACCGGCCAAGAGCATGTCGGACCATGCTCAGTATTATAGGGTTCCTTTAGTAGGTCTAATTACAAACGAATCAAATCGAATATTAATCATTGCTATTTTAGTTTTTGCAAACAGCGCCACCTAGCGCTAAATTTATGAAGCTAAATTTAAGAAGTGTGTCATATCAATATAACACAAAGTTTCTTTTTGCGATTTTTTTAAATAGAAAGTAACTAAAGGTGCATTATTTGCTATGATCATTTTTCTCTAAGGCCAATGACCTATAAACTAGGACGTCTTAAGTATTTTTCAGTTTTCTCACTATAACTCAAAAATTTATTATCACATTATACTCAAAATAATTTTAAAAGAGAGTTTTTATAAAGGTTTATCAATTTGGAAGACTATAAGTTTCTACGTTGCATAGTTTAGAAATGGCAGGGGGGGGACACATTGCAAGCCACTTTGGCGAACTGTATTTCGCAGATGGTATACCTGATAAAAAAGTTGTGTATTAAACATTACCTTCATTTTAGTAGACCTATTCAATGATACAGCAAAGGAAGGGGTACAGCGAAAAAAAAATTCATCCCCATTTCACATGTATGGGAGCCACCCCTAAAATACGTAATCAAGATTTTTTTTTTTTTTTTAAATTGAAGTCTATATCTAGACCATTTTTTGTCAAAATTTCATTTACTTATGTTTATAACTGTAGAAGTTATTAAGCTGTAAACGATTAGGACAGACGGACAGACGGACAGACGGATGGACATGACGAAACTATAAGGGTTCCTTGTAGGACTACGGAACCCTAAAAAAGTCCTCTTGACTTCAAGTACTATAGTACTATTAGATATTCTGTGCTTCAAGTTTGACAGCTGCAGATCTAAGTAGGTTTATAGATAGTACATAATATGTATTCTACTCATCATACATACTACGCTATGTTCACATAGGTACTTACAAGTTCCAATACAACCAATACCTCTATAAATGAATGACTATAACTTCTAACTTCGTTTAGTTTATTAGGATCGTGCACGATTTGACAGATGTTATAACCCTCACTCCGCGACCGTGCCATTATAAAATTACCACAATAAACATTTGAGCACGCACCGCGTACAGTGAGCTGAGCGAGCTTAATAAAGCAATAATCCGCAGGCTCGTAATTACAGCCGTAATATTGATTATTACAGTACTATTACTGTAATATTCATTACAGGCCTTAATAGTGCGCAGCAACAAAGTATGCGCGCGATTCGATTTAATTAATACTTCATACCAAGTTTATGTTTCGGTTTTAGTTGTAGGTAAGTCTAAAGCTTTATTATAATGAAAATCGTTTATTGAAAAGTTATTCAGACCATCTATTTTTAAATTATTTCCCAAAGGGCTGTTTCATAAATATTGCCTGATTTTAATTAGTTCATTAGGTACTAATTTAAATATATTTTTACAACGACATTTTAGAATTTTTAAAATTTTTGGCTGCCACTATTATAAAAAAAAAATGTCAAGTTCTAGTCGGACCCGCACACTAAGGGTTCCGTACCAACTATTTACCCGATACCCCGTAGAAATTGATTTCATCTATGAGAGTTCACCAAAGGTGCAGCACTGGCGTTGATGTCTTTCATATTTGTATCTCTTTCATACGCAGTTACCACCATGCCTCATTATTGTAATTTTTTGTTAAATTATACTATAGTATGCACTACAATCACGCAAAGTTTGATACTTGTATAATTATATTATCATCTTATTAAGATATGGGAGAAATAAAAAAAGTTAGAAATTTTATTATTTTTTGAGGTTTGTTGTATGGGGAGTCCCCATACAACAAACCTCAAAAAATAATAAAATTGGGGACCCCTTTTAATTTTTTTGTCAGTTAGTATTTGTATTTGCCATGGCAGAGGCCATAGTCATCATGTACACATAAATGTGATCATGTACCTGCTTATGAAAATTAAGTCAAATCTAATTTATTATATCTTAAGAATATATAATAAGAAAGTGTTTTTGGGAAATAAAGGCTATATTATTATTATTATTATATAGAGGCCACAGTAACACATATTCTGTGAAAATTTCAACTGGCTACCAATTACGGTTAATAAGATACAGCCATGTGACAGACAGCCGGATGGACGGACGGACAGTCGTGTAAGCAGAAGGACGGACGGACGGGTCTCTACGGCGCCCTTAGGGTACGGAACCCTAAAAAAGATAAGTTAGAGGCGAATATTCTATGACAGAAGAATTATTATAGAGAACATCCGTGTTTACCATCTTTAAACTAATTAAGTACATACTTGAAAAAAGAATACACAAGGCCCCGGCGAGATTCGAACTCACAATCTCCTGTTTACTAGACAGGCGCTTTAACCAACTAAGCCACGGCGCCGTTGGCTGACGTGGCGAAATTTTTGATCAATTTTTCTGTGTCAACCCTAACACTTGTAGTGTATTTACTTCGAAAACTGCTTTTATAATACTCATAATCTTTGAAAGAGTATTTAATACCTAAAAGTTACAAGTAAGGTGTTCCAAGGGGGTTAGTTCTATCTATGTATATTGTTGGGATTTTTTCAAGTATGTACTTAATTAGTTTAAAGATGGTAAACACGGATGTTCTCTATAATAATTCTTCTGTCATAGAATATTCGCCTCTAACTTATCTTTTTTAGGGTTCCGTACCCTAAGGGCGCCGTAGAGACCCGTCCGTCCGTCCTTCTGCTTACACGACTGTCCGTCCGTCCATCCGGCTGTCTGTCACATGGCTGTATCTTATTAACCGTAATTGGTAGCCAGTTGAAATTTTCACAGAATATGTGTTACTGTGGCCTCTATATAATAATAATAATAATATAGCCTTTATTTCCCAAAAACACTTTCTTATTATATATTCTTAAGATATAATAAATTAGATTTGACTTAATTTTCATAAGCAGGTACATGATCACATTTATGTGTACATGATGACTATGGCCTCTGCCATGGCAAATACAAATACTAACTGACAAAAAAATTAAAAGGGGTCCCCAATTTTATTATTTTTTGAGGTTTGTTGTATGGGGACTCCCCATACAACAAACCTCAAAAAATAATAAAATTTCTAACTTTTTTTATTTCTCCCATATCTTAATAAGATGATAATATAATTATACAAGTATCAAACTTTGCGTGATTGTAGTGCATACTATAGTATAATTTAACAAAAAATTACAATAATGAGGCATGGTGGTAACTGCGTATGAAAGAGATACAAATATGAAAGACATCAACGCCAGTGCTGCACCTTTGGTGAACTCTCATAGATGAAATCAATTTCTACGGGGTATCGGGTAAATAGTTGGTACGGAACCCTTAGTGTGCGGGTCCGACTAGAACTTGACATTTTTTTTTTATAATAGTGGCAGCCAAAAATTTTAAAAATTCTAAAATGTCGTTGTAAAAATATATTTAAATTAGTACCTAATGAACTAATTAAAATCAGGCAATATTTATGAAACAGCCCTTTGGGAAATAATTTAAAAATAGATGGTCTGAATAACTTTTCAATAAACGATTTTCATTATAATAAAGCTTTAGACTTACCTACAACTAAAACCGAAACATAAACTTGGTATGAAGTATTAATTAAATCGAATCGCGCGCATACTTTGTTGCTGCGCACTATTAAGGCCTGTAATGAATATTACAGTAATAGTACTGTAATAATCAATATTACGGCTGTAATTACGAGCCTGCGGATTATTGCTTTATTAAGCTCGCTCAGCTCACTGTACGCGGTGCGTGCTCAAATGTTTATTGTGGTAATTTTATAATGGCACGGTCGCGGAGTGAGGGTTATAACATCTGTCAAATTGTGCACGATCCTAATAAACTAAACGAAGTTAGAAGTTATAGTCATTCATTTATAGAGGTATTGGTTGTATTGGAACTTGTAAGTACCTATGTGAACATAGCGTAGTATGTATGATGAGTAGAATACATATTATGTACTACCTATAAACCTACTTAGATCTGCAGCTGTCAAACTTGAAGCACAGAATATCTAATAGTACTATAGTACTTGAAGTCAAGAGGACTTTTTTAGGGTTCCGTAGTCCTACAAGGAACCCTTATAGTTTCGTCATGTCCATCCGTCTGTCCGTCTGTCCGTCTGTCCTAATCGTTTACAGCTTAATAACTTCTACAGTTATAAACATAAGTAAATGAAATTTTGACAAAAAATGGTCTAGATATAGATTTCAATTTAAAAATAATAAAAAAATCTTGATTACGTATTTTAGGGGTGGCTCCCATACATGTGAAATGGGGATGAATTTTTTTTTCGCTGTACCCCTTCCTTTGCTGTATCATTGAATAGGTCTACTAAAATGAAGGTAATGTTTCATACACAACTTTTTTATCAGGTATACCATCTGCGAAATACAGTTCGCCAAAGTGGCTTGCAATGTGTCCCCCCCCTGCCATTTCTAAACTATGCAACGTAGAAACTTATAGTCTTCCAAATTGATAAACCTTTATAAAAAATCTCTTTTGAAATTATTTTGAGTATAATGTGATAATAAATTTTTGAGTTATAGTGAGAAAACTGAAAAATACTTAAGACGTCCTAGTTTATAGGTCATTGACCTTAGAGAAAAATGATCATAGCAAATAAGGCACCTTTAGTTACTTTCTATTTAAAAAAACCACAAAAAGAAACTTTGTGTTATATTGATATGACACACTTCTTAAATTTAGCTTCATAAATTTAGCGCTAGGTGGCGCTGTTTGCAAAAACCTAAATAGCAATGATTAATATTCGATTTGATTCGTTTGTAATTAGACCTACTAAAGGAACCCTATAATACTGAGAATGGTCCGACATGCTCTTGGCCGGTTTTTTTTTTTTTTTTTTTTTTTTTTCTTATAATGTAGGATGGCGAAACGAGCTAAAGGCCCACCTGATGTTAAGCGGTTACCTTTGCCCATAACAACTGCAATACCATCTAGGCTGTTGCCTAAATGGTACCGCAAGTCGGTTCGCCAAACTGAAACATGAAAATGGAAAGTCTCATGTGATTGTAATTTCACCGGCACCCGTACCCTTGTTTACGTTATTATTATGTTTTTGTTAGTCTAAAGTTTTACTTTGGGCAAAAATGTCTGACAACAGCAGTGATACTGAACTGAGGAGAATATGACCTCACCTGAATTTCTGGAAGTAGCAACGTAAATGATTTTTCTGGTGAAAGACTAAAAGAGGACGACAATGTTACCAAGATTTTGACTTTGGTATTTTATTGAAAATTGTATGAGTTTAGATAAAGTAGTGTATGAAACTGCACATAACTAGGTATTAAAACACTCGTGTGATACTATTAAAAACCACTCGTGTTTTAATAACCCCTGTTATGCAACATTTTCAAAAACTACTAGTAAAAGTAAGGGCTGACTTACTTCGCTAATTCTAAATTACCTATCTCAGAAATAAAATATTTTTGACAGATTTGATATTTTGTTATTAAGCGCGCCTATATTTGTATCTATTATATATTCGTCCCGATCCGATATAATAAATTATTTCTTCTAGCCATGAAAAGTAATGAAGAAGAATTTAATTAGGTACATTCATACCCTAGACCGCAAGTTACAAGCCTTAGTTAAACGACAGGTAACCTGTAATTACAAGCTGTTAAACTCAACAGTTAACGCTACAGTTTATAGATAAGGGAAGGATATTAATTTGGTGTTTACTCTCTAAATAATCGCTCACAATTATGTAGTTGGTCTTTTCTACTTACTCGTTAATTCAGCTTTTTACTAAATTCACATGCTTACTTATAGAACTATAAAAAATTCTGATGGTAAGTCGGTCAATTTAGTTCTAGATTAGTGCACGATTTCATTATATACAAATAGATTCTGTTAGCGGTTTTCCTTGTGTAGGTTTCATCATCCTCCGAGCCTTTTCCCAATTATATTGGGGTCGGCTTCCAGTCTAGCCAGATGCGGCTGAACATCAGCATTTTACACGGAGCGACTGCCATCAGACCCCCGCAACCCAGTTACTGGGTAATACTGACATTCGGAGGTTAGACCAGTTGTCAGACTTTCAGGCTTCTGACTACCCGTAACGACTGCCATAGATATTCGTATGACAACCGGGACCGACAGCTTAACGTGCTCTCCGAGGCACGGAGGGGTCTCGATGTGTAACGAAACGGTCACCCATCCACAGACTGACCGCGGCAAGTGCAGCTTAACCTTGCAGATCGTACAATCCGCGCAGTAGTTGCACCGCTACGAGCCCCTTGTGTAGGTTTAATTAGGTTTATTAGAAAATGGTTTGAGTAGTTTGATTTTCAAGATGTAAATCTCTTTTGAGGTCTATCAGAAAAAAATACAGTTAAAAAAAATTAAAAAATTCTGACAAATTCAACCATAGTAATAAGTTAGTTAGTTAAGTACAGTCTTTTATTTTAAATTAATACTAACAAGAACATCAAATACGTAATTAGAATAGCATAAATAATATTAAAAATAATTTAAAAAAACATTATTATTCAATTTAATTAGGTTTTTATAAAGTCCCTTTGGGGGAGGCCTTTGTCCAGTAGTGGACGTTTTTTTTTTTTGGCTGAGATGATTAAATTTTAAGTTAAATACTTATATTTGTAGTTAAAACTAGCGTTTGCCAGATCCGTATTTCCAAAAAACTGGATTTGAATGAAAAAAAACGCATAACAGTTATAACAACAGAACTGCTATGCGTTTTTTTACGTACCTAACTACTCATTAGGGAATAAGTATCTGTCAGCGCGGCGGCGAGGCGGCGGCGCTGTGTCGTGGCCGGCCGTCGCGTACGCCTCGTTCCCCGCGCCCCTCACTACCCCCTCCGTTCGCCTCACATTTCGTAACGCATTCACCAGCTTACCCGTACTTTTATATATTATATGAAAGCTTACCCCCAAGTCAAGCGTGCCTAAATTAGTTTTACTTCAAAAAAGTAATAAAAATTAAGCAAGGACCTGGGTGTGGGACCTGTGGGGTAATTGTGTAATGCATTCACATTGACAACAGCTTTCATTTTGAAATTACAGCAATATTCATTGCGTGGTACGTAGTTGACAATATGACGGATTGTCAAAACACACAGAGCAATGAACATTGAAATCCAAATGAATGCGATCGCGAGCGAGTTACACAATTCGGCAGCTGGTTTACATGTGCCATAGAATCAGCACAAAAATAATCCTCACACTTTATTTACAACGTTCTCACGGTTGGTCGTAATCTAACAAGTTACAATCATATAATTTGCCTACTTTACATAATTAGACGTAGTTGTTGCTAGTCTGAGTCGCTCGTTACACCGAAATAAACAATTTGTAAGAACAGCCCGACTTTAGCCTACCAATTATAAGGAAATCATTATGGTCTAAATGATGAGCTGAGGCGACGCGCTGTTGGTATTCTCTTCGTAGGTGTCCGGAATTTTGAATACATGTTCCGCAAATAGCGATAAACTTGCCCTCTGAAGTAACTAGTTGTTTACGCATTTTTATTCTAATTCTACTAATATTATAACCACGAAAGTATGAATGCTTGTTTGTTCGTCTTCCAAACACGCTGAAAAGGCTGAACGGATTTAAATGAAATTTGGCTAGCATAGACCATGTCTTGGATTAACTCATAGTATACCTTTTATCGACATACCTTGGGAATGAAGCTGCGGGCATCAACTAGAGATATATTAAAACTTTTAATCATAGATTTCGTTTCTAATCCAGGTTCGCTAAGAACTAGAAAGGAGCAAATCCAGGTGACAAAAGAAAATAGAAAAACATAAATTATCATGATAATTTTCCCTACGACTGTGCTCTACTACAGGTCATTGGGTAGTTCATTGATATGATATAATAGGCTATTTGTTTACGACGTTCAGAAGTAGATAAGACAATAGCTGCATTGCATAGGCAGCCATTTTCTTTCCCATTCCTTTGAAGGTGTTGTGGTTGGGTTGTGCCTTTCTAGGGGGGCCTCAGTCACTTAATTAAAATATAAAAGTGTTATAGTTTTTAATATGTTTATTAAAGGAGGGTTGTGTATATTATTTTTACCAAAGAGGCCACGCTGTGGGAAAACTATGAAAACCAGTGGTGTAGAGCAACGCGGCGTCTTTTAATATTTTAAACTATAGTTTCCATCAAGAGTGGGGACTATACACTCTTCCCGTAGGTTTTATAAAGGCGACATCAATTATGTTAAGAAGATTAGCACCATTATCCTCGCAATCACCATATCGGTTTTAATAGTAATTTCGCCTAATGAGTCATGGAAACAGAATCCCATATTCACAAGTACCTTATTAAAAAAGCCAGCTAAGTGCGAGTCGGTCTCACGCAGTAAAGGTTCCATAACACCCATCGACCTGATACTCCATAGGAACTGATTTTATTTACAAGACTTAATTAAAATACATCAACGCATCGTGCGAGAAATATGATTTTTTGCATCTCTTTCTTACGCAGGTACCACCACACATGTCTATGTTTGCCCTATTTTTTATTATTTGTTGCTAAACTAATAGTATTCACTATAATCAGACCAAGTTCGAGGCTGGTATGTATTACCGTTTTGAAGATAGAGCAGGAACAAAAACGATGAAAAATATGCATGTTTTTCGAGGTTTTTTGTATGAGCGTCCCCTTTGGATTTAAACTTTTTTTTATTTTCAGTATTTATCGTGATAGCAACACATATTCTGAGAAAATTTCAACTGGCTACTTATTACCGTTCAAAAGATACAGCCATGTGACAGTGAGACGGACGGACAGCGTAGCGAGAGTAATAGGGTCTCGTTTGGCACTCTTTGGGTGCGGAACCCGAAAAACTAAAAGAAAATGAAAATTTTTTTTTTTGTATAATGACAAAATGACTAATGTATTTACTGTAATAATTTATGTTTGTTTTAAATTTAATGTATGCCAATTACGGCGGGTCATAGCAGCACAACATAATGTACCTATTTAATACCTATCTTTATTTTACCTATGAACCACAATATAAATTGAATAAATTGAAATTGATAAATTGAAAACTTTTGTTCCGAATGTTTTTAACTTGCACCGGCCACCAACATTTACGTCGCCGCCACCGTTTTCGAGTAAAGCGCGCGCATGCAAACTAACGATAAACAGCTGAAATAACTTCATGAACTGACGCTAATCAGCTGAACAAATTTAATTTGCCAACATGTCTGAAATGGTCTGAAACTTTAATGAGAAAATGTGTAATTAGACCCGTTAGTGCAGGGAAATTGTAAATTTTCTTGTGTTTTCCTTGTCTAGTGCTTAGTTGTGTTTTAAGGTGAAAATTACCTAATTTTCATTGCACTCGGAAAGTAGTGTGTGTTTGATCTGAGTAGCGGGTGGAAGACGCTGCTCCCTCTCTAGGGCGGGAAAGACTGATGGTAAATTGCTTCCCTCTCTAGGGCGGGAATGAATTTAAAATTTTAACAAAATTTGGTAAGGTATAGTCTAAGGGTATAGTTTATACTACGAATATAGTTTATGCTACGAATTTTTTTATATAATTATGAAAAATATCGATAAAAATAAAAATAAAAATGTTGCGGTCTTGTGAGGGTATAAACAGCCAGTGAGAATAATAAAAAAAAAACATTTTAAGCGAGACGGCCCACCAGCGGTGACGCGGTGTGTTCCATATTTAAAATTTAAAAAATACTATACAATTTGGCGGGATACTAACTCTACAGGTGAACTGAAATTCAAAATCTCGGTTTTTTAAACTAATATTTGATTCAAAATGAGTTCAAGCGATTCTGAAATATTTTTACTTTCCTTATATTCTAAATGAAAAGTAGAGTGTTTAACATGGGTGAAATTCATCAATTCCTATTTAAAGGTATTTACCTCGTATGGGAATTGATTCCTTTCGACCCTTGTATAACAATCTACTATTTTTTAACTGTATGCTGTACGCTTTATTACATTTGAAGATATTGGGTTATTCTAGTTTCGGGAAAATCACGAGATGGCATTAGTCGTCAGAGTTGTTATCCCGTAGGTAGTTTCTATTCTGGGAATTTATTAGTACTTATACCTAATTGCCTATTATAAAATTATAAGTAAAAATCCTCGTAGTTCCTACTCGTCTCGTTAGCTTCAGATCTGGATACTAACATAAATTTGTAAAAAGCTGGTAGATACACGAAACAAACCCGACTCCCAGATACCGCTATTTTTGTTAGAACGCGGACGTGCCTTACTAAAGAAAATAAAGAAAATAAAATGAAACAGCCAAACTTAGGTAATTTAAACCCACTTTAAAAAAACTAGGCTAACACTTAAAAAGAAAAACTCCAATGACGGCGCCCTATCATTGGTTTTCTAACGCAAATAACTACAACTTAACTTCGCGTGAGTAAAACTTAAACAGAGTTAACTAATAGCTTACCAACTGAGCCGACACGAATAAAATTAACTTGAATGCTTTTCAGTTTTCCGTTTAACGTACCGCTGACTGGTATAAGACTTAACTTTTACAAGAAAAGCTCATTATGTGTGACGTTTCCAACGAATTATTATTGCATTTGAATTTTTTATTTATTTATTTCATTAAATGTGGTACAGTCTGTTACAAAAATATGGTATAAGCTAGGGATCGATCTTAAATAGTAGTAACAAATACAAAAGTAGAACTGGCGTCCTAGCTAGGTTACAAAGTAGCCTGTGCGCTGACAACAGCCAAATACCCCAAATAGGCTTCTTTTAAAAACATTTTTAGCTGTATCTATTCAGTTTGTGGCAGTGAAAAAAAAATATGTGAATCTTGACCGTATTTTCTGAAACTGTATTGTGTCCAAAACACGTTTTCTTGAAGTTTTCTCGATAGAAAAGAATTGTAAACTAACCTCTTAAAACATGCTTTAAAGCAAACAATCTCTATTATTTACTAAATATTATAAATAAATTTAAGAAAAGATTTGAGAAAGACATTAATCTAAACATTTGTTGTTTCTGTTTTTCAAATAAGGTTTTAGTTTTTTATTAAAACATTTTTTGTTAATTTTCATTCAAGTTGAGCGGCGTATCCGGCGTCCCTCGGCTCGTTGCCTCTCTTTCAGTTCTGTACGAAGCGACAGTGACCGCAGAGGTCTGATTTTTTAGGTGTTATCAGCCTCTTAAGGTCCGCCAGCAAAGGAATAAGTTTGAATACGTTTGTTTGTCGAAAACTACTTAAGGCGTATTATTTATTATATTCGAATATGGAAACCTTTGAGTATAAGATGGAAACATATCAAGGCAGTACCGGTAATTTTATAATATGTACTTACATATAAGTAAATTTACATAACCCGGAAGAATCCCTTCCTGCTTACTAACTGACTAAACTAAATGCGAACAGATTTTTTTCCTACAACGATGTTTAAAAATTTGCTAGTAAAAATTAGCTAGTAAAAAATTAGCTAGTAAAAATTAGCTAGTAAAAATTAGCTAGTAAAAAATTAGCTAGTAAAAATTAGCTAGTAAAAATTAGCTAGTAAAAATTAGCTAGTAAAAATTAGCTAGTAAAAAAAAGCAGGCAGGCAAAGGTCTTAAACCATACAGCCGCAAAATACAAAGAATAAACACAAAAATAACGTTTGGCTCGTGCTGCATTTTCATATTTTAATATAAGTATTTCTTGGAGATAAGTAAGTTTTGTTAAAAATAAACGAAATTAAATGCTGAGCTAATCGGATAAAAAAATACTAATGTTAAAAACGACACAAAAAAACGCGTGTTCCATTGTTAAAACTTTCTTAACAGTCTGAGGTAAACTGTTTTTATTTCTTCGTATTATGCATGTTTTTGAGAAAAGATTTTCTAATGATCTGAACAAATGTCGTTACTGGAGTCAAAAAGTACACTTCTGTCTAATCTTGCCACGTAGGAAAATGCAGTAATTTTTTTCATAAGGAAAACATTTTTTTTAGTTAAACTCACCGATGTACATAAATTTTCCTGTACTGCAACATAAATGTAGTCACTTGTACATATGGGTATGTGTGTACAATAAAGTATAATAATAATAATAATAACCCTCTGGGCATCCTCTGGGAAAGGCGTTACCTCATCATGAGAATAACGTAAAACCAGAGAGAAGAGTACACCAGCTTTAATACAACCTTAACAAAAAACATGTAATACGAGGTTTATTGAAAAGCATACAAACCGCAAGGCGGATGTGACGAGCTGTTGGTGAGTGGCGACACTGCGTACTAAGGTACGCAATAAGTTGCCTCGCAGAGAGTCGGTCAGGGCCTCGTCTTGGCCAGTTTGCCTTTACTGGATAGCTGGAGTGGAATCCCAAGAATGCCCGCAGAACCCTCAACTCTGGCTTGCCTTGATTGGCTGGCCAGAGGGGGACTGCCAGAGCTATATGATCGGGGGTAGAAGTATTTGATGGCGTAATAGCGGGGAAACCCACTCCGGGTCCCGGCGAAACCAGAGCCACACCTCTACACCCTTAGCCGCTCACACCGTTGTTTGCTCCCCTGTTGCCTGTAGTGGCGGCTTTTTAGGGGGTCCAGCCAGTCAGTTGGCGAGTCACCGTCTGCCGTATATTTCAATGTTTTAAGTTGAGAGGCAGACGCCGTTTTCCGGTAAGGAAGTTAAAACCAGTCCATCGAACACTTATATGACATAGCCAATTTTAATTCCCATATTTCACAATAGTCCCCTTTCTTTCCATTGCACCCTTCCGAGACGGAATATGACTGTACTACTATAGTGCAGCTGTGGACTGTCTTCGGTTCGTACCCCATCCCATCTTAGGTTAAAGTTGTCAAAGGGGCGACTGCTAACTGGACCTGTGTCCTCTGGCAAGCCTTCTAAAAGTCCGGACGTCTTCCTAATGTAAGATATAAGCCGTGATTACAGAAAGACATTAATTGACTCAAAACGTTACACAAAAAGACTGAAAACTATTTTTATCGTGATATAGAAAAAGGGAGTAACTGCAACCGAACTAGGTGGAAGCCTGTGTCTCGCAATGCAGTGCCAAACCCCACAGAACATTGGCACATCCAACTGTAACTTTAAGATAAACTTTTATAAATGTATAAACCGTCTTCAAAAAGTACAATATAATTTTTGTGAAACAATTTAGGAAGTATTTTTGATTTTTTTATGATATATAGATCTGCTCTTGACCGCAATCTAGTAAGGTGCCTTTGATTCGGTTTGATTTAGTAAAAAAATTGGCACCGACATCCTAAACTGTTTCACAAAAATTCTTTTGTTCTTTTTGAAGTCGTTTTTACTTCTTTTCAAGTTTATTTTATGTTTCTATTTTGAGTGGCATTAACAATAGAAAGACAAGTGACTGCTGCAATCCGGGATGATTTCGGTCATCCATTCAAGAGATCAGATCTTCACCAAATGATACTTTCTGAATAGAAAAGAATTGATAAAAATGCGACCAATGTGGAAGTATATACATATATCCTTTCAAATAAAAAAATAATTTTTCAAATCGGTTTATAAATGACGGAGTTCTAATGTAACAAGCATCAATCAACTCAGCCTATCGCAGTCCACTGCTGGACATAGGCCTCTCCCAAGTTGCGCCACAACGCTGTAACAAGCATAAAAAAATACAATTATAATTGAGAACCTCCTCCTTTTTTTGAAGTCGGTTAAAAATAAAATAATGTGTGTATGTGATGTGGGTGGGTTGAGTTTGAGTGAGTTTGTGTTATCTGTGGGAGTGAGTGAAGGGGTGTTCGGGGCTGGGTGAGTGGAGGGGTGTGTGGGTGCAGATTTGTTAGATCTAGTCTAAGATAAAAGTTTTACTAACTGGGGACTATCAAGTAGTTTTTTAGTTTCCTCATAACAAAATTGTGATTGAAATAGTTAAGAATTCTTGTAATTTCTAAATAAAATGAAAATTCGCAAAAAAATCATTACTTGGCTTATATTTCCTGTAAACTAGCTTCCAGTTTGTATTCCCATTCCGCACATATTATGATATCCGAACCGTTATCGGCAAGTCGTTTGAATGAGACATCAATGCCAACACAATCTGTGGCAGGTTCGTAATGGCTGCCCGCACGCGATGCCTAACTATTGCGTTAGAATTGTTGGCTTGGCCATACGTTGATATGTGTGTTATAAATAGCGGCTATAGATTAATATAGGTATTTGTAGGCCTCCTGAATATAGTCATTTATATTTGATGCTTTGGAATAAGTCAACAAGATATTATATTCATCGTATCGTCGCGGTCGATTGTATATTTCGTAGGATAATCGAAAAAATCTGATCTTTGCGAAAATCCTAAGACAATTGCAAAGGACCGGATAACGGGAATCTATGAAAGTTATTCGTTAACATCTGAGCAATTTTTAGGGTTATTGCTTTTGCAATCCGGCTTATCTTACGGCTAAAATTAATATCCAATCTATCCACGATTTGTCCTACTAGAGATAGGATTTTGACATAAGCTCCATAAAAAATATGTCAAATATCTATCTCTAGTAGGGTAAATCGTAGATAGATTGGATATTAATTTTAGCCGTTAGGTTAGTCGCGAATAACCGCAAACGTAATGAGCGCTGACTGGCTGATATGAACGTTATGCACTGACGGATACCCTGATTGGCTTACGGCTACTACATTCCTTTCGTCTTCAGAGTTCTGACCAACCATAGTGAAGATGTTACAAATCGACTCTTAGATTAGCCAATCAGCATTCAAGTTTCAAATCGTCCTAAACAAACTGGGATTTTTGCAATGATCGTGATAATAGCTCGTATGATTCCATTCGTGAGATTCCAACCACCGGTCTTTTGCAATCATCCTAGGATTTTTTTCTATAACATGTTGTTATCATCAAAAAAACGGGCCAAGTGCGAGTCGGATAGTATTATTTTGTTACTTATCCATTCAAAAAAGCAAAACCGAAATTATAAACATAATATTTAAGAGTATAAAACTAATTTAATTAGAACCTGATACATTTTTTGTAAATATAAAGAAAAAAAAGACCTGACCTGACCTATAACTCATATAAATAATAATTTTAGAGAACCCTGAATCCAAAAAAGCAAAATTCATATTAGTAGGTACAGTCACGATCCTTCCCGGTTGTATATTTTGTCGACAAAGTCCCTTGAACGAATCCTGCTACATTACACGTACCTACGGCTGCCGTCGAACACTGAGCGCAAGCGATTTTAGCCTTAGTGGTGGTTCACCGGAAAGTTTGCTGATACTACATGAACTTTAAGAAGCTAGGCAGAGAGCCTAATACAAACTGGCCATGTCCTTTTATTTCAGTACGCGGGCGAAGCCGTTGCCACAGCTAGTAAACAATAAAATCAAGAGTAACTTCCATGCAAAGTACGGGTTACCTACCCGCAAAAGTAATAATTACGTGACTGATTGACTTCGTCCTTTGTTCAACCGACAGTGTCACAACACGGTTATTACGACCACCATTCGACTTGGCAGCTGGCATTTCACGAATGTATCCATTCACTTACTTGTTCAACAACATTTTTTCCCTCTTTTGAAAAGGTCGGCCTCACCACTTGTGCAGGACAGGAAAAACAAACGAGCATCTTCAGTTTAGCTAATATTTTTTACTCTATTTTCAACTTTGTTACTTAAAAAATAAGGGTTGTAGTTGAGTTTTAGACTGAAAAATGTATGTTTGCGTAGGTGTCCGTTACATAGTCCAATATGATCTCATAATTGCATTAACTTAATTAACACTTAGGTAAGTTTCGTTTGTTAGTATCAACAGTAGATAATTGTTTGCGAACATAAAAATACGATGTGATAAAAACTTGTAACATACGTGGGACACTCAGAAAGTTTTGCGAAACTAAAAAAATTTGTTCTATACGTACATATATTTTTATCAAATCTTTTCAAAGTACTTTCCACCAGCCTCTATACAAAGATTCATGCGCCTAAACCAGTTTTCAAAACACTTTTTCCAGTCCGCCGCAGACACCTCGTTTACAGCCTGCTCGAACGCAGCCAGCGCATCTTCCGGCGACGAAAATTGTATCCCTTTGAGCTGATTTTTTATTTTTGGGAATAAAAAGAAGTCACACGGTGCTAGATCAGGGCTGTAAGGAGGGTGACCCAGGAGTTTGACTGGCGTGCTGTCCAGGAAGTCCCTCGTTTTGAGTGCGGTGTGCGCAGGTGCATTGTCGTGGTGGAGCAGTAGCCCGCGGAGCCCTGTGTTTGGTCGCTTGTTGCTTATAACAGAGAAAACTTCTGGCAAACATTTGGTAGTATACCATTCGGCATTAATGCTTCTTTGATCCCGTAAGGGAATTGATACCAAGTGGCCAGTCAAATTAAAAAAGCTAGCGATCAAAATCTTACCCCCGCTTCTAGATCGCTTCACTTTGGTAGGCGTTGGCTCATTTTGAAACACCCAAACAGTCGACTGGCGCTTCGTTTCTGGGTCGTATTGATAAATCCAGGACTCATCACCTGTAACGATGTCGTAAACACGCCGAGACGAGCCTGCTTCAAATTTGTTAAGCATATCACGGCACCATTCCACCCGGGCCTGCTTCTGAGCATCGGTGAGGTTGTGCGGCACCCAGCGTGATACTATCCTCCTCACGCGAAGATGGCTGTGTAGAATCTCGTGAACGCTTCCCGATCCAATCTTCAATATGTGTTGAATCTCCTGATATGTAATTCGCCTATTGTCTTGGATTAAATTGTTCACTGCTAGCACGTTTTCTTCGGTAACAGCCGTCAAAGGGCGACCGCTTCTTTCGTCATCCCCCAAAGTTGGTCGACCGCGCTTGAATTCGTTATACCAACGATACACGGTTGCCTTGGAAGGGCCTTCATCCATGAATGCCATTTGAAGTCTATCGTACGATTCATCCGGTTTCAGGCGACACTTGAAATCGTATAAAATCATAGCTCTAAAATGTTCCCGGCGCAGATCCATATTTCAGTGAGACACAATACTTTGAATTAACTCGCAAAAAATGTGGAGGGAAATTTTGAAATTGGAACTTACTTATTTTTACTTATAAATAATCATATTTTCGAAAAACATTATAACTGGCCAGTCTCCCATATATAAAAACTTTTTTTCGCAATACTTTCTGAGGGGCCTGGTATAGTTAAGGAATGTTCATGGCGATATAGTAATTGATCGAGCGTGTCTACGTAAACGAGTTAGATAATATAATTTTATCAACTTAGATAAAGGCTATAAATGGATGCCTAGGGAACATAATACGAGACTAAATTAATAAAAACTGGTCTAACTGATAAGGAGTAATCAATTATTGATATGCATGCTAGCAACTTTTATGATGGCCATCCAATACATAGAATTATATTTATACATGAATATTGTATTTATGTCCGGTTTTACAACTATTTATAAATTACTAGCAGCGCTCCTGCGGCTTTCAATCAACTCAGCCTATCGCAGTCCACTGCTGGACATAGGCCTCCCCCAAGCATCGCCATGCCACCATTTTGTTTATAATTAAAAATAAATAAAGAATATGTTGAAATCCGGTAGTATTTATAATCATTAGATCATCCCAAGTTGCGCCACAACACTCGGTCCTCTGCCTTCCGCATCCAGTCCCGCCCAGCCACGTTCTTCAGGTCGTCGGTCCACCTGGCAGGGGGGCGCCCTACGCTGCGTTTGCCGATTCGCGGTCTCCACTCAAGGACTCGTCTGCTCCAGCGGCCATCGGTCCTTCGACAGACATGGCCAGCCCACTGCCACTTCAGCTTACTGATCCTACAAGCTATGTCGGTCACTCCGGTTCTTCTCCGAATAATCTCGTTACGGACTTTATCCTTCAAAGAAACTCCAAGCATAGCTCGCTCCATAGCTCGCTGAGCGACTAGCTCCTGCGGCTTTGCCCGCGTAAAAAGATTTTCAGACACCCGTATAACGTTTCCCGTCATAGTTTTGGGAAATGAAGAATATGTAATTTTTTTTATCATTTAATTTGAGTCTTTGTGTCAAGTGTGACCTCGGGAAGATTTTTCATAGAAACTTTAACACCCCTTTTTAACACCGTTGAGTTTAATTTTCGGAAAATACAAAAAATCGTAAATTAATTCATTACATTAAAGATTATTTATAGATTTTCGACTCAATCCAGCCACGCAATAATATTCACCCATAAAAAAATTATAACCCTATTGCACCCTCATTTTGGAGTAGGTACTTTAGGAAAAATAAAAATATGTAAACATGCTGCGCCGACCCCAAATAAATTGGGATATGGGCAGGAGGATGATGATGATGAAAAATATGTAATTCATTATTTACTTTAAATATAACTTTTTCCCAAGTTTTGAGTGAATCGACCCAGCAGAAAATATTTTTCATGCAACCTTCCTGTAACACCCTATTTTACCCCCTTAGGGTTATAATTTCCAAAAATCCTTTCGGAAAGTGGATGTTTCGGTAAGTTAGTGGATGCTTATGTTACAAAAGGAACCTACCGTCTAGCTTGAGCAGTTTTGGGTCTGCGTTGATGAACCAGTTATTCAGGACATCTCTCTTTATAAGTATAGAAGATTTGGCATCTTCTTTCTCATTTTTATTTAATTTGCTTGCAACATCATCATCATCCAAGTTTACATGAATTTAATGGTGTCATATTTATTTGCCAGTTGAAATCCATCTCCACCATATTTAACGTACCGGCAAACTCGTAATCACATTTTAATGTATATTTGAAAGCACGGTAATTCAAATAAAATCCCCGTCAATTGTCACCCAACCGAACCTTCCCAACATCAATGTCGGTCCTAATGTCGTTTGGATAAAAAAATCAATTTGTTATGAACCCGCTTTGACGAAGTAAGGCCGGGTAATTCAGTCGCAAGTGAGCGTGGTTCCTGCGACGCGACGGATTGTTTATTTAACTTTTGTATGCGCGTGAGCAATTCACACCTCTCCCTCCCCGCCACACCCCTCCCTTGCACCTCGCTTCATTGTGTGTTCAAACTGCGTGTCCGGTTAGGGTTGTCAGTTTTACATACCTAGATAACGCGGTTGTCAGGCAGCAAAAACCCTCGCGTATAGGGAGGAAAAAATGGATGTCTTTCTTTCTTATTAGTCGTCAATTTTTTTATTGCACATCAATGTGTTGTTCGTGCGCTAAAAAAACAAAAAAAACAAAACAATTATGACCTTACATCGTTTACATTTAGGATGTATCATAATTATTCAGTTGATAAGCGTTAATGTGTGTACCATTTATCGCGAAATGTGAGCAATGAAAGGGCAAAGTATTTTTTTACTCATTGCAACCGGGATCGCCAAATATTCTCAACTTTAAAATAGTACGTACATATAGCCGTGTCTTTTTTATTCGCATGTGAATCAAACGATATGGTTGGGTAACTTTAGCACTTTTGGGTTAAACCTTTTTGTAAACTTGCAAGGTGCAAGTCCTTCACATTTATCCAAATGATTAATTGTAATATTTAACCGCAAATCTATTAGTGCCAGGGACCTTATAAATTTGTGGTGTTTTGAAGAGAAATCGCGCCGTCTTTTTTCATGCCCACACTCGCACTTACTCTATCACGAAAAGATAAAGAACTGACATCTTTTTAGGGTTCCGAAGTCCTACAAGGAACCCTTATAGTTTCGTCATGTCCGTCCGTCTGTCCGTCTGTCCGTCTGTCCGTCGGTCCGTCTGTCCGTCTGTCCTAATCCTTTACAGCTTAATAACTTCTACAGTTATAAACATAACTGAATGAAATTTTGTTAAAAAAAATTCTGCATATAGATCTCAATTTTAAAAGAATAAAAAAATAGTTTTTACATTCTTTAGGGGTGGCGCCCATACATGTGAAATGGGGAAAAAAAATTTTTTTTCGCTGCACCCCCTCGTGTGGGGTATCATTAAATAGGTCTAGTAAAATGAAGGTAATGTTTCATACATCACTTTTTTATCAGGTGTACCATCTGCGAAATATAGCCCGCCAAAGTGGCTTGCAATGTGTCCCCCCCCCTGCCATTTCTAAACTATGCAACGTAGAAACTTATAATCTTCCCAATGATAGACCTTTATGAAAACTCTCTTTTAAAATTATTTTGAGTATAATGTGATTATAATTTTTTGAGATATAGACAGAAAACTGAAAAATACTTAAAACGTCCTAGTTCAAAGGTCATTGACCTTAGAGAAAAATTATCATGGCAAATAATGCTCCTTTAGCTACTTTCTATTTGAAAAAATCTCAAAAAGTAACTTTGACATTACAGACTTCTTAAATTTGGCTTCTTGAATTTATCGCTAGATGGCGCTACTAACAACGAATGCTGCCGATTATTGCAAAAACTAAAATAGCCATGATTAATATTCGATTTGATTCGTTTGTACACCTACTTAAGGAACCCTATAATACTGAGCATGTTTAACTTACTTTTTATGTAGACGTAAAGGTAATAATGAACTTTTTAATTAATTAAGGCTCGCACTTGCGCATTAGGTCAGCCCTAATGAATAGCAGTTTACGTTTATTTATTTAACCGAAGTCGTCATTACAATGAAAGTTGAACGAAGTTACTGGGCCATGTTATTCGATATAACTGTGCAGTTTAACCACCACTAGGAATATCTGTAACAGCTGCGAATTCGTATATACGTGTGTTTACAATAAAAAGTAAAGGAAGCAATAAACACTGTGTTTTTGCAATATCTGGACAGGATAAAATGTAACCAAGTCGGACTCGCGCAGTAAGGGTTCCGTACCTCTCAACGACCTGTAGGTCTACTCGCATTTTACGAACGACAAACGAAGTACGAACTTTCGTTCCGACTGATACTTACATAATAAGGATAGGCACAATTAAGATAGACTACGGTTCATAGTCGTATACAATTTACCGGAGATGAGAAAAACAAACGTCAAAACACGATCATCGCATGCGATAAGGGAACGATGGTTGACCGGAGTAGCAAATTGTGCGATGAATCGTACGATTTATCGAATATCGTCGAATGGGAGTAGACCCCCTAATACCCCATAAAAACTGATTTAATTTACGAGAGTTTATCAAAAGGCATCAACGCACAGTGCGCGAAATATGAATTTTTGCATGTCTTTCTTACGCAGGTACCACCACATACGTGGGACACTCAGAAAGTTTTGCGAAACTAAAAAAAATTGTTCTATACGTACATATATTTTTATCAAATCTTTTCAAAGTACTTTCCACCAGCCTCTATACAAAGATTCATGCGCCTAAACCAGTTTTCAAAACACTTTTTCCAGTCCGCCGCAGACACCTCGTTTACAGCCTGCTCGAACGCAGCCAGCGCATCTTCCGGCGAAGAAAATTGTATCCCTTTGAGCTGATTTTTTATTTTTGGGAATAAAAAGAAGTCACACGGTGCTAGATCAGGGCTGTAAGGAGGGTGACCCAGGAGTTTGACTGGCGTGCTGTCCAGGAAGTCCCTCGTTTTGAGTGCGGTGTGCGCAGGTGCATTGTCGTGGTGGAGCAGTAGCCCGCGGAGCCCTGTGTTTGGTCGCTTGTTGCTTATAACAGAGAAAACTTCTGGCAAACATTTGGTAGTATACCATTCGGCATTAATGCTTCTTTGATCCCGTAAGGGAATTGATACCAAGTGGCCAGTCAAATTAAAAAAGCTAGCGATCAAAATCTTACCCCCGCTTCTAGATCGCTTCACTTTGGTAGGCGTTGGCTCATTTTGAAACACCCAAACAGTCGACTGGCGCTTGGTTTCTGGGTCGTATTGATAAATCCAGGACTCATCACCTGTAACGATGTCGTAAACACGCCGAGACGAGCCTGCTTCAAATTTGTTAAGCATATCACGGCACCATTCCACCCGGGCCTGCTTCTGAGCATCGGTGAGGTTGTGCGGCACCCAGCGTGATACTATCCTCCTCACGCGAAGATGGCTGTGTAGAATCTCGTGAACGCTTCCCGATCCAATCTTCAATATGTGTTGAATCTCCTGATATGTAATTCGCCTATTGTCTTGGATTACATTTTTCACTGCTAGCACGTTTTCTTCGGTAACAGCCGTCAAAGGGCGACCGCTTCTTTCGTCATCCCACAAAGTTGGTCGACCGCGCTTGAATTCGTTATACCAACGATACACGGTTGCCTTGGAAGGGCCTTCATCCATGAATGCCATTTGAAGTCTATCGTACGATTCATCCGGTTTCAGGCGACACTTGAAATCGTATAAAATCATAGCTCTAAAATGTTCCCGGCGCAGATCCATATTTCAGTGAGACACAATACTTTGAATTAACTCGCAAAAAATGTGGAGGGAAATTTTGAAATTGGAACTTACTTATTTTTACTTATATATAATCATATTTTCGAAAAACATTATAACTGGCCAGTCTCCCATATATAAAAACTTTTTTTCGCAATACTTTCTGAGGGGCCTGGTATGTCTGTTTGTCTTATTTTTAGTATTTGTTGCGAAACTACATAATATGCATTATAATCTGACCAAGTTTGACGCTGGTATATAATAATAATAATGTCCTCCCGGCCGAATTTCGGTCACGGCGGCCACGGGCCAATCTCGATGGATGGGATGGTCTCATAATCCGATTGGACGGCAATTCGACACGACCGGAGAGAGATCAGGCGCAGGACCGACGGCTTTACGTGCTCTCCGAGGCACGAAGGGGTCTCGATGTGTAACGAAACGGTCACCCATCCACAGACTGACCGCGGCTAGTGCAGCTTAACCTTGCAGATCATACAATCCACACGCTTGCTACTTAGCCAGGAGTCCCTTACGACGCTGATATATATTACCGTTTTGAAGATAGAGCAGGAACAAAAACGTTGAAAAAAATGCATGTTTTTTGAGGTTTCTTTTATGGGGACCCCCTTTGGTTTTAGACTTTTTTTTGTTTTTAGTATTTGCCGTGATACACCTCATAGCAACACATATTCTGAGAAAATTTCAACCGGTTACCTATTACCGTTCAGAAGATACAGCCCTGTGACAGACAGACGGACGGACGGACGGACGGACGGACGGACACCGTAGCGAGAGTAATAGGGTCCCGTTTGGAACCCTTCGGGTACGGAACCCTAAAAAGTAGAGCCTGCTACAGAATTATAACTGTGCTCCTGTACCTATATGCTAGTGAGGCACTGCTTTTTTTACACTATAACTCAATACCTTCAAAATCATAATATCAGCTAAATACATAATATGAAATTAATATAACATCGAAATGTACAGTCTGTAACGTGTGAGAGATCAGTCAGTTTCATTTTTCATTCAATCAGTTTTCATTACACCGTCACCGCTTTGTCCGCTTTTCTCAGAATATAAATGAATCAATAAACATAATAATGCTAAATTAGGATCACAGTATCGGTAATCAATTTCTTTATCATTTCCTCTGTAATTTTTATATCATTGGTAAAAAATTCGAGGAAGGCTGGACGCAGCGGATGTCACGTTCAATCCCTCGTTATGAAGTATTCGGAAGAGTTTTGATGGTCACTGCGGCGCTTACCAGGATTTTATAAGTATCGGACCTTTTAATTTATTTTGTTTTTTTTATTTTGTATGAAGACAAAGGTCTTCAATCAGTGCGTCCTGCCAGTCATGACTTACGGTGCCGAGACGTGGACACTGACAGTTGGGCTAGTCCACAAATTCAAAGTCGCTCAGCGAGCTATGGAGCGAGCTACGCTTGGAGTTTCTTTGAAGGATAAAATCCGTAACGAGATTATTCGGAGAAGAACCGGAGTGACCGACATAGCTTGTAGGATCAGTAAGCTGAAGTGGCAGTGGGCTGGCCATGTCTGTCGAAGGACCGATGGCCGTTGGAGCAGACGAGTCCTTGAGTGGAGACCGCGAATCGGCAAACGCAGCGTAGGGCGCCCCCCTGCCAGGTGGACCGACGACCTAAAGAACGTGGCTGGGGGGGACTGGATGCGGAAGGCAGAGGACCGAGCGTTGTGGCGCAACTTGGGAGAGGCCTATGTCCAGCAGTGGACTGCAATAGGCTGAGTTGATGGACCTTTTATTACTAGGTTTATCTATTTCCTGAACACTTTTTGCATCAATTTATGGCTTTGCTTTGTCTGGTCAGAGAAAAAAATAACTAAGTTACTTTTTTGGAGGCTATAGCCTCTGTTCCAGTCATAGACCAGTAAGCCTCTAGACGCCAGTTAGCTGGACACCCCCGGTCACAACGCATATGCTCTACCACTGCATATCATACGTCCCTCCGCCAATCGGAACGTCACTCAGTCAGCGAGCGGCACCAATCATAAGGAATCATACCACCGAACTTTTGAGCCGGCCAATCATAACGCGCCGTCCGCCCCCCTGACCCCACCAACGTTTTACGACTGCGTTCGAATACAAAACTTTGTTTATGCGGAGTCTTGTAGCTTACTGGTCTGTGGTTCCAGGATTATTAACTTTTATTAATTAAAGGCAACGACCACACAGCTCATAGACGCCTCATAACTGGCGACCGATGTCTGCAACACATCTATGAAATTTCAGTAATGTAGGCCACTATTCGCCACTTGAAATCGTCGAATCAGTTTCGACCACTTACATGAGCCGTCAAAACTGCCGCATTAGTGATTAGCCAATAGCCGCCATGGTAGGGCCAATCGGATTGCAGTACCCCACCTCAGCTAGTGGCAGAATTTATTGTACGCATTATATTCAACATTAGGCGTCTATTGGGCTGGATGGTCGTTGATTACAGGTTAAATGCTTTTTTCTAGCCACCGTTACTTGTATCTGGGTAAGTTATTTTAATTGGCTATTCAGTAATTCTGAAAAATTCTTTGTTTCTTTCTCGGACGAATAAAAAAGGCGGACGGAATCTCGCTAAACAAAGACTGAAAATAAACAGCACTTATTATAATGGAAATTTCGTGGAAATGCTGCAAAGCGTCGAAACGTCAGGGAAACCAATCTAAATAATATACGCGATTTAATCCGGTTAAACTTTGTTTTATTATAATGTGTAGTGATCGCGAAAACCTAAGAAGTTATTAAACATCACTTGATTTTTTCCTAAATCTACTATAATTTCGAAAGCATTTTAACACACCAGATTTATACTGTTATTTTATTTGTGACATTACAACAATGACTACCGTCACACTAGATTTTTTGTGTAATAGCGGCTTTTTGGGTTACTATGGATGTGAATGTGTGCGTGCCGGCCCGAACTTTTAAGCGAGCTTAATACTATGGATGCTTCACTTATTGTTTAGCGAGATTCCGTCCGCCTTTTTTATTCGTCCGAGGTTTATTTGTCCTAAAACCTTCAAAATTGCTCATCCACATAAATAAGATTAAGTCTTAATAATGCTTAAATAATAATATTGACTCCCATAAACTTCTTGACTGCGGTATTTATTCCGATCCAACTTTTAATAGCCCTCAGATTATAGTTTAAAATTACCTAAATGCGTCTTTAATGGTGGAATTTAATGTTGAATTTAAAATGTAGACATCTGTACAAAAAACTAAATTGACTTTACCAATTGTTTCCTGTAACAATAAAAGCACGGGGTAACATTAAAAAAGTAACATAAGCGTGGAAATGAAATTGAATTTTCGAAAAGTAATATGAGATGTCCGTCCCGAATTATTTTTATTACCCTTAGCGGCCATTTTGTGTCATTTACTTAACCTGTTATCGACCTAAGGCCGCTGAGACCGATATTACGAAAATACACCGATTTATAAAGGGAAAACTAACCAAGCAAATAAAAAATGTCCGTAGTACTGTGACAGAGAGGTTAGAATCGATTGATGAAAAGCTTTCTCGATCGAAAAGAACCATGTTATTGCTTTCGATCCACATAATGCTTTTGTATAACTAATAATCAAGCAGGACTATTCGATTTGTTTATCTCATTTCGGTAATGTGTGTTTGACTCAAAATAATTGGAGGTTAAGTTCCATGTTAAATTGCTTTGGTAGTCGCTGTCACTTTGTAAGGTCGCCTTTTGTTCTAAATGTTCTGCCCCCCTAGCCAAGTTGACAATCTACACAATCGTCAACGCTATGTAATGTATGGGAATGACATATCTCAACGAAAAAATCATTCGTTCAGATATGTCATTCACATACATTTTGATCGTTTTCTATTAGCGTTGACGATTGACGATTGTGTAGATTGTCAACTTGGCTAGGGGGCTGATTGTTATTTGTGTTTTTACACAACCGTACGAAACTATTTGTAGATCTACATGACGTCTGTGGTCTCGTGGTTCGAGGTTCGGACTGCTGATCACGAGGTCGTTCGATTCCCACAGAATACAAATATTTGTGTGATGAACATAAGTGTTTGTGTTGGTCTGGGTGTTTCTTATGTATTATAAGAAAGTATTCACAAAAAAAAAGTATATAAGTATAATATCCATTGTCTGTACCCATTCCCATAGCACAAGCTCTGCTTATTTTGGGACTAGATGGTGCTGTGTAAAAATGTAACAAAAAATATAATACATTAGTATGTTGCGATTCCACATTATAAATGACAAAAAATATATCATCATGAGTGGTACCTATTAACATTATTAAAAAAAAATTATTTCCTCTACCTCCTTGCTTAGACCTAAGACATTGATATGTATTATGTATTTCTGATCGTTCGTTCTATAGCACTGAATCACACCACACATACCAAAAACCTTACAACGTTGCAATTTCAAATTGAAAACGAAAATTGCGAGCATATGTAATAAGAGAGGAGAACGCCGTCTACGTGACGCTATTTAGCGTCAAACGATGCAAGCGCGAATTGGAAATCAAAACAAGCATTGATCCACAATCAAATCAAATCGAAACTTTAGCGTCGTTATCGATAGCATACCATCCGATTATCGAAATCACGATCATTTGTGTACAACGATACTGTGTCACAAGAAATCCCTATGGAGCACACTTTAAAGCTCATTTTATGTGAAAACACTATTTCTTTTTCAAACTTGAATCTTATTACATGGTCCTAAAGTCTAGCAAAGAAGTTCGTTTCAATTTCAATTCGAGTTGCGATTGCAAGTCGTTCGAGTATCGATTGCATGATGCAGTTTGAAAACGTTACGAGTGCAACTATTTCTTTGGATTATATTAAATTATAGCTAGCCGTGAAAATCGTCCCGTAATGTGTTGCCGAGATTACCTGTCCGTGGGACTGCGCGAACATATCATTTGCTGCGATCCGCTCCATCTCTAACTGCGTGTAATGGGGCGTAATCTTTGAATTAGCCGTTACATTTTATTGATTCTTGTTTTGTTTTTACAAATGAATTATAACTATTTGCTGTGTGCACGATGTTCTAAGAATGCATAAATAAAACAAATTCAAATTGATCTTCGAAAGCTTCATAAAAATTCAAGGCAAAAGAGGATGTATCAGTCGATTGTTAGGCGTGTTCCATTTCACGGCTGCATCATTTACATAGTTTTAAACAAGAATCGGTTGCCGTAGTTCAATAATAATTCCTACTTTACGGAAATAAATTCTAAACTGTTGTTACATCAGTTGACTGGTACACTTTACGAGATGTTTTTTCAATAAATTGCACACGACTGGCAACTGACCTAACAATTGCTTGCTAATTGATACACACATTGAATATAAATGAGTATATTTCCTATTAGATGTTTCTTTGTAAGCTGGTAGACATTTTCCTCGGCGGTGTAGTATTAAAGAAAGAATACCATTACCATCTGTTAAAACTACATTACGGCTGCGATACGCTCGCTTGCCGTGCTCGGAAACGCTAATATTATGAAGTTGACGTAATTTGTGAGCGTCGCCGGGTGCGTAACGTGTTTGTAGTGGTTCTGTATATTGGGTTCATGAGATATTACTTAATTTGGTTTCAGTATTTAATTGCGTGTGGATTTTGGATTAAGTTCCGTGAATACTTTATGGTGCTGTTAGAGTCAATGGTCATGAAGTTCTGGTCTTTCTAGCAACAGTTTATGTGAAGTTTTCTGTTTAAAACTAGTTATTAACTGGGTGTTGGAATCATTTGCTTTTAATGTATTAGTGTGTTATTAATCTAAGGTTAAGGTTAAAATTTTTACGGAGTTTTTTTTGACCACCTGTTTGGAACCCAGTTCTAAAAATAATCATGTCCCAAACAGCACGCAACACTGTAAAAGACAATGACATTGTAAGTGATTACTGCGTGCATCAAAACGATTATAATTAATAAAAAAATTACGGTAGATTCAATTCGATCACATTGAAAAATAATCCTAGAAAATTTTGATGTAGATAGGTAAGTATCCTTTTATTTTTCGATATTTGAAACACTCTTTGCGTAGTATGAATGAAATAAAATATTATAAAAAAAAACCTTTTTTTTGATAGATAACTAAGTAAACGAAATACCTCAAATCTAAAAAAAATATGGAGGTAACATAACCAGCATTCAGCATTTATTCAGCTGCTTCCAAGGATATTGAGATATGAGGATGGTTAAGTTGTAATTTTGTTTCGCATAAGGAAAACTATATTTTTTGTTCATCATTTGATGCAATGCAATAGAGTCCCAGGAGCGAACTGTACTTTTTACTGGCCATGAAATTGCTGCTATCATTAAGGGCATGGTCAGAGGCAAATCTCCGGGGCAGGATAGCCTCAGCATTGAGCACTTGCGGTACGCGGGCGTACATCTGCCTAGGGTACTTGCTATGTTTTTCACGCTTTGTCTCAGTCACTCATATTTACCTAAAGACCTTATGTATACGGTAGTAATACCTATTATAAAGAATAAAACAGGAGACTCCTCTGACACAGCCAACTATAGGCCGATCTCCCTTGCCAATGTTATAGCAAAGGTGCTAAAAAACAACACAGACATTGAAAGGGAGCGCAGGTCGCTGTCTGTCCGCTGCAATATGTTAGCCCGCAGGTTTGCACGGTGTACAGCGCCGGTGAAGGTGACGTTGTTTAAGGCTTACTGCCAGTCCTTTTACACGTGCAGCCTGTGGGTGCACTACACCCAGCGGTCATACAGCGATTTGCGCGTCCAGTTTAATAACGCGTTCAGGGTGTTGTTGAGGCTGCCGCGTTTCTGCAGCGCGTCGGGTATGTTCGCAGACGCGCAGGTCGACGGATTTCATGCGATCATTCGTAAAAGGTGCGCGTCACTGCTCGGCCGCTGGCGCGGCAGCTCCAACACGATCCTGGTCGCGCTGGCTGATAGGTGGGACAGCCCGATGTTCGCCCACTGGATGCGACTCCATAATCAGTAGTGGGCGAACCTAGGGTAAAGTTGCCATCATATTAAAATTATTATATTAATTATTATTATTGTTTTATGATTGTTTTTATTTTATTTTTATGTGTGTATATTATTTAATGTAATTGTAATTTATTTTATTTTATTTATAAATTGTTCGATTTGGTTTATGGGTCTACTAGATGCCCGAAATAAAGAATTTTTAATTTAATTTAATTTAATAGGCATTTATTTATTTCACAGAATTGAACAGAGTGTCAGAATATCCTCTATTGTTAGTGTTGCCCAGTCTTGGGCTTGCAGTCTTGCGGTCTTACATTGATTTTGCGAAAAACCACCCGTAGTCATTACATAAAAGTGGTTAACGACCATAGAGCATGTCCTGTCGCCCCCTTGCCTCTTTTTCGAATCACTGGCATTGATAACTATTAGTGTTGTCCAAAGCTTGGTCTGGCAGTCTTGCATTGGTCTTGTGAAAATGCAAGACCGCAAGACCAAGACTTTGGGCGACACTATCTAGGTGCCATTCATAAATTACGTCACACGGTAAGGGGAGGGAGGGTTCAACAAAGTGTGTCGTCGAGTCACAATGGGAGTGTGTCACGAGCTCCATGACGTCACATGTCTAAATCTAAAGTATTAAAACTCTAAACTTCAACTGTAACGAAAAACTTTAAAATATTAGCAACTCTATCACTATCATGTTGTTAGTATCACTTGGGAAGTGCTGTTTTAATTAATTAATTTATATATATGTGCTGTCACACCAGGGGGGGTCACACAAATTTGACGACCTTTGACAGTGGGAGACGACTCCAAAAATCATGAAATATTGTTGATCAAGATTGGTTAATCATAATCATAATCATAATTATTGCTTTCATGGTGTTCAAAAGGTGTTACAGTAGAATAATAGTATCAAACATGAACCCTGCTAGGGCACAGCAACATCTGGCGTACCAGATTCTATAATCTAAAATTAACTAAATTAAATACATTTCTGACAAAATCATACCTACTCAACATAGTTTAAAGTCAATTAATTATAATAAACCATATATTGTTGACTAACTATTAATCTGTACAGTACATTCATTTATTATTATATTATTATTATTTTGGGATATTTTATTTTTTCTTAGTCATTTGACTAGATTTAACTATATTTACGGGCCTGAACCAAGTAAATATAGCGTGTGGTGTGTAAAATGTAATGTGTTAATGGTGTGTTTAATTTTCTTCTATTTGCATGAACTTTCTTACGATACGGCACGTGTTCAAAATTGCTGCTTTTTGTAAAGTAATATAAAGAGATTCTTTCAGGTATATTATTTTTAGGCTATGGAGAAGATGGTTAGGAATAACACCTGTTGTAGAGAGGACTATAGGAACTACATAGACTTTTTCTTGTCTCCAGATTCTGGACACTTCTTCTTAGAGTTCTGCGTACTTGCTTATTTTTTCGCTTATTGTCGTCTGTAGGTTATGGGTATTGGGAACTGCAATGTCTATTAGGTACGTGATTTTATTTATTTTATCCTGCAGTGTAATATCCGGTCTATTATAGTGAATGGTTCTATCAGTAAGTATGGTGCGGTCGTTTGTGTGTGGAATTTTCCAAGACAGTTTCTGGTGTGTATTTGTAGTAAGGAGTGTTTGTGTTTTGTATGAGTGTATATTTGAGTGCTAGTTTTTGATGAATGACGTTTGCTACTTGGTTATGTCTGTGAGTATAGTCTGTCTGTGTTAGTGTGGTGAATGCTCCTGTTATGTGTTGTATAGTTTCTGGTTGAGTGTGGCACTTACGGCATTTATCGTTTGCTAAGGTGGGATCTTTGATTATGTATTTCCTGTAGTTTTTTGTGTTGATTATTTGATCTTGTAGAGCTATTATAAATCCTTCTGTTTCTGGAAATAAATTGCCTACTTTAAGCTATTTATTAGATGCTATTTCGTTAACATGGGATTATTCTAGATCATGAGGATGACGACCATGAAGTACTTTCTTCTTCCAATCTTCAATTTTTTGTTTTTGTGGGTCATTATTACTAGTTGCGTTGTATTTGTATGTATATTTGTTTGATCATTTAAGTTCAGTGGAGTGTAGTTTGAATCATTTTGGGTAATTGCTTTATGAATGTTACTTGTGTGAGATTTTGTGTGAAAGAATGTTTTAAGCCTACTAATTTGCTTTTTCCAAAGGTGATGGATGTCTATTAAGCCTCTGCCTCCGTTTTGTCTTTTGATAGTTAGTCTTTCTATTGCAGATTTTGGGTGAAGATTGTTATGTTTTGTAAGTGTTGTGCGTGTGTTTCTTTCTAACTGTTTTATATCGGATTGGCTCCATTTTATCACTCCGAATGAGTAGGTTAATATTGGAATGGCGTAGGTATTTAAAGCCTTAATGAGATGTTTCCCAGCAAGTTGGGTTTTACACACGGCATTTATTCTTCTCTTGTACTCTGTTGTTAATGTCTGCTTTATTCTAATGTGATCTAATCCTTTCAATTGCGTGTATCCTAAATATTTATATAAATCTGTCGGTTCCATTGCTGTTATTGTATCAGTATTGTTTATTACATAGTCCCCAGGTCGTATCTTGCCACGTATGTAGTGTTTTACATTTACCTAACCCAAATTGCATGTTAATATCATTACTAAATTCTGCTGTTGTCTCTACTAGTTTTTTCATTTCTTTTTCGGATTTTGCATATAATTTAATGTCATCCATATATATTAGATGTGAGATAGTCGTTTCTTCTGTGCAATGTTTAAGACAATATCCGGCCCGGCAACTTTGTAGTAGATGTGATAACGTTATTATTATTATTATTATTTTATTATTTTTATTTTTTCATTTTATTTTTATTTAGCTATGTCGTATGTACTGTCGACCGCACATCAGTGGTAACAGTTTGACATTGACAGCGCCTTTATTTCATAAGTAGTAAGGGCGGTTTTCTAATTCAAGTGTTACCACTGTCATGCAGTCGACTGTACTGGGGTCTTACTCCCGACTGGATCGTGTTTTGTATCAATCGAATTTGAATTCGAGTTAGTGTCAATTCGTACTGCATTCCTCTAGGAATTGATATTAGCTCGATTTGGTTCAGAGCTCGAACCAGTCGCAAGTAAGGCCCCTGACCCATCAAATAGGATTCAAACTGAATGAATTAAAAACTTTTAACAAAAAATTTAACCGACGAAAACAGAAACTAAAAAGCGAAAAATAACTAATTATGAGGCGGCGCCAAACGAACTTTTAACAAGCAAAGTGCGTGCAAGTTGCAAGTGGCCGAGCGGAGAACGCATTTTTGCAAAGTTATTGTTTATCGTTGAAAATTTCACGTTGTATTTGATTTGACGTTGTTTTTATTATTTATTTAAAGTAATTTAATGATCTTCGTTGATTGGTTGTTTGGCGCCGACTCATAATTAGTTATTTTTCGCTTTTCTGTTTCTGTTTTCGTCGGTTAAATTTTTTGTTAAAAAGTTTTATTTTTCATTTTTTTGTGGTTAAAATCTAATCTAATCCAGGTCTCCATTATGTCGTAGTGTCTAGAACTATATTTATGTGTGTCAAGTTTCAACAGAATCGGTTAACAGGTAAGAATTCAGTGGGTGAACAAACACTCATCCCCTGTTTTACTACCCTTAGGTGTGGATTTTGATTTTGAAATTTAAATGGGACCAACTTCGAGATATACCCTATCCATTGAAAAAAGAATCATCAACATCAGACTACTCTGTAAAAAGTTATGCGTGGTCGTACATAAAAAAAAATAAAAAAAATACGCGTCGAATTGAGAACCTCCTCCTTTTTTTCGTTGGTTAAAAAGTCAGAAGAGTTCGAAAGATTACGATTTTTTCATCGTATGGCTTCCTTATTTGTTAAACTCACTGTACCCTAAAACAGTCCCATAAAAAACGTTAGTTGGCACAACTAATGTCGATGTAATGAGCCTCTTATCTGACTAATTAAAAGTCGATTTGGCGCAGCGAGCTTTCTAATGTCAACCACGACACCTATACACAAATGATGTTCTAACATAGCTAACTGAGCGAATCCTTTTTACTATATGATTAATGTTTACAGTGACAGTAGCGTTGGTAATTAATGACACCGATTAGAATTGAGGGTACGTTTTTTATGAGAAAACTATGTTTGGATTCGTAATTACTCGTAGTTTCGGGTAGTTAATCGTCAGTAATCGATGGTCATTTACGATAAAAGTCATCTAGAGTTTGATTTAGGTGAATACGAATAATTAATCATGATTCTCTTGCCGATCTGGGAAAAAACTTAATCTGATGTTGTGGAAGTCATTAAGCCAAATGAAAGACACACACGGTTGTTCAGAACTAAGTATTCTTCTCTTAACTTTAAATTAATATAAAATAAATAAGTAAATATCTTTGGGACATTATTACACACACAGCACCGTCTAGTCCCAAACTAAGCAGAGCTTGTACTATGGGTACTAGGCATTGAATATAATACTTATATACTTTTTTGTTGTAAATACATGCTTTTATAATACATAAGAAACACCCAGACCAACACAAACACTTATGTTCATCACACAAATATTTGTGTCCTGTCGGAATCGAACTCACGACCTCGTTATCAACAGTTCGACACTCGAACCACTAGACCACAAACGTTGTCAAATATAACTATCTTGAATATTTTAAAACGGCAATGATATTAATGTTAGTACTAACATTTTATTTTTGACTCTCTTGGATGCAATCACTTTATATACACCGTTACTTTTTGTTAACAAGAATAATAAAAACACGCAATACATTTGGTCCCGAATTGGTTTGAAAAACATTAATCCGTACCTAACCAATTTTGTTTTGGTATTTGTCTTATACTTATGTACCACCAATACCACCATCTTAGATGTTTCATCTGAGGCACTTGTTCCCACCACCCGCGTAACCCGGCTATGAGTTCAAAAAACACCATGTTTAACTTCTTGAGTAGAACGCCGCGTCCCGAGACCAATCGATTCACAAGACTCCGAGTTTGTTTAGTCCACAACCCGACCGAATCTGCCCAAAAAGAGGAATCGTGAATTGAATCCCTGTGGCATTGACTTAAAAAAGTATAGAGATGAGATTAAATTGCCTGCTCCAGCTTCATTGCTGGGTGGAAATGGTTTTGATGAAATTATATTCAAACAAATACAGCAGTGGATGTATTGTATATTTGTGGCGGTGAATAAATCGTGTTGTCGGGTATTGACGGACGCGCTGAAAAACGCCGGCATCACGAGCGCGTCCCGTTCGAAAATGGCCGTGGTAATGGTATTTGTTCGTTGATTTTCTCTGTTTTCGGCCTGTAACTCGATTTGCTTTTTGTTCTCCTGATACAAAGGCGACTAAATTTCGTTAGTAAGTTATTTCTCGGTCGTGTTTGAGAGAGCGTCGTGACGGTTTTCGGGACAAGAGGATACACGATTCGGGCGTGCACAATCAATTACCTTGTCATTAAAACAAATATTGAGTTAGGATCCAGTCTCCGATGTAGACCAAGCTGGGTATTGGCAATTTAACTTTGATTACTATATGATTTAGTGCTTTCAAATTGCTAATAACTATTATAAATGCATATTTTAAAACTTGCGGTTTGCGTATATCAGTTTCAAATTGACTATTAAGAGTTATATGAATGAAGAAATTTCGTTTTGATTATCACTAATTACCTAATCTGGCAATTATTGGAAATAATCGGTGAATCGAGTTATCAAAACAAACGAAATAATGAGAAACTAGTTAGATTAACAGTTGTAACGTTACAACATTTATCCGAATCGAATCGCGTTTCCTTTGACCGCCAATTCTTTATAAAGTCACTGACTCCGTTGACTTTAGCCAATTAACCGTACCTTTTGTTTTAAAACAAAGCATCGAATCGAATTATTTGTTCGTTTTGTTGGAAAACCAACGTAAAATCACAATCGATTGTCGAACAAGAAAACTAATAAGAACTGGAGTGAACGTCCTAACAAATTTGTTTTAAATTGAGTTGGTGAAATAAAAAACGAAGGAAACATGAGACAAGAATCAGGGACAGTCATATCCGGAGTACCAAGTCACAAGTCACAACAGACTCAAACCGAGAAAAAATATGATGCATTGTGATTGATTTAGTTAACCGCAAATGGACACAATTGGTCATCCGATCGACACATTAGTCGATTATCCGATTCTAGACGTGCACACCAAAACAGTTCGTATATTTTATAACTTTAGGCCTGTTTCAGTGTAAACAGCAAATCAAATTGAGTTGACAACACTTTTTATTAGTCGGTATACTCTTTAATATTGTCACATTAATGGCGAACGCATCATTTTTTATCACGTTCACATCAAAAACTAATTACCATTATTGCAATAGCGCAAAAGCTGCGAGCGAACCGGATGCGCGTAATTTTTTCTAACGCGTCCGTTTCCGGTCATAACAAAAAGTTGAATATTGAATTTGAAAAAAAAAGTCATATCCCCTAACTGAATTTACGCGATCCGGGGCACTAACGACAGTAAAATAACAATTACATCGCCACAGATCGTATCTGTGTAATTTGGTGCGCGTACAAATTTCGTGTCGCAGTAATGGTGGCCGCAGTTTTATTGTGTTATTTACACAAATAAAAACGTTTATTTTTACATTTTCCCAAAATTAAATATGGGCCAATTTACTCTCGGAGCGGGAATTACGTTGTTAGTTATAATTTTGTGTGATTCAGTACAAAATGTGTCGGCAAGGGCGAACTGTATAGCGCTTGTTTATTATTCATGTGTTATTATTTTACTTGTGTCATTTGTGTCGCTGCAGTAATTACTCGTGGGAGGAAATCCTCGTTGTTTTGTAATCAGTTGTACGTAATGCGCAATCAGTTTCCAGTGCCTGTTTATCTAACGTTATTATTATGATTGTGTTTCATTAAAATACATTTAGATTTGAATATGAACACTGTATTGCAATAAAAAATTATAAGTACAAAGTAATTTGCGGAAATCATGTTTTTCAGTGACGATAACATGACTTGATTCAATATCTGCCAAAGTAAATAACGCGGGGACATGAAAGCGTTGGATGCAGGAAATCTAGATGAGAGGCAGCAATTTTAACGCTCTAATAAACTGGCAAAGTAATTTAAATTACATACCATGAAAGTAAATTAAAGATGAATTACATGAACATAAACCAGCGCTGTATGAAATGAAAATATACTCAAAATAACTGCCAGCAATCAAAATGATGAAGTTAAAATCATGCTTAAAGTTTCACACAACACAAAAACATAATCTAAATCACGTAAACGGTGTAGTTTACTTTCTACGACAATTTTGTACCAAACATTCTCCTTTGTTTGAATTTGAAATTACGTTTAAGGTGAATGCTACAGGGTAGCGCGCGAAATTCAAAATTTCTTGCGTTTTTTGCTAATTGTAGCACTGTTTCGCGTTTTATATCGATCGCAATATGATTCGCGGAAATAGTAACAATATATCTAAGGAATTATACTCATAAAAAATATTAACCTAGCTCTATAAGCTGTATAAGCTCGAAAATCGATAATTTGATCGTAAATTAATATTATCGAGCTAGTACAGCTAATAGAGCGAGGTTAATATTTTTTATGAGTGTTATTCAGTAGATATATTGTTATTATTTCCGCCTATTATATTTTGACCGATATACAACGCGAAATAAAGCTACAATTTGCAAAAAACGCCAAAAAATTTGAATTTCGCGGGGTACCCTGTAGCATTCACCTTAACATTATTATGTTAGAATAACTACCCGTAAAGCGATTTCATATGATTATACATGGAACTGCACACATTGAAGGCACTGGATTGCGCCAAATGTAATTTTAATAGTTTTAATTACATCTCTGGGGGGAGGCTAATTGCACATTGATGATTGCTATACACTACTTTAGTGTCTCGTGATAATGCAACTTTGTGGAAGATTTTTTCTTCATGAAGCTTAGCTCAAAGATTTAAGTAAGCCTACTCATAATTACTTCCCTAAATACCGGGATAAAGTAACTTTGAACAAATATGTATGTATTATAGTGATTTATTTTGTTAATAGCATCGATATATATGTACTACGTACTAGATGTGCTGTTCAAAGGAAAAACATGGTTACACAAAGTTGTGGTTCCGGAACCACACTGTCATCTGTCATTAGTTCACTTGACAGCTGCTCCGCAAACACATGTAAATTTTATCAACGGTTGCGTCAAAAACTGCATTTACCATCTATATAGAAAGTATTGAAAACTAAAGAACTTTTACTAAACAGGTTGACTGGTTGAACGGTTGAACGAGGGATATATTGAAGGAGGATTTTCAGTACTTGATTCATCCTCATCCTCCAAGCCTTTTCCCTATTATATTGGGGTCGGCTTCCAGTCTAGCCAGATGCGGCTGAACATCAGTATTTTACACAGAGCGACTGCCATCAGAACCCCGCAACCCAGTTACTGGGTAATACCGACATTCGGAGGTTAGACCAGTTGTCAGACTTTCAGGCTTCTGACTACCCGTAACGACTGCCATAGATATTCGTATGACAACCGGGACCGACAGCTTAACGTGCTCTCCGAGGCACGGAGGGGTCTCAATGTGTAACGAAACGGTCACCCATCCACAGACTGACTGCGGCATGTGCAGCTTAACCTTGCAGATCGTACAATCCGCGCAGTCGTTGCTTCGCTACGAGCCCCTCACTTGATTCTCATACCAAATTTGTATAAAAAACGGCACCTTAATTTTCGAAATAATTTTCCAATCGATTTCATCAATAACTGTGGACACTGTTCAGCGATTAGGGGGGCTCATGGCTAAGTAGCAACCGCGCGGACTGTATGATCTACAAGGTTAAGCTACACTTGCCGCGGTCAGTCCTTGGATTGGTGACTATTTCGTTGCACATCGAGACCCCTCCGAGCCTCGGAGAGCTCGTTAAGCTGTCGGTCTCGGTTGCCATACGTCAGAAGCCCAAAAGTTTGACAACTTCAACTCCGAAAGTCGGTATTACCCAGTAACTGGGTTGCGGAGGTCTGATGGCAGTCGCTCTGTGTAAAATACTGATGTTCAGTTGCATCTGGTTAGACTAGAAGCCGATCCCAACATAGTTGGGAAATGGCTCGGAGGATGGCTGTTCAGCGATTACAAATCAAAGTTTTATGTGAGGTGATGCACCTAACACGGCAGTGTCCATCGGTGGTTGTTTCCACCCTCTCTGCCTTTCGTTCATGCCAGCAGACAGACCCCTAGATAGTCTGAACTTGCGCGAGCAGTTTTTCTCGTGTACGCGTGATTAATCGTGGTTTATTTTTTCAGATATTTTTTTCATTACATGTACGCACATTCTATCATATTCTTGAATATGTCCCTCATTCACCCAGTCATGCTGTATACTCGTATCAATCAATTAAATGACATTGCATTATTTATGTCGGATCAATCAACGGAAAAATCTTACAGCGGATTACTGGAATGATATAAACTAATATAATATATTGAAATTTCCTGTCCTACCCTTTAAACCAGAATATCATCATCATCATCAGCCTATATTAGTCCACTGCTGGACATAGGCCTCGCCAATGGCACGCCACTGACATCGATCCTCGGCCAATCGCATCCAGTTGCTACGCGACCTTGTCAATATCATCGCTCCACCGAGCCTGAGGGCGTCCTACCCTACGTTTACCGATTCGCGGTCTCCACTCAAGAACACGTCTACCTACATGAACGACCATCGGTTCTTCGGCTAATGTAGCCGACCCACTGCCACTTCAGCTTGCTAACCCTGTAGGCTATGTCAACAACTTTGGTTCTCTGTCGGACCACCTCGTATCGGATTCGATCCTTCAGAGAAACTCCGAGTTTCCTTGGTTCCTTTCCATGGAATACCGAATACAATAGTGCGTTAATATACCACTTACGAGAACACAAAACTGAAGTAGGTACAGATCGATACTCGAGCTTTGATCACTGTTTGAAATTAGTTTTGAGTTATTCCTTACTAGAGATAGAAATTTGGCATAAGCTCCTAATACATTTCATGTCAACTTTCTATCTTTAGTTGGGCAAATCGTATCGATCCACTATTTATTATTATTATTTATTTATTTGTTCAGTGGTATACATAACAAAAACAATAATAAAAAATAAAAAATTATAAATTAATTTGACCTTACTAATGATAGAAATTTACAATTTTAAAAAGGAGTAGGTTTTCAATTCGTCTGTATTTTTTAGGGTTCCGTACCCGAAGGGTGCCAAACGGGACCCTATTACTCTCGCTACGCTGTCCGTCCGTCCGTCCTTCCGTCCGTCCGTCCGTCTATCTGTCACAGGGCTATCTATATTATCTTTTGAACGATAATAGGTAACCGGTTGAAATTTTCTCAGAGTATTTGTTGCTATGAGGTGTATCACGACAAATACCTACTAAAAACAAAAAAAAGTCTAAAAACAAAGGGGGTCCCCATACAAGGAACCTCAGAAACATGCATTTTTTTCAACGTTTTTGTTCCTGCTCTATCTTCAAAACGGTAATATATACCAGCGTCAAACTTGGTCAGATTATAGTGCATATTATGTTGTTTAGCAACAAATACTAAAAATAAGACAAACATAGACATAGGACTGCCTCGTTGGTCTAGTGGTTGCAAGCGCGACCTCTGAGCGTGGGGTCCTGGGTTCGATTCCCGGGTCGGGCAAAGTGTTATTGGGTTTTTTCATTAGGAAATTCTCAGTAGCAGCCCGGAGTCTGGATTTGTGCCCGGTAAATGGCAATAGGCTCGCCCCCTATTACATGGGACTATAACATAACTGGCGAAATGTGGGTGTACTATTACACCTCTGCCTACCCCTTCGGGGAAATACAGGCGTGATTTTATATTATATTATTATTATATAGACATATTATGTGGTGGTACCTGCGTAAGAAAGACATGCTAAAATTCATATTTCGCGCACTGTGCGTTGATGTCTTTTGATAAACTCTCGTAAATTAAATCAGTTTTTATGGGGTATCAGGTCGTTGAAAGGTACGGAACCCTTACTGCGCGAGTCCGACTCGCACTTGCCGGTTTTTAAAATATATTATGGCATAACTCTGACATATAAGTACGCATCGATTCGAATGAATCTATTTTGTTTGAAAGAGTTTTCTTCCGAGATAGTCCCAATTAGATTTAGTGAAGATCTGATGATCTGATGAAGATCTTCGGAGATAAAGAAGAGAACTCTTCAATGGATGACAGCAAATCACCAGCGATTGCCGCAATCGCTTATATTACTTATGCCATTCAAAATAGAAAAATAAAATAAACTTTAAAAAAGTTAAAACTAACTTCAAAAAGAATAACATAATTTGTGTAAAACAGTTTAGGAAGTCGGTGCCAATTGTTTCTTAAATAAATTTGAATGAAAGTCAACTACTATCTAAACTGTTTCACACAAATTATTCTAGTCTCTTAAGTTGATTTTTACTTTTGAAATAAATGTATGAAATACTAATGAAATCAGTGTTACACTTAGTTTTTTAATTAGTAGGATGATTATTTATTTTGAACAGAGTTTGACTACACAAAAGAATCTTGGAAATAATTTTTCATTGAATAGATTGTTGTTTTGTATTTGATCTAATTCTATTGATTTGATTAAATTTATTTTATACTCTATCGTTTTCGGACACAAGTCTTTAATCAAGCAGTATTACACCACAACCACGATGAAAAAATATTTTTCTTTCTACCTATTCTAAAGTTATTGGAGAATATAGGAGTGTTCTATTAATCGGAGAATTATCTCGACGATGCGACGTAGGTAAGGTTACTCGTGACGACGTAATATTTAAGAGGTGAAGGAAAAGAAACCATTAAAAACACAAACAAAAACATTACTTATACATCTTTTTTGGATACACTTTTTTGTTTTTCATTTTCATTCACATTTTCATTGTATATTTTTAACCTGAAAACAGCTGGTGTGATTACCTGCACTGAATTCTTTAATATATCGTATAATTAGCGTTTTATGTTAATAAAATATGTTAATACCATCAGTAACTACAAACAGTTTAATGATTATTATAATACATATAGGCAAAACTTTTAATGGTTTTACTTATTCGCTTTTTGTTTTGTCCTGTTTTGTATACCTATCGTGTTGCTGGTTGTCGAAAATAAATATTGTTCTTTCTTTCTTTTATTTTTTGTCAGTACTTATATAAGATAGTTATATATGCCTCCGTATACCTGTATGTTTAAAGCTTATTTGTCACCAATCATTTTAACTTGTAAATTATTTGAAATAACTCATTTCATTAATTCTCAATCAATGTTTATTTTTATTTATGTAGCCATAGAGAGTTTGTTGTTAGGCACTATTAAAAGAGAAATGTGCGCTTTGAACTTATATACCAATGTTTCATAAAGTTTTTGTAGGCTTATACCTACTATAAAATATGTAGCAGCAAAAGCTGAGTGTTTCTTTTGATTTGATCTCAGGTTTGCACATTTTATAATGATAGTTAATACCCTGTTGTTAGAAATGAAAACTTCGATAACTTAATGTGTACTACCTACATTTCCAAACTATCAACCTCATAATTTATTATCATAGCCATAAAATTTATATTCCTGCGAGAATTTATTTGACTGCCAAAGTTGTATTCGTTAACTAAGTTGCAGCTAGTTGCAATATCAATAGAGGTCGGTTTATAGCCTTACATGCAATTTGCTCAAAGATGCCGACACTCGCAGATAAATAGTACTCTTAGCTATATAAAGTTTTCATAGCTTCTAATTGTATACCTAATATGGAGTCTTATATGTCCCACGGGGATAAAGGAATCATTTGGGATAAAAAGTAACAAATAACACCAAAAGTGGAATCAAAGTTTTAATTAATATTTGGGAATGCGATATTGCTGAATTTGGAATATGAAACTAGGCGGGGTTATAAAATACTAAGCTACTAATACTAGAGATATAAAATTATTAAAATTAAATTAGATTTTGTTTGCATCAATATTATTATTGATAAACAACATGACCAAATCATTACAACTTTTGTTTATCATTGACCTATTATGTACTTGCCTAACTAACTTTACGGCCTTCACTTAGGATCTGTAGGTAATGGCACAGTAATGGCTACAAAATAATCTCTCTCTAGCTCAAATCACCCATTAACTCGCAGCATACTTAATTACAGCGCTAGTGGGCCACAGTTAGGCTTTTGACACGGCAGACAAACGCATATATCGTGACTTCGGCCAGTAAAGTCAGTTTGTTGATAAAGTCAATTAGCGGTATCGAAGTAGGGACCCGTATCAAGTGATTCAGCCCACCGTCGCGGCGGCAGCGATATCAGCGCACCGCCATTGGCCGGGCGTGCCCAAGGGGAGTGGTCTCGGCCCGCTACTTTTTTGTTATACTTTTTCGAGCGGTGCGTAGGCGACCGTAGCCGGCTTTATTCTCTACCAGTCGATTGAAGGCGTTGGTGTGTTATAGTTTATTGCTCTGTTGTCGTTTGAGACGTCACGGGGTATCATGTAAATTGTGGCCTTTATTGACGGCAATTTATTCGTGTTCAGTATCTTTCGTCTCGTGCTTAATAAGGACTTTATTTCGGAGTTCATCGGTGTGAATTGAGTGTGGTAAGTGTTGTTCAATTATTATTTTATTGCAGTCAGTTAATTAACTTTTTTATGTAATGAACCTACAATCTATTACTAGTATTTCATTGTAAACTTAACTTACTATTGCGTCGCAATATACTTTTATAATCAAAAAAATATTTCTGATACAGAGTGCAAATATTGTACTAAGTAATATTTTTATTACGATAAAATGCACTCTATTTTGCACGTTATAACTTGTATGTGATTGTATGTAGATATTTTTTTTTCTATACATTTAGAACAATTCTCTTAACAACAACAGCAATTCTTTTCTATAAATTTAGAACATTTCTCTTATAAAACTAAACTCGACCATCTTATTATGCCTATAAAAGATTCATATCAATACCTGTAAAAAGCCTGTTAATAATATTATTCAAAATATTATTATTCCTAAAACATTACGAATATTTTTAGCTTAATTGTAAAATCTAATTTTTTTTTTTTGCATTAAACGTTATCAATAGTGTATACTGTATACTGTATACAGATAACGTTAAGAATTTTAAGATTTTTAGGAATTTTTAATAATATTATTAACAGGCTTTCTATAGGTATAACGATATAGGTACAGTTACTTAAAAGTTAAAGGCTAATTAAAAACTTAATGATGTAGTCAAAAATTAATTAATAACAGTATCTACATGACGCTTCCCATCTTTTTAATTATGCGTTACAACAATCAATTAAAATAATGACATTACTATAACAACTAGAACAGGCTTTCATTAATCAAAGCCCACAAGCTTATTTGACGGGTCGCATCATATTTTTTGGGAGTCAAAAAAGGCATAATGCCTGATATTTTAAAGGCATTTGCATAATTAGGTGAATTTTATTGCTTTATTGAATTAGGGCCGATGTCAGGCTCAAAATTGAAATCAGCAGGGGTCCTTGTGTTGTTAATTTTGTTTATAGCTTGTATTATGGTCAGCTTTGAATGTTATTCCCATATCTCAAGCTCTATAAAAGTTGTTAGATATTGTAAAGATGGACAACAATAGCGTATTTATGTTATTGATCTTGATTTTATTATCCTCTACGGCGGAATGTGTGGGTCATTTTATATTTTTTATAAACTTGAACTCATGTAGTGTCATTTATTTTATTGCTGTCGTATTTGTAGGCAAATATGCCGTCATCATAATTTGTCTAATTTACATGTATGTTAATTATAAAACTATAAAATCTGTTTTTAATTGCTATTAAATCTGTAATAAAATATTTCTAATAAATTTTTGCCGACGGCGTCGACGGGTGGCACATATAATTATCTAACGTATAAGATATAGAGTTTCTCTAATATGGTTAGAAATACTTCAGTATTTTGTGTTTTGGACTAAGGCCTAACTAACCCTTCTTATACTGAGAAGTAGTAATAATGGGCTGATTATATTATGTATGTTAGTTCTTATTCTGTATTGTACACACATAGGCATACAACGTGTATCACAAATGAAATTAAATGCTTATTCAAGGATTACTATCGAACAACTTTTGTTACGGGTTCAACCCTGAAATCACGAAAAAGAAACAGCTGATCCATACATTTTGTCGAGTGACATCGATAATTTACTAGGGAACAGCTGTTTTTTTTGCGATTTCAGTGTTGGTCCATAGTAAAGGTTGTTTTATGCTATGCCCTGAATAAGCTCTTAAAATATAAACACGCATTTCTAAATACATCTTGTATACATAGTACTGTGTATCGAAGTATCAAAGTTAATTTTTTTTTTTTATCCTGTTAGAAAAAATATAAAATAGGTAGCTTTAGCAAATTCACGAGTGCGTGCAGGAGGTAATTTAAAATTAATTAATATGAGGAAAAATAACGAAAATTAGGTGATGTGAAATATTCATAGTTAAAAAATTATGTTTCCTAAAACTCAACATTTGATACAATTTTCCCAGAAAAATTATAACAAACACCATGTAGGTACTACTTTGTGATCATAAACTTAATTACTTTTCCTTATATAAAGTCACATTTATAACTTCAGAAATGATTTGTAACTCGTGTAAAGACGTTAGATATCTTTATTACCCTTTCAACTGATCTCACGTCTACATTGTTGCAATGTTCACTAAATTGAGTTCTCACATCACAATAGCCTTTGGAAAGAGTGATTTTAACCGATTTTTTACTAAAGGGTTGGCCGATCTCAATTCGATTAACATCACCAGTTACATAGACCCACGTCGCTACCCGGGGCGTTGAAAAAATGATCCAAACATGAGGTTCGCGATCGAAGGACAGAGATCTTCATAGACTAGACGATACGATACCTTCGTGATGACTTGCGGATGCCTCCGGAACGCGAGCAGCATTGTTGATTGTATTAGACTTAATTAGATCTTAATTAACATTCTGGTTTCTCATTACACGCTACTCGATGCTACTAGCCGCGTTTGTAATAGGAATGTCCATTTACATCCATACCGCTTGTATCTTGATTATTTTTTTAATGTTCATAATAGTAAAATTGAAGATTCTCCGTTGTTCGTTATGGGGTGATGAAATTGAATCGGATGTTATTGAGATTGTGATTACGATAAATAATATTAGCTTTGTGAATGTTATTAGATGCGCAGACGTTTTTTTACTCCAGTTCTTCGAGGAAACAAATTATGTAGAAATGTACGCTATTCCGAGTGATAATAATTTACCTGCCGACAATGGAGTAAAGAATGTAATGGAAAAACTATGCAAGGCACTTAATGCAGTTAGAACAAAAGAATAATTAAATTGATCAAGTACCTAAATCTAGAAAAAGGAAACCATACAATTATGGATTTGATTGCTTTGTGTTAAGTTCAGATAGAATTTTCCGAGTGACTAACACTGCTTTGAGTGAGGGATGATACGTCAAAGGCATTTGAAGTTTGTGTACTTAATAGCATTAGCGTGGTAATGTGAGGGTTATCAGGTAGCAGACAGACATCAGTCAGGGGACGGATGAGTCAGGCACTTGCAGCTCTTATCTCAAGCTCAGCGGTATAATCCGAGACACCATTAACACTTAACTCCAGACCTAATGGACAAAAACGTTTAATCCTTCAATTCTTAGAGCTAACGATAAAGTGCAGAATGGAGATTCCAAAGTTTGGATAAACATTTATTTTGTTAACGCTGTTGCAGCGAAGCCTTTTGTAGTAAAGACATACTTACCTATAGAATGAAAAAAAATCGGTTGGTTATGAATATTGTGATTGTTCATACCAGATTCTGCAAAAATAGTTACTTTTTTCAAATCTGAAAAATAAAAGTTACGTGATATTATTTTGTTTTATCACAAGTGGTTACTTACATTTCAAATTTATTACAATGAATAATTCAACATAAAAAAACGTTCCCATGGACTTAAACAGATAACCTAACTTACAATGGCTAAAACAGTTGATAATTATCCATGTCTTGGTGCAGACACGAGAAAAAATTAATCCCGCAGGCGCCTCTCCGTTCCTATCGCTTTTAATCCTATTATATTATAATTCTTTCACTATACCCTTGTATAAGGGAAATGTTATCTAATCTGAATATATTAAAGCTGCATAATAGCTTATCTTTGGATCAACGCAACTAAATTGTTTTTCATTGTAATGTTTTGTATTCATTCTATTATTTTTCTGCGAACATATTTTGTTTCTGTATAAAACAGGAAATAGACGTTAATTATGAGTAATTGAATTAATGGGAATAGGTGATTGTGGTTATTGTATATTATTGTTATTGTCTCTGACTGTAGTCAATAAACCATTTTTCTTTCTTTTCCTTTCTTTCTTTATCCATATAAAGTCTTGTGCCATATAATCATGTTTTTTTCATAATCGGATGCTACAACGCAACGCTAACAAATGTAAGGCCACATAATGCTGTAAAACATCTATATTTTAGGTATCTACCTATGTAGATACCTTAAAAATTTTCGTAGTGACAAATACAAGTTCAGTAGAAACCATTGCTTACATTGAAAATACGTTGAAACTAGATTTAACTAGATTTTCCTTAATCGGATATGGTACATTTACAGTTTCAAAACTGTTATTTTTCTTAAGCTTGTTGGACATATCTTAGGAGTGTTTAAATTATCATCACGGTATATCGCTTTTATGTTATCCAATTGGCTTTTAATTTATGGAAACTCATTGCTTATTCATTTTCATGTTTTAACGGTGACTCAAGTTTTGATTTAGGTGTACATTAAATGTAAAGTACTGCAACGTCTTGATAGTTTCTTATAGTTAACTTTATAAGGCTGCGTATAAATCAAATTATTACAGTTTTTCTATATCACAAGCATCGGCGATACAGAGTTTAATTTATACTTACGAACATGGTCTACCTACTACAATTATATCGCTACGTGAATCGATTAAGGTACAACCACTTTAGGCTGTATAAGCTACATTAGCTATTCCAAAAGCATGTTCATTTACGGTACTAAACTCTGACATTACAAGTTTTTATATTCTTTATAACCCCCAGTGTTATCCAATAGTGTATTAAATTATTACGATCTTTGCCAATATTTATTGCGGGGGAATAAATTGAAACACTACATCGTACAAAAGCGATCCTCGCCGAGCCGTTAATTAATTATATGCTAAAATTACCATGTACCTTATTCACACATTTTCAATTAAAGTTTTAATGACATACGGTTTTTCTTTAATAATAGGCGTGTCATAGAAACGAAAGTTTACTTCAAATTGGGCGGTAATAGAGCAAAAAGTCAAAGTTTATTTAGCAGTCGTGGGGGCAAACGAACTCGGTACCGCTAGTTCTTATAGAAAAAAAATTGTCTAACAATGTGTCGGTTACCCGCTCCGCAGAGCCAATCAGTGGATAATATTCGTCAATATTAACCGCGAGATCGTTGGAGCGTTAAAATTTACGTCTTGATTGCTTTATTTAATTTACTCAAAGTATTTTTTATAACTTCGCAAAGAGGAAACGCTGTACCGTATCGATGGTTAATTTATTTTTTCGTTTCTTCACGAATTTCACTAAAGCTTTTCAATATTTTTGTGGTATTTGTGAAGTGTAATTAGATTTTTTACATTAAATCATTTAAATTTCTCGAAGAAGCGGTGGTTTGATATGCATTAAAATAATTACCTTGTTGAAAATGAATTCTATTACCTATCTTGAACATCTGTGGATCAGAAAAAAATGTCTAGAGCGTTTAAGTACATGTCTTCCCCTTTGAGACAAAAAAAATAATTGTTTAAGTTGCTCATAGATGACAGGAGAATGTGTAACTACATTGTTTTTGCTGAAGCAACTTAGCAAGGTAAATTGAAAATTGAAAACAATTTACGAGGGATAGGCTAGTACCTACACAAATAATCATACATTTTCTGATCTATTTGATGATACACGCAATCATATTATAGCTCTAAATAACCTCAAGTATTAAAGTGCGCAATGGATCGCGATTACCGGCGCGTGCGACAGATGCGCCTGCGCAGGTGTCGTTACGCTTCATAGGTACAGCAGATAGACAGTGACCAGTCGATGATTCCGATCTAACTAATCATTCATGAACTATTACTAATTTTATTGGGGATTCACTTTGAACAATTCCGATACTTAATGAAATTTAAACCCAGGTTTGTCCTCACCACACATAAAAGACATATTTTCTTAGTGTTAGTTATTTTATTCGTTGTTAGCATAAGTTAGTTAAGTAATAAAAAAATGAAACAGAAAGTCGAAATAATTAATTGAATAAGAAGGCAATTATTTGATTTTAAAATTCCCTTGTTAACATTACATAGTTACTTGTGGTTTATTTACACCAAATATAGCACTAATGAATAGTCGAAAAATCACTATACGATGACTAATCCAAATTATGTTATTTCCTTTTTAATTTGGGTTTAACATGTTTCCCATATTAATGAAATCAAAATCCCAAAATCTTTGCCCATTATAGTTATACTTTTTTCCTTAAATTACAATTTAGGTCGAATAGTTGGTGCGAAATTAACAAAGACATGACAAATTATAATATAAAAAAAATCAGTTTAACCAACTAAAAATCTATAGTAAAAATAGCTTATGGATTTTTTAAATAAGGGCACAGAAAAAATAACTTAGACATAATAGGTATCTATTAGATAAAGTTTTTGATTTAATTTCAACTGTTGTGTTGAAGTTATGGTTGACTTCATTTCTCACAAAGGAAACTAGTAAATCGGATAAATGGGAAGTCTTAATAATAATAAATAATAATAAAAAAATAAAATAAAATAAAAACATTTAATTCGGACCTATAAAATTCGGATCGATAAAAGTTTTACAAGTAGGTACCTATACAAATTTATAAAAAAAAAACTAACAAAAACAAAAAAAGCCATTTATTTAGAACATTTTTGGGTTTACAATAAATACATATTCTTGCATGCATAAGAAAAATAAATGGTAGGTACTTTAAACTTTTACTTAAACTTTATAATAAAACAAAGTTTAACCGGATTAAACTTTGTTTTATTATAATGTGTAGTGATCGCGAAAACCTAAGAAGTTATTTTACTTAAACTGTTAATTATTATTTATTTGACACTGATGCTTTGGTCTGTGTGCCTTTTGGCATAGGCTTCCTTCATTTCCTTAAATTTTTCTCTGTTACTTGCTACTCTCATCCATGGTTTTCCACCTATTTCTTCGATCTCGTGATCTCGTCACTCCAGCGTTTGTGACATTTTTGCTCCATTTGTTTTGCCCTCTAACGGCCAAAATTAATATCCAATCTATCCACGATTTACCCTACTAGAGATAGAAATTTGACAAATTTTGTATGGAGCTTATGTCTAATTCTTATCTCTGGTAGGGCAAATCGTGGATAGATTGGATATTAATTTTGGCCGTAAGTGTATGTCCAGTCCATTTCAACTTACATTTTCTGCTTTTCAGTGTTACATCGGTTACCTTTGTTACAAAGAGAAGTCTACTAGATGCACTTAAATAAATCTAATTCATGTCTTTCTATTGCGTGTCACAGCTGTGAGAAACACTTTCATATTGTGTAAGACTAACCTAAATTAAAAATTACTCAATCCATCCTAGAAAAAGATAACGTTAATTACTTTCTGTTTTACTTGGTTTTACTCCATTGAAGTGGCATTATATGCTATTATTTATTAATCTGTTTTATCCTTCTTTTGTTCGTATCGTGACAAAAGCTATCTTTCATAGATTCTGGGAAATCTTCTTGTCTTTTTATATCTGCTGTCAAATACGTGGTTCAACTTTTTCTTTTTCGAAATTTAAACTTTTGATTTAACGTACTGGCTACATTTCTGTTTACATTTCTTAATTAGAAAAAACACTGTTGGTATAGGTATTTGTTTTAAAAAAAAAAGAAACGAAATATTACATGGTTAATAAACAAATACGACTGCCTCGTTGGTCTAGTGGTTGCAAGCGCGACTGCTGAGCGTGGGGTCCTGGGTTCGATTCCCGGGTCGGGCAAAGTGTTATTGGGTTTTTTCATTAGGAAATTCTCAGTAGCAGCCCGGAGTCTGGATTTGTGCCCGGTCAATGGCAATAGGCTCGCCCCCTATTACATGGGACTATAACATAACTGGCGAAATGTGGGTGTACTATACACCTCTGCCTATCCCTTCGGGTAAATACAGGCGTGATGTTATGTTATGTTAATATACAAATAAGAGTCTTGAAAAATGTTGGAGCGTTTCAATCGTTTTAAAAGTTATAGTTATCGTTATTAGTTATAGTTAGTTAGTTGTTATAGTTGTACTCATCAATTATTTATCTAATAAAATCACCGACTTTTACAAATTCCATTTCCCATATAATTTTATTCACAAATCACATTGCATTGTAAACTAGTTCCAATTTTTTGTTTATTAATGGCATAATCCTTTGGTTGTTATTTTCAAGTAAAGGAGAATTAGGGTCATAAGCATCGTGGCATCATCATCATCATCATCATTTCAGCCGAAAGACGTCCACTGCTGGACATAGGCCTCCCCCAAGCATAGCCACATGGTTAAGTTTAATCTTAATTATTTACGATTTTAATGCATTAACGCATGCGAAGCGTAATCTAAAGATATAAATCCAATGAAAAATGTAGATTTGAATATGTTTTTACCTATCTCTTGACCTAAATCTATATACATATATAAAAATCACGTTTGCTGTTCGTTAGTCTCGCTAAAACTCGAGAACGGCTAGACAGATTTGGCTAATTTTGGTTTTAAAATATTTGTGGAAGTCCAGGGAAGGTTTAAAAGGTGAGAAAATGTGGAAAATTTGCGAGGAAAATAGTAAAAACAACAATTTTATTTTCCTATACAAACTGTTCCTACAACAACGAAGATCATTAAATTACTTTAAAGAAATAATAAAAACAAAATAACATCAAAAACAATGTGAAATTTCCAACGATAAACAATCTCAACTCAGCCTATCGCAGTCCACTGCTGGACATAGGCCTCTCCCAAGTTGCGCCACAACGCTCGGTCCTCTGCCTTCCGCATCCAGTCCTCCACAGCCACGTTCTTTAGGTCGTCGGTCCACCTGGCAGGGGGGCGCAAACTAACATAACTTTCCAAAAATGCGTTTTCCGCTCGACCACTTGCAACTTTCATGCACTCTGTTTGTTTGTTTGGCGCCGACTCATAATTAGTTATTTACATTTGTTTAGTTAGGAGAATAGTTATTAAGACTAAAAGCTTCATTTCATTTTTCGCTTTTTAGTTTAACCTGTTAAATTTTTTGTTAAAAAGATTTATTCACTTAGGCACTTCCATTTGTTTTCTTTATTCCGCGGACTGTACCTTCTTACAATTCAACATACCTCTACAGATAGCAAATTCGTAACGAAAGGTATCTATATTTAATTATAAATCCCTTATGTACAAGTCCGCTAACGATGCATGGGCCTGTCATTAATTACTACCTAACCTTGCCTTGCAGGGTAAAATGAAAAATGTACGATTAGGAAAGTGCCTAATAAGTAAGACTTGAGTATCATATTATTATCTGGATATAGAGAGCTTTAATTACAACGTTATTAGTACATATAAAATACTTAATATAACTTATAAGTGGTGGGATGGATTAAGACATTTTTATAGGTAGCTACATAAAGTGAGTAAATAAATCATTGCTACAAGTTAGGAGAAATTATGAACACAACAATATTTATTTGAGTCTCTAAATAGGTTCGTCACAACAATATCCCATGATTTTGGAGCTTAGTAAGAATTATTTCCTGTAAAAGAGAATTGATAAAATTTAAAACTTCAAATGCGTATTGCATTGCAGATTGCGGGTGCATTTAAAGAGCCTCCACGAGTGGCGTTATTTAATTGATCGTCCGGCGCACCCTGGGCTGTCAGCCGCGCTACCAACCTGCTGACTGGCTAATCTTTACACCACGATATGAGCTATTATCGTTATGTGTCGACACGACAGAAGAAGAAGATTTCAGATTTATTTTTTCAGAAGTTCATTCAAATCGTAGGATATATTACGATTTTCATAATTTTAGGCGATCATCTCTCTCGAAAAACCAGTATCGAGCATGGATGGAAGACTTGGAAGGTTACATTGAACATTCCTATGTCCCGTAAAGTTAAAAGCCTTTATCGATAGTCAGACGCGTACAAGACAAAAGGCGCTACTTACAAACACAAAAGGCAACTTAAATTAGTTTTTTGCACCAATTAACAGTCACACAACAATCAACTCGATTCCAAAGAGATAAAGCGTAATTTTCAGAAACACAAAACACTGGAACAAAATATAGCGTTTAATTATAACAGAAACGTAATTAAACACTTGTTTAATTGGATCTCCGTAGTTGATTAACTGAGCTAATTGTTTCTCAGGTATAACGAATCGGTGTCGTCGTCCGATAGAAAAATATGCGCTAATTAGAGACAGTACGGTAATACTATGTTTTTGTTTTGTTCAGCATTGTTAGCATTGTTTTGTTACAGTTCGATGCTTAGTTACCATTAGGTACAGAAAGAACAGGATTTTTGTGTCAACGAAATAAAAACTGAGAATTTTTAGTTAGTTTGACTTCAATTTTATCCCACTAAATAGCGTATAAGTCACAAGTCAACGTAAGTTACGGGTGAAAGTCACTCAAAGGTCAATGGAGAGGGCTATGCTCGGAGTGTCCCTGCGTGATCGAATCAGAAATGAGGAGATTCGCAGAGAACGAAAGTAACCGACACAGCCCGAAGAATTGCCAAACTTAAGTGGCAGTGGGCGGGGCACATTGCTCGCAGAACGGATGGCCGATGGGGCACTCCAGAACTTTATGGTTCTAGAGTGGCAACCGCGTACTAGAAGGCGCAGCGTGGGTTGGCCCCCCACAAGGTGGACCGACGACCTGGTGAAGGTCGCGGGAATCCGCTGGATGCGGAAGGCGCAGGACCGGTCGTTGTGGCGATGCTTGGGGGAGGCCTATGTCCAGCAGTGGACGTCTTTCGGCTGAAATGATAATGATGATGATGAAATTGGCACGATTTCAGGGTTTGTCCCATAGTAAAAGTTGTTCATACTGATGAGCACAATGACCCCTTAAAAGGTTTTTAGTTATTTCAATATCACGTTGTATAAGTTGGGTAGGTTACCTACGCTATTTCCTGATAATATAATAATATGCTGTGTGTTGGAGAGATTCGATCCTCTTTGTTGACCTTATCGATATGCTATTAACAGAAGCCAGAAAATCGTTAGTTCGATTCTCGGCTCAAGCAAGAGATTTTTCGATAATCTGTGAGTGCAATAATACTCGTACTTGCTTTCGAAAATAAAATGAATGTCTTTAACTTTCCCTGCATGTGGAATTGTTTTGGAACAACCTGTATAAAAATTGTACTAAGCTAGAAGAAACTTGTCAATTAAATTAATTATCTCTTGCTTGGGACAGTAAAGTTCTGGAGTGGTGACCGCGTACTGGAAGGCGCAGCGTGGGTAGGCCCCCCACAAGGTGGACCGACGACCTGGTGAAGATCGCGGGAATCCGCTGGATGCGGAAGGCACAGGACCGGTCGTTGTGGCGATGCTTGGGGGAGGCCTATGTCCAGCAGTGGACGTCTTTGATGATGATGATCTCTTGCTTTAAGACCATCAGAAGATAACATTAATTCATCTGAAATCAACTTTTTACACCTACCAAAAACATAAAATATTGTTATCACCACCCAAACCATTTGCAGTGGTCTCTCCTCAGGCTATCTCCATCGGTACTTACATTATATTCTCCATTAACAATGAAGAAAGCGGATGTTTGGTATTGCAATTTAGATGGGCAATAATGATAGAAGGTTAATTGTGCCTGACGTTTGATCACAAGGGCTCGACACAGCCCGTTGCATTGTAATAACTGGCAACATTATCTTTAATATAATTATATCTTGTTCATAATCAACGTAAATAAAACTGAAATGTTCATATGATAGTCTCCTGGTTTAATTATAGATAGCTATCCTGTAAAAATATATCGATTTTTCTTATAAATTTTGTTATAATTACGAATATGGTAACACTTGTTTTGCTCGTTATTTTTGTATAAAAATAAATGCAAGTATTTAATAAATATGTACATAGCACTGTAATTCCTAAAATGTATTTAATGAAGTTATTTTTTATGTGCATCTACCGCATGTCGTCTTGTTGTGGCAATAAATCATTTTTCTTTCTTTCAAATACTCATACTAATAAATTTTCAACACACTTGGTCGTAAAGTGGCTCTTATTGGACCGTTTTTAGGTTCATAATGCAGCTTATAAAGCACGCGTGCTTTTTAGGGTTCCGTACCCGAAGGGTGCCAAACGGGACTCTATTACTCTCGCTACGCTGTCCGTCCGTCTGTCTTTCACAGAGCTGTATATTTTGAACGGTAATAGGAAACGGTTGAAATTTTCTCAGAATATGTGTTGATATGAGGTGTATCACGACAAATACTAAAAACAAAAAAAAAGTCTAAAATTAAACTTTTTTTTTGTTTTGATTTTAGAATTAAACAGTATTAAACATTTTCATGAATAAATCAACTGTGCTAATTAAAATATGATAAATAAACATTTAATTTTATCATCTTATTTATTTTTGTCAACAAATTAACTTTAATTTGTGTCGTTTAATGTCTCCGATCATAAACTCCAAACCTGATTCCTTAAAGTTTTTACTCCATATTTAAACCATCTTTCAATTATCTACATTTTTGTTTCAATTAACTGACCAAACTTTCTTTGTTTCAGAACTCAATTCCAACTCCCTCATCATTTTCTACTTCCCCCATTTTATCATGGGTGTCTCCGAGCCTGGTTCTTCCACGACTCCTGACCTACCTCCGATGGAACACGAGCGTCCTGGCTCCGGCAGCGGCTTAGATGATGAAGACATCCCTCAGAGGAAACAGAGAAGATACAGAACCACATTCACGAGTTATCAGCTTGATGAATTAGAGAAGGCTTTCGGGAGGACACATTACCCTGATGTTTTTACTAGGTGAGTTTGATAGATGTTTTAAAGAGAAGTGAATCTACTCTGATATAATAAGAAACTAGCTATGCCGCGTTGCAATGCCAACTTTTTTCATTCGTTTTTTTTTTGTCAAATACCTTCGTTGGCGCGCGCAAAACTCACTAAAGTTTCGTCGCTATCAGATGAATGGTACCTATAGGGACGCAAACGAGACAAACAAAGAAAGAAACAAACAAAATTAAGCATATTTTGTGCCATAAAGTTTTGCTACTTACATGTAGGTTAGATACCTTAGTAGCGTTGAATGGTTAACAACTCCGCGAGCAAAAAAAAATCGCCTTGGTTTCTAAACAATTCAATGTTTAAGGGGGTTTAATAAATGCAACTTGGGTTTAAACCTCATTCCAACGTGAAATAAATAATCAATAATCTCCATTTTGCAGAATATCAACCACTCAAACCAGATTTTTAATAAAACACTTTTATTGTTACAGAGAAGAACTCGCTTTGAAAATCGGCCTCACCGAAGCTAGAATACAGGTAAGAACAACCTTATTAATACAAATTAGTTTATGTTTTTTTGTCAATATATTAGGTAGGTACTTATTTTGTTCTCCGACCGCCGATAATGAACTTCGGAATCATCCATATATTCATCGGGGCGATATTATTAAGTCAATCAAAAGTAAGGTAAAGTATAGTATTATATTATCTGTGGTAAACTTCGATCAAAGTAATAAAATCAAAGTCAATGATATTTAAAAGCACAGATATGTTACTTCACTCACAATCTGAAGACTCAAAAACGTCCTAAAGCGCCGAGCGTGACCGGTGATAACAAAAAAACTAAAATCCCGTCATGTGTGTACAGAAAATGTCCCAATGATGACACGAAAGTAACTTTACGTAACCAACTTACTTTGTACTAAACAATATACGCGATTTAATCCGGTTAAACTTTGTTTTATTATTATAATGAGTAGTGATCGCGAAAACCTAAGAAATTATTACTTTACTTTACTTTTTTTTTTATGTGTATTGTGCTGCCGCTGCGTACGGATTTTTTTTTTCATTTGTTTTGTTATGGTATGTTTTATCTATACTTTTAAATATCATTGATCAAACTGCGTTTTCTTGGGCGGTACACACCGGCACCGGTGTGACAAAAAGTCGCAGGTCGCACATTACCCCCTGCAGCCTCGCGACAGGACGTACGCCTCACAAGTCACGCTCACTCAGATAGTTTACACATTCCATACTCTATTAATATGCCACATAAAATTTTGTTGTAAGTTTACCGCTTTTAATAATTTACATTAGTTAATTCACTTCAAATTTAATTATCTCAGTATTTAAGATGTGTTATTTCCAATATGATATTAATGGGATGTTTGTCATTTAAAAATTAATGGTATACCATTTAGCTATTAGAAATAAGGTAAGGTAAAAAAATACGTTTAAGTTTATTGCTCAAGACCGGGTTCTGTACCCCAATATTATTGTCATGGCTCGTCTATGATCTATAGATCTGATATAAACAACAACCACAAAAACGCTTTTTGGGCTAACAATCTATCAGTTTTATTGTTTTTTATATTTTTCAATATATTATATTTTTCATAACAAATAAAACAAATATTATAAAAAAATGTAACATCAATGATATAATTAAAATATTTCTTATAAAATAAGAAAGTCAATTACATTAATTGGATATCATTATTAGGTTAGCAAAATATAAAGGTATACCTATATAATTTTATAAAAATGCTGTCAGGTTTGTTATGAATTACTGGCATTTTCACCTTTATTGCCACCCTTAGCCTATAAATTATAAATTGTTACTACATACCAGGCCCCTCAGAAAGTATTGCGAAAAAAAGTTTTTATATATGGGAGACTGGCCAGTTATAATGTTTTTCGAAAATATGATTATTTATAAGTAAAAATAAGTAAGTTCCAATTTCAAAATTTCCCTCCACATTTTTTGCGAGTTAATTCAAAGTATTGTGTCTCACTGAAATATGGATCTGCGCCGGGAACATTTTAGAGCTATGATTTTATTCGATTTCAAGTGTCGCCTGAAACCGGATGAATCGTACGATAGACTTCAAATGGCATTCATGGATGAAGGCCCTTCCAAGGCAACCGTGTATCGTTGGTATAACGAATTCAAGCGCGGTCGACCAACTTTGGGGGATGACGAAAGAAGCGGTCGCCCTTTGACGGCTGTTACCGAAGAAAACGTGCTAGCAGTGAAAAATTTAATCCAAGACAATAGGCGAATTACATATCAGGAGATTCAACACATATTGAAGATTGGATCGGGAAGCGTTCACGAGATTCTACACAGGCATCTTCGCGTGAGGAGGATAGTATCACGCTGGGTGCCGCACAACCTCACCGATGCTCAGAAGCAGGCCCGGGTGGAATGGTGCCGTGATATGCTTAACAAATTTGAAGCAGGCTCGTCTCGGCGTGTTTACGACATCGTTACAGGTGATGAGTCCTGGATTTATCAATACGACCCAGAAACCAAGCGCCAGTCGACTGTTTGGGTGTTTCAAAATGAGCCAACGCCTACCAAAGTGAAGCGATCTAGAAGCGGGGGTAAGATTTTGATCGCTAGCTTTTTTAATTTGACTGGCCACTTGGTATCAATTCCCTTACGGGATCAAAGAAGCATTAATGCCGAATGGTATACTACCAAATATTTGCCAGAAGTTTTCTCTGTTATAAGCAACAAGCGACCAAACACAGGGCTCCGCGGGCTACTGCTCCACCACGACAATGCACCTGCGCACACCGCACTCAAAACGAGGGACTTCCTGGACAGCACGCCAGTCAAACTCCTGGGTCACCCTCCTTACAGCCCTGATCTAGCACCGTGTGACTTCTTTTTATTCCCAAAAATAAAAAATCAGCTCAAAGGGATACAATTTTCGTCGCCGGAAGATGCGCTGGCTGCGTTCGAGCAGGCTGTAAACGAGGTGTCTGCGGCGGACTGGAAAAAGTGTTTTGAAAACTGGTTTAGGCGCATGAATCTTTGTATAGAGGCTGGTGGAAAGTACTTTGAAAAGATTTGATAAAAATATATGTACGTATAGAACAATTTTTTTTAGTTTCGCAAAACTTTCTGAGTGTCCCACGTATGTATTAAATTCACACGTTACAGTAAAATTATGACATACAGGCAGACAGTCTCATGCACAGAAATAAATTGATAGAATGGTTGTAATCACAATTTTACTTGCGATTCATGCGTGTCAACTTTCGAACAAACTACGCCTCCCATATTTAAATTCGTCATTAATTTTTAAATATTAACTTTAATCAAATGTACTTTACAGCTTTTGTTTCTGCAGTTAGAAACATCACAATAAGGCATTTTTGCGGGTTTTTGTTACAGTATTTACAGAAAAAAGTCATAAGGCGTACTGAGAAAGGCTTTGAAATGCCATGCACTATGGTGCAGTGTTGGCACGGGCGCACAGCCCACTTTTTCTTTCTATCTATTTCTCATGCGTGTGTAATCATCTAATCAGTCCTACTTTTCATTTACAATTACAACATATTATGATACATTATGATACAAGTAAGCTAAGATGTCCATTATACTCGAGGCTGGGTTGCAGCCCGAGCCGATGGCGAAGGCGTAATAAAGCCGAGAGTATAATGAACATTGCTCACGCGTTCCATACGACGTTTTTCAACACACTTGCGAGGAACAAAAAATCATAAACATAGGTACTTTAGTTTAGACACTTTTGTGAAAAATAGCGCGTGGATATCTGTAATCGCACGCCGCGACTGTGGTTGAGGAACGTATAAATAACTTTGCACGCACAGGTGGTAGAAGGGAGCCGCCAAACAGCCTAATATTAAAAATAAAAATATAATAGATGTTTTTATTTATAACACAAATTGATGTTAATTGTTGACAAAAATAAATAATTTGATGAAATTAAATATTTATTTTGGTATCATGTTTTAATTAACACAGTTGATTTTTTTTTAAAAATAAAAAAATTGTTTAGACATAAAAACTCTTTTGAATTTTAAAATTAAACTGTAAAGTAAAAAGCACTAATGCGATAATAATATAAAATAAAAAGCACGCGTTCGTTAGAAACTGCATTATGAACCAAAAAGCGGTCCAATAAGAGCCACTTTACGAGCAAGTGTGTTGAAAATAAAATTACTTATGTCTTTGTAATCCATTATTAAAATATTCGTTACATTTTAAAATATTAACGATTTAAATTTTGGAAAGAAAAAAATATTAATTAGAATATTGTAAAGTCCACAATAAAGATTTTATTATTTATTATTATTATACTCATCTAAGGTCATTTAAAGTATATAATATCAAAATTATTAGTTAATTATTCTTAGTAATAACTGACTAATTAAAATATTAATTAAAGTAGTATTCTATGTTTTGGCAAGAATACCGGCCGTCCCGACTAAGTTTTTTTTTCTATAAATTAAAAATTCAGTAATTGTAATAATTATTTTCTTCATTTCGTTGATCACTTTACCCTTTTTCTCATTTTTCGATTCTGGCCATACAATCAAATTCCACCTTAAAAAAGCACCCTGTATAATAGTTATTATCATAAATAAAGAAAACTTCCTAAAAAGCTGTACACTACAGACTATAAAATAAAACTTGCAATTAAGGTAACTAAGTATTTGAGTTGCAACAATTTAATATTTTTCTCACGTAAACACTTCATGTCCGTGTTTATACGGTGACCATATTAACATTAAATTCAAAGGATAATTCCCATTAATATGCCGTAGCAAATTCACGATAACTATAATAAATTGTGTGTTTTCTCAGCATAAATATAAAATTGTACGTAATTTTAATTTACCCAGACATTCTATTTTATTGCAATTTTATGTCTTTATTGCTTTACAAGTACCGACATCCGTCATGTTTTGATATAGTACAATGCATATTTTTTTATAAAGGCGACTATAATGAATATAAAGGCTTAGAACGCTATCAGTAATTACATCGGAATAAAATCAGAGTTGCTTAAGGATTGCAATCGCAACTACATAAATGATATATAGGTAATACGTATAGGTATATGTAATTACTCAGTTATTTGCTACCCTAAGATTAACGATTGCTTTATTCAGTTACTTATAAAGTAACAAACACTCATTGTGTGCTGATATTGTAATAAAAATGATTGATTTAAAGTTCCAGAACGAGTCGAATTCTTATATAAAATGCCTTGGAGTTCGTAACTGCTTTCAATTAAATTTAACTTTGCACAATGTTTCGAATTAATAAAAGTAAGTATCGTCAAAATATAATTGCAGATCAATATTAGAAAGTTTTTAATAAGTTTAAAAATAATTAGTTAAAAACCTGCTAATATTATAAAATAATGTGAAAGTTTGTGAAGATCTTTGGATGTTTGAACGATTTTGGATCAAATTTGGCACTAAGATAGACCATAACCTGGATAAAAATGTTGGCTTCTTTTTATCCAGGGAAAATAAACAACTATCGAGGGATGCGAGTCTTTATGTGATAAGTCGAGTTATAAGCGAGCAAAGCCGCGGCGACGACGTCTTGTCCTATTTCCTACTATCCTACTTCCTACTATAATAATATTATAAACGTGAAAGCTTGTGACGATGTATGGATGTTTGTTACCTACTCTTTCACGCAAAAACTACTGTATGGATTTTAATGAAATTTGGCATACAGATAAAAAATAACCCGGATTAACATATAGGCTACTTTTTATCCTGGGAAGATGAACAGTTACCGAGGGATGTGCGATAAACGACACCCACGCGGGTGAAGCCACGGGCACAGGCTCGTATAGAATAAATTATACCGGTCCCAATAAACAATGTAGTACGTCCACTCAAGAATGAATTCCTCAAAACAAATAACCACTTAAATTTTCAAAAAGGTCTCAAGAAGAAGTTAGTTTTTTCATACTTTGCTTAAAGTGCACTATTAAAAGAGATTAAAACGATTAATATCTGTCATCACGATGTCGCAGTATGGTCACAGTACGAAATCAAGATTCCTTATAAGACATGTGGGGAAACGCGACTCCGCCCGTACACATATCGGTGGAACGACACCTTAATGATCACTTAATCACGGCATACGGGACCGTTGGATGTTTTCATTAATGTCCGAGTCACTGCAAAATTGGAAATACGACTTTGTTGGAAATTGCCAATTACTTAGAAAACGTTGATAGTTTTTACCCGATAGACGTTAGTGGACTTAATGGAAAACCTTTATTTTTTGTTGAGATGACGATGTGATGTGAGGAGCATGATATTCTGTTTGTCTATAGATTAATTTGTATGTATCGATCCGTGATCGTGACTTTTTCTACTGAAAGGGCTCCAAATAGAGACAATGAACATTTTGAAATGTAAATGCGACGCATGGGCAACAATTTTTTTATTAAATAAATAAATAATTTATTGGAACAAAACATATTAACATTAAGGGGGTCCCTACAGCTCACTGGCGTCCCCATCAGTAAAAAAATAATTACTCGCGTACAAAATTTATCGAAAATATTGTTCTACAGAATTGTAGTAAAGTTACTGGAGTTTAATCAGAAACTGTTAACTCGGTAAAATGTGGTTCGCCGTAGTTGTAGATAATGATAAAATCGAATAAAGGCCGCTTTTGGCAATTTTAAAAGCTTTGTAACCAAGTATTTTTGTCATTCTTATCCGATTCTTTCTAACTCTCCAAGTCCAGTTTATGTTTTTTTTAATCCGTACAGATTGCACAAGGTTTTAATAAAACAAATCAATATTAAATCTACAGTTGGCAAATTGAAATATAGTCATTATATTTATCAAAATTTTAATTGACTACCAGAATTAATAAATCACATACATTTAAATCTATAACCTACCCATTTTATAGACAGAAGTTACTAAACATGTATGATTAGATGCTATAACATTTTTTCTATTAATTTTTTTAAATTGATATAGTAATTAAAATGAAACACAATTTGTAGCATTAATCATTTTAATGAACAATTTAATCATGGTTAGAAAAAATACTGATCAGTCACGTCACGACACAGAAAGCAGAATCTTTTAACAATTTCTTTAATAAAGGCTATAAAGTTTACTGTGGCGCCGATATAATTAAAATATAAATAGTTTACACAAAAATAATTATCAATAGATTATATTACTTAAATAATAAATGAATATGTAAAATAATAGTCATGTCCATGTAACATTGCTAACCGCGTATTAATTAAAACCTTTTTGCCTTCAACTTTATTACTAATGAGTACGTTCCATTTATGTCCAGATTAGGTCTTTGTAGGCAACACGCACGGTGACTCTTAATTAACTTTGATTTATGTTGGATTTCTTACGTTTTTTATATTATCTGCTAATAATACTATCCGTAAGTCGTAAACTTTCTACTTGATTGTTTAATTATGTTCGTTTTGCTGAGAGAATTATTAAAAACTACTAGAACTAGAAAGCCAGCTTATAAATCTACGAGGAAATTGATTAGGCGCACATAATGAGTGTTGCCATCGCATAATACGATAATAATTTGGAATTGAGGAAAAATAAGAATGTTGCTACCTGAGTATTGAAAGGAAGATTAGTTTATCCGTTTTTAAAGTTCAACCGTGACCTTAGCAAAATGTTATTTACATTTAATAGACAGAGAATCTCACTGTGGGGCTAACGTGTGAAGCAATAAAATGTTGTGTACTTACTTATTTAATTTTATTGCAAAAAGTAAATTGATTACCATTGATTATTCTTGTTGTGCAATAAAGAGGATTTGTATTTGTATTATGGATTGCGTAATTTATTAAACAAAAAAACAGTTTTGTTCCGAGAATCGCTTAACCTTTTTTGTTAGTTAGTTGTCCCTGTTTACGTATCTTTAATGGTCAACTTGTTTGCGCCCTTTGCCTTCACTCGCGTGGTACCTATGGTTTGTGTTCTATTTTCAAAGTTTTGAAAAAAAAAATGCGCATTCGGCCTTTATAATGATAAATATTTTGTACCTAAAACACCTAATTTATCTAAGTGTGTACTTAAAAACCTCGCTAGCATAATTTAAAAAGTAAAAACTGTCCAGCAATAATTCTATTATTGTTGTGTTGAATATTACTGGCGTGTTATTTCGTTGAGTACGGAAAAGAGGCTTTTTTTTAAAATAATTAACGAATTTCAGAGCAAGTGGGAGAAAAAATGATTTATTTATTTATTTTGAGATTGAACCAATAGCCTCATCATGCTATTTTGAAGTTTAACTAAATCAAGGTTAACATAGAAGGAAAGTTAATTGATTTTTGGTTTACAGTTTTAAAGTATCCTTTTCTATTTTGCCACCAGGTATGGTTCCAAAACCGTCGCGCGAAGTGGCGAAAGCAGGAGAAGGTGGGTCCTCACGCCCACCCGTACAGCGGGTACCTTGGGGGTGCTCAACCACTGCCTACATCAGCGACCCTGCCAGGAGCACCACACCCGCTGTCACAGCTCGGGTTCGGCTTGAGGAAGCCGTTTGATGCTGCACTGGCTTCGTTTAGGTGAGATTTTATATTGTGGAATTAATGATAATTTTTTGAAAGGCATAATGCAGACAACTTAACAATATTTAATTAAATAGGTACTCCTTGCAACACAGTATTAGTCAAAATAATAAATGCGTAACCTACACTGAAAAAAAAATGATTGCTGCTATGAAATTTTTGTTAGTCGTTATCAAGTAAAATGTTCACATAGGGAAACATAAAGCTAATTGTTTGTTAGCAATAAAACCAGCTTTATCACAGATTTCTACAAATATCATAGTAAACATAAGTAAGTTCTTACTTGTGTTGACCAGCGAAGTAACCAATTTCATTCAAACAAAAATGCTGTTCTTCTTCTAACGTGTCGACATGAGCTACATAATGATAACAGCTCATGCCGTGGGGAAATAAATAAATAAATAAAATAAATATCTTTGGGACATTTTTACACAACACTATCTAGTCCCAAACTAAGCAGAGCTTGTGCTATGGGTACTCGTACTAGACAATGGATATAATAATGATGTAAATCTTTTTTTAAATACATACTTTTAATACATAAGAAACACCCAGACCAACTCAAACACATTTACACATTTTTGGTGTAAATGATTAGCGAGTCAGCAGGTTGGTAGCGGGGCTGACAGCCCAGTGGGGTAATTGTGTAATGCATTGACATTGACATTAGCTTCCATTTTGAAATGATAACAATATTCATTGCGTGGTACATAGTTGCCGATAAGACGAATTTTCAAAACACACGGAGCAATGAACATTGAAATCCTATTGATTGCGATCCCGAGTGAATTAAGCAATTTGGCAGCAGGGTGCGCCGGACGATCAGTTAAATAGCGTCACTCGTGGAGGCTCTTTTAATGCACAAATGACTGTTTCAAACCAGTTAATTGATAGCATAAATGTGTGATTATTGAAATTTTCATCATTTTGACTTTATTCCCAATACCATTGTGGTTTATCGGTACAATAATTTTCTTTTTGGGATTAAACATAAAATACTTAAGCATGTTAAATTCTCACTTGTTCAACAATCAGTTTTTTCAGTGTAACGTCACCTAATTTGTATTTCTGTATAACTAATTAGTTTCTTTCTCCAAACAGGTATGCAAGCTCACCACTATTCGGCGCGCAATATCTACCTCCGCTATCGCGGCCGCCTCTCTTCGGGGCCCCACTCTACGCCACATCGCCCGCGCATTTCCATTCCCTCTTCGCAAACCTAACCGTTCCCGAGCCGCCCCGACTTTCCCCCGAGCACTCCCGACCGGCTCCCGAGTTCTCCCAACCTTCCCCCGATCGCTCCCGACCGTCATCCAATCATTCCCGATTGTCGCCCGAGGTTACCCGATCTCCTGCACCTTCCATGTCCCCGCCGATATCGCCGGGCAGTGAAAGTTTGCATATGCACCCAGCAATGGATGATGTGCGTACTTCTAGCATTGCTGCCTTGAGACTAGCGGCTAGGGAACATGAACTTAGACTAGAATTGCTTAGACAAAGAGCGGATCTGATGTGTTGATCTAAAGAGATATTTTTTTTTTATAAAATGATAAATTCTTAGTGTAATGTAAATATTACTTTAGCCGAATAGAATTAATTTAAAGTTTCATTGATTTGGTATCCAGACATGTAATTTTTGATTTTGTGAATAAGTATAACTAAGCATGTTAATTTTGTAATTAATTTTTAATCATAAATCCGTCCTTTATATTTTATGTAAGTAATTATTTCTAGATAAATAAATATAGTAATTTTTAATACATGTTTTATTGTTAAAAAAATACCTAGTAACAATCCATCAACGGGCGCAAATCCGTGAAACAATAGAAAGTTTATTACGAACCATGCTTTGATGAATTAAGTTCGGTACTAATAAGATGACGATAGAACATTAAAACCAGACTAAAGATGGTCGTTAAGACCCAGTAAGACTTGATAAATGCTAGTAAAGCCTAACCAGTACCTGAATTATGTGGCTATGTCTACAAAAAAAGAGAAAAATCCAACAAAATAATTCGTCATCATTCAATAGAAAAGGGTGACTCAGGGGTCATTAATTGCACGTTTGTAGCCATGGACATATTATGGTCTAAAGCTCACCATGACAGCCTAATGTAATTAATATCAGCGATTTCATCCGCAAAATATGGTTACGTCCAATTTGTTCGACTGAGGATTGGGTAAGGATACGGCCTTATGGATAGCGAGTAGCGATTTCGGATTATTCTCAACGACCACTACCAAAACCACCACCACTTGTGGCCATTGGGATATTTTTCCAATCATCATCATCATTTCAGCCGAAAGACGTCCACTGCTTGAAATAGGCCTCCCAAGCATCGCCACAACGACCGATCCTGCGCTTTACGCATCCGGTATTTTTCAATAAATTATCGATATAAGTAATTCGACAAGTCTTTCGTCGATTTTCTAATGAGTTATCAGAAATGTACCAATTACACTAATTTTCCATGACTTACCTTACCTTAGAGACGCATTTCCCAAGAATGGGCAGCTTTTGGTGCAAATAGCCACAGCTTGCGCGGTAATCTATCCATTGCGCTAAAAGTAAAAGTTTTCGAGCAATGTGTGTTGCCGGTAATTACATATGGAGCAGAGACTATGACTCTTACGGAACTGTCTGTCAAAAAAGGTACGAGTAGCACAAAGAGGACTGGAGCAACGAATGCTCGGAATCACTTTACGTGACCGTAAGACGAATGAGTGGATACGCTCCAAGAAAAAAGTCAAAGACGTAGTGTCCATAACAGCTAGGCGTAAGTGGAGATGGGAATGTGTCCCACATTGCTCGAATTGGCAAGAAACGATGGACGCAGAGACTGCTGGATCCGTGACCACGACGGCATACTAGACCACGGGGACGGCCACCCAAAGGTTGGGTGGACGACATCCGATGACACACAGGTCTGAATTGGATGTCAAGAGCTCAAGACCGCCAGGAGTGGAGGAATTTGGAGGAGGCCTATACCCAAAAATGGTTATAATAAGGCCGCAATGATGGTGACCTTACCTTAAACAAGGAAATAAAAAACTTAGGGAAAATTATAAACTAAATAAGGGTTGAGGGCTTGAAGGATATACTCCTGTATAATTCGCAACCTATGTTCAAGAGAATCAAATGAACACTGCAATAGCAACTCACAAGTAGGGCTAAACCCTTTAAACTAATTCCTACATATCTACTGTATATCAGTCAATCCTACTAATATTATTAATGCGAAAGTATGAATGTTTGTTTGTTTATTTGTTTGTCCTTCAATCACTCTAAAAAAGCTAAACGTACGTAACCTATGTGGATGAAATTTGGTACACATAGAGATTTGATTGATTAACACATACAATAGGGTATTTCATCAACATGCCACGGGAGCAAAGCCGCAAGCGCCAGCCAGTCTTAATATAATCCAAAATTCAATGCGATAAATTCTTCGAAAATCTACCACAATCGTGACACTAAACAACAAACAGTGATGCTTGCATTGCTGTGTTTCGGCACAGATAATATAATACTAGTTTCGTTAGCGACATTCGTAATTTTCAATTGTAACTAAGAAAGAGTCCGCATTGAAATCCGTTCCCGGATACGTTTTATCGCTCCGCTGTCTGATCGCAATCGCCTTACCAGTGCCGCTGCGGCCTAACTATAAGTTGTATTGCCCAATGAACCGCTACCCGCTTACAGTATTACCCCAACCCCGTCACAATCCACCGTCGCAATGATTCACCGTCAATCACATACAATCATCACCAATTTGGCATTAGTCACCCAAGGCCGGGTGAAGGGACTACGTGCTACAATTATACCTGACCTCATGCTGCATAGGACGATACTGCGGTTGAAGTCTAGATTGTACGTAAATATAGCTTCACTGTGTGTTTTGGCAAGAATTAGTATGCAAGTGGTTTGGTTTAAGGTTTTATTTGATCATTTTGAAATTATTCTTTTAACTTTAATTTTAGTAAGTAGTAGAGCTCCTTGTAAAGAAAGAAAGAAAAATGGTTTAATGGTGTCGATTCTCTTGTTCACGAACTAAACTTATTTTAAACTATCGCTCTCTTTTACTAATAGTAGATACAAGAAAGGGATGGCAACCATTTTAGAGCTGTCAAATTAGACGGAATTAAAATTTCCATACAAGTTTAGTCGTGATCTCGGAACGTGCCCACTAAAATACAAAGAAATGTAACACGTAAACTAATTTGACAGTTCTAAAATGGTTGCCATCCCTTTCTTGTATCTACTTTTAGTAAAAGAGAGCGATAGTTTAAAATAAGTTTAGTTCGTGAACAAGAGAATCGACACCATTGACTACAGTTACAGGCACACAATAACAATAATATACAATTTTATTATTTATAATACAACTCCTAAATGTATAATTGTGTGCCCCACGACTGCGCCAAATAGGCTCAGTTCAGCAAAAATGCCAGACAACTAGTGTCTGGCGCTGGTTTTCAACTGGACCTTGTTTGGAGTGTCACCGACGAAAATCAGTTTTAGAGTGAGTAAACTAAACATAAATGAAAATAATAAAAAAGTGTGTCGCAATATTAATATAATAAATATGAAAATAGTGATATATTATATATATGTATACATACGTGTTAAAACAGGAATAAAAAATTTATGGAAAATAAGTGGAAGGGACGTCATCAATTAATAAATACATCTATACATGTCACAGCTTCGTATTTTCACGCATACCCACAAATCCCACAATGCGCTGCGGGCAGCCGAGCGCGACGGAGATTCACATTGTAAAAGAGTTCGTCCGGGGAATTACTACCACCATACCTATTTCTTTCTCCAAATGCGATGGTTGCTGTGTTCCGGTGTTGCTGAAATTACAATCACATGAGACTTTTCGAATTCTTTTTTTTGTAGTAACCTAGCGGTTGAGCGCTTGCCTTCCATGCAGGAGGGTCTGAGTTCGAACCCGACCCGCACCACTGAGTTTTTGAATTCATGTGCGGATCAGAATTTGATTATCACTTGCTTTAACGGTGAAGGAAAACATCGCAAGGAAACCTGCACACCTAAGAGTGCTCCATACTGTTCTCGATGGTGTGTGTAGTCCGCCAACCCACACTTAGTCAGTGTGGTGGAATAAGGCCTTAACCTTCTCATTCTGAGAGGCCCATGCCCAACAGTGGGACAGTAATGAGCTGATGTTGATGATGACATATTAAATCAAATTTGAATAAATTTAATTAAAATAAGATAATTTTGCTACTATATTCATGATGGAAATAAAAACTTTAATTAATATGTTATACTTTAAAATTATCCAGTAGTTTTTATATTATCAAAATAAATTTCCGCCAAAATTAATACGGCGATCTACTATGTTTATTTTAGATGTATAAGCTTAATACTTATCTAATATTAATATATTAAATTGTAATTAATTAAGTCCAATAATTTTGCAATGCCTGAAAAAGGCGACTAAGTTTGTAAGAACTATATTTATAACCTACCACCAATATGTACACTTAGTTGGCAAAATAAATCTTTGAATCTTTGAATCTTTGAATCTTTGAAATGATGAGACTTTTCACTTTCATGTCTCAGTATGGAAAACGCTATTTGCAATACCATTTAGGCAAGTGCCTAAATCAAAAAAGCAAAAATGGAAAAAAAAAAAAAAAAAAAAAAATGGATGGGAAAGCAAAATTACAATAAGTTGGTGACAAATAAAGGCCCGTCTTTTTAGTAGTAGTAGAGGTCCTTTGTGAAAGAGCTCATCCGGGGAAGTAGTACCACCAAACCTACTTCTCCGCCAAACAGTGATGCTTGCATTGCTGTGTTTCGGTCTGAAGGGTACGGGTGCCGGTGAAATTACAATCACATGAGACTTTTCATCTTCATGTCTCAGTTTGGCGAGACTTACGGTACCATTAGTAGTGTAGTAATAAGAATGTAGGTTAAAATCAAGTTTAATTTGAGATTTGTCAGGGGTTGATCCAGATGGCTTGAGCCCCTTAGCTCTCCCCTGGATTCGCTACTGGCAACAGCCTAGGTGGTATTGAAGTTGTTATGGGCAAAGCTAACCGCTTAAATTCAGGTGGGCCTTTGGCTAGTTTCGCGTCCTATACTTGAAACAAATTAATTGATTTGAGGATTGGATAGAAAATACCTATCAAACTCCGTGTGTCAACGGTAACTACAGCAGTGATCCTGTGACCACCTTATGGCTCCATCATCAGATCAGCTCCTAAACACCATAATATTGCATTGTCATCATGTTTACATATGTGTACCAATTTTCAGCCAATTCTGATAACAGGAACTGGTTTAAATTTGGCTTACGAGATTTGACCTAAACCAACTAACAAAAATTGCACTTGTAATAAAAAATAAAATAAAAAAATCTTTAATTAACCTAAGGTTACAATGAATGTAGTATTGAATATTTTATACGAAATTATTTATTGAACTGGGGGTCGAAATGGTAAAGCTTACAGCTTGATAATATAATACTAGTTTCGTTAGCGACATTCGTAATTTTCAATTGTAACTAAGAAAGAGTCCGCATTGAAATCCGTTCCCGGATACGTTTTATCGCTCCGCTGTCTGATCGCAATCGCCTTACCAGTGCCGCTGCGGCCTAACTATAAGTTGTATTGCCCAATGAACCGCTACCCGCTTACAGTATTACCCCAACCCCGTCACAATCCACCGTCGCAATGATTCACCGTCAATCACATACAATCATCACCAATTTGGCATTAGTCACCCAAGGCCGGGTGAAGGGACTACGTGCTGCAATTATACCTGACCTCATGCTGCATAGGACGATACTGCGGTTGAAGTCTAGATTGTACGTAAATATAGCTTCACTGTGTGTTTTGGCAAGAATTAGTATGCAAGTGGTTTGGTTTAAGGTTTTATTTGATCATTTTGAAATTATTCTTTTAACTTTAATTTTAGTAAGTAGTAGAGCTCCTTGTAAAGAAAGAAAGAAAAATGGTTTAATGGTGTCGATTCTCTTGTTCACGAACTAAACTTATTTTAAACTATCGCTCTCTTTTACTAATAGTAGATACAAGAAAGGGATGGCAACCATTTTAGAGCTGTCAAATTAGACGGAATTAAAATTTCCATACAAGTTTAGTCGTGATCTCGGAACGTGCCCACTAAAATACAAAGAAATGTAACACGTAAACTAATTTGACAGTTCTAAAATGGTTGCCATCCCTTTCTTGTATCTACTTTTAGTAAAAGAGAGCGATAGTTTAAAATAAGTTTAGTTCGTGAACAAGAGAATCGACACCATTGACTACAGTTACAGGCACACAATAACAATAATATACAATTTTATTATTTATAATACAACTCCTAAATGTATAATTGTGTGCCCCACGGCTGCGCCAAATAGGCTCAGTTCAGCAAAAATGCCATACAACTAGTGTCTGGCGCTGGTTTTCAACTGGACCTTGTTTGGAGTGTCACCGACGAAAATCAGTTTTATAGTGAGTAAACTAAACATGATGAAAATAATAAAAAAGTGTGTCGCAATATTAATATAATAAATATGAAAATAGTGATATATTATATATACTGGGTGTAAGGGGAACGCTTCCGAAAACTAAGATAGGTGCTGGTGACTACTGATACGAAACCACGAAAAAAATATGCGATTCTTTTTTTAGATTTTTTCATATATATTTTTTTGCATTTTTGATACATAACCAGCTTTGGGCGGTTAAATAAAACTCATAAATAATGAAAAATACAAAAAAATGAAAAAATCTAAAAAAAGAATCGCATTTTTTTTTCGTGGTTTCGTATCAGTAATCACCAGCACTATCAACTATCTTCGTTTTCGGAAGCGTTTCCCTGGCACCCAGTATACATACGTGTTAAAATAGGAATAAAAAATTAATGGAAAATAAGTGGAAGGGACGTCATCAATTAATAAATACATCTATACATGTCACAGCTTCGTATTTTCACGCATACCCACAAATCCCACAATGCGCTGCGGGCAGCCGAGCGCGACGGAGATTCACATTGTAAAAGAGTTCGTCCGGGGAAGTACTACGACCATACCTATTTCTTTCTCCAAATGCGATGGTTGCTGTTCCGGTGTTGCTGAAATTACAATCACATGAGACTTTTCGAATTCTATTTTTTTTTTGTGATGGCCTTTGCGGTTGTGCGCTTGATTTCCATACAGGAAGGTCTGAGTTCGAACTCGGCCCGCACCACTGAGTTTTCAAATTCATGTGCGGATCAGAATTTGATTATCACTTGCTTTAACGGTGAAGGAAAACATCGCAAGGAAACCTGCACACCTAAGAGTGCTCCATACTGTTCTCGATGGTGTGTGTAGTCCGCCAACCCACACTTAGTCAGTGTGGTGGAATAAGGCCTTAACCTTCTCATTCTGAGAGGCCCATGCCCAACAGTGGGACAGTAATGAGCTGATGTTGATGATGATGAGACTTTTCACTTTCATGTCTCAGTATGGCAAACGCTATTTGCAATACCATTTAGGCAAGTGCCTAAATCAAAAAAGCAAAAATGGAAAAAAAAAAAAAAAAAAAAAAATGGATGGGAAAGCAAAATTACAATAAGTTGGTGACAAATAAAGGCCCGTCTTTTTAGTAGTAGTAGAGGTCCTTTGTGAAAGAGCTCATCCGGGGAAGTAGTACCACCAAACCTACTTCTCCGCCAAACAGTGATGCTTGCATTGCTGTGTTTCGGTCTGAAGGGTACGGGTGCCGGTGAAATTACAATCACATGAGACTTTTCATCTTCATGTCTCAGTTTGGCGAGACTTACGGTACCATTAGTAGTGTAGTAATAAGAATGTAGGTTAAAATCAAGTTTAATTTGAGATTTGTCAGGGGTTGATCCAGATGGCTTGAGCCCCTTAGCTCTCCCCTGGATTCGCTACTGGCAACAGCCTAGGTGGTATTGAAGTTGTTATGGGCAAAGCTAACCGCTTAAATTCAGGTGGGCCTTTGGCTAGTTTCGCGTCCTATACTTGAAACAAATTAATTGATTTGAGGATTGGATAGAAAATACCTATCAAACTCCGTGTGTCAACGGTAACTACAGCAGTGATCCTGTGACCACCTTATGGCTCCATCATCAGATCAGCTCCTAAACACCATAATATTGCATTGTCATCACGTTTACATATGTGTACCAATTTTCAGCCAATTCTGATAACAGGAACTGGTTTAAATTTGGCTTACGAGATTTGACCTAAACCAACTAACAAAAATTGCACTTGTAATAAAAAATAAAATAAAAAAATCTTTAATTAACCTAAGGTTACAATGAATGTAGTATTGAATATTTTATACGAAATTATTTATTGAACTGAGGGTCGAAATGGTAAAGCTTACATCAACTAGAATATTTTGGTTCATCATTTAAGCCGAAAGACGTCCACTGCTGGACCACAGATAATATAATACTATACTATAAAAAGAAAAATAAAACAGTAAAAAAAAAAATGACTTGTAACAATTGTTATCAATAAATACAATACAATACTAGTAGCTGGGCATAGGTTACCCCCCAAAGAAAGGGATATACTATAATCGCCACGCTTGGCAGGCGGGTTGGCGATCGCAGTTGGTTGGTTAAATACTTAGAGAACGCTGCTGCCCATTCTCTGGTAAATCCCTTAGTCGCCTTTTACGAATATTTTGGTTATTTAATAAATATTATCGCAAAGCGCCGTATCCCATGTTGTATGTAGTATGTAACCGACGAAAAAAAGGAGGAGTTTCTCAAGTGGACGCGTATTTTTTTTTTGTCATAACAAGGCCGTGCAGCAAAGCTTTATCTCTGGATCGAGAAAGTCCCAAGAAGAAAATAAATTATACCTATTTAGTATTTTAATCACCCTTTCCAAATACCGAATCATCGTCTCATCGTCTTTTTTAACTAAACTTTTATAACCAAACCATAGTCGACTACGCAATCCCCGCACTATTTTCTTTACGACAATCAAGAATACATAAAAAGGGTCCTTTTCAAAATTATATTTAATATACATCAAAATTTTATTAGTATTTATTTGACAAACAATTACACGCATCCTTTGTGATGATAATGGCGCTTATCATAAGATTTTATGAGCACCGTCTGCCGGACTGCGAGTAGTGAGGGGATACATAGTACTCCTTCTTAGTCTGTGGGGGAAAGGTTATCGATAGTATTTTTTTTTTTGTACTTAACGGGCTTGCGATTGACCGCCACCTCACCTGATATTAAGCGATGATGCGATCGACGATGGTACACGCTTGTCCAGCAAAGGTGAGAGGATGGCAGTGAAATATGTCGACCCATCCTCTCAAGTGGCTACACCGGACATCGTACCGGAACACGACTAGGTCGCTTGGCGGCACGTCTTTGTTTTTAACCCGACTGCGCAACAGCAAAGACAGGGTTATGTTTTTTGTAATAATATGAAGTTGTGACGCAAATTGTTAGATAACTTCATAGAGAGATAAGTTTTGGGTTATGGTGTGCTGGTGTACCGAATCAGGAATCACAGTTTCGAATCCTGCTCGTGAGCGAATTTTTCTTTACACAATTTATATCTTAAGATTTCGTTCCGCATGCTTTAATGCGTTATTATAATAAATAATTACTCAGATAAGTTTTAGTTGTACTACTAGTGATATTTCATATTTAATTCCAAATGGTGTGTGGTGAACTGGTGAAGCATTAAAACTTTATAAGGTATATTATGGGATATCAAGTCGAAGACATGCAAAAGTGAGGGGGCGAAGTGGATGATATAATATTTCGACGACGTTTCAAATTAGTATTTAAAACATATCAATCTAAAAAATTAAAATTTTCAATGTGCGTCACACATTATAAAAACAGCTCCACTATTCTAAAACATTAAAATATTAGCTGAATAGGTATACTAACAAATGAAAATTGCTCTAAAGGTCACACCACACATAGTTATACCAATTTCTTAAATTAAATTTAAACTCCTATTATTATGTTTCAATTTTTCTAACCACCACAGATTAAATAAATGGCGTGTCAAATTGATTTTCACGACCATTCGTGTATACAAATGTTTATCGATACAATTATCGATAATACCGCGCCATTGCGTTTGATTTTTAGTGTTGGATCTTCTGCTGGTGCAAGCGCCTGCGCCTCGCTAACTTTTATTCACCGATCTTTAGGTACCCGAGTTTATAGCTTGTCGTAAATTATACGGAGGAATAAAGACGTTTTGTGAACGTGCAACGATACTGGGACGTTTCCATTTAAATTATTTTAAATACACTCTCGGTTTAATGCGGCAGTATTTATAATAAGCTTTGTGTTGAATCAATTTCGCTTTAATATTTGGCATCGTTGTGTGTCACGCTCTAACTTATGTGTTTGCTTTCATTTTCTGTCGTAACTGTCTCGATATATTTCCAGTTTGCTGATTTACATCTCTAACCAGAATAATTTTTTAGATTACTTAAATAGGAATTATGATTTTAGGAGACATCAGTTCAATCAAACGTTGATTTATAAAATAAATTATACAAATCTAATTTCTACTTTTTAATCATTAAATATATATAAATTGGTGATGTTGATAATCGTCGCCATTTTCGCTTGAAAAAAGAATTTATAGTTATTAAAGTTATCATCTGCTTAACTGCTAATTAGATGACTTTAATTAAAAATTAAATGAATATTTAATTTATTTTACGGCCTTGACGTTATTATAGGCTTTGAATCTATTGCCGCCTTAATTGTCCGAATGGTTTACCGTTTCATAAGATCAAAGTTCAGTTATTGATTGGGAATCATTGTTTTATTAATTTTAATTTCACCTTAACCCTAGGCAGTTGGTTTGTCTTGATAAATATTGCTATTGCTCGAGTTAAAATGAATAACTACGCTAATATGCTTAAGCATATGCTTAAGCTCTTAAGAGCATATGCAACACGACGAGACGACGTCTGTGGCATAGAATTGTCTGTGGTATAGTGTGATATAGTGGTTCGAGTGTCGGACTGCTGATCACGAGGTTGTGGGTTCAATTCTCACAAATACCTATTTATGTGATAAACATACCTAAGTATTTGTTTTGGTCTGGGTGTTTTTATGTATTATAAGCATGTATTTACAAAAAAATAAGTATTTAGGTATTATATCCATTGTCTAGTACCCAGTAGTACACAGCACTATCTAGTCCCAAACTAAGCAGAGCTACCTGCTTAGTTTGGGACTAAATAGTGCTGTGTAATAATGTCCCAATTATTTATTTATTTAACTATGCACATAAGTGATTTCACCTCATTTTAGGAGAGTTCGCGTACGATTCTGATTAAGACACCGCGTGTTCATACCAAAACCATTACTTTGTTCATGGTCCTTCGAGCTGGATCGCAATAAAATGGCCTTCTGTATGATTGACATAACTACTTACGCACTATAATACGGCGTCATAAACGTTTCACTGAGTGTCGTGAAAATTACAAATTACAGCTAAAATTAATGTTTGTGTCCAGGGGAAAGGCTGCTTTGCGATTCCTCTTGATAAAGGTTTTAAAAGTGAAATGAAAATAAACCATGTATCATTAACCAATAGTAATCCAAAATAATATCTGCTCAAAAAGCCTCGTTTGAGCCATTACTCGTCAAGTTGAGAACTATTATAACATGCTATTTTTAAGACTCCGACTGAATGCTACGAGAAAACCAGCTTGGAACAGCTTTGATTTCTCGGTCCCAGGTTATAATTTTCAGTGTATCTACGAATGGACGCTTCTTCCCATCAATTACCTAAATAAAATAATTACATACATCACCATATTGCGCCAAACATGTGATCGATTAAGTCATAATACATTTATAAACACTAATAATAACCAATTAAGTTGAAAACTAATAGTTTCAATACATTAGAACACTGCCCGGTTCCAATTAGTTGTAAAATTATTTACAGCATACACTAACATAAATTTTTATGGCACTATACTTTGATTAGTATAACGAGCAAGAGACTGTTTGATGATCAAATTAACATTTTATAGAAATTAATCGATTCTCTATTTATATCGATTATTGTATCGATATGCCATAAATGTCTAGTTATCGTTAATGGTAACATATGGTCTTATCAAATGTTATAGTTTCCTGTTTGTATTTTTTTAATACGTTTTTGGTAAAATTATATTATTCAGCTCATTAGTAAGGGTTTCATCATTTCATGCCAACTGATGTCTCTTTATTGATTTCCGAGACTTTCGTTAAGTTGTCCCCCCAGGTGGACTGACAATCTGAAGTAGTTAGTAGTTGTGGACTGAAGGTGGAAGGCGGAGAACTTAGATTTGTGGCGAGGTATATGTCCAGCAGTGGACTGCGATAGGCTAAGTTGATTGGTTGAAGGTTTCTTGAGATATTGAATCGTAAACTTAAAAAGGCCACCAAAAAAGAAATTGTCATGTCTCACTTATGGCCAAAATTATGAATATCCTCTATTCACGATTTGCCCTACCGACTAAAGAAAAAAATCTGACATAAGCTCCATACAACTTATATGTTATAGACTTTGCTAAAGTTTCATAGTACTCAGCCTTGGGCAGTTACGAATAAAGATGATGCTCACCATATAAAATTCGATGAAGGCAATGTGTTGCAATCTATTTTAATAAATGGACAGTACTCCACAAATCTTTATTCATTAAAATATTAACTGTTGTGAGGTTATGTTTTGATTACAAAACTTATGTCAAACAAGTAGTTGCTAGCAACTCAACAGTTTTACTCTTCTATGCCTTTAGATGTAAAGGTGCTAAAAAGAGGCTGGCTATCTTTAACGGTGGTGCCAACGTAATACATTATATAACCATAGAATACTTACAACAAGGAATTGGTAAAAAATATGAAGTCAAATGGAGTATCATAGCCGCTCTCGATATTATTGTGTTGATTAACTCATTAAAATAAAAATGTTTATTGTACTGTCCACATTAATAATAATAAATAATTATAATAAATAACAAATAATAATATTAATAAATAACTGTCCACATTAAACACGATGTATATACTAAGAATGAAATAATATGCATGTAGTTGTAGTATTTTTTTTTCTATGTAACTGACTCAGGCTACTCCAACGACAGGGCTGTGTTGTCGCTGGGCTACTCCTAGCAATGTTCTTTGAATAAATAAATAAATTTTTATTCACAAAAGTTTTACATAAGATATCTGTAAAGTCCCTGACTTCTGAGATAGGTACAAACCTGTGTTACAGAAGTCAGTGTCTTCTCTCATTATTTTAACACAAATAGTGAATAATAATTACTATACTAATATATATATATAATTTTTTTTTTTTAAATCTTTATTTGTTTATGGAGGGTTTGATCTAAAAGAACATGTCACCCTCATAGTTACACTCAATACATACATTATCTACGCTTAATGCCTAGTTGTACTATTTTATACAATTTTTTGGCTGTCTTAGACAAGGGGGCAGCCAAAACGCAATTAAATATACCCACATCACGTGAATCTAAATTATTCTCTAACATGAAATTGAGTCTTTCGACTTCGTTCCGGACGCACTCAGCTGAAATATGCGTAACGTCCTCTACCATATCACATTCTGAACAATTAGGTGACTCACATTTTCTCATTAAAAAGGCAAAGCTGTTCAGGGGTATGTGTCGAGAACGAAGCCTGAAAGCTGTCACAAGGTCCCTTCGATGCATCTCTGCACCCACAAACCAGGGAAGGCGGGAAAGGCTGTGTTGGATGGTTCTGTACCAAATCCCCTTACTCAGTGACCTCTCATCAAAATACTCTGTCCATAAATCAATACACTGACTAAAATTTATTTGTGATGTGGACTATGTGATGTGATTGTGTGCGTATGTGAGCGGTGTTCGTGTAGGAATGGTGTGGGTGAGTGTGAGTATGAAAGTGGAGTGTTCTTTCTGTCTCTTAGAGCAAATCGTGGATAGATGGAATATAATTTTGGCATAGCCATCACGGTCACTACAAACTCGACGCCGCGCGCCGATTATACTCAATTCAATTCAAAGTTTTTATTTCAAATAGACACATTACATGCTCTTGAGAAATATCGATAATCTAGTTTTCAAAAGGATGGAGAAGGAACAAGAAACTCCGTGGGTACTCATTTAAAATAATATGTGATACGATCTTGATTGAATAAATTTGTTGAATTAAACTTTTAATTTATATTAAAAACAGTAAATCCATGAAGTTTCTTGCCGATTCTTCTCCATAGGACCTACCATTTTTGTACCGTCCAACTCGAGCCTAACGTTTCATAAGTGCCTGTAATTAGGTCTATTTGGTACCGTGCAACTAAAGCCTAACGTTTCATAAGTGCCTGTAATTAGGTCTATTTGGTACCGTGCAACTAAAGCCTAACGTTTCATAAGTGCCTGTAATTAGGTCTATTTGGTACCGTGCAACTAGAGCCTAATGTTTCATAAGTGCGTGTAATTAGGTCTATTTGAAATAAAAACAATTTGGATTTGAATTTATGTAATAAAAACAACTGACTTTGACTGTTGACTTTGACCCACAATATTAACAGGCTGTTGGTTGTATTTATAAATAAATAATAGAAAAAAAATGTCATTCATTTGTATAATTAATGTTTTTCGGCCGCTTATACGTGCCTAGTAATTTATCATACTCTATTTAAATACAAATAACAATGGATAGAATTACTAAACGAATTAGAATTACTTCAAATACGTCAAACTAGTTTTTTTTAACTATGAAGTACACCTAAATAACCTTATTTGAATTACAATTTAGGCTTGAGGCTTACAATAATTGTAATTTACCCTAAATTGCTATAATAGTACATTACGATACAAGTGAGCTAAGTTGACTATTATACTCGAGACTGGATTGCAGCCCGAGCCGAAGGCGAGGGCGTAATGGAGCCGAGAGTATAATAGTCAATGCTCACGCGTGTCATACGACGTTTTTCAACACACTTGCGAGGTAAAAAACATAAATTAGACATTTTAGACAACTATTGAATTTGTGAAAAATGATAAAAATGGTGTGGGTGACATACAGCTATGCGCGCGCAGGTGGTCGAAGGAAACCGCCATACAGCCTAATATAAAAATATTATAAATTGATTTTTTTATTTATAACACAAATTAATATTAATTTGTTGACAAAAATTAATAATTGGATGAAATGAAATGTTTATATAGCATATTTTAATTAATACAGTTGATTTATTCTCAATTTTTTTTAATTTAGTTCAGGCATAAAAACTCTTTGCTGCGATTTAAAAATAAACTGTAAAGTAAAAAGCACTAGTGCAATAATATAATGAAAAAAGCACGCGTGCGTTATAAGCCACATTATAAACCTAAAAGCGATGCAATAAGATCCACTTTACGAGCAAGTGTGTTGAAAATAGTACATTATGATACAAGTGAGCTAAGTTGACTATTATACTCGAGGCTGGATTGCAGCCCGAGCCGAAGGCGAGGGCGTAATGGAGCCGAGAGTATAATAGTCAATGCTCACGCGTGTCATGCGACGTTTTTCAACACACTTGCGAGGAAAAAACATAAATTACACATTACGCGGTGACATACAGCTATGCGCGCGCAGGTGGTCGAAGGAAACCGCCATACAGCCTAGTATAAAAATATTATAAATTGATTTTTTTATTTATAACACAAATTAATATTAATTTGTTGACAAAAATTAATAATTTGATTAAATGAAATGTTTATATAGCATATTTTAATTAATACAGTTGATTTATTCCCAACTTTTTTTAATTTAGTTCAGGCATAAAAACTCTTTGCTGCGATTTAAAAATAAAAAAGCAAAAAGCAAAAAAAAAAGTAAAGTAAAACGCACTAGTGCAATAATATAATGAAAACTGCACGCGTGCGTTATAAGCCATATTATGAACCTAAAAGCGATGCAATAAGAGCCACTTTACAAGCAAGTGTGTTGAAAAAATATTTTAAGTGCCGTTTTACAAAAAACGCAAGAAAACTGAGTTTTAAGCTGCTTTTTGGCGTCGTGGATCTCAGTAATAGCATGTAACAGACGTGTTTATTATAAATTTTGTTAGTGCAACATGATCGTTTTGATTTTTTGTAGCATTTTCAATTATTGCGTCTAAGACTAACAATAACCTTCTTCCCCGCCGTCACGTTATAAGTTAAACATTAAGAACCGGTTTTTAACGTCCTGCTGGATCTCATTTATCTTTTTTCTTTTACTATAAACTGTTTAAAAATAGATCATAATATTCGGAATATGTTCCCATTAATACAAAATTAACATTATTTTTTAATATCTCCGGTTCAGCTAAATTACCACTTTAAAATATCTTTTTTTTAACCAGAAATTTTAGGATTTTTAAACTTTAATTAGGTATCGCTTTGATAAAATGTACCTAGGCAATAGCTGATTTATTTTTTTATGTGATTTCTGGGTTGGTCCTATAGTAAAAGTTGTTCATAATAATGAGACGACCTGGTGAAGGTCGCGGGAATCCGCTGGATCCGGAAAGCGCAGGACCGGTCGTTGTGGCGATGGCTTTGGGTAGGCCTATGTCCAGCAGTGGACGTCTTTCGGCTGAAATGATGATGATGAATAATGAGTACAATGAGTCCTTAAGAGGTTTCCACATAACATAACATAACAACACGTCTGTATTTCCCAAAGGCGTAGGCAGAGGTGTATAGTACACCCACTAAGTCCCATGTAATAGGGGGCGAGCCTATTGCCATTAACCGAGCACAAATCCAGACTCCGGGCTGCTACTGAGAATTTCCTAATGAAAATACGCAATAACACTTTGCCCGACCCAGGAATCGAACCCAGGACCCCAAGCTCAGCAGTCGCGGTAAGGTAGGGTAGGTTTTCAGTTATTTTAATTACACCTTGTATACAGCATCACTGGGTGGACTAGGGACATTCCCTGCTATAACTATACGGGTTCCCGTTACAACCCTGGTGATACTGGCAATGGTGATACTCCCTGTTGTATCGAGGATGTGTGTAGGTAATATTATGTTCAGCAGTAGGTTTTTTTTTGGTATGATTACTCTACCCTGCACTAAGTACAATTTTAATACGTATTCAGGTAATTTCTTTGCTTTATTATTATTATTTATTTAATTCAAGTAACCAAGACTCATAGGGTTAGTAACATTATTTACTTAAAAACTATGTTAGTAATATCAAAATTAAAATGCAATCCAATTATAAAACAATTAAAAATTAAAAATTTTTTTTTTTGAATCGCAGCTTCAGAATTCCAGCAGAAATTCTGGAGCAGCGATTCAAAGGATAGCAACCTAATCTGCCTGCAATCATGCCCAGGATGCTATTGGAGCTAGCCCGCACCCGACGCACCAAGGATGCACATCTTTTTCGCATTGTAGCAAAAAAGCAATCTACATGCATTTCAGCAAACATCCCTGATGCACTACAGAAGCGAGGCAGATCAGCACCCTAAAGGCATTATTATAGGTACTGGACGCGAAGGGCGCTTTACGACTTTTGTGTAAAATGTACCCACAGGCTACTGGTATAAAATGGCAGAAGGCTCTAAATAAAGTTAATTTCATTTCCTTAGAGGAACGCGCGAACCTGCGGGCAAACAATATTTGCCCTCACCGACAGCGCCCTTCGCTCCCTTTCAATGTCGTCATCATCCTTGAGGCTGGAAGTCAATACGTGTCCAAGGTACTTGAACTGATGTACCCTGCTTTAGTAGCATACTGTGTAATTAGAAATAGACCATAAAATGTTCAACCACATATTTCCAGGGCCATTTAACTACGCACTCAAGTTAAACTAATATTACCTTAGTAATACTTCTTCTACAAATTAAGTAGACATACCTGCTAATTACGTGTAAGATTAGTTTCAGGATCATTGACTAGCACAACAATGTAAGTCTTCGCTTATTATAAGAGTCCTTTTACATCAGGATTATTTTCGCAAGGATGGAAATGCGATACAGTCGCAATACTTTCGCTGTGTCAACAGGAGCATTGAAAGACAGAAAGAAATAACTTTTTCTCCCACTTGCTCGGAAATTGCTTCATTATTTTAAAAAAAAAACATCAATCGGTTTTTTTCCGTACGCAACGAAACAAAAAAAAAAAAACCTACACGCCAATAGTATAAATTTCTGGACGGTATTTTTAAATAATACTAGCGACTTACATTAATTAGGTGTTTTGAGGTACACAATATTTATCATTGAATGAGCATATTTTTTTCAAAAGCTTGAAAGTAGGACGAGAACCGCGCGTGGACTTATTGGTGCGAATGAAAATTAGATACTGTTGAATTAATCTGTGTATTATTTCCTCGTAAATGAGAGAAAAGTACTATACAAGTCTCGGCTGAATTAGCAATTAACGGCCTCGTTTCGATAAAAAGGAATCGGCAAGCGCCTCGTCCTTTTAAAATCACTTCGGAAGTACTCGGCTTTGCCTCGTCCTTATTACTCGGCTTTCAATTGCTTTATTTCAGGCCTCGACAGTAATGTAATATTACGTAGCACAACAATAACAGTAAAATTACAAAAATGGGACATAAACATGAAGATGCTGTCGGGCATGCCCATGCAAAAAGGGCAATTTTGCTATTGAGTTATGGCATCTCGTTGAAGCAGCGATCCAAACACTACGCATTGGCGATGCAAGAGATATTTGGTTTTTACCGAACAGAAACTTATCATAAAAATTTAATCAGGCGTTACTTTCCGGGAATCCAGCTTGACTAACTAAATATGTAATTTGACGAAATCAATACTAAATGTAGTAACTCCATATGTTGTAGAAACTTTTCACTATTTACCACGTTTTTATTAAGTCGCTTTCAGTCTTGTCCGTCTGTTCGGTACGAATTTTGCAATCGATTTTAAACTAACTTTCTGATGAGCTAGAGACTTGAAACTTTAAACAGCTCAGAATTTAATAACAATGCAAAATTAATTCACTTCCATTAAAAAACGTGGTATAAACAACTTTTTCTTCAAATTATTTATTGATTTGAATCGATATACAAACATAAACTAACATTAACGAAGTCGACTTTGGAGCTTTTGTAAACTATTTATCTCTAGTAGAGCAAATAAATAATAAATAAATCATTCATTTATTTATCCACCACATAAAGAATTTTTACAGTGTAAACCATTAAAACAAAATTTGCTTAACATTATGTTATGGAGACTGGAGCATGTACTAGGTGAAGCTGTGTTACAGGCAGTGAAATGGATAGATAGGTTATTAATTCGGCGGTAAGTTAGCTATAGTTTCGCGATACATTCGCACAAAAATCGCAGTATGTAAGGGCCTTTAAAACGCTCTTTCTTGTAACAATTACATGCAATGTGCAAGTTTTGCAATTAATCGGCTTGGATTCAAAACTCTATACTTCAAACAAGCCGCCACCTTTTCTTAATCGTAGTTACAACATGTGCGTAAAGTAATAACTTAAGAGCTTTCTAAGTTAGCAACAGAGTGGCAATGGGTCAGTTATATAGGTTGTTGATATCGCTAAACTTAAGAACATAGGACTTCCCAGTACCTACGATGTTAGAGACGATTCAATGATGTTGTTTTTATTTCTAGAAAGTTTTATTTTTTTTAACGCATTTACGCATGCGAAGCGAAAACTAAAGATATACATTGTGGAAAGAAAAAATCGCTCACGAGCAGTATTCGAACCTGCGACTCCTGGTTCAGTACGCCAGTGCTTTAGCCACTAAGCTACCGTGAACACTGCTAGTGCGTAGTATCGAATTTAACTTCCACTTAGTTTACGTCTTTGGGTACCATCAGCGACATCTTATTAATTATATTATTATTGCTCGTGAGCGATTTTTTCTTTCCACAATTCATAACTTTAGATTTTGTTTCGCTTGCGTAAATGCGTTAAAAATAATAAAGGCACCACAGAAATAAATAGAATTGCAAAGTTACGGTTATGTTCTTCAGAACGTGGCTGGGGGGACTGGATGCGGAAGGCAGAGGACCGAGTATTGTGCGTAACTTGGGAGAGGCCTATATTCAGCAGTGAGTGGACTGCGATAGAATAGAATAGAATATATTTATTTGCTTAAAAATATGGTATAAAAAGGTCTTATAGTTCATAACGAGCAAACATGTTTAGCTAAGATTATACATAGCATGCAATTTTTTTTTTTTTTGATAGTCTGGTTTGATGGCTGGCCCCCGCAACCCAGTTACTGGATAATACCGAAATGCTAAGGTTAGGCCAGTTGTCAGATTTTCGGGCTTTTGACTACCCGTAACGACTGCCATAGATATTCGTACTTAGCCACAAGCCACTATCAATCCGTGGATACAAACCCAAAATTAATATTCAATCCAAAAAAAAAAAAATTGTTAGATTGCTGGCTTGAAAAAAATCGTCTGTTCTTGTTTGTGTTTCGACATGTTATAAGAGAGATTGCACTAAAAGATTGCTTCCTAATCTGCGTATGGGTTATATATTGGCTTTAAACAAAAACTAACGCGTTTCCTTCTAAAGATTTTCGATTTAGTATTATTATTAAGTACCTAAATATTATTCGGTCCTTGAGTGGAGACCGCGAATCGGCAAAAACTTGGAAGAGGCCTATGTCCAGCAGGCTAGGCTAGGCTGAGTTGATGACCCCACCGTGTATCCCCACGTTGTCGTCGTGGTGGGGCTTGCGTGTCTCAGTGATCTTTGGAGCTATGCCGGGTAGAGCCACTCATGCCGGAAAGGTCCAAAGGGAGAGACCAGACTAAGGAGGATACGTGACGGAGTCCACTAAGGACTGCCGTAAGGGGCACGCCATCTAAGCAATCGGATGGTGTGCATTTCGTTCCTTGGGGTTTCCTTGGAGCGAATTTGGGGAGGGTACAGTCACGGGGGGGTCAGTTCGCTCCTGGTATGTGTCTGTTATCAGACACGACCGTGGATGCGAGCCAGTGACTAGGGGAATAAGACAGAGTCCTGCAAGAGGGACACTGGAAGGAGAGGTAAGAGGTAGGGGCGGCGGGTTTGCTAGTCAGCAATGGCTGGCAAACACGGTCTGATGCAGATCACCGTTCGGCCTGACCCGTAACCCTCACTGAGAGGAACGGGGGCCCTGCCCGCAGGGCCACGGGGAGATAACCCCTCTAAAAAATCTCACACGGGGACCCCACCCCGCTATAACAAAGGCAAAGCTGTGTACAGCATCATATGAATGGCGTCTCGTTAAAAGATATTACCCCAGGAGGGTACCGGCTGCTCAGCAGCCGGAGAATCCCTCACTGAACTTAGTTCAGTCTGCCCCTCGTATTCTGGGGGGGGCACCGACCGCCTACCGTCCGATTCGGACGCACTGAGCCAGGGAGGCTCACGTTCTCGTGATGTAGAGTCGCTGGGTTCTTTTCCCAGCACGTCTGCAACACCGGAACCCATAAAGAAAAATAACGCTGACCACCCCTCCGATTTCCGAAGGAGCGAAGGCCAGAAACGGCCGCGTGATCCGGCTGCGAGCGAAATGCTGCCGCCGTCAAAGGTGCCTTTGAAGTCTACGACCTCTAGGGGCAGGGGGTCACGCCGTGGCAGGAGAGGCCAGTCTGCACGACCTGGCACGCCACGTGGCTCTTGTGACGATAGCGAGTCAGATGGCCCAAGTGAGTCACTAGCGGGCCATTTGAGCACCGACACGAGTGAGGCGGAAGAAGTGGGGCCGCTAGTCAGCGCCAAGATCACTTCTGGCTCTACAAGAGTGGAAAGCTCTGCCGGCTCAGCGGAGGCCATAGAAAAAATGGCTCTTCATGACATTGAGTTGGTATTGGATACAACGCGAAAGTCCAAAAACCTTAAGGGTCAATGCCAGCGTGCTATCAGGGACGCAGCGGAACGCGTAAGAGTAGCGATAGAGGAGCTCGCCAGTAAAAGCTCTAACGAGGAGACTCGGAGACTTCAGCTGGAGAATGACCGATTGCGGAATGAGGTCGGAGCCCTCCGCAAAGAGGTAGAGGCTATTCAGGAGGAGGTTCGCTCCAAATGGTCGCTGCTGGGCGGGTTACCACCGCCGCCGCAGTCAGTGTCCGAGCCACTACCACAGCCCCAGTCGGTACGCTCTCCAGCTCCAGAGAGGCCCTCGGAGGACGAATTGGTACGTGCTGCAGTTTCTCAGATTGGGAAAATGTTAGACGCTCGGTTTGCTGGGATCGAGGACCGTCTTCTGCCAGCAAAAAATATTCGTCCGCCATTGGCAGCGGACCTTAAAGCTGCGGCTGGAAGAGCTGGCAGGATGTCGACACGGCTTTCCATGGCCTCTCAAGAGGCATCCCAAGCGGCTGGAATGCAGCGGCCTGCCCCTCCTTCGGTTGGGTCTACGGCTGGTGCACAGGCTCCCGACGCGGATCCGTCAACGTCTGCTCGTGATAGTTGGCAGACAGTCGACAGAGGGAAGAAGAGAAGGGGGAAAAAGAATAAGGCTCCCACGCAAGAAACTGCGAATGCTGCCAAGCAAGGAGCTAAAGCTTCATCTGGGTCTAGGAAAAGGACAAGGAAGCGCAGACGTCACCTGCCTAAGTCAGCTGCAGTCGTTCTAACACTGCAGCCTGAAGCAGCAGAGAGGGGGCTCACATATGCGGCTATCATGGCTAAAGCAAGGCAAAGTGTAGACCTGGTGGAGCTCGGTATCAGCGATATTAGGTTCCGCCAGGCTGCAACCGGGGCTCGTTTGTTGGAGTTCCCGGGGGCTGAAGGCGCTGCAGGAGCAGATTGCATTGCGGAAAAGCTGCGAGTGGTCTTTGCGGAGGACGTCAAGGTTTCCAGACCCACGAAGGCCACTGAACTGCGCATAAGTGGCCTTGACGACTCCGTGAGTGGGCCGGACGTGCAGGAGGCAATTGGTCGAAAGACCGGTTGTCCTGCAATATCAGTCCGAGTCGGTCCAATTCGCCTTGGGCCGGGAGGTGTCGGCTCTGCTTGGGTCCAGTGCCCGGTTGCGGCGGCGAAGCAATTGGCCGATGCTGGCAGACTCCTCGTTGGCTGGAGCTCTGCCAGAGTCCAGGTTCTGGACGCCCGACCCATGAGGTGCTTTCGTTGTTTGAGGACGGGGCATGCGCGACAGAGGTGCACTGCTGGTGTGGACTACAGTGGGCTCTGTTTTCGCTGCGGTAAGCCGGGGCATCTGGCATCTGCCTGCTCTGCCGACCCACACTGCCCAGTATGCGAAACGGCAAAACTACCTGCCAACCATGTCGTCGGCGGAAAGGACTGTAAGGCCCCAGTCCACTCCACAAACAAGGGCATGACAGCTTCGGCCTTAGCAGCTTCCAGTGTGGTGCGGACGGAGCCGTCGCAGGAGGAGACAATGATTGCGGACTGATAATGGACCCAGACCGTAATCATTGCCTACTCCAGACGAACCTAAACCACTGCGCCGGTGCGCAGGACTTGCTCCTTCAAACCATGGCGGAGTGGTCAATTGGCGTGGCCGTGGTGGCAGAGCCATACTTCGTCCCTCCCCGCTCTGACTGGGCAGGTGACAGGGACGGTTCCGTTGCCATCATTGGCACTACAGCACCCCTCTTGGTTAGGCAAAGAGGTTCGGGGTATGTTGCGGCAACTTGGGGGGAAGTAACACTCTTTGGAGTATATTTTTCCCCTAACAGGAGCCTGGCCGAGTTTGAAGTCTTCCTCGACCAACTAGGAGCCTCGGTTCGGCGAACGATGCCAGGCCACATTATGGTTTTGGGAGACTTCAACGCAAAATCTTCAGCGTGGGGTTCCCCTAGAACCGATGTCAGAGGAGAGGCTGTCGAAGAGTGGGCGGCAGCTACAGGTCTCTGTCTTCTGAACAGAGGTGCTGTTAATACGTGCGTCCGACGGCAGGGGGCGTCCATAGTGGACCTCTCATTTGCTACCCCTGCCATCGCCGCTCGCGTTCGGAGTTGGCGGGTCCTACAGAGTGTGGAGACTCTATCTGACCATTTGTACATCCGTATGGATATCTCCACCTCGCAGGACCCTGCGGTAGCTCTGCGCTCTGGTGCTCGACAGTTCCCACGGTGGGCAGTAAAGCGGCTCGATAGGGACCTATTAGAGGAGGCAGCCATAGTCCAGGCATGGGTGTCCTCACCACCTCCCATTGAGGGGGTCGATATTGAGGCTGAACGCTTTCGCGATGCCATGACGGCTGTTTGCGATGCAGCCATGCCTCGCACGCGAAAGCGGCCCCTAAAAAGGGAGGTCTACTGGTGGTCCCGGGAGTTGGCAGTCCTCCGTGAGACCTGTACTGCTGCCCGCAGGCTATACTCACAAGTCCGAAGATTACGTCACCGCAATGAGGAGCTAGAAAATCGGCTATATGAGTCCTACCGAGGTACCCGGGACTCTCTACTGGTAGCGATCGGTCAAGAGAAGAAGCAGGCGAGGAACGAGGTGCTGGATGGTCTAAACCGCGATCCTTGGGGGCGCCCGTATCGTGTGGCGCGAAATAAACTTCGTGTCCAAGGCCCCCCATTGACGGAGACTCTCCAGCCTCAGTTGCTTACGGAAGTCGTAGGGGCCCTTTTTCCTAACCGGTCAGAGTTCCCACCCCCGACTATGGCTCCATCAGAAGGCAGCCAGGACGTAGAGTCGGAGACTCCTCCCCTGATCTCAGATGCAGAGATGGGGGCAGTGATTCTGCGGGCGCGGGCCAAAAAGACTGCCCCAGGACCAGACGGCGTGCCTGCAAAGGTGCTGGCTCTGGCACTATGCTGGGCTATGGAAGACAGGCTTAGAGCTCTTTTCGACGCCTGTTTGACATCGAGGCAGTTCCCACGGCCCTGGAAAGAGGGTCGCTTGGTGTTGCTGCAGAAGGCTGGACGACCCCCAGAGTCTCCTTCAGCGTACAGACCAATAGTTTTGCTGGATGATGCGGGGAAGATGCTGGAGAGGATTCTCGCCAACCGCATCGTCCAGCACCTAGATACAGTTGGCCCGAATTTGTCGGACGCCCAATATGGTTTCCGGGCAGGGCGTTCGACCGTGGACGCCATTGTACGCCTGAAGGTTGAGGCAAAGGAAGCGGTTACACAAGGGGGGGTACTGTTGGCGGTGTCTCTTGACATCGCCAATGCGTTTAATACTCTCCCATTCAGCTGTATCGGAGAGGCGCTCCGTTTTCATGGAGTGCCGATGTATTTGAGGCAGCTGGTGGCAGACTACCTGAGGGGGCGTTGCGTCAGCTACCAGGGACGCGATGGTCAAGTCGTGCGTAGGTCCGTCACATGCGGTGTTCCACAGGGGTCGGTTTTGGGTCCACTTCTGTGGAACGTTGGGTACGATTGGGCTTTACGTGGTGGCCTCTCCCCCGGGCAGGGCGTCATATGTTACGCAGACGACACCCTCGTCACAGCCCGGGGAGGAAACTTTGAGGAGGCGGCACGCTTGGCCACTGAGGGCGTTTCCCTGGTGATTGGCCGTATCGCAGCGCTAGGTCTCAGGGTAGCGCTTGAAAAAACGGAGGCCCTGGTATTTCATGCACCCCGACGCCGGCCACCGGCTGGCGCCCACATCACCATTGGAGATGCCAGTGTAGCGGTTCGGACAAGTATGAAATACCTGGGCGTGGTCTTGGATCGAAGGTGGAATTTCGGCGAGCACTTTGTGCAACTTGCCCCGAAGCTGATCGGCACAGCGTCTGCCCTTAGCCGGCTGCTTCCGAATCTGGGCGGACCGAGCATGAGCTGCCGACGGCTCTATACGGGGGTGGTGCGCTCGATGGCACTCTACGGGGCGCCGGTGTGGGCGGAGTCCCTGAATGCCCACAATAAGGCTCTGCTGCGGAGACCGCAGAGAGTCATGGCAGTCAGGGTCATACGCGGATACCGCACAATATCTGCAGAAGCGGCATGTGCACTTGCGGGCACCCCCCCGTGGGACTTGGAAGCCCAGGTGCTCGCCGAGGTTTATAGACAAGGAGCGGACCATCAGGCGGAAAGTGGCAGACGCCCGCCGCTTGAAGTCGTAAAGAGGTGGCGCAGGGAGGCGCAGGATGCCATATTGAGCCAGTGGAAAGAGAGGCTGGAGATGCCCAGTGCCGGCCATTGGACCGTGGGGGCTATCCAGCCGATTCTCGAGGAGTGGATGCGGAGGCGACACGGGACGTTGTCCTTCCGTCTGGTGCAGGTTTTGTCGGGGCATGGTTGCTTCGGCAAATACCTGCACAAAGTGGCGAGACGGGAGGCTACTCCCGTGTGTCACCAATGCGGCTGTAGTGAGGACACGGCCATTCATACCCTTGCATACTGTCCTGCTTGGGTGATGCAGCGCCGTGCTCTCACTGCAGCAATCGGGGGTGACCTTTCGCTGCCAGCCGTGGTTAAGGCTATGGCTGACAGTGTGGAGGCGTGGGAGGCGGTCGCGTCCTTCTGTGAGGAGGTTATCTCGCAGAAGGAAGCGGCGGAGCGGGTCAGGGAGGAAGACTCCCTCGCTGATCCAATCCGCCGCAGGAGGACCGGTCGGCGCAGGCGGCTTTACGCCGAGCTGATGCCGCCCTAACAGAGGCCAGCGGGCGATAGACTGGGGAGTCTATCGTCCGCATTGCACGGCCCTCGAGTTGTGGTGATGTCCCAAGTGTACCCGGACATCGCCAAAGAAGAGTTTGTACAGGAAGAGGGACCCAGAAATGGGTTGCGCTGGATGGGTCGCGAATGCCATGCATTGCAGTTCTCGCGGCTCATCCATCAAGGCGAGAGTAGGTACACGGCGGAGTTTTTAGTGGGTGCGAGCCCCACATAACCACGCTGCCTCCCCGGGTGGTGTGGCATGCGTCAGGCATTTTCTCCGTCTCAAAAAAAAAAAAAAAAAAAAAAAAGGCTGAGTTGATGACCTAAATATGATTGGTTTTATAGTTGGTTTGGTTGGTTGTGTCGGACTGCTGATCGCGAGGTCGTGGGTTCGATTCCCCAGGACACAAATATTTGTGTGATGAGCATATAAGTGTTTGTGTTGGTCTGGGTGTTTCTTATGTATTATAAGTATTTATTTACAATAAAATAAAAAGTATATGTATTATATCCATTGTCTAGTACCCATATTATAAAGCTCTGTTTAGTTTGGGACTAGACGGTGCTGTGTAAAATGTACAGAATATTTTAATTTTTTGTATTTTTTTTGTATTTGTCAATAGGTACCTACATATTTTTTGCCAGCAACCGAAAGTGACGTACACCTTTACATTATTAAACACTTGACCTGTGTGTGCCTAGAATAATTGAATAATACAATTACGAAAATAATTTCAATTAAAATTAATTACCTGTATAATTTATTTAAATCAAACCTTATTTTTGAATAGGAGTTAATACAATTTCCTTAACACATAATGTATACTATGTAAATCAGAAGTGTTAAATTATATTTAAATATAAAAATAAAACAACCAAATAGAAAGGTACAGAGATATCCACATAGCTTACGTGCGATGCGAGAACTATTAACGAACGTTTTATAGCCTTTAACAGCCTAACGGCCAAAACTGATATCCAATCTATCCACGATTTGCCTTACTAGAGATAGGAATTTGACATACGCTCCATACAAAATACGTCAAATTTCTATCTCTAGTAGGGCAAATCGTGGTTAGATTGGATATTAATTTTGGCCGTTAAGCACTCGTAAACGTACTTGCGCTTGCGCATAGACCAGCTAATCATAGCTTTTGCCAGCTTGTTTAGTCAATAAGGCTATTATCATTTTTGAAGAATATTTTTATAATCTTTTTAAATTAAGCTTTTTATACTTTTTGTATAAAAGATTTTTTAAATCTATTATTTTCTTCTAGAATAAAAAATGGTTTTTATCAATTAAATGTTTCTAAATGGCTTTTTTGTTATCTGTCTATGTATGTAATAATGTCTGCTACGTTTAAAAAAAAATGTCAATTTATATAGCCAGTTCTTGTTATTTGAATAGGCTGACATATTGCATATTAACACATGTAGGTCCATGGGCAGTTTTGATGACAAACAATATACCTACGCTAAGACATTTTTATCGTCCTACATAGGTGGGCCGACGACCTGGTGAAGGTCGCGGGAATCCGCTGGATGCGGAAGGCGCAGTAAGTCTACTCGCGTTTTACGAACGACAAACGAAGTACGAACTTTCGTTCCGACTGATACTTACATAATAAAGATAGGCACATAAAAAAGGCACAATTAAAATAGACTACGGTTCATAGTCGTATACAATTTACCGGAGATGAGAAAAACAAACGTCAAAACACGATCATCGCATGCGATAAGGGAACGATGGTTGACCGGAGTAGCAAATTGTGCGATGAATCGTACGATTTATCGAATATCGTCGAACGGGAGTAGACCCCCTGGACCGGTCGTTGTGGCGATACTTGGGGGAGGCCTATGTCCAGCAGTGGACGTCTGATGATGATGATGACATAGGTGGGTCAGTTAACTGTGTGTTAACTTTTACTATGAAAGGACCCCTGAAACCACGAAACAAACATCAGCCGTTACATACTTTTTGTTGTGCTACCTCGATGATTTTGTAGGGAACAGCTGTTGTTTTTTTTGCGAATTCAGTGTTGGTGCCATAGTAAAAGTTGTTCGCAATGAGGAGTAGGTATATTACCTGAGCTACTGATGATTTAAATTGTAGAAAGAAAAAAAAAAACGCTCACGAGCAGGATTCGAACCTGCGACTCCTTGCTCAGTACGCCAGTGCTTTAGCCACTAAGCTACCGTGAACACTGCTCGTGGTAATGAAATTCTCATCCACTTGGTACATCTAAAATAATAAATAATGAGCTAATGATGTTAGATGCTTATAAGGAACTTATATATCAAGCTGGAAAGCGGACGGCCGACTAAAATTCGATCCGATTATTGGGGAGCCCTTTGTCTCTTTCTATAAGGTGTCCATACATGCAGAAAAGGGACAGCGGGCTCTCGGTAATGCTATCTCAGAAAACCGGGCTCTCCCGGTATTTTCTCCCTGATTTTGATAAAAGATTTTGGACCTTATATGAGCGGGATATTATTCATTTTAGAAGTTCTTAAATTTCTCCGTCCGCATTCTATCTTGGGTAAAAATTCTTTGGTTAGATGATAAAGATGGCATTAGGTTCAGAAGTAAGTAAATTTTTACTAAAGAAAACTTCATGCAAAAAAAGTTTTTTCTGTCGACGCCGGTTGTCGCTGAAAACCAGCGCTGTGGCTCTGCTCTGTGCATGAGGCACAGCAATATGCTGAGCGGTGGCCGTTTTGCGCGGATGTGACGCCACACTTCTTGACTTTGTAGCTGTATTTATTATACTGTTTTTTCTTAAATTTTTTGATAATATTGTGCGCCACTCTTGATGCAAATAAATATTTTTTCTTTCTTTATGTTACTCGGACGAATAATAAAGGCGGACGGAATCTCGCTAAACAAAGACTGAAGCACTAATATTTTTCCTAAATCCACTATAATTTCAAAAGCATTTTAACAATTTATACTAATATTTTATTTTTGACACTACAACAATGACTATCGTCAATTTAGATTTTTTGCGTAATCACGATTTTTTTGCATACTATGGATGTGAATGTGTGCGTGACGGCCCGTACTTTTAAGCGAGCCGGCTTACTATGGATGCTTCACTCATTGTTTAGCGAGATTCCGTCCGCCTTTTTTATTTGTCCGAGGGATTGTGTAACGAGCTCTGATGTTAAGTGGTTACCTTTTCCCATAACAAAACGCCCAACTACCAAAACGCAAAACCACTTAGGCTGTTGCCTAAATGGTATTGCAAGTCACTTTCGTCAAACTGGTGCGATATTAAGATGGAAAGTCAATGATGTGTGATTGTAATTTCACCGGCTCCCATACCCTCCGCATCGGAACACAGCGACGCAAGCATTACTGTTTGGCGGCAGAAATGGGTACCGTGGTGGTGGTGCTACTTCTCCGGACGAGCTCTTTCACAAGGAACTTACTCACTTAGCACTTTTTAATTGATTGTTTTTGGAGCAAAACTTTTTTCCACACGCTTGACTTGGGGAGTAAACTGGTGAATGCGTTACGAAAAGTGTGATCGGGTGTGGCAAACGGAGGGGGTAGCGCGAGACGCGGGGAACGGGGACACAGCGCCGGCAGATTTACGCGCGCCGCGCCGCCATTCCTTTGTTCTCATTGAAATAGTATTGAGGGAGATATAAGTTAGTGAAGTTTTACTTCAGTCGTGTGGTCTAAAGCACACTCGTTTTTTTTGACGGTTTAGGTAAGGGGTAAGTAGTAGGGATTCGCCGATACTGGATCAAGTCTGGGGGCCGACGCTGCCGACTAGTCTCACATGGCACATATGACCGCGAAATGATTAAGTTAGTCTTATAAAACCGCGAATTAATTTGATTACACGTATCAAACCGCGAATTAATTTGATATCAAACCGCGAATTATGTTGATTGATCGATCTGATCGCGGGTTTGGTCTTTGCTGGTAGTAGTAGGGATTCGCCGATACTGGATCAAGTCTGGGGGCCGACGCTGCCGACTAGTCTCACATGGCACATATGACCGCGAAATGATTAAGTTAGTCTTATAAAACCGCGAATTAATTTGATTACACGTATCAAACCGCGAATTACTTTATCGATCCGCGAATAAATTTGATATCAAAACGCGAATTAATCAGACTACACGTATCAAACCGCGAATTATGTTGATTGATCGATCTGATCGCGGGTTTGGTCTTTGCTGGTAGTAGTAGGGATTCGCCGATACTGGATCAAGTCTGGGGGCCGACGCTGCCGACTAGTCTCACATGGCACATATGACCGCGAAATGATTAAGTCAGTCTTATAAAACCGCGAATTAATTTGATTACACGTATCAAACCGCGAATTACTTTATCGATCCGCGAATAAATTTGATATCAAAACGCGAATTAATCAGACTACACGTATCAAACCGCGAATTATGTTGATTGATCGATCTGATCGCGGGTTTGGTCTTTGCTGGTAGTAGTAGGGATTCGCCGATACTGGATCAAGTCTGGGGGCCGACGCTGCCGACTAGTCTCACATGGCACATATGACCGCGAAATGATTAAGTTAGTCTTATAAAACCGCGAATTAATTTGATTACACGTATCAAACCGCGAATTATGTTGATTGATCGATCTGATCGCGGGTTTGGTCTTTGCTGGTAGTAGTAGGGATTCGCCGATACTGGATCAAGTCTGGGGGCCGACGCTGCCGACTAGTCTCACATGGCACATATGACCGCGAAATGATTAAGTTAGTCTTATAAAACCGCGAATTAATTTGATTACACGTATCAAACCGCGAATTACTTTATCGATCCGCGAATAAATTTGATATCAAAACGCGAATTAATCAGACTACACGTATCAAACCGCGAATTATGTTGATTGATCGATCTGATCGCGGGTTTGGTCTTTGCTGGTAGTAGTAGGGATTCGCCGATACTGGATCAAGTCTGGGGGCCGACGCTGCCGACTAGTCTCACATGGCACATATGACCGCGAAATGATTAAGTTAGTCTTATAAAACCGCGAATTAATTTGATTACACGTATCAAACCGCGAATTAATTTGATATCAAACCGCGAATTATGTTGATTGATCGATCTGATCGCGGGTTTGGTCTTTGCTGGTAGTAGTAGGGATTCGCCGATACTGGATCAAGTCTGGGGGCCGACGCTGCCGACTAGTCTCACATGGCACATACGACCGCGAAATGATTAAGTTAGTCTTATAAAACCGCGAATTAATTTGATTACACGTATCAAACCGCGAATTACTTTATCGATCCGCGAATAAATTTGATATCAAAACGCGAATTAATCAGACTACACGTATCAAACCGCGAATTATGTTGATTGATCGATCTGATCGCGGGTTTGGTCTTTGCTGGTAGTAGTAGGGATTCGCCGATACTGGATCAAGCCTGGGGGCCGACGCTGCCGACTAGTCTCACATGGCACATGTGACCTCGAAATGATTAAGTTAGTCTTATAAAACCGCGAATTAATTTGATTACACGTATCAAACCGCGAATTAATTTGATATCAAACCGCGAATTACTTTATCGATCCGCGAATAAATTTGATATCAAAACGCGAATTAATCAGACTACACGTATCAAACCGCGAATTATGTTGATTGATCGATCTGATCGCGGGTTTGGTCTTTGCTGGTAGTAGTAGGGATTCGCCGATACTGGATCAAGTCTGGGGGCCGACGCTGCCGACTAGTCTCACATGGCACATATGACCGCGAAATGATTAAGTTAGTCTTATAAAACCGCGAATTAATTTGATTACACGTATCAAACCGCGAATTAATTTGATATCAAACCGCGAATTACTTTATCGAACCGCGAATAAATTTGATATCAAAACGCGAATTAATCAGACTACACGTATCAAACCGCGAATTATGTTGATTGATCGATCTGATCGCGGGTTTGGTCTTTGCTGGTAGTAGTAGGGATTCGACGATACTGGATAAAGTTACTCTTGTCAAAGATTCACCGGCTAAGATAATGCCATAATCAGGTACTTCTTTTTTTGTTTTGGGGGCATTGTTAAGCGTTTATGAGTTGTATTTTTATTAATTCTATTGTAAGGATTTGCCTTATTCTTCTCAGAAACTGGCTATTGTGTTTTATTTTAATTACCTTTTGAAGCATTTTTTAATCCAATAGAGAGTTGTTCTAACGATCCGAGTAAATCATCAACTACTAATATTCAAAAACATGAAATGTATAGTTTTGGGTATTGTATAAAGCGTTCATATGACGACATATTATCAAAATGAGATATATAGTGCCCAAAAATTGTGTACAAGTATTCATGAAACATTTATGTAAAGACCTAAAAACAATATGTGAAAAAATTGCTTCAATCATGTCCTGTTTCATTAAAAAACGAAGATAAAAATATTATTTCAAACAAAAAAATCTGTCGTATTTGTGAAACTTAATTAACAGATGAACATTTTTATGATTTCGATTGGCATACTTGTATATTTAGAGGTGTTGCACATGAAATATGTAATTCTAAGTTTAGAACACCCCGTCATATTCCTGTTTTTTTTTTTTACGTAACTTAAGTTATTACGACGCTCATTTTATTGTTCACGGATTAAATTTTGATAACGGTGAAGTTGAAATTATTCTTCAAAATAAATAAAAATACATATCATTTTATAAAAAGTTAAAAATAAATAATCAACAAGTTAGCTAAAGGTTCCTAGACTCTTTAAATTTTTTATCATGTAGTTTAGATCAGTTGGCTAAAATTCTATAAAAGTGTTTTTATTTTTATATTATCAGACTCTAAGAAAATGTAATGGACATTATTCTTAGTTAATAAACATACACGTAACATAGAAAAATAATATAAATTTTGATGACAGTGATGTTGAAATTATTCTTCAAACTAAAGAAAAATAAATTTCCTTTTCTAAAAAGTTAAAAATAAATAATCAACAAGTTAGCTTATGATTCGTAGATTCCTTAATTTTTTTTATCATTTAGTTTTTTTATCAATTGGTTAAAAATTAAAATTCTGTAAAAGTGTTTTTAATTTTATATTATCAGACTCTAAGAAAATGTAATGGATATTATTCTTAGTTAATAAACATACACGTAACATAGAAAAATTATATAAAATTTTGATGACAGTGATGTTGAAATTATTCTTCAAACTAAATAAAAATACATATCATTTTATAAAAAGTTAAAAATAAATAATCAACAAGTTAGCTAAAGGTTCGTAGACCCTTAAATTTTTTTATCATGTAGTTTAGATCAGTTGGCTAAAATTCTATAAAAGTGTTTTTATTTTTATATTATCAGACTCTAAGAAAATGTAATGGACATTATTCTTAGTTAATAAACATACAGGTAACATAGAAAAATAATATAAATTTTGATGACAGTGATTTTGAAATTATTCTTCAAACTAAAGAAAAATAAATTTCCTTTTCTAAAAAGTTAAAAATAAATAATCAACAAGTTAGCTTATGATTCGTAGATTCCTTAATTTTTTTTATCATTTAGTTTTTTTATCAATTGGTTAAAAATTAAAATTCTGTAAAAGTGTTTTTAATTTTATATTATCAGACTCTAAGAAAATGTAATGGATATTATTCTTAGTTAATAAACATACACGTAACATAGAAAAATTATATAAAATTTTGATGACAGTGATGTTGAAATTATTCTTCAAACTAAATAAAAATACATATCATTTTATAAAAAGTTAAAAATAAATAATCAACAAGTTAGCTAAAGGTTCGTAGACCCTTAAATTTTTTTATCATGTAGTTTAGATCAGTTGGCTAAAATTCTATAAAAGTGTTTTTATTTTTATATTATCAGACTCTAAGAAAATGTAATGGACATTATTCTTAGTTAATAAACATACACGTAACATAGAAAAATAATTTAAATTTTGATGACAGTGATGTTGAAATTATTCTTCAAACTAAAGAAAAATAAATTTCCTTTTCTAAAAAGTTAAAAATAAATAATCAACAAGTTAGCTTATGATTCGTAGATTCCTTAATTTTTTTTATCATTTAGTTTTTTTTATCAATTGGTTAAAAATTAAAATTCTGTAAAAGTGTTTTTAATTTTATATTATCAGACTCTAAGAAAATGTAATGGACATTATTCTTAGTTAATAAACATATTCCTTAATTATTTTTATCATTTAGTTTTTTTATGAATTGGTTAAAAATTCTGTAAAAGTGTTTTTAATTTTATATTATCAGACTCTAAGAAAATGTAATGGACATTATTCTTAGTTAATAAACATACAGGTAACATGGAAAAATAATATAAATTTTGATGACAGTGATTTTGAAATTATTCTTCAAACTAAAGAAAAATAAATTTCCTTTTATAAAAAGTTAAAAATAAATAATCAATAAGTTAGCTTATGATTCGTAGATTCTTTAATTTTTTTATCAGTTAGTTTTTTTATCAAATTGGTTAAAATTCTGTAAAAGTGTTTTTAATTTTATATTATCAGACTCTAAGAAAATGTAATGGACATTATTCTTAGTTAATAAACATACACGTAACGTAGAAAAATAATATAAATTTTGATGACAGTGATTTTGAAATTATTCTTCAAACTAAAGAAAAATAAATTTCCTTTTATAAAAAGTTAAAAATAAATAATCAATAAGTTAGCTTATGATTCGTAGATTCTTTAATTTTTTTATCAGTTAGTTTTTTTATCAAATTGGTTAAAATTCTGTAAAAGTGTTTTTAATTTTATATTATCAGACTCTAAGAAAATGTAATGGACATTATTCTTAGTTAATAAACATACACGTAACGTAGATTGTAATGCATTATTAGAATAGTGTTTTTTTTATAATAAGGAAAAAAAATTGTTTAGATCAGTTTGCTAAAAATCTTCATGACGATCAATTTGGAGAATTAAAAAGAAACTTCCCTAATAATCAAGATGTAATTGCTTAAAACTAACGTCACTACGTAACCAAGTCCATTTTATAGCTCACTTACAGATTCTCATATTCATATTAATTTATTTGTAAAGTCAATTTACACGACATTAGTTTTATAAATCGTTACATATTATCATAGAATAGAATCTTATTAAGTAGGTGTTAAGGTAAAAATATAAAATTGTACAAAAATAAAATAAAGTTACAATAGAAAATACATGTCTAAAGAGTCAAATTCAAATGTCACAAAATAATAAAAAGTCAATAAACTAAGCATGTCACAACTTTAAATTTAAATGATATTAATTACATTCAAAAACAGATGTCATAATTAAAATAATTAAATAATATTAACAAACATATCCAAACGATGATTACAATCATGCAAATGATATTTGACAACACTTTCATTGTCGTTAGTATGTTTGATTATTCGGACTTATATTTGAAAACGGATGTTTTACTTTTACTCGTGTATTTTTTAGAAGTTTGTTTGGAGTACCCTGATGTCCATGATTTACATTCGAACTATCCTTTATGTCCAGACAATATTTGTTTACTAAAGAAACTAAGTTCGTTAGATAAATTCATTACAGAAATCTAAAACAATGTATTGAAATGAGGATAAAGTTAGTTAAAATTCATAGAGTTTTAAGATTTAAACAGAGCCCTTGGTTAAAAAGATATATAGATTCAAATTTAAATTTCAGAACATTAGCTAAATCAGATTTTGAAAAAGACTTTTACAAGTTAATGAACAATTCTGTCTTTGGTAAGACGATGGAAAATATTTTGATAAAATGGTAAATGTAAAATTGGTAACTCACTGGGAAAACCACGGTAAAATTTTCGGTGCTCAAGATTTAATTGCGAAACCGAGTTCCATAGTTTACCAATATTTTCAGAAAATTTAGTTGCGGTTCAAACGCGGAAAACCAAATTAACACATAACAACCCAATTCTTTTAGGATTTTAGATATTTCAAAAACTTTTATGTATGATTTTTATACATTTTTATAACTACATGTGTAAAAAATTTAACAACAAAATTATGTTATTATATACAAATACTGATAGTTTGATATTATCAAATTTTTACAAATGATTTTTATGATGATATAAAACCAGACCTCGATGTCCCTACATACTTTGATACATCAGACTATGACTCAAATATTGTTTTCGGATACCCAAAAAGAAATAAAAAGAAATTAGGTTATTTTAAAGACGAAAATAATAGAAAAAAAAAATGTAGGGTATAAGATAAAAACTTTATGCTTTTGATGTTGAGGATAAATTCATAGCAAAAGCGAAAGGTGTAAGCAAAAGTATTACCAAAAAGATAAATATGGTGAAGTCATGTCTATTTAATAAAAAATTTCAATATTGTAGTATGCTTACATTTACATTGCATTATATGATCAAGATATTTTGTTAAGTTTCTGAGTAAAAATTGTATGTTTTTAATTTCGATGACGGAAAGTTAAAAATAAATAATCAATAAGTTGAACTCGAGGAAGAATTGAGCAAGTTACGATAGGATATCATAGTCTGCTGCCCGACCAGTAGCTGGCGTAGCTTGGCGTGGCTGGCACAGTTGGCGTAGGTGGCGCGGCTGACGTAGCTGACACAGCTGGCGTAGCTGGCCCAGCTGGCGTAGTTGGCGCAGGTAGCGTAGCGTCGAGGGTGGTTGTGTGAATACTCACGGGTTCCTACGCCCCCGGCTAAGGTAGTTGAAGGAACACCGTGGTGGTTTTAGTCGGTAAGAGTCCGACACTGGCTCCACCTACCCCGGGCGGAGTGCGTTCATGAGGATTTCCCCACGGCAAAAAAAGGGTTATCTGAAGTCCGAAGACAGCGGGAGGGCGATCAACTTTCCCAGTGCGGTGTCGGGTTCATCGTCCACAAGTCTCTGGTGAACAACGTAGTGAAGATAGAGAGTGTGCGTCGACTAGGGTGGCGTACCTTATACTCAGATTAAGCAAAAGGTATTCGTTGAAGGTCGTACAGGTATACGCCCCGACCTTGACACATCCCTGAAGATATCCTCCAATGCAGCAGTGAACAGTTTCGGAGAAATCACATCTCTCTGTCTCACGCCTCGCTGCAGAAGGATAGGTTTCGAGGCTTGGTCCTATAATCGGACTGACATAGTGGCTTTTTCAAACAAACACTTTAACACTTCGATATATCGATAGTCAATCTGGCACCGTTGAAGAGACTGTTGTACAGCCCAAGTCTCGATCGAATGGAAGGCTTTCTCGTAGTCCACAAACGCTAAACAAAGAGGCAAGTTATATCAAAAAACTTCTGAAGGGCCTTAAGGATCGGTTTTCCACCAACCTTCAGGAGTTCGGCCGTAATTCCGTCATCACCCGGCGCCTTGTTTTTGAGCGGCTTCAGAGCTATCCTAATCTCGTACAGGCTGATGTCTGGAATATATTTGGTATAGTGTCGGGTCACTCGAGCTCTTTGGTTGTTCGCCCGATTTGCAGCGGGTTTCCGCGTGGACGTTTATAACTGTCCATTCTCGACCTCTTTCAAGAGCTCTGGCTTGGAGGATACGACTCTGCCATCGTCGTTCCTCAGTTTTGCAACCTGGGTCTGTCCAATAGACAGGTCCCTTGTGAAGACTTTGGAACCCTTGTCCTTCTCTATCGCGTCTTCAATACGTTCAGTATTAAATCGGCGTAGGTCACTTTTCAAGGACTTTGAGATCTGTCTATTGAGCCGCCAGTTCTACCCGGTGATTCCGATATCCATATCCAAATTGCCCCACTCGCAGCTTTTAGCTCGAAATTCAGAATCGTTTCGAATGTCTAGGGAGCTTAGTGGACGATTACAACCATGGGTTTGTAGAAATGCGGATAGACGCGAGATGATTCTCAGCCCTCAGATGATGCGACTAAGTACCGGCGGCTCAATAGACAGATCTCAAAGTCCTTGAAACGCCATTACTGCCGAGCTCCTGAAGGTTAGTGGAAAACCGATCGTTAAGGCACTTCAGAAGTTGTTTGATTCTGTCATTCTCGAGGGAAGAACGCCACAGGCATGGAGCAGAGGTGTGGTGGTGCTTTTCTTCAAAAAGGGCGATAATACTCTACTGAAGAACTATAGGCCTCATTCACTCCTGAACCACCAACACTTATAGATAACAAGCTGTTTTCAAGAATCATTACGAACCGTCTTTCACGCAGGTTTGATGAATTCCAACCCCCCGAACAGGCTGGGTTCCGAAAAGGCTTTAACATCGTAGACTACATACATACGGTGCGGCAGGTAATACAGAAAACCGAAAAGTATAACTTGCCTCTTTGTTTAGCGTTTGTGGACTACGAGAAAGCCTTCCATTCGATCGAGACTTGGGCTGTACAACAGTCTCTTCAACGGTGCCAGATTGACTATCGATATATCGAAGTGTTAAAGTGTTTGTTTGAAAAAGCCACTATGTCAGTCCGATTATAGGACCAAGCCTCGAAACCTATCCTTCTGCAGCGAGGCGTGAGACAGAGAGATGTGATTTCTCCGAAACTGTTCACTGCTGCATTGGAGGATATCTTCAGGGATGTGTCAAGGTCGGGGCGTATACCTGTACGACCTTCAACGAATACCTTTTGCTTAATCTGAGTATAAGGTACGCCACCCTAGTCGACGCACACTCTCTATCTTCACTACGTTGTTCACCAGAGACTTGTGGACGATGAACCCGACACCGCACTGGGAAAGTTGATCGCCCTCCCGCTGTCTTCGGACTTCAGATAACCCTTTTTTTGCCGTGGGGAAATCCTCATGAACGCACTCCGCCCGGGGTAGGTGGAGCCAGTGTCGGACTCTTACCGACTAAAACCACCACGGTGTTCCTTCAACTACCTTAGCCGGGGGCGTAGGAACCCGTGAGTATTCACACAACCACCCTCGACGCTACGCTACCTGCACCAACTACGCCAGCTGGGCCAGCTACGCCAGCTGTGTCAGCTACGTCAGCCGCGCCACCTACGCCAACTGTGTCAGCTACGCCAGCTGTGCCAGCCACGCCAAGCTACGCCAGCTACTGGTCGGGCAGCAGACTATGATATCCTATCGTAACTTGCTCAATTCTTCCTCGAGTTCAACTTATTGATTATTTATTTTTAACTTTCCGTCATCAAAATTAAAAACATACAATTTTTACTCAGAAACTTAACAAAATATCTTTATCATATAATGCAATGTAAATGTAAGCATACTACAATATTGAAATTTTTTATTAAATAGACATGACTTCACCATATTTATCTTTTTGGTAATACTTTTGCTTACACCTTTCGCTTTTGCTATGAATTTATCCTCAACATCAAAAGCATAAAGTTTTTATCTTATACCCTACATTTTTTTTTTCTATTATTTTCGTCTTTAAAATAACCTAATTTCTTTTTATTTCTTTTTGGGTATCCGAAAACAATATTTGAGTCATAGTCTGATGTATCAAAGTATGTAGGGACATCGAGGTCTGGTTTTATATCATCATAAAAATCATTTGTAAAAATTTGATAATATCAAACTATCAGTATTTGTATATAATAACATAATTTTGTTGTTAAATTTTTTACACATGTAGTTATAAAAATGTATAAAAATCATACATAAAAGTTTTTGAAATATCTAAAATCCTAAAAGAATTGGGTTGTTATGTGTTAATTTGGTTTTCCGCGTTTGAACCGCAACTAAATTTTCTGAAAATATTGGTAAACTATGGAACTCGGTTTCGCAATTAAATCTTGAGCACCGAAAATTTTACCGTGGTTTTCCCAGTGAGTTACCAATTTTACATTTACCATTTTATCAAAATATTTTCCATCGTCTTACCAAAGACAGAATTGTTCATTAACTTGTAAAAGTCTTTTTCAAAATCTGATTTAGCTAATGTTCTGAAATTTAAATTTGAATCTATATATCTTTTTAACCAAGGGCTCTGTTTAAATCTTAAAACTCTATGAATTTTAACTAACTTTATCCTCATTTCAATACATTGTTTTAGATTTCTGTAATGAATTTATCTAACGAACTTAGTTTCTTTAGTAAACAAATATTGTCTGGACATAAAGGATAGTTCGAATGTAAATCATGGACATCAGGGTACTCCAAACAAACTTCTAAAAAATACACGAGTAAAAGTAAAACATCCGTTTTCAAATATAAGTCCGAATAATCAAACATACTAACGACAATGAAAGTGTTGTCAAATATCATTTGCATGATTGTAATCATCGTTTGGATATGTTTGTTAATATTATTTAATTATTTTAATTATGACATCTGTTTTTGAATGTAATTAATATCATTTAAATTTAAAGTTGTGACATGCTTAGTTTTTTGACTTTTTATTATTTTGTGACATTTGAATTTGACTCTTTAGACATGTATTTTCTATTGTAACTTTATTTTATTTTTGTACAATTTTATATTTTTACCTTAACACCTACTTAATAAGATTCTATTCTATGATAATATGTAACGATTTATAAAACTAATGACGTGTAAATTGACTTTACAAATAAATTAATATGAATATGAGAATCTGTAAGTGAGCTATAAAATGGACTTGGTTACGTAGTGACGTTAGTTTTAAGCAATTACATCTTGATTATTAGGGAAGTTTCTTTTTAATTCTCCAAATTGATCGTCATGAAGATTTTTAGCAAACTGATCTAAACAATTTTTTTTCCTTATTATAAAAAAAACACTATTCTAATAATGCATTACAATCTAGCCTACAAAATAATTTTCATCTAACTTATTTTTCTACGTTACGTGTATGTTTATTAACTAAGAATAATGTCCATTACATTTTCTTAGAGTCTGATAATATAAAATTAAAAACACTTTTACAGAATTTTAACCAATTTGATAAAAAAACTAACTGATAAAAAAATTAAAGAATCTACGAATCATAAGCTAACTTATTGATTATTTATTTTTAACTTTTTATAAAAGGAAATTTATTTTTCTTTAGTTTGAAGAATAATTTCAAAATCACTGTCATCAAAATTTATATTATTTTTCTATGTTACCTGTATGTTTATTAACTAAGAATAATGTCCATTACATTTTCTTAGAGTCTGATAATATAAAATTAAAAACACTTTTACAGAATTTTTAACCAATTCATAAAAAAACTAAATGATAAAAATAATTAAGGAATATGTTTATTAACTAAGAATAATGTCCATTACATTTTCTTAGAGTCTGATAATATAAAATTGAAAACACTTTTACAGAATTTTAATTTTTAACCAATTGATAAAAAAAACTAAATGATAAAAAAAATTAAGGAATCTACGAATCATAAGCTAACTTGTTGATTATTTATTTTTAACTTTTTAGAAAAGGAAATTTATTTTTCTTTAGTTTGAAGAATAATTTCAACATCACTGTCATCAAAATTTAAATTATTTTTCTATGTTACGTGTATGTTTATTAACTAAGAATAATGTCCATTACATTTTCTTAGAGTCTGATAATATAAAAATAAAAACACTTTTATAGAATTTTAGCCAACTGATCTAAACTACATGATAAAAAAATTTAAGGGTCTACGAACCTTTAGCTAACTTGTTGATTATTTATTTTTAACTTTTTATAAAATGATATGTATTTTTATTTAGTTTGAAGAATAATTTCAACATCACTGTCATCAAAATTTTATATAATTTTTCTATGTTACGTGTATGTTTATTAACTAAGAATAATATCCATTACATTTTCTTAGAGTCTGATAATATAAAATTAAAAACACTTTTACAGAATTTTAATTTTTAACCAATTGATAAAAAAACTAAATGATAAAAAAAATTAAGGAATCTACGAATCATAAGCTAACTTGTTGATTATTTATTTTTAACTTTTTAGAAAAGGAAATTTATTTTTCTTTAGTTTGAAGAATAATTTCAACATCACTGTCATCAAAATTTATATTATTTTTCTATGTTACGTGTATGTTTATTAACTAAGAATAATGTCCATTACATTTTCTTAGAGTCTGATAATATAAAAATAAAAACACTTTTATAGAATTTTAGCCAACTGATCTAAACTACATGATAAAAAATTTAAAGAGTCTACGAACCTTTAGCTAACTTGTTGATTATTTATTTTTAACTTTTTATAAAATGATATGTATTTTTATTTATTTTGAAGAATAATTTCAACTTCACCGTTATCAAAATTTAATCCGTGAACAATAAAATGAGCGTCGTAATAACTTAAGTTACGTAAAAAAAAAAAACAGGAATATGACGGGGTGTTCTAAACTTAGAATTACATATTTCATGTGCAACACCTCTAAATATACAAGTATGCCAATCGAAATCATAAAAATGTTCATCTGTTAATTAAGTTTCACAAATACGACTGATTTTTTTGTTTGAAATAATATTTTTATCTTCGTTTTTTAATGAAACAGGACATGATTGAAGCAATTTTTTCACATATTGTTTTTAGGTCTTTACATAAATGTTTCATGAATACTTGTACACAATTTTTGGGCACTATATATCTCATTTTGATAATATGTCGTCATATGAACGCTTTATACAATACCCAAAACTATACATTTCATGTTTTTGAATATTAGTAGTTGATGATTTACTCGGATCGTTAGAACAACTCTCTATTGGATTAAAAAATGCTTCAAAAGGTAATTAAAATAAAACACAATAGCCAGTTTCTGAGAAGAATAAGGCAAATCCTTACAATAGAATTAATAAAAATACAACTCATAAACGCTTAACAATGCCCCCAAAACAAAAAAAGAAGTACCTGATTATGGCATTATCTTAGCCGGTGAATCTTTGACAAGAGTAACTTTATCCAGTATCGTCGAATCCCTACTACTACCAGCAAAGACCAAACCCGCGATCAGATCGATCAATCAACATAATTCGCGGTTTGATACGTGTAGTCTGATTAATTCGCGTTTTGATATCAAATTTATTCGCGGATCGATAAAGTAATTCGCGGTTTGATACGTGTAATCAAATTAATTCGCGGTTTTATAAGACTAACTTAATCATTTCGCGGTCGTATGTGCCATGTGAGACTAGTCGGCAGCGTCGGCCCCCAGACTTGATCCAGTATCGACGAATCCCTACTACTACCAGCAAAGACCAAACCCGCGATCAGATCGATCAATCAACATAATTCGCGGTTTGATACGTGTAGTCTGATTAATTCGCGCTTTGATATCAAATTTATTCGCGGATCGATAAAGTAATTCGCGGTTTGATACGTGTAATCAAATTAATTCGCGGTTTTATAAGACTAACTTAATCATTTCGCGGTCATATGTGCCATGTGAGACTAGTCGGCAGCGTCGGCCCCCAGACTTGATCTAGTATCGGCGAATCCCTACTACTACCAGCAAAGACCAAACCCGCGATCAGATCGATCAATCAACATAATTCGCGGTTTGATACGTGTAGTCTGATTAATTCGCGTTTTGATATCAAATTTATTCGCGGATCGATAAAGTAATTCGCGGTTTGATATCAAATTAATTCGCGGTTTGATACGTGTAATCAAATTAATTCGCGGTTTTATAAGACTAACTTAATCATTTCGCGGTCGTATGTGCCATGTGAGACTAGTCGGCAGCGTCGGCCCCCAGACTTGATCCAGTATCGGCGAATCCCTACTACTACCAGCAAAGACCAAACCCGCGATCAGATCGATCAATCAACATAATTCGCGGTTTGATACGTGTAGTCTGATTAATTCGCGTTTTGATATCAAATTTATTCGCGGATCGATAAAGTAATTCGCGGTTTGATACGTGTAATCAAATTAATTCGCGGTTTTATAAGACTAACTTAATCATTTCGCGGTCATATGTGCCATGTGAGACTAGTCGGCAGCGTCGGCCCCCAGACTTGATCCAGTATCGGCGAATCCCTACTACTACCAGCAAAGACCAAACCCGCGATCAGATCGATCAATCAACATAATTCGCGGTTTGATATCAAATTAATTCGCGGTTTGATACGTGTAATCAAATTAATTCGCGGTTTTATAAGACTAACTTAATCATTTCGCGGTCATATGTGCCATGTGAGACTAGTCGGCAGCGTCGGCCCCCAGACTTGATCCAGTATCGGCGAATCCCTACTACTACCAGCAAAGACCAAACCCGCGATCAGATCGATCAATCAACATAATTCGCGGTTTGATACGTGTAGTCTGATTAATTCGCGTTTTGATATCAAATTTATTCGCGGATCGATAAAGTAATTCGCGGTTTGATATCAAATTAATTCGCGGTTTGATACGTGTAATCAAATTTATTCGCGGTTTTATAAGACTAACTTAATCATTTCGCGGTCATATGTGCCATGTGAGACTAGTCGGCAGCGTCGGCCCCCAGACTTGATCCAGTATCGGCGAATCCCTACTACTACCAGCAAAGACCAAACCCGCGATCAGATCGATCAATCAACATAATTCGCGGTTTGATACGTGTAGTCTGATTAATTCGCGTTTTGATATCAAATTTATTCGCGGATCGATAAAGTAATTCGCGGTTTGATACGTGTAATCAAATTAATTCGCGGTTTTATAAGACTAACTTAATCATTTCGCGGTCATATGTGCCATGTGAGACTAGTCGGCAGCGTCGGCCCCCAGACTTGATCCAGTATCGGCGAATCCCTACTACTACCAGCAAAGACCAAACCCGCGATCAGATCGATCAATCAACATAATTCGCGGTTTGATACGTGTAGTCTGATTAATTCGCGTTTTGATATCAAATTTATTCGCGGATCGATAAAGTAATTCGCGGTTTGATACGTGTAATCAAATTAATTCGCGGTTTTATAAGACTAACTTAATCATTTCGCGGTCATATGTGCCATGTGAGACTAGTCGGCAGCGTCGGCCCCCAGACTTGATCCAGTATCGGCGAATCCCTACTACTACCAGCAAAGACCAAACCCGCGATCAGATCGATCAATCAACATAATTCGCGGTTTGATATCAAATTAATTCGCGGTTTGATACGTGTAATCAAATTAATTCGCGGTTTTATAAGACTAACTTAATCATTTCGCGGTCATATGTGCCATGTGAGACTAGTCGGCAGCGTCGGCCCCCAGACTTGATCCAGTATCGGCGAATCCCTACTACTACCAGCAAAGACCAAACCCGCGATCAGATCGATCAATCAACATAATTCGCGGTTTGATACGTGTAGTCTGATTAATTCGCGTTTTGATATCAAATTTATTCGCGGATCGATAAAGTAATTCGCGGTTTGATATCAAATTAATTCGCGGTTTGATACGTGTAATCAAATTTATTCGCGGTTTTATAAGACTAACTTAATCATTTCGCGGTCATATGTGCCATGTGAGACTAGTCGGCAGCGTCGGCCCCCAGACTTGATCCAGTATCGGCGAATCCCTACTACTACCAGCAAAGACCAAACCCGCGATCAGATCGATCAATCAACATAATTCGCGGTTTGATACGTGTAGTCTGATTAATTCGCGTTTTGATATCAAATTTATTCGCGGATCGATAAAGTAATTCGCGGTTTGATACGTGTAATCAAATTAATTCGCGGTTTTATAAGACTAACTTAATCATTTCGCGGTCATATGTGCCATGTGAGACTAGTCGGCAGCGTCGGCCCCCAGACTTGATCCAGTATCGGCGAATCCCTACTACTACCAGCAAAGACCAAACCCGCGATCAGATCGATCAATCAACATAATTCGCGGTTTGATACGTGTAGTCTGATTAATTCGCGTTTTGATATCAAATTTATTCGCGGATCGATAAAGTAATTCGCGGTTTGATACGTGTAATCAAATTAATTCGCGGTTTTATAAGACTAACTTAATCATTTCGCGGTCATATGTGCCATGTGAGACTAGTCGGCAGCGTCGGCCCCCAGACTTGATCCAGTATCGGCGAATCCCTACTACTACCAGCAAAGACCAAACCCGCGATCAGATCGATCAATCAACATAATTCGCGGTTTGATATCAAATTAATTCGCGGTTTGATACGTGTAATCAAATTAATTCGCGGTTTTATAAGACTAACTTAATCATTTCGCGGTCATATGTGCCATGTGAGACTAGTCGGCAGCGTCGGCCCCCAGACTTGATCCAGTATCGGCGAATCCCTACTACTACCAGCAAAGACCAAACCCGCGATCAGATCGATCAATCAACATAATTCGCGGTTTGATACGTGTAGTCTGATTAATTCGCGTTTTGATATCAAATTTATTCGCGGATCGATAAAGTAATTCGCGGTTTGATATCAAATTAATTCGCGGTTTGATACGTGTAATCAAATTTATTCGCGGTTTTATAAGACTAACTTAATCATTTCGCGGTCATATGTGCCATGTGAGACTAGTCGGCAGCGTCGGCCCCCAGACTTGATCCAGTATCGGCGAATCCCTACTACTACCAGCAAAGACCAAACCCGCGATCAGTGGGGTTACTCTTGAAAATAATTCCAATTTCAATCCAATACCAATGTCAAAAAGTTGCAAGAATAAATGGGTATTTTTGATTAAAAATATACACAATACACGATTTCCATTCTAATAAGGTTAAATTAATTCTAAAAACACTAAATTTCAAATCAATTTATTGCAAATTTTGCATTTAAAAGTACGAATTGACATGAGCCCAATGCCGATCGATCGGAATTATTTTCAAGAGTAAGGCCGCAGATCGATCAATCAACATAATTCGCGGTTTGATACGTGTAGTCTGATTAATTCGCGTTTTGATATCAAATTTATTCGCGGATCGATAAAGTAATTCGCGGTTTGATACGTGTAATCAAATTAATTCGCGGTTTTATAAGACTAACTTAATCATTTCGCGGTCATATGTGCCATGTGAGACTAGTCGGCAGCGTCGGCCCCCAGACTTGATCCAGTATCGGCGAATCCCTACTACTACCAGCAAAGACCAAACCCGCGATCAGATCGATCAATCAACATAATTCGCGGTTTGATACGTGTAGTCTGATTAATTCGCGTTTTGATATCAAATTTATTCGCGGATCGATAAAGTAATTCGCGGTTTGATATCAAATTAATTCGCGGTTTGATACGTGTAATCAAATTTATTCGCGGTTTTATAAGACTAACTTAATCATTTCGCGGTCATATGTGCCATGTGAGACTAGTCGGCAGCGTCGGCCCCCAGACTTGATCCAGTATCGGCGAATCCCTACTACTACCAGCAAAGACCAAACCCGCGATCAGATCGATCAATCAACATAATTCGCGGTTTGATACGTGTAGTCTGATTAATTCGCGTTTTGATATCAAATTTATTCGCGGATCGATAAAGTAATTCGCGGTTTGATACGTGTAATCAAATTAATTCGCGGTTTTATAAGACTAACTTAATCATTTCGCGGTCATATGTGCCATGTGAGACTAGTCGGCAGCGTCGGCCCCCAGACTTGATCCAGTATCGGCGAATCCCTACTACTGGGGTACTCCTTATAATATAATATTGTTTTGAAACGAAGTTCGTTATGGGGGCTTGCGGTAGGTGTGATTCGGGAGAAAATGTAGCGTCACGTCACGCTAAGATTTGCGTTGTACCCATAGAGTACATTGAATATAGTACGGACATAGAGTTGTCAACTGACCTCACCTTTAAGCGCCATCTGGTGGGTAAAGTCAAAGTTACAGCTAGCTATTAAATTAAACATACAAATACAGACAGACATGTATTACTGAAGATCGAACCTGGGACCTGTGTTATCTCAGTCCGACGCATGATGTTTCCTGCAAATTATGCTTGTTTTATAGTATAGAAATTTTGTATCATAATGAACCGGTCAAAAAATATGAATTTTCAAGATATTTTTTTTACCGTTCTTACCGGTGTATATTCCACTTTTGTGCATTTGAAACATATAGGGAGGTATGTTTAGGCGGTTTGATAAAATGATTTTAAGTGGACTGTAGTTTTCTTGTTGTTCCCTAATACACACTTGCAAGCAGCCACAGGATTAGGTACAGCCGTTGGGAAGAGAGATGAGTCGACTGTACAATGGATGGGACTAACCTGCTGGTGTGAACAGCGCCGGGTAACACCGCTTCTTCTGGATGGCTGGAGCTGGTGTCTTTTCGTCTCAGCGCTATTTGCGATAATAAAACTGTACGCTAGGCCTTTAAAAGTATGATCAATTGCTTTCACTCGCGTTACAATATCTGCGTGGGCGTCTCTCAAGGACACATATCGCGTGTCGTTTACTCAAGGACTAATGATGAACTAATTAGCCGCATGAGGCGCTGCGGCGTGCGCGCGTGTAGCAGGGGGAAAGAAAAAGACAGGGATATAGGAAGTACTGCATACAAGTGCTTGATATCAAACATCCCCCCGCCCATGAAGGAACCCTTCATGAATAAAAATCAAATATTGCGGAAACAACAAATTACAAAAAACTAACAAAATCGCGGTTTTAAAATTATAAGTGTGGGAAATTAAAGCAAATTTTGCGTTACAATGGATCGTATCATAAGTGCTGAATACAAAGGAACTGAATCCAAAAGAATAAAACTAAACTATAAACTAAATAATGTGTTATATTGTAAGTTATTGCATTGGCAGCGGACAAAGTTTAACGACGGGCCTTTTGTACGTTCCCGATTTGGTTTTCACTTCCGCTACACGGATAACATTGTCTTTACCAGGAAAAACCCTAATGACAACCCCGAGAGGTCAGTGCAATGGAGGAGCGTTTTCAATAAGAATGAGGACTATAGTTCCTACGCTAAGCGGGTTAGATGGAGTATTCCATTTTTCGCGAGATTGCAAGTTATGGAGATACTCATTTTTAAAGCGTTTTCAAAATGACTGAACTATAGAATCCATTAATAAATATCTACTTAACAAATTAGTGCGTTCTTCGTTTAAATTAGGTGCGGGAATATAATCTAATGGTGCGGTTGATAAAAAGTGCGAAGGAGTTAATGCGGTTGGTTCCGATGGATCGGAACTCAAACGTATAAAGGGCGGCTATTAAGTAAAGCTTCAACTTGATTGAGAACCGTCAACATTTCTTCATAGGTTAAAATTTGGTTACCGATAGTACGAAATAAAAGTGTCTTAACACTTTTTATGTTAGCCTCCCAAATGCCTCCAAAATGACTGGCATAAGGAGGGTTGAATTTCCAATAAATGCGGTTTTTTGCTAATTCAGAACTAAAGGACTGATAAAAACTATCGGATGAAATAAAATCACAAAGTTCGTCTAAATAGGCTTGAGAAGAAACAAAATTTTTACCATTGTCGCTGTATAAGTATTTACAGGGACCGCGTCTAGAAATAAATCTTTTAAAGGCGCCTAAAAATTTAGCGGAACTTAGATCTGAAGCAAGTTCTAAGTGAACAGCCTTTGTCACTAAGCAAACAAAAAGACATAAGTAAGCTTTCTGGCTTTTAACACCGCGCTTTCTATGCATCGTTATATATAACGGACCTGCGTAGTCTACGCCAGTGTGCAGAAATGCTTTAGTTTGTTCTAAACGACATTTAGGTAAATCTGACATAAGCGGGAATGTAGGCTTTGGATTTAAGCGGAAACAATAATTACATTTATGAATACGTTGTCTGACGATTCGTCGTGCGGAGAGTATCCAATATTTCTGTCTTAGGATTGATAATAAAAGTTGTGGACCAGCATGAAAATGTTGACGATGAAGCGAATCAATTAAGATATCAATTATATGTCCCTTTTTGGGTAATAAAGCGGGATGTTTATGAGAATAAGTTAGCGTGGATTTTTTTAATCGTCCCCCGACACGTAAAATAGTATCGGAATAAAACGGACATAGTTTGCGTAGGGAAGATGTGCAAAGTTTACCTTCCTTTAAATTAGTAATGTCACATATTACAAATAAGTGATGGAGGGGTCTCATCCCAATCTAGGTGGAGAAGCCACAACTCTTGAATAAATAATTTTGCGTAAAGAATGACAGGTCCAACTAAACCTAAAACATCGTAGAGACGAGCGGCACTGGATACAATTGCACGTTTAGTGCTTTTGATGGAGTGCGGTGAAGTACGAAAAACTAAATTATCATCTGACAGATGCCAGCGTAAGCCTAAAATCTTATGTGCTGTCTTCATCGAAAGAGATAAAGTCAGAGTGGCGGTGTGACAAGGGGATGGTTTCTAATAACTCAGTGGAATTACTAGTCCATTTAACTAAATCAAACCGACTAGCTTTAAAGAGATGGATCAGTTCGTCAGCTATCTTGACTGCTTCTTGCAAAGAAGAGGCAGAAGAAGCATCATCAATATAAATATCTCTTTCGACTACTGCAGCAGCGTGCGGGAAGCGTTCCCTTTCGTCACTAGCGAGTTGACGTAAGGTTTGTAACGCTAAGAAAAGAAGTGCGGAGACCGAATGCGACTCGGTTAAATTAGTTTTCAAGCGGTGCGGTAAATAAAAGTTAGATAAAATGCGTTGAAAAATACGGTGCGTGCGTTTAACATAAATACCTAAAAAGAAAGAGCGGAGACCGGATGTAACCCGGTTAAATTCGTAAATTTCAAGCGGTGCGTTACAAGTAAAACTATATAAAATGAATTGAAATTTACGGTGTGTGCGGTTAAACATAATACATAAATACATTTGCCTAACATCGGCAAAAAATATGCGGATAATAATTGCGTGCGGAAGTTCGAGTAAAAGAACAAAAAATATGCGATGCGGGTTGCGAAGATAAAATTGGAGCGTCACCCATGATGACGTAACCTAAAGATGTCTCAAAAGCGGAAGGCATTTTATTTTTACCTATAATTATATGCGACAATATTATTTTACAATAAGTACTAACTCCTAGTAAAACATCTATTGGTCCGGGTTCACAAAAGGTATCATCAGCGAGCGGTAAGTTCTCAAGATAAACTAATGAAGATACATCGACGAGTGAGTCCGGTAATTGTGACGTAATACGATCCACAACCATCGGTTCGATGTTGTGTGCATTATTGTCATTGAAACGAGACGTAAATTGAAGCGATGTAATACCTATGATTTTTTGTGTTGTTCCACCGAAACCTTGAACTTCGGAAAATCTATTTTGCGTAGCAATGGGTAAAGAAAGTTTTTTACAACATGCCAAAGAAATGTAATCACTCTGGGAACCGGGATCAATAAGACATCTCAAAAAATGCGTGCGGTTAGACGAATCTATAACTTTTATTTTTGCGGTACTTAATAATGTCGTGGTAGCATTGCGTTCAATACGGTCACATGATACATTACACACAGACACATTCTTTGCTATGTGCGAATCAGTTTGAACAATATCTGTAGGTGCGGAGTTTGAACCGACTGACTGCATCGATGGGGCATGATGCGAGTTACAAGCGGACGCGGAAGAACTAGCGGTTTTAGAATTATTATTATAAGATTGATTTTGCGGCGTTATTTTATCATTATTATTGTTCGTTTGAGTAGACGAATTAAAATGTAAGAGTGAATGATGCCTAGCGGCACATTGGGAACAATTACGTTGCGAGGTACATTTAAAAGTTTTGTGATTGGTACTCAAACAATTATGACAAAAATGACTGTTTTTAATGACGTTATATCTCTCACGAGGATTCATATTCGCAAAAGATGCGCATAAATACATGTGATCATGTTTAGGTTTATTACAAAGATTACAAAAGTTATTTTCACTTGTACCACACCCATTGTCAGAAGGACTAGCGGTTCGCGGGTTCGATTCCGTTTTGCTAACAAACGTTTTCAATTTCTGCGAACTATTTTTATTACTGCGGTCGTTACGTAATTGGTTATCAGCGGGTTTATGAATTGAGCGTGAAGATACCTTAGATTGATCCTTAACAAATTCAATTAAGGTTCTGTATGACGGAATCTTATCTTTACAGTTGATAAGTTCAAATAGCTTATCTGTTTCGGAATCTAACTTTTGTACGGCAATATGAAAAATGATGTAATCGGCTAAATCAGTTAACTTTAATTGTTTTAGCGCTTCAACCGAGGCGTCGAACAAATTAATGAAATTATCTAAATTAGAAGCGTTGTTGTTCGCGAGCGGTTTAAAATTAATAATCTGATTAAGGTACGAACTAGCTAATAATCGAGGGTCATCATATTTTTTTATAAGTGCGTCCCATATAACTGAATAATTTTCACTAGTTGGAAGTATTCCACTACAAATTGCAGAAGCCTTATCGGTTAATTTCCCAACTAAATAGTGTACTTTTTCATTGTTAGTTAAGTTGGGATTATCATGAATTAAACTTTTAAATTGTTGGTAAAAAAGGGGCCATTTGCGGTAATCACCATTGAAAGAAATTAACTCAATAGGAGGTAAGCGTGGTTTTTTAGGCGATAAATAAGATTGCGATTTGATATCTATATTTTTATTAACAGGCCCATATTGCGTTAGAATTTGTTTGACAAAACAATACATTTCTTCGAAAGAAGTCCAGGGTTGATAGTTAATGGGTGCGTTAGGGTTGAATTTATAATTCATAGTGTTGTACGAATCTAAAATTTGTTCGAATTCTTTGCGGAGATCATCAATATTAGCGGTGGTAAATAAAAGAGAAGATAGGCTATCTTCGTCACCCACTACCTTCTTAGCGGTTTCATAAATAGATTGCATACGGGCAAACATACACGGAAAAAAATGCTCGCGGAATTAGTTTTCCTCCAAGAATATTTTTATTCTCAGGAATATTGTTTAATGTTAAATAAATATTTACTTGAACTAAAATTAATATCTTAGTCCAAACGAAATGATATTCTACAAGAAAAATAATATTATTCTTCTTATATTTGCTAGAATCAAAACAATGATTTTCTTTTTAAGAAGTTTTGAGTGTTGTCTGAAAAATATGTTACTTTTTTGAACTAAGATTTTTCATGTGTCTCAGTTTAAAAGAACATATTCTAAGTTCAAGAGCTATTAATATTTGAATCAAAAGTTGTACCATTTACTTAAACTAAAAATAAAACATCAAAACATGTTAACTACAAATTATAAAAACAAAACCCTCATTTTCTTCCTGTTAGTAATTGATGATTCTCATAATCAGAAAGTAGGAAGGTTTTCGATGAAGAAAAATCTTTTTCGGTCTAAGAAGAATGCATTTAAATGTGAGAAAATAACAGATTTGGAAGAAGAATCTAAAATTGTTCGAAATAAGATAGACTTACATTCAGTATAATAAAATACGTGTTTGGTTTAAGAAAAGTTTGTTTTTAGGTAATTAATAGTAGCACTGATGTAAGAATCTAAAGTATTCAATTAAAGTTCGTCCAATGTTTTCAAATGAGACTTTTTTTGTTTTGTGGGAATAAGTTATGGTGTTGAACTAGGAATCCAAATTATTTCAAAATAAGATATACTAACGTTTTGTTGTAAGAAAATACGTGTTTGGGTTAAGAAAGTTTGTTTTTGGATATGTAAATACCAGCATTCACGTAAGAATCTGAATTATTCAAGTAAAGTTCGTCGAATGTTTTCAAACAAGACGTTTTTGTTATGTGGAAATAAGTTATGGTGTTGAACTAGGAATCTAAATTGTTTGAAAATAAGATATACTAACGTTTTTTTTAATAAGAAAATACGTGTTTAGTTTGAGAAGAGTTTGTTATTGGGTAAGCAAGTAGTAGCATTGACGTAAGAATCTAAATTATTCAAGTAAAGGTAGTCCAATGTTGTTAAATAAGACTTTTTTGTTTTGGGGGAATAAGTTACGGTGTTGAATTAGCAATTTAAATGTTTCAAAATATGATACGACTTAACATTTTTAAACAAGAACCCTGTTAAATCCAAGCAATATCAACCGACACGTCGTGTGACCTAGCTATGGGAATAAGCAATAAATTACTGCAAACTTCAAAGTCTTAATAGAAAAACCTACTATTCCATAATAATAACCTATGTTGTGAGAATGGCACATGGTATTAAAATATGCTAATTATATATATATATGGTTAAGTCGTATAAAATTATACAATAAAAGAATTAAAGAATATTAGAGGTAAATGTAGGTATAGTCTGATAATAATCTCTAAATTAGGTACATGCTCTAAAGAATAAAATTATTTAACACTATTAGGTATATTAAGTTGCTCAACTAACTAAATCTAATACGGAAGGATTAATAATATGTAGGTACCTACCTATGTATTCCGTTCCCTATTCCTAAAAGAATTACGTAGGTGCTACATAAACATCTGAAATTATTTATAATAAATATAAGTTTCTACGTATACCTATATGTATAACCGACTTATTATTTATCGCTATGGCAATGGTATGTAATGTAAGTGAATACATACCTACCTATTTATTTTTTAACACAAATTATTTATCAAATGTGAAGGCTGATTGCTGACCTAAACTTTATGTAGGTGTGTATTATATACGGAGATTTAAAACACTTAAAAAGGAAATTAATAAACCCTCATTTTACTCCCTGCAATATCGTCAAAATTTTATACATGTCGTAGGTATCTGTAGTAATAGGTATATATATATATAATGTATATAAGGTCAGAAACCCAATAAATCTATACTACACTCGAGAGTAATGAATTAGGGTCACATATAGATACCTGAAAATCTCGGAAACTAAGAATGGTAGCTTAATTACATAAATTGTGTTTAATAGACAAATAAATTCTCCTTAAATGAAAGTAATAAAACTTCTTAGTTACTGTAAAGTTACACTATCAGAACGTGACAAAATAAAAAAGGGACTTGTAAATGGAACTACGAATTTTCTTTATCTGTTTTTGCTTTTCTTTCTATTCTGTCATATAAAAAGGCATGTAAACAGCTTTTCTGATGTTCAATATTTATAATTGAAGCTGTTATAATGTTGCTTACACCTGAAAAATGCACCAGAATTCTCACAATGCTGGAAATTGGCCGTAATCAGCGTGATACAGCAAGGAGGTTGGTGTGTCATCGTCAACTGTACAACGAGTTCTCCGACGTTACGAGGAAACCGGCTCTAACCTACGTAGACCAGGAACAGGCAGGGCCAGGTGTACCTACCACAGCACGAGAAGATCGATACTTGGTCAACACAATGCTTCGAAACCGCTTTCTCACAGGAACTGCACTTACATATCAGTTCCGACGCCTCGGAGGAAATAACCCAAGTGCATGGACTGTAGTCGACAACATGCTGAAGCAAATTTAAAACCATTAATTAAGACCTAAAAATGGCCCTAAAATGGCCCTAAATTGGGCATCGTATTTCGAGATTAGCATATGCCCGGAATCACTTAAATTGGAGTATTGAAAATTGGTCAAGAGTTATGTTCTCAGATGAATCAAAATTTATACTCTATAAAAACGACGGAAAAACAAGAGTATATAGAAGACCAAGGGAGCGATTCAAGCAAGCATGCATCGAAGAGAAAGTGGCCTATAGCGGTGGATCCGTACTTGTATGGGCCGGAAATTCTGCAGAGAGTCGCAAAGAGCTGATGGTTACAGAAAACGGCACTATAACTACCGAAAGATACATTGAAGAAATCCTAAACGAATACGTTAGGCCATTTATGGTCAATTTGGGAGAGGATGCTATCTTTATGCATGACAATGCTCGGCCTCATACTGGTGAAATTGTGAATGAGTACCTTCAAAACGTTAACATTAACTGTATGTAGTGGCCAGCACGCAGCCCGGACCTCAACCCAATCGAGCATGCTTGGGACGAGCTCGAACGGTGTGTGAGACACCGACCCTTCCCCGATGACGCTTCAAGAGCTCAAAGTTGCGCTCGTAGAGGAATGGGAGAATATTCCCCAACATCGTATGAGAAACTTAGTGTACAGCATGCAAAACCGCATAACCGCAGTGATGACAGTTTTAGTACTTTTTATTTATTAATCCCACGTGGAGTAATAAATAAAAAGTACTAAAACTCAAGAAAGTTTAAATATAAATGCTTTTCTGTATTTTTTTAAGACAAAGTGACACATACATTTTATTACTTGCATTTAAGGAACATTTGATTATCTATTAACACAATTTATTTCATTGAGCTAGCATTCCTACTTACCGAACGAAACTTTTAGGTATCTTTATGTGACCTTAATTCTTTGCTCTCGGGTGTATATAGAACACTCTTACAGTAATATATATATATACCTACTAGTATATACCTACTACGTTATCTTTCAATGAACACGATTTCTAATGATGATAATGATAAGATGGAAATCATGTTTCTTGAAAGATAACGACTCATGAAGGCTATTATTAATAGTCATCCAAGAAACGTTATTCTTAAATCAAAATCACGTTTCTTGAAAAATAACGACTCATACATTGCTCATATTATTAATAGTCACCCAAGAAACGTTATTCTTAAATCAAAATCATGTTTCTTGAAAGATAACGACTCATAGAAGACTTAATATTATTAATATTCATTTAAGAAACATTTTTCTTAAATCAAAATCATATTTCTTGAAAGATAACGACTTATAGGAGACATATTATTATTAATAGTCATCCAAGAAAAACGTTATTATTAAATCAACATCCTGTTTCTTGAAAGATGTGCTACGTCACAACCGACCACCGGGTAATGGAAAGAAAAAGGAACGAGTGTTGCAATTTCAAAAATTGTTTCCCCAATTTTTGGGAGTATGTTTTAAGTGGGATTTATTAGTGTATGAAATACAGTAGGTACAAAAGCAATTCGTTTTGTTTGATTGTACTGAAACTTAGTGGAAAATACTAAGACCAATACAAAAATAAATTATTACAAACTGATTTCTAGTTTTCAAGTAATTCCCATGTGGAAAAACAAACATGAATACATCCACAAAGTTTAATACATTTGTTTAAATGCTCAGACAAATCACATAAGGCACGTAAACATTGGCCATTTACGCCAGCGACATATACACTACTGAGTAATGGCTTATACCCCTTAAATTATGGCAATAAAATAATGCCGGTAGGTGCTATATTTCCAAAGTAATAAGCGATCTTTCCATAACATATTTCGTTACATATGGTTTTTGAAAATGACCCTAATGACTTTTTATTGACCAAAAAGAAAGACATTACAAATTATTACCCTTCCAATCTTTTATCCATTGGTACGCATCCACTTAAGAATCTTATGTTTTATCTTTTTCTGTTCCGCAATATAATTGTATAGAACTTTCATGTTTGAAAGCATAAATATTTTATATTTCTAGTCAGTTTCTGAATCAGTTCAATTCTCCATAGTCGTGCCTTCATCTCATGCGCTGGCGAGAACTTGTTAAAATGGTCGAGGAAAAACAAGACAATTGACAAATTTCTTATAAATATGGCTAAAAAATACGTTTGAAAATCCTATTTGAATCTTGTTAAACTAATCATAACAATAAATAACATCAATTTTTGGTTTTATTGTTGACCATGAGTGAAAAATTAAGGTGATAGGTAGCTACATGTATTTGTTTGAATCGTGTAAGTAGGTACAATTTAAAAATGGCTTTAATTTTAAACCAAGTTTATTACAATATTGTGTTATACAAATTTTACTCTGAAAAATGTACATAATGTTGGGGGAAAACGCGAGGGGGCTATCTGGCAGCACTGTCTCGATGCGCTCGCGTCTCGCCTACAGTCGGCAGCCACAGAGCAGAGTGGGGTGAAGTCGGCGTTTAGGATTAAATGTTCTGTGAGTCAGCAGCCGATTTTCCGCCCCGCTTTTCTCTGTTGCCGTGCGTTGTTGTGATGACGGGTTTTGGTGAATTGTGTTTTTCAAGATATACGGACTCGGAAAGGAATTTGATCAAAGTGAGTATTGAAGAACAAAGTTGTTAGTAGCAAATCGTTAAGTTTGTTCTAATTTACAGTGTTTCAAATATTAGATGGATGACCAAAACAACGTTACTGATGGAAAGTGTAACCCGGAGACGGACATAGATACGTTACTACGAACATGGGGTATTCCAGAACTAGTTATTGACCGATTTAAAGGTAAATACATTCTCATCACTACCTACTTAACCTTTACTAGGTATTTACTGAGGGTGTCTCATGGTACACACGTGGCTTCATTTAGTAAAACTGGATGGTTCTACATTTTCAAGGGTCATATGGTTGGGACCATAGCAAGTATGAGCATGTGATCCCCGTGTTTGTTAATTAGTTAGTTACGAGTGCTTCTCCTTTGAAATAGATAACAAGGCGTGCACCCGTGCGAATTTTAGCGTAGGTACTTACCTACAGGCCTTACGCGAAAACTCGCGCCCACAGGTGGGTCTATTTCTATAAATAGTATGATTAGCCAGGGAGCCGGGAGCTTCGCCTTTGAAATGGGGGTCTCCCCAGGCGCGCACCCACGCGTGTTTCAAAAGACTAGGTACTTAATAAGTACTAAACATTTTTTTGAGTTATGCAAATGATATTCTAGAACATACAGACCTTAAAATAATAGTATTATTATTCTAAGACAGACATTATTCAGCAAAGATCATTATGGTTTTAGGTTGAAACCTCCAGATACTCAAACTAACAATATGAATTACTTACCTTAAAAAGCTGCATTCTCAATAGTGAACCTATTAAGTATTACAGATATTTTTATTTTCCAGAAAATGAAATTAAACCCAATCAATTAAATGCCTTAAGTGAAGAAATTCTTAAGGAGCTGTGCCCACTAATAGGCCACAGAATATTTATTCAATCGAAATTGAATGAATATCTCACAGCACATGTAAGTTCCATCTTAATAAGTATTATAATTACTAATATTTATTCAGTCTACCTATAGAATGTTATTTAAATAGGTCAACAAAAACTTTATTTCAGATCAACCTGGATTTTGACCAAAAGTACAAGGAGAATTCTACAAATTTTTATACAAAGTGGCATCCATTCATCAATAAAATTATTAGTATAAAATTTGATAGTTTCAGAGATGACACACTGGCAACTTTGTACGAAAAGACAAGACAACTGCCTGATGATGGTAAGAAAATATTTTTATTTTAAACAAACCAATAATTAAAAGAAGAACAATTACCTCCTATAAAGTAATCTGTATGTAAAAACAAAACTAAAACATGTTCCCAAAATGCAGGTAGCATTGCCACGTTGTATGGCAATTCTTAGGACAAAATAAAAACCTGCATTTTGGTCACATGTTGATGGTAAGTATCCGCATTTTAGTTATCGATAAGTATAGTGTGTTTGTTAATTTATTTCAACAATGTCCATATTATTGTTTCAGATCAAAAAGTTCCAGATCAAATTAAGCTGCTCTGTTGCCTAATTCCTCCAAAAGGGAAATTAAACAAAAGGACAAAATTTTCAACACAAGAATGCATTGAAAATTTCATCTTTGATGTAGATGTAAGTTCACATATTTACCTGACTGCTCAGAAGGTGATAGGATTCGTCTAGTCTAGAGAGTAGCAAAAAATATCATTAAATCCAAAATGCCCATATTTGATTTTCAGGGATATAAAAATAACTATTAAAACCTACTTACTGCTGGGTACTCGGTGACTTAGTACCTATCAAAACCTAGCACAGCTGAAAATATTACAATAAAATCTAATTATTGAAAAAAACAAACTGCAAAAATAACTGAAAAGAAGTAACACGCTTTAGAATTTTGACTATCACAGGCTACATGAAAGTTTGCTCTGGAGCTAACCTAGGTAGAGTTGAGAGTGGCGGTACGTAGGCTAAATGCCAAAAATACCGCCCCAAGACCCGACGGCTTGCCTGGAAAAGCCTGGGTTCTGGCCTTAGAGGCTCTCGGGCCCCGACTAAAACACCCTGCCCTGGAGTTGCATCAGAGAAGCACTCCGGTATCACTGGATGCCGACCTACCTCTGTCGTGTGGTCGAGGCTTATTTGAAGGACAGGGCCGTCATCTACCCCGGCACCAGGGAGAATGGAACCGGCGAGAGATGTCGTGCGGTGTCCCACAGGGATCGGTCCTGGGGCCGAATCTGTGGGACACCGGGTACGACTGGGTGCTGTGCGCAGACTTCCCCAGCGGGGTCAGTGTAGTTTGCTACGCTGATGACACACTAGTCCTGGCTCAGGGGAGGTCGTACCAGGCGGCGGCCGAACGGGGTGCTGGCTAGAAAACCTCCACGTGTGCCTGACGCCGCCTGACGGCTGCTTGTCCTTCTGGACACGTCTGGAGGGAACGGCAGTTGTTAGGCCGGTGCATCCTGGGCACGGGCAATAAAATCCTTTCGAGGAATTAACCTTCGGGGGATTTTATTGCCTGTGGCGAATATTCTGGCGCGGGAGGGGCCCGTTCTGGGCCAGTGGGGAGTTGCTCCACGTGTCCCTCTGTTGCCAACAGAGGGCACAGTGGAGGAGCAGGGGCGGGCCCGGTGTGCACTCACCCTGCCACTGGGCAGGCAACGGGGGGACTGTCCTTCCCTGCCCCCGTCGATCTTGTAACCCCAGGAGTGCCCGCTGAGTAGTGTTCTCGCGCCGCTTGGGACCGAGGGTCTTGGCTTCACCGCCCGGACCGCGAGGAAGAAAACCTCTATAAAAAATTACGGGAGGTAGGGCCTGCGAGCAGCAGACTCGGGGTAGTCTGCTGCCCGACCAGCAGCTGGCGTAGCTAGCACAGCCGGCGTAGTTGGCGCAGCTGGTAAAGGCCCATGAGGTGAGGTGGCGTGCAGTGTTCCGTGTGCGCCACCTAGGAGGGTGCGGCCAACGTTAGGCCGCACGGGGAGAAGGGGCTCGCCTGCTTGTGGCGGGCCGGGACCTGTCGGGGGTGGTTGTGTGAATACTCACGGGTTCCCACGCCCCCAGCTAAGGTAGTTGAAGGAACACCGTGGTGGTTTTAGTCGGTAAGAGTCCGACACTGGCTCCGCCTACCCCAGGCGGAGTGCGTCCATGAGGCGAAACCACGGCAAAAAAAAAAAAAAAAAAGGCGGCGGCCGAACTCGCGACACGTGGGGTTGCGACAATCGTCGAGAGGATCCGGCAATTGGGACTTGACCCTGCACAAGTCCGAGGTCGTGTGTTTTCACGGTCCTCGGAACGCGCCACAACATCGGCGTCGAGTCGACGATGAAGTACCTGGGACTCGTCTTCGTCAGCCGGTGGAACTTCGTTGAGCATTTCTCAAGTTTGGCTCCCAGACTGGAGCAGGCCAGGCTGCCTCGAATTGGCTCCTGCCCAATCTAGGGAGTCCAAACAAAAGTTACTCCTTTTTAATAATTGTCTAAAAATAAATTCTTAAGCTTGTTTCCCTCTTATCAGTTTTTTGCAGTTGGGGTTTTTTAATTATTTTATTTATATTTAAGATTATAAAATTGTTAAACACTAAGAGTGGTAGCGGGTGCTTTCTTATTACTTTCGTGAACAATTAGGCGTACAATATAATTTAGTGCCTATAGCCAACAGTGATCACGAATTACTCAGTAGCATTATTTGTTTGTAAATTCACTTTATATAATAAAAAATAATTACAACAATGCAATTTGTTTCAGAGATTCGGAGACATAGAAAAGAAAATTGAAGATCTACAAGTTTACACGATTGTTGTTGTTTGACGCCAAATATAATTCATAAAGTGAATCAAAATATGTATGTCTATTTAAGATGTTAATATTACTCATTATTACCTAGTTCTGCCACAATTAGAGTTTTAAGAAATTACTGAATTAATGTTACTTCATTTGACATAGAATTAAGGTAGTACATTTGCCTTCAATTGTAGAACTTGCGATTTAAAATATTGTTTTAGTACCTACCTAGTCAATGGTTATAATTAACAACCATTTTAAAATATGTATGTTGATTTAAGATATTAATATAAGTCACTGTCTCAGAAGGGGGGTAGTTTTTTGAAAAAGTTTGTTGTTTTAATAAAAGGTATAATAAAGTAATTTTAGTTTAATTTTAAAGATATTGGACCTACCAAGACTAGATTTAATAAGAGATGGAAACATGGTACTGGCTAAAGTTTCACCAGATTGTTTTGAGAATTATTGTATTGTATAACTTAATCTATTAATTTTACTAATCCTGGAAGTTTTATAGCAATGTCAGAATAAACGCACGGATCCCTGTGCATTGCGGCCTTTTACATGTGTTACACCAAAGCGAATGATTAGTAGCCCGCCATACCTAGTGTTTTTACTGTTTTTCTGTGTCTTAGTGTTACAAGAGTTTATTATTGTTATTAGCAGTTTGAGCTTAAAACTTTCGGATTTTCAGTCTGAGTTACGATAGTAATTCGGTTTTGGTGGTGTAATATAATATAACAAAGGCTGCATTGAGCAGGGGTTCATAAATGTTTAAATAATGGTCTTGCTTTGATACTTGCGGATTTTCAAATTGAGAAAATTAATAGTATAATCTACAAAAAGTAATTCTCAACTCGAATCTCTTATTTTCTTATATTAAATAAGAAAAAAATTGACCTAACTAAATGATATTCTTTAGAGAATACACAGAAATTATTCACAGAAGGTAAATCTGATTTTAGTATGAAACATCCGGATATTCAAACTAAGAATATCAAAATATTCATCTTAAAAAACTTAAATTCTTAGTTCAAATTTCACACTTTCTTCTTTTAAATAAATAAAGAACTTTAGCTAAGAAAATGATATTCTTTAGAGAATACACAGAAATTATTCATCGAAGGTAAATCTGATTTTAGTATGAAACATCGGATATTCAAACTAAGAATATCAACATATTCAGCTTAAAAAATTTAAATTCCTAGTTCAAATTTCACACTTTCTTCTTTTAAATAAATAAAAAACTTGAGCTAAGCAAATGATATTCTTTAGAGAACGCACATAAATTATTAACCTAAAATCGACCTGGTTTTAGTATAAAATATCCGGATATTCAAATTAAGAATATCAGCATACTCACCTTAAAAAACTAAAATTCTTAGTTCAAATTGCACTCTTTCTTCCTTTAATTATGATAAAGTTTGAGCTAAGCAAATTATATTCTTCAGAGAATGCACAGAAATCATTAACTTATGATCAATCTGGTTTTAGTATGAAACATCCGGATATTTAATTTAAGAACATTAATGTACTCACCATTAGAAGAGGAATTCTCAATTGAAATTTTATACTTTTGCATATACTTTATAATTAAGAAAATTTATAAAATCAACTAAAAAATGTGCATTCTTTGATTGAAATTACATTATTTTGAACTGACAATAAAAGTACTAAATTTAAATACTTAATTTGATTCTGTTCGAGAAAATCAATGTCTCAAAGTTCAAGAAATCTGCTCGTCTTCTTAAAAGACTTTGTTTTTTTCTTCAACCGAGAATATTTCTTCTTTATTTGAGATAATAAATAGTTGTTTTGAGCATTCAAAACAAAACAATAAAATGCTGGATTTAAGAATATAAAGTGTTCCCTATATATGAAACTATATTATTCTTGACCAATAAATATATACTTGTATTAAGACTATTTTTCTTTCCGTGTAGCGTCACGTTTAGATTGCAAAAGTAGCAGCTGAACTTGCTCGTCACTGCTACCAGCCTCCAAGACAGGTGATTCGACCTTTTTACCTCTGGTCATGGTGATAAGAAGTTCCTATGCGCGTTGGAAAACAAAGAGAAGCGAAGCGGTTATTAATATTATAGATAGGTAGTAACGTAACTATCCTATGCGTATGTATAAAATGTAGTTAGGTACCTATTGCACTGAACCCCGACGCTGGAGTCAGATCCGTCTAAGTACCTATGCGGTATAGAAATTATAATAAGTAGGTATTTACCTATTTATGCGATGAGTTCATAAATACAAAATTAATGCAACGTGAAGTGAAAACGAAAGCGGATTATTTTATAAAAACGTGACTTTGAGGGTACTTAAGTACGTACGGACGGATGCGAGATCGATAGTAATTTGTACTGAATATGCGGAAAATTAAATAAACTAAATAGCTGCCAATGCGGGGTGCGATAAATATTAATAATTTGACAGACTATTCACCTATTGTAAACAGCACAAATAAGACACGGTTCTCGACAACCTCGTTTGAAAATGTGATCATAAAATGGCGGCCTTAGCGCCCGGAATTTTTCGAGATTACGAGTTTCCTTTACGAAAAAGAATGCGGATTGAAATTAGATTACTATATTTGCGTTTTTTAGATTGAAATTCGTACTCGAATGACTAAAAAATCCGGTACGAAGGACCAATGAAACATATAGGGAGGTATGTTTAGGCGGTTTGATAAAATGATTTTAAGTGGACTGTAGTTTTCTTGTTGTTCCCTAATACACACTTGCAAGCAGCCACAGGATTAGGTACAGCCGTTGGGAAGAGAGATGAGTCGACTGTACAATGGATGGGACTAACCTGCTGGTGTGAACAGCGCCGGGTAACACCGCTTCTTCTGGATGACTGGAGCTGGTATCTTTTCGTCTCAGCGCTATTTGCGATAATAAAACTGTACGCTAGGCCTTTAAAAGTATGATCAATTGCTTTCACTCGCGTTACAATATCTGCGTGGGCGTCTCTCAAGGACACATATCGCGTGTCGTTTACTCAAGGACTAATGATGAACTAATTAGCCGCATGAGGCGCTGCGGCGTGCGCGCGTGTAGCAGGGGGAAAGAAAAAGACAGGGATATAGGAAGTACTGCATACAAGTGCTTGATATCAAACAGCATTAAATAAATGTTTAACACAATAATATAACACTGTTAATGTTGTAAACTAAAGGGTCGTTCAGACTACGCTATAATATATTGCATAATAGCAAATATTATAAGTATATGTAGAACAAAGTTTAACCGGATTAAATCGCGTATATTATTTAAATTGGTTTTCCTGACGTTTCGAAAGCTTTGCAGCATTTCGTGGTCGCAGGTAGACTAAGATGACAAGCGTCTTTACGGATATTTCAAAAAAAATATTTTAATCTACCGTACAATATTATTAATTAAAATCGTTTCGATGCACGCAGTAATCACTCACAATATCATTATCTTTTACAGTGTTGCGTGTTGTTTGGGACTTGATTATTTTTCGGACTGGGTTCCAAACAGGTGGTAGTTTTTAATCATGAATAAATAAATAAATATCTTTGGGACATTTTTACACAGCACTATCTAGTCCCAAACTAAGCAGAGCTTGTGCTATGGGTACTAGACAATGGATATAATACTTATATACATTTTTTTTTATAAATACATACTTATTAAATGAATGAATGAATTTAATGTAATATTGCTTAAAAATAATTAAATTCAGTAATCGCAATATTTAATGTGCAAAGTGATTTCTTCATTTACATGTTTCTAGGACAATACTATTGTTGTAAAAGAATGCCTACCAATTAATTTATTGAATACAATGCTCTTTACGTCAATAGATTTTTTATTATAGATCAAAAACTTAACCCTCGAATTTTGACATTGGACTTGTTTACGTAACACATATATTATCCACTCAACAACGTTTATTTCGATACTAAATTATAAATAAACAAAAAAATTGATTACTCATAATCAACGTGGATTCACAAAAACGAATGATCGCGTTAGGGTGACGACACACTGAAGAAGACGCAAGGAACAACACATTTTTTTGTAGTCTGCAAACACATCAGGCTTCTAACAAGAATATACACTGTTTTTCCAAGTGCTAGCTCCACACATAGACATACATACATATTATCACGCCTGTTTCCCATTAGGGTAGACAGAGACTATAGATTCCCACTTGCTACGATCCTGATACACTATTTCGCTTCATCTTCGCTTATGAACCTCGTCACAATACTACACTTATTTTTCCACGGAAGCAGGCAGAACCACAAAACAGCCCATATTATAAATCTTCGTGCAACAATTTTCTAACAAAAAAAAGATAAAGTAAATTCATCATCACCATCAGCCCATTATTATCCTACTAGGCACGCGCATCTTCTCGGAATGACAAGGTTTTAGGCCTTATTCCACCACGCTGGCTTTCTGTGAGTTGGCGGACTACACACACCATCGAGAACTGTATGGAGCACTCTCAGGTGTGCAGGTTTCCTCACGATGTTTTTCTTCACCGTTAAAGCAAGTGATAATCAATTTCTGAGCCGCACATGATTCCGAAAAGTCAGAAGTGGGGGCCGGGATCCAACTCAGACCCTGGAAGAAGGAAGGCAAGCGTTTAACTGTTATAAACAAAATTACTTCGTCCTTATTACTGGAGATCGAAAGTTGTACGGTCGACCGCACGCACAGACCAGTTAATATATAACGTTTTTTTTTATAGTATAGGATGGCGAAACGAGCTAAAGGCCCACCTAATGTTAAGTGGTTACCTTTGCCTATAACAACTGCAATATCACCTAGGCTGTTGCCTAAATGGTACTGCAAGTCGGTTCGCCAAACTGAGACATGAAGTTAATATAATAATTAATATTAATATTTTTGGGACATTTTTACACAACATTTATGTTGATCACATAAATATTTGTGTCCTGTGGGAATCGAACCCACAACTCGTGATCAGCAATCCGACCCTTGAACCACTAGACCACAGACGTCGTCGACTAGTAAACCTGTAGATGCCCGGGCACCCCCGGTCACCCGCGATCATATGCACTTAGCACTGTATATCATACGCCCCGCCGCCAATCAGGACGTCAGTCCGTCAGCGAGTGGCACCAATCATACGGAATCATACCACCAAACTTTTTAGCCAACCAATTATAACACACCCTCCGACCCCCGGTCCCCGCTGACACTACGACTGCGTTCTCATGCAAAAAAATGTTTATGCGGCGTCTTGAGGCTTACTGGTCTGTGACCGCACGTCGGTGGTAGCAGTTTGACATTGACAGCGTCTTTATTTCGTAAGCAGTAATGGCGGTTTACTAAATCAAGTGTTACCACTGGCATGCAGTCGACTGTACCTGTCAAAAAATATGTTTAGAAGTAATCTTTAATTGCTAGTGCCAAGCAATAAAAAATATTTACGATGACTTTTGAAATATTTTCTCGATTATTCTCACCTGTGTGTCCCCACCTTTATAAGCGGACAAGATGAATCCGTAGTAGACTCGTCATCAGCTAAATTAAAACTAATTTATGTTGATTGAATTCATAATAGAAAACTATCAACACTCATCGGAACGGCGCTTATGTGATGTTCCCAAATAAGTCAGGGGTTTTCTATGGTATTAGACTTAGAATAAATTAGGCTTAGAACCGCAGGCGCAGTAGTCGCACGCGGAGAAAAGCCAATTCAAGCTGCACAGAAAATAAATTGTTTGTTAAATGTAGACGAACTTTTGCTACCTGTAACATACTCTAACATAAAAAGAGTGACTACATAACTGTAAGGTAATACGTAACCAAATTTTTTATATTATAGGTAAACAGTTTTGTTAAATCAACTTAGTAACTTCTTAGGTTTTCGCGACCACTACACATTATGATAAATCAAAGTTTACCGGATTAAATCGCGTATATTATTTAAATTGGTTTTCCTGACATTTCGAAGGCTTTGCAGCAATTCGTGGTCGCAGGTAGACTAAGATGACAATCGTCTTTACAGATATTTCTAAAAAAATGTTTCAATCTACCATACAATATTATTAATTAAAATCGTTTCGATGCACGCAGTAATCACTCACAATATAATTATCTTTTACAGTGTTGCGTGCTGTTTTGGACTTGATTATTTTTAGGACTGGGTTCCAAACAGGTGGTGGGTTCCAAACAGGTGGTAGCTGCCAACCATCTTCTCTATTAAAATTGCTCGACCACGAAATGCTGTAAACCTTTCGAAACGTCAGGAAAACCAATTCAAATAAATTAACTTAACTTCAGTAACGTCTTACCAAGAACATTATAATTATATGTATGTATTACATACATTCCTGGACAAAGTACTACATATTTTTATCAATACAAAACTATACCTTATGTCTATGGATTAAGGTTTATTTTCATGTAATAGTGCTGTAAGCAGAAAACCAAAAGAAAGGGAGAGCCGAGAAGCGACTTGTGTGTCCTTGTCTAAAAAATTGCCAATGTAAAATAAAAATTTCTATAGTAGTTTTTAAATCAAAATTATAGTTTTCTAAAATTCGTTATTACCGCACTTCTATAATACGATAATGTGAAATTCGTAATAGTGATGTAAGCCATTAATAAAAGAAGATCGTACTATTTTGTTACGTATTCTTATTGAATTTGTAAAATAATATTGGTGTAAACTTTAACCTTTAAATGTCAACACTGATTTGTCATATTGACAACAATTATGGCGGTTTATTGTAATTTTTCATGTTTTTGAATTTTCAGTATATTTTATTATAAAATGGTGAATTTTTGTTGCGTACGTGGTTGTAAAAAAGAATCATATCCTGGCTGTGGCTTATCTTTTCACAGGTAAAGTGTTTTCATATGGTTTTCATATTTACAAAGCACTGATACACTAGGGTGACCTTGCGTTGTATGCACGAATGTATTTGGTTTTTTTATTGGATCCCAAAGATGACTATGAATGACAGATCGGGAAAAAATAATTCCCAGGAATCCCACAAAGTCGTCTATCGTTTTTAGCGTGTATTTTGAAAAAAATAACTCATTCATTCAAACCAAAGAAAAAGTAGATTATTTCTATTTACGTTGAATGATGACAAAATTCTGAATACGCCCATGGTTGTACCACAGTCTTAGGAACTCTAAAGCGCAAACCACACCGAGCCGGTGCGTGTCGGGCCCGCATTGGGTGGAGCATGACGAATACAACATCTACTTCGACATCGAAGATGGCGCACGCGACTATTTAAATAAAATTAATACAGATATCGTTCTCGAGGTTCTCGGGGGTCCTGATTACGAATATAAGATTTATTTTGAGATCCAAGAAGGCGGACGCGACTTTTAAAATGAAATCAATATGGGTATCGTTTTCGAGGTTTCCGGGGTGATGATAATGAATAAAGCATCTATTTTGAGATCCAAGATGGTGGACGTGACTTTTTAAATAAAATCAATATGGGTATCGTTTTCGAGGTTTCCCGGGGTGCTGATTATGAATATAACATCTATTTCGAGATCCAAGATGGCGTTGGTCACTTTTTAAATAAAATCAATATGGGTGTCGTTTTCGAGGTTTCCCGGGTTGCTAATTACGAATATAACATCTATTTCGAGATCCAAGATGGCGGACGTGACTTTTAAAGTAAAATCAATATGGGTATAGTTTTTGAGGTTACCCGGGGAACTGATTACGAATATAACATCTATTTCGAGATCCAAGATGGCGGACGTGACTTTTAAAATAAAATCAATATGGGTATCGTTTTCGAGGTTTCCCGGGGTGATGATTATGAATATAACATCAATTTTGAGATCCAAGATGGTAGACGTGAATTTTTAAATAAAATCAATATGGGTGTCGTTTTTGAGGTTCCCGGGATGCTGATTATGAATATAACATCTATTTCGAGATCCAAGATGGCGTTGGTCACTTTTTAAATAAAATCAATATGGGTATCGTTTTCGAGGTTTCCCGGGGTGATGATTATGAATATAACATTTATTTTGAGATCCAAGAAGGCGGACGCGACTTTTAAAATGAAATCAATATGGGTATCGTTTTCGAGGTTTCCGGGGTGCTGATAATGAATAAAGCATCTATTTTGAGATCCAAGATGGTGGACGAGACTTTTTAAATAAAATCAATATGGGTATCGTTTTCGAGGTTTCCCGGGGTGCTGATTATGAATATAACATCTATTTCGAGATCCAAGATGGCGTTGGTCACTTTTTAAATAAAATCAATATGGGTGTCGTTTTCGAGGTTTCCCGGGTTGCAAATTACGTATATAACATCTATTTCGAGATCCAAGATGGCGGACGTGACTTTTAAAATAAAATCAATATGGGTATCGTTTTCGAGGTTTCCCGGGGTGATGATTATGAATATAACATCAATTTTGAGATCCAAGATGGTGGACGTGAATTTTTAAATAAAATCAATATGGGTGTCGTTTTTGAGGTTCCCGGGATGCTAATTAAATAATGGGACCAACCCCGAAATCACGAAAACACAACTATTCCTTACATTTTGACGTGTAATGTGAACACAAATGCAGGGAACAGCTTATTACTGATGAGTACAATGACCCCTTAAGAGGTTTTGAGTTATTTCAATTACACGTTGTATAATATCTTTGCACACGTAGAATTAGCAAAGTTGGCAATGGTGTCGATTCTCTTGTTCATGAACTAAACTTATTTTAAACTATCGCTCTCTTTTACTGATAGGAAATAACAGAAAGGGATGGAAACAATTTAAGCGTCGTCAAATTAGTCGGAATTTAAATTTCTATACAAGTTTAGTCGTGATTTCGGAACGTGCCCACTAAAATACAGTGAAATGTAACACGTAAACTAATTTGACAGTTCTAAAATTGTTGCCATCTCTTTCTTGTATCTACTATTAATAAAAAAGAGCGATAGTTGAGTTGTTGAAGTAGCGTGAACAAGAGAATTGACACCAATGATCCATGAAAATAAAATTAATAAAACATCGACTTTGCCTACCGTAAACCAGCAGGCTGTGTTGACAATGTCCATACCTACTTCCTACTAATATTATAAATGCGAAAGTATGGATGTTAGTTTGTTCTTCCATAACACTGAAACGGCTGAACGGATTTGATATACTGATTCTACTCGGGGTAAGAAAAATATATAAATAAAGTCAAAGCATATAATCTACTTCATTATGAGTACAATGACCCCTCTTAGTTTTCGAAACGATAACATTAAGTTTGAGAAAATCCACGAATATATATTATTTGGACACCCTAGTAGAAAGAAATGCAATAGTGTTATGGACCTCTCGCTTGGCTCGTTTTAAGTCACATAGTGTGTTATCCTACTATATAGATTCATGCGTCTTACTAAATGTTGGTAGTAACCCCAATTTGGTTAAACATTTTTTTTTCAGTTTCAGTACAGCTTACGCGCGCCTGTGTGTCATCAACATTTTACGTGATTGTTTTGTACTTCAGCTTTGAGCGGTGTGGCCTTAAAAGGCCACGTTCAGTACATCTTACGCGCGTGTATGTGTGTGTCATCAACATTTTACGTGATTATTTTTGTGCTTCAGCTTTTAACGGCACTTTGAATATAACTATCACTCTGTCTTATTAAGTTATTACTGTAAAGTATTAGGTATCGAAAATTGACGTAAGTTGTATGGAACATATGTCAAATTTCTATCTTTAGTAGGGTAAATTGTAGATACCTTTCCTATCTACCTAGATAGGATATTAATTTTGGCCGTATGTTTTTAACAAAGAAAATATATGACGGAGAAGGGTCACCAGAATTGTTTTTAAAAAGAATGACGTGAACACTGCTGACGTCATTACTTTCATTGTCATGGTCACCCATAATTCAGCACACAAGAAAATGAAAACAAAGTTGTTACCAAGTAGCTATTTATTTAATTAGCTTTATAGTAGAGGTCTGCACGGTCCGATGTCTCGAGCGAAAGTGACTCAAACTCGTTTTGTATTTTTTTTTTTTTCGAATGGATTCTCGCAGGTGGGACCGAAGTCCCATTTCTGCTTAACCGGACTTAGTTGGCGGAGAGTCCCATGTGGGACTCCATTCGCCGAAGGTTTTTATCCCTATACTTACAAACTAAATACGCGGTATAAATACCGCGCAAGTGGGCGCCCCCCAAGGGGGGGGGGGCTCGAACCTCGCTAGGGCATTGCAGGGGGACCCCACCGTTCCTATGTCCCCCTAGCAGCCGTTGCTGCATCGAATTGGTTATCTCGAAAGTAGCGGACTTTCGGTCTATCGGGTGACGTGCTAAAACGCCGTTAAGCGGCAAGCCTCGCCGGCGAGGCTAAGACCTACCTAAAACCTAAACAGTGGCTACGCAATAGCCTGCTCCTAGGAACTACTCTAGAGCATAGGGCCGGTCTCGCGTGACGAGATTATCTCCGGTTGCTTACACCGTGAGGGCGTCCCCAGGGGGGAGCTCGGACCTCGACTCAGGGTGCAGCAGGGGGACCCCGCCACTGATCCCCCCAGCAGCCGGTGCTGCGTCGGCATGTGTTTCTGTTTCTCGAGAGTCGGACTCTCGGATTCTGTGTGTGTGTCGCGTCGGTCCTCGCCGGCGGGGACGATATTTTGGACGACGGCGTCGGAGTGTGCTTGTGCTTTTATCTGACTCCTGGAGGAGTGTAATAGCGTCATCGGGTTCAATGAGTGTGTGTCTGGGACGTCGGATTTTGCTAATAGCAGATGGCTGGTAGACGGTGGCCGCCACGACCAAAGGATTGGGGTGCTTGGGAGCGGAATCGAAATAGCGTTTAGAGACACGCTTGAAAAACTGCTTGATGGTCGGCAGTTTGAGGTCTAGGTGGAGTTGGACATTGCGTAGGTACCAGGGGGCGCCTACGGCCCTTCGCATAAAAGGGTTTTGGACGGTTTGGAGCATGTGAATTCTCACCGGCTTAACGTGTGCGAACACAACGCTAGCATAGGCGAGTATGGGGCGGATACAGGTGGTGTATATCCTTACTTTGAGAGGAGTGGGCAGCTTACTGTGCGCATTGAGTAGGGGGTGGAGACGTCCGAGGACGAAGGCGGCACGGTTTTTCACCTTGCGGATATGCGGTCTGAATGTCAGTCTACGGTCAAGGATCACTCCAAGGTATTTGGCTTTACTTTGCCATGGGATCTGTTTACCGAACATTGAAACTGTTACGCTCTTTTTTTTGCGGTACTGTGACAGGGGTCTCTTATCGAAGAGGACCGCTGCACTTTTTTCGGGATTGACTTCGATTCTCCATTTCCGGAACCAGTCACCTAGGGTGTTGGCCGCGGATTGGAGAGTACGAGAAATAGCGACATGGGTCTTGCCGGAGTAATAGATTGCCGTGTCGTCGGCGAAAAGGGCAATACGGGCTGCACCGCATTTTGGAATATCGCTGGTGTACAGCGTGAACAGTAGGGGGGAGAGCACGGAGCCTTGTGGCACACCGGCGTGAATGGGATGGGGGGAGGAGAGAGCCCCTTCTATGCGATAGCGAAAGGTACGATTCGATAAGTAGTCTCGGATGATGAGCACGAGACGATGTGGCACATTCATAGTGTACAGCTTATATAATAAGCCATTGTGCCACACTTTATCGAAAGCCTTTGCCACGTCGAAAAAGAGAGTACCGGTCATTTGACCGCGTACGAAGCCTGCACTGATGTGTTCTACAATGCGGTGCAGTTGATTAACGCAGCAGTGCTTTGTACGAAAGCCAAACTGCTCGTCGGGAAGGAGTTTATTTGAGTCGGCGAAATCTTTGAGTCGTTTATAAATAAGCTTCTCGTAGATTTTACCGAAGACATTGAGGAGACTAATCGGCCGGTAACTACTCGGCTCGGCTTTTGGCTTGCCCGGTTTGGAAATACCGATTACCGTAGCTTGTTTCCAAGCCTGGGGAAAGATGTTGTTTTTAAATGCCGCATTGAAGATGACGGTCATTAGAGCGATTAGGGTGGCAGGGAAACGTTTCAACACCTTATTGGTGATGCCGTCTGCGCCGGGGGCTTTTTTGGGCTTAAGATCCTTGACTATAGAGAGAACTTCGTCAGAGGTGATCGGTGGGAGCGGGTCATCAGGGTCATCTAATAGGGGGGGGGGAGGGCTGACCTACGCTCTACTTCTGAATTTACCTTGTCAAGGTGGGTTTGGCTTACGGGAAGCGTACTGAGAGTGCATTGGGACTCCAAGCTGTCGGCTAAGCATTCGGCTTTTTCGTCATCATCAAAGGCCGGCCTTTGATTAGGTCGATTTAGGGGGGGCATAGCTGCCGTGATCTCGCATTTGAGTCTGCGTTGAAGTGCCCAGAAGGCTAAATGAGACGGTTGGATTTCGCTGACTTCCTTGTCCCAGCGATCCTCCCGTACCTGAGCTACACGTCTTTTTACAGTATTCTGCAAAGAGCGCATATGGGCACGGTTGGCTTCGTTGGGAAAAGCGTCATAGGCACGGATGGCCGCGTTTCTCTCGGTCCTCAACTCATTTACATCGTCCGGCAGTTTCAAACGCTGGTCATCCAGCATCGGAACCTGCCGTGAGCATTCGCCCACTACGGACTGCACATGATTGGTGAGCGAGGTGATCGCGGCCACCGTATCCGCGACCGTCTCGATGGAGTCGGATTGAATCTAGTAGGGGGGATGAGGTAGATTTGAGGCGGTCCTCTAGTCTCCTCCAATCGGTTATCGTTTTTGTTACGGGTGGAGTACCGGGATCCGAGGGACCACCCCGGGGACCCAGTTGAATGATTACAGGGCGATGATCTGAGTCTAATTCTTGGATTACCTCGATAGAGCAAATACCGAGGTTTACGCGCTTCAAGAGGGCTATATCTAGGATGTCGGGCCGTTGCCCTACTGTGTCAGGATAGTGAGTGGGACGCATCGGGGCGATGACGTCGAAGGAAAGTTTGTCGCTAAGTGCTTCTAATTGAATACCAGCGGTGTTGTTGGAGACACAGCTCCATGAACGGTGTTTGGCGTTTAGATCGCCTGCTATAATTACAGAGTTACTAAGATCGAGTAGGGATTTGAGGTCGTCCTCGAGCAGACTCGCGGGTTTATCGCGGCACCGGCCTCGTCAGAGATGACCTCACTGTCCGAGGACATTTCTTGGTCTGAAGGGATCGGGGAGTGCTCAGGGTATTGAGTGGGGGCTGGGGTGGGGAGAGGTGAGGGGGTGCGGTCCAGGCTGGCTGAACGCCTAGGCGGACCGCGCGGGGACCTGGGGCTCTCCTCATCGCTGTCGGAATGGGCGAGTCAAACTCGGTACGTCGCCCGTTTTAATACTAATCGCAGCGTGCACAAACAAATCGACAACCTACCTTCAAATATTAATTATTGTTTTTAATGGAAGTCTGTTTGTACAAGCGTTTGCGTGTTTTAACATGTTATTAGCTTATAGTTAAAACATAATAATAATAGAATCAATGAAGCTTTAAAATTAATAGTAGATTTCACAAAAATCATAACTAAATAATCATCTTTAAATTATTAATCTCGTCCTTGCGCCGATATATGTATGTAAAATGAGATTTATTTATCCATAGGTCGCTGGTTCAGATCCGGCTCGAAGGACCAAAATGTAGGGGTCGCGACCTAAGTGGTAATTGACTGCTGCTAATTAAAACGATTGGATTTGATGGTAAAAATAGTTTATTCCGGTACTATGAAAACCTACGCTAAAATGAATATTTTTATGTAAATGGAAAGCGAATGCACCCGGTTGCTGTCCGAATATGCACTGATGTCGGCGCGCACTCGACGCGGCCTAATTGATTAGCTAGATCAGCAAACGGGTGTTCGAATTACATCGAACAATACAGATTATCTAGTATCTAGTTATTTTACAATCCCTACACTAACTCCTAAAGCAAGTATTAAAGAATTTGATTCATTTCCATGATAATACTATCTATACCTTTATCACAAAAATCTGATCGTCACCACAGGCCGTAAACGCCATCATTATGCCACAGTTTCAGCCGGCCGAGTAGACAAACCGCAACTAATGGCAGCCTAACAACTGGGATCCAGCAATTTGGACGACGGGAAACCACAAGCGTTGACTTGTGCTGTCCATTCACCAGATTAACTTGAAGTTGGTGTACTGAATGAGTTGTAACTGTGTCACGATTTTTTGAGAGGACGTTGGGTCTGTTTGTTCTGTTAGTATTAACAGTTGAATAGCGATTTGACTAATGTTTCGCAGTTCATAATAATAACAGTATCACACATTATAATAAAACAAAGTTTAACCGGATTAAATCGCGTATATTATTTAAATTGGTTTCCCTGACGTTTCTACCTGCGACCACGAAATGCTGCAAAGCTTTCGAAACGTCAGGGAAACCAATTTAAATAATATACGCGATTTAATCCGGTTAAACTTTGTTTTATTATAATGTGTAGTGATCGCGAAAACCTAAGAAGTTATTGGTATCACACATTTTAGATAAAAAGGTAGAATATTATTTTACTACGTAAAACCTAATTGTAAGATAAATTATTTTGGATATGTTGTTATGCTTGCTTGTGTTGCTTTGTTGTATTGGCGTTTGAATAAGTTGGTTTACTATCACACTAATATTATAAACGCGAAAATAACTCTCTCTTTATTTTTTACCTCCTTACCAAAAAAATATTAAACTGTCATATAAAACTTAAGTTACTTTTGTAATTAACCATGAAAGTGAAATTTTAAATATAATTTAACACGTTATTTTTACATTTTCTAAAATACTACAAAAACTTCAAGAGTATTTATTTTATTTTATACGTTTTCTGTTAATTTTTGAGTTATTCTACACATTAATAAAAGAATCACAGTTCTATGTCAATTATCTTAGAATTAATTGTAGCTTATAAGATACCCTGCGCACGTCCTTCCTTATAAAAATACACACATCAAGTGTCTAAGGATCAAGTACAATTTAAACTATAAAAAAATCTCCAATTAATATTTACCAAATCTAGTCTTCCGGACTGGCTTCTTACTTTAATTTCCTATGTTTAAGTTAACAACTTATCCCTATATTTTGTAAAAATTAAGAATAATTGTAAATTTTGCAAATTGTGGGAAATTAGCCTAAGTTAATGTCGTCAATATGGCAAAAAATTACTTCGGCATAATATTACTCGGCTATCAATTGCTTCATTTCAAGCCTCGACAGAAATGTATTATTGATTCATTTTGATTTGTAATAGAACTGTGTAAGCCGCTGCTTGCGCACAACATATTTCTTAAAAAAATCAAAGTGTGCAATATGTCTCGACTGAAATGTGTCCATACATTTCAGTCGAGACATATCGGGCTGATTTATTTTTCACGATTTCAGGGTTGACCTCGTGAAGATAACCCTGAAATCGTGAAAAAAGCAGCTGTTTCATGGAAATGTGCAATATCTCTCGACCGAAATGTATACATATTTACATAATACATAATCAGCCCTTTACTGTCCCACTGCTGGGCACGGGCCTCTTCTCAGTACGAGAAGGCTAAGGCCTTAGTCGACCACGCTGGCCTAGTGCGGGTTGGCGGACTACACACCCCATCGAGAACTGTATGGAGCACTCTCAGGTGTACAGGTTTCCTCACGATGTTTTCCTTCACTGTTAAAGCAAGTGATAATCAAAGATAAATCCGCACATGAATTCGAAAAGTCTCGAAATGTATGGACGGGCTGATTTTTTTTTCGCGGTTTCTGGATTGACCCCGGGCCGTAGTAAAAGTTGTTCCATAACATTCCATGTCTGAGCTCTTCAAATATGACCACGCATTTATGATATAATAATAATATAATAAATTTATTTATTTCAGGCAAATCCACCCATAGTTTCAAGTTACAGTCATTGCAGTTATAATAATACCAATAACAATAAACAATATAATTTTATCATAATAATAATATAATATACGACATACAACGTGTTATTGGAATAACTTAAAACCTCAGACACCCCAACCAGTTTTTATCATAATTAATTGATATAGAAAGTAATTATTAATTTTCATTTATTATTGTAGAAGATATTTGTAATTTTTGGTACCATGGTTACTCTAATCGATTCATTGCGCTAGATTCATTCACGAACGTGCGACGCTCTCGACGCTACTGTGTCGGGAGGTGAATAACCTCGTAAAATTAAGATAAGTTTTAATTGTTTTAGGAAACAAATGTTACCTAAATGTTTCCATCGCACTTTTTTACTGAGTCCCGCTCGCCTTTGCGCTCAGCGCTGCGTCGTCATATGAAACTTTTAGACTCGGCATGGTATGAAAATACTTTTTGGTAAAAATTAACCTATGTTAAAAAGTAGTGTAATGGATTCTACTCTCGATTCTGAACGAACTAGTTTCAGGTTTTGAGTTAATTCAATAACACGTTTATAACCTACTTTAAAATAAATCTTATCTAAATAAACCATAATATAAATCAGTAATCCACCTTCGGTTTGCCGACGACATAGTAGTCATGGCTGAGACCATGGAGGACCTCGGTACAATGCTCGATGACCTCAGTAGAGCTTCTGATAGAGTGGGTCTTAAAATGAATATGGACAAGACAAAGGTTATGTCGAATTCCCATATAGTACCCATTCCCGTAAACATCGGAGAATCTACACTCGAAGTTGTTGACGATTATGTATACCTAGGACAAACTGTCCAGCTAGGTAAGTCCAACTTCGAGAAAGAGGTCAATCGTCGAATCCGACTCGGTTGGGCAGCGTTCGGGAAGCTACGCAATATCTTCTCGTCCAAAATACCGCAGTGTCTCAAGACGAAAGTCTTTGACCAGTGTGTGTTGCCAGTAATTACTTACGGTACTGAAACGTGGTCGCTCACAATGGGCCTGATAAGAAGGCTCAAAGTCACTCAAAGGGCAATGGAGAGGGCTATGCTCGGAGTGTCCCTGCGTGATCGAATCAGAAATGAGGAGATTCGCAGGAGAACGAAAGTAACCGACATAGCCCGAAGAATTGCCAAACTTAAGTGGCAGTGGGCGGGGCACATTGCTCGCAGAACGGATGGCCGATGGGGCAGTAAAGTTCTGGAGTGGCGACCGCGTACTGGAAGGCGCAGCGTGGGTAGGCCCCCCACAAGGTGGACCGACGACCTGGTGAAGGTCGCGGGAATCCGCTGGATGCGGAAGGCACAGGACCGGTCGTTGTGGCGATGTTTGGGGGAGGCCTATGTCCAGCAGTGGACGTCTTTCGGCTGAAATGATGATGATGATGATGAATCCATCTGACCATAAAATAAATAATTTCACAACAACAGATCACTATTTCAAATAATCTGTTTGCATAACAATAATTTTCTATAATAATTCGGTATTTTAACATTTATTTCTAATGGCTGCCGGCCGGCAATTGTTTCGGATTGGTTCACAAACAGATCTTATTGCGGTTTATAAATGGTCTGTGTTACGTTAGAAATATTAGAAAAGGCATTTCTTTGTTTAGTAAATCTTTTATCTTTTTAGTAAGGGTTTCGTAAATTAGTGTGTTTAAAATACAGGAAGTAATTAGATTGATTTCGTTACTGAATTTTTAGTATCAGATATTAGGTAGTCGCGCGAAGTGAAAATTGACAAGATTTTTCTGTAAATAAAAATAAATAAATAACAATAAATAAATATTTTTGGGACATTATTATTAGTATTTAAAAAAAAGTGTGAACCATTGACACGAAAGAAGATGATTAGTATTTAGAATAAAATAAAATCTTTTGATATTTTGTGAAAAATGTTGCTAAGTTAAAATTTTGATGATGATGAAAGCTGCGGAGTAGGTGAATCGACCACAATAATCCAATATCAACGTCTTTAGTAAAAATTTAAAACCTCAGCTATCTTTTATCTCAGATTTTTTTAAAAATTCATGTAGCCCTGAGTGCCCTGAAATAGGTATCTTTAAGTTAAGTGTTAGAAAATGAATTTAATATTGACTGTAACAATTCTATTGTTACACTTCGTAACTCTCAGTTAGGAACTACGATTGCGACCGCGATCAATTGCGATCGCACGCGACTTCCTCGGTGCGACCGCAATCATGGCGCCAAATCGATCGTAACCATCGAGATGTTTGCTTTTGCTCTTATCTGTTATTATCTGTGGTGTAAAGTGGTTCTACTCTATGACCATTGACTATGGGTAATCATATAATCAAATATAATGGGTTTGAATTTCTCTTTTTTTTTCTTTTAGGCTAATAACCTGAATTTGATGTTAGTTAGACCTAGATACATAACGTGTGCTCACTCGCTGTTCTTACCTGGGAGGCTAGTAAAACAAGCAGTATTATGATATGCATTTTTAGGTATTTACTCGAAGTTTGGCTAAAAACCTCCTTTTATTCTTAACTTTTTCTTTTTTTAAAACGTCAATAATAAAATTGTAGACAAAGATCATGGACGAAGAGATAGATATTTACGATATTTATAAAAATATTATATTTCCTCTCGCTTTCCTGTAATCTGTGAGAGTGATTTCGTAAAAAGGGACGGAAGTGTGTTACAGGAAGCCGGGGAAGCGCTCGCTATTTGATTTGACCAATGAGCACGCGCGGTGCTAGACTTGGCCGACAGATGGTACCAACCCATTTTCCGAGAGGTTGGTAATTTCAGCCATCAGCTGTGCTGAACTGTCATTGTCATGTCATTGACCTGTCTGTTGATATTCTGTCAGTTGGTTGTCAATGTGTTTTTCGATTTAAATCTTTCTAATTATGTAGCAAAGAGCATATAATCAACTACGTTTATTAGGTAGTATATTCCTCGCTTTCTAGCTTGTATTGATTACCAAAATAAAATTCATCTGGCTAGTGTCAGTATAGTATAGTATAACGGGCTGGTTTTCGCAACTCCACGTTCAAGCGTGTATTTTGCGTACGGGTGGGAACTTACTCGATCCACCCTAACTCCTCGAAAAAGGCCAGCAACGCCTTGGTGTTGCTGGTGATCTCTCTGAGGGTACCTGGGTTACCGAAGTACTTGGCCCTGTATGTGGCGACCTCAGGGCAATCTAGAAGCACATGGGCTGCTGTCTCGTCTTCCACCATGCAGGCTCTGCACAGTGGGCTGTCCGTAACACCTATGACAAAAAGATGTTTTTCTAGGACATCTCTTTACCGCCGACCTCAAGGATGATGAAGATTTAGAAAGGGAACGAAGGGCGCTATCGGTTAGAGCTAATATGGTGGCTCGCAGGTTTGCACGTTGTTCTAAGGAGGTGAAAAAAACTCTATTTCGTGCATATTGCACCTCCTTTTACACGTGCAGCCTGTGGGTTAGTTATACTCAAAAATCGTATAGCGCCCTTCGTATACAGTATAACAACGCGTTCCGGGTTTTAATGGGGCTGTCCCGTTTCTGTAGCGCATCAGGGATGTTTGCTGAAGCCCGCGTCGATTGTTTCTACACTACGATGCGAAAAAGATGCGCCTCCTTGGTGCGCCGGGTGCGGGCCAGCCCCAACGTTATACTGCGCTGTATAGCCAGCAGGCTTGACTGCGCGTGTGTAAATCGCTGCTGCAAGCTTTCAACCTCGGTGCTGAGCTTGTAGCAGGGATTTGCATACCAGTGCGGTTTAGGTTAAGTGCATAGGATAGGAATACTAATTTAGTTATTAAGTAATATTGTTACTAACACAGTGAGTCATTGTTACTTGTTCAATAAATAAATAATAATAAAGAACCCGTGGCCAGTTATAGCAGCCGTGACTGTACGCAGCTATTGTTTTGACAATCGGAGGGCCTGTTTCGTGAACCGGCCGTCGATTGTGGGAAGTGCCTCCTTGGCCTGCCTGCACTCACCATGGTCTTTCCATAGTTTGTAGTGTTTGTCCTTGGTGCGTTTCCTTACCAAGTTGCGTACGTATCCAAAGGGGAGTGGCACTATGGGTTCAGGTCCCACGACTACCATACTCGATCCCCTTCTGGCCAGTTCATCCGCTGCATCATTGCCTCGGGAACTGCTGTGTCATTTGATCCATTGAATGGTTATGTTATTGAGATTACCTACCTGGTTGAGGTTTTGCTGGCACTCGTGTATCAGCCCCGAGTTTACCGTGTGGATGCTTAGTGCTTGTAGTACGGACATGCTGTCCGAGAGTATGCGAATTGAGTGGTCTTTAACCTCCCTGGCTATAATCGCCGAAGCTGCCAGGGAAATGCCCATGCACTCGGCCTGGAACACCGTGTTATAGACCCCCAATGGTGTGGCTATGTGTATATTGAGGTCTTCCGAGAAGATCCCGGCACCCGTACCTGTACCTGTTTTGAATCCATCCGTGAAGATTCGCACCTCTGCAGGGCACAGCCCTTCGCATCGGTGATCCTCATACAGCTGGATTTTGTACTTCTTGTCGAAAAAAAATTTCTTGGGAATCCGGTCGTTAATGGATTTCAACAGAGGGAATTCATTGCTGAGTTCCTCTATCAACGCGGTGTGTTGTGTACTACTCTTACTCCACAGATTAAGTGTTTTTAGACGTACTGCCGCCATCACCGCCTCCTGTTGTATAAAAAGGTGGAGCGGTGGAATTCCCAGCATGGCTTCGAGTGCTGCAGTCGGGGTAGTCCTCGTGCAGCCTGTAGTCGCCACACAGGCAAGTCTTTGCATGCACTGTAGTTTGTTTGAAGCTGTAATCAGCTTGGTTCTAGGCCACCAAACTACGGCCCCATAGGCAATCATGGGGCGGATTACCGCGCTGTATAGCCATAGTATAATTTTAGGGGATAGGCCCCACTTCTTACCTATCATTTTCCTGCATTGCCAGAAGGTGATGCAGGCCCTGTTTAGTTTGTTTTCTAGGTGATTACTCCAACTTAGCTTACTGTCTAAGATGACACCGAGGTACTTGACTTCGTTGGCCAGCTGGAGTTCAGTACTGAACAGTTTGGGTAAGCAATAGGGTCCTAATGCTCGCTTTTGGGTGAACATGACTAACTCAGTTTTGGTGGGATTCACTGAAAGATCAAATTCTCTGCTCCAGCGTTCGCTTGTTGAGTAAGGTTGCAGAATAGAATCAGTATTGTGTTGAAAGTTGAATTAAATTTAATTAAAAAAACAAATTGGAATTGAACATGGATAATTTCTTAAATATTTATAATTCTAATTTAATTCTGATTTCGTGAGTTGCAGAGATGGGTATGGCATGTCAGATATTACACATCATATGAGACTACTGTAAGGCTCGCTCGTTTTTTTTTGTTAAATAAATCTGTGATCCTACCTAACTTTTCAAAAAATCTTAGTTCTTCATGAACAACAACAATAGGTAAAAATCTAATCGAATCCATTTTTGTTTTGTGGCTGGGTTACGTGGCCAGCTTATCAAAAGTCTAGACGCCATTTATATCGGCCGAGACGTTCCGATAAAAAAAAAATACAAATCGAGTTCTTTATAAATGTCATTTGTTTGTCGACTTCGGCGCGTGCCCGCTAATGGAAAGCTTTACCCAATGATTCGTTTTTGGAAAAAAATTAAGAACTGTCACGAACTGCATTTAGTAAGCTATTTTGAAATCTATTACACAAAAAATAAGGTTACACTTTCTTTGTGTCGCATTTACAGTTTGGATTATTCGGCCCGGGTTCGTGTTGACGTTATCAGCCAGCATTATTTGCTTCGAGTTTCGATGTTTCTTTTAATTCTTTTATCGAATTCCCAAAGAGTGTTTTGAATTAAAACATTATTTGCGTGTTGTGAGCGAATTTAAAGTGCTTCGCGATTAATCGAATCGAGACACAATCGTGTTTGATTTAATAGATATTTATTTAGAATTTTTACTAAATTGCTTTGGGGAAGTGGAATACTTTCTTTTTGCGATTATGCTATAAGTTCGTATATATAGCCCAACCATCATTCCCGATGAGACTTATTTTAAACTATCGCTCTCTTTTACTCATAGTAGATACAAGAAAGGGATGGTAAAAATTTTAGAACTGTCAAATTAGTTTAAGTGTATATTTCTTTGTACTTTTGTGGGCACGTTCCGAGATCACGACTAAACTTGTATGGAAATCTAAATTCCGACTAATTTGACAGTTCTAAAATTCTTGCCATCCCTTTCTTGTATCTACTATTCGTAAAAGAGAGCGATGAAATTAATTTAGTTCGTGAACAAGGGAATCGACACCAATGTATGAATTATTATTGTATTATCTATTTATTAGTTGAACCTGGTGTAGTATTATATTTTCTGTGGTTGAAGTAACTTTCAGCTAACGATACATACTTATATTATCACGCCTGTTTCCCATTAGGGAAGGCAGAGACTATGGATTTCCACCTGCTACGATCCTGACACACCTCTTTCGCTTCATCTACGTCCATTAACCTCGTCATGCATGCTCGTCGGTTTAGAGTACTCTTAACCCGGCATTTTTTTGAGAACGTCCGCGATTTGATCGCGATACGTTCGCTGAGGTCGTCCCCTTCCAACTCTTCCATCCACACTCGCTTCGTATACTTGTTTCGTCAATCTCCTCTCGTCCATCCTCTCTATATGTCCAAACCATCTTAACATACCTTTCTCAATCTTTGTCACAACATCTTCTTTCACTCCACAACGCTCCCTTATCACGTTATTTCTGACTTTATCTCTCAAAGTTACACCACACATACTTCTCAAAGCTCTCATTTCTACTGCATTTATTCTGCTTTCATGTTTCTTCTGCCATACCCAACTTTCACTACCATACATAAGTGTAGGCACTAACACTCCCCCAAGAACAGCCAGCCGTGCCCTTTCCGACACTTTGCGGCTATTCATGAAGGTGTGTAGTGCCCCATTCACCTGATTACCAGCACTCACTCTTTTTTCAATGTCCTTCACATGCTTGCCATCTCTCGTAAACATGGAACCCAGGTATACAAACTCTTTCACTTGTTCCAGCTTTTCGTTACCTATCAAAATATTGCACTCTGTCATAACTTCTTCCTTTTCAAAAACCATAACTTTTGTCTTACTGACATTATTTTTCAACTTTTGTTTTTTCCTATTATTATTACTCTGATATTTTTGAATAAAAACAATTCCTCAATTAAATCTTCCACTCGAAAGTTACGAGAGCATATTAATGCACAACAAAACCATATTACGTAACTCAGAACATTAATTCTAAACAAAATTCAATCAGCGACGGCTCAAGGCCAGGACTGAAGTCATTAAACTTCGATAAAAAGCCGTATGACGAGCGATTCGAACCACAACCCTTGCTTTACAAAGACCCAGCAAAAAACCACCGATCTCTGTCGATAACTCAATTTGGTCCAATTTATTGCCGGACGATAATAGGTGCAGCTACCTTGCTTTTTCCTAATTATTTTTGGATGGACGTGACGTTATGGCAGATTTTTTGGTGTATGTAAAGGTTGGGTGTTGGTGCGTATACCTTAATTTGAGCGTGATAAAAATGGGTGAAAGTAGTGCAATTTAGTTTTTACCAAAACATTTATGTACTTATGTTTGTTACTATCTGTTTTTTTCCCAAATAAAGTAAAATAAAATAAACATTAAATCGCGGGTATCTTTAAAAGGTGACACAGAGAATCGGGTTTTTATACCGCGTTAGCAACTCTAATGCCCGCTCTACATTCGCGGCCGCAAACCCGCAAACACGCTGTCAATTGTGTTTTTAAGGCGCTACTAAGAGCTAAGTGGCCCCATCAGTAAAATAATAATTACTTGCTGTGTACATTATTTATCGAAAATTAGTTTTTAACAATTGTAGTACAATTGTAGTTTAATCAGAAACTATTAACTCTGTAAATTATAGTTCGCTGTAGTTGTAGATAGAAAAAGTGCCTAAGTGGTAGTTTTTGGCTCGCTTCTTCTTCTTCTATCGTGTCGACATGAGCTTCATAATGATAATAGCTCATGTCGTGCGGAAAAGATTAGCCAGTCAGCAGGTTGGTAGCGGGGCTGACTGCCCAAGGTGCGCCGGACGATCAATTAAATATCGTCACTCGTGGAGGCTCTTTTCATGCTCGCTAATGCTCGCGCTTTCACGATGAGCAAGGTTTGCCCTTCCACCTGCAACATGAACAAGAAGACGCCAATAGAGAAAAGGTGTTGTAAGTACGATTTCGAAGAGATCTTGCATGCTCGCAAGGCTCCACACTACATAGGGACAAAGGGCGCCATATTTAGATCTCGCTCCACCCTAAAACTGACACTGGTGGTCCTAGGTATAGTTACCCGGATAAAACTGGGTTTACCCGTTCTTCTAACATTACCCGTAACATATATAATGATTAGTCAATGAGTATTAGAGTATATTATGTATGTTATATGTTTACGTAATGAAATTATATCAACTGTTGTTATATCTCACGTTTTTTTTCTGCGATCGCCAACACGCCTGCCAAGCGTGGCGATTATGACATATCCCCCAAACTGCTTGGGGAGGCCTATGTCCAGCAGTGGACGTCTTTCGGCTGAAATGATTATTCGGTGACAGTTAAAGAAACAGCTACTTGTGATTAATATCGTAGGAGCGTAGGGCGGTCGGCGCCGGGTAGTCGAAACATGGAATAATTACTGCGCATAGCGGCCGCCAGCCTCTTGTTTCGCAAATCATCGTCGCTCATTTATTCAAAATTGTACTGGTGAATAGACAAGTGTTTGAGCGCCGTTAATAAAAGCGTGTTAAAACATACTTTGGAGGAAAGTACAATTGTGCATATCTTTATGAAGTTTAAACCAAATTCGTTACATGCTGGTCGATGCCAAACTACAAAGTCTCGAGCATCGGCGCAGAGTTGCTAGCCTATCGGTTTTTTATCGAATGTATTTCGGCGAGTGTGCGTTAGAATTGCTCTATTTAATTCCCCCAAGCCCTTTCCATTATCGGACGACCAGACGCACGGCGATGCGCCACCGTTATATGGTAGATATTCCACCCTTACGCACAAACCGGTTTGCTAATAGCTTTATCATGCGTACCGCCAAAGAGTGGAATTCCTTGCCAGTCAGTGTCAGTGTTTCCCGAGAAATATAATCTGGTGGTCTTCAAGACTCGAGTGAATAGGTTTTTGCTGGGCAAGCGTGTACCATCGTCGACCGCACTATCGCTTAACATCAGGTGAGGTGGCGGTCAAACGCAAGCCCGTTAAGAATTAAAAAAAAAAAAAAAAAACTAATCTTAATAGATGATTTTTACAAGTAAAAAACTATTTTTTTTGCTAACATCGACCTGTATGGTCGCTCTGTACGCAGTTCTGATCTTTAACCTGACACGCTGTAGCACGAATATTTTGATCATTATCATCATCAAAGACGTCCACTGCTGGACATAGGCCTCCCCAAAAAGCGGGGGGATATGCCATAATTGCCACGCTAGGCAGGCCGGTTGGCGATCGCAGTTGGTTGGTTAAATAATATTTTAATAGTGTCGACAGTTGTTACTCCCCGGAGTCTTAGTCTGATTAAAAAAGAATCTTTATCACGTAATTCCAAGCTACTATTATACTACTACTACCAGTACACTACTACTGAATCTGAGTATTTTTTTATGAATAACCATTAACAGTTTAAAAACTAAAAAACACGCTTTGAGAAGTAAGTGATGTGTAATTATAATGCATATATTTATACCAGGCCCCTCAGAAAGTATTGCGAAAAAAAGTTTTTATATATGGGAGACTGGCCAGTTATAATGTTTTTCGAAAATATGATTATTTATAAGTAAAAATAAGTAAGTTCCAATTTCAAAATTTCCCTCCACATTTTTTGCGAGTTAATTCAAAGTATTGTGTCTCACTGAAATATGGATCTGCGCCGGGAACATTTTAGAGCTATGATTTTATACGATTTCAAGTGTCGCCTGAAACCGGATGAATCGTACGATAGACTTCAAATGGCATTCATGGATGAAGGCCCTTCCAAGGCAACCGTGTATCGTTGGTATAACGAATTCAAGCGCGGTCGACCAACTTTGGGGGATGACGAAAGAAGCGGTCGCCCTTTGACGGCTGTTACCGAAGAAAACGTGCTAGCAGTGAAAAATTTAATCCAAGACAATAGGCGAATTACATATCAGGAGATTCAACACATATTGAAGATTGGATCGGGAAGCGTTCACGAGATTCTACACAGCCATCTTCGCGTGAGGAGGATAGTATCACGCTGGGTGCCGCACAACCTCACCGATGCTCAGAAGCAGGCCCGGGTGGATAGGTGCCGTGATATGCTTAACAAATTTGAAGCAGGCTCGTCTCGGCGTGTTTACGACATCGTTACAGGTGATGAGTCCTGGATTTATCAATACGACCCAGAAACCAAGCGCCAGTCGACTGTTTGGGTGTTTCAAAATGAGCCAACGCCTACCAAAGTGAAGCGATCTAGAAGCGGGGGTAAGATTTTGATCGCTAGCTTTTTTAATTTGACTGGCCACTTGGTATCAATTCCCTTACGGGATCAAAGAAGCATTAATGCCGAATGGTATACTACCAAATGTTTGCCAGAAGTTTTCTCTGTTATAAGCAACAAGCGACCAAACACAGGGCTCCGCGGGCTACTGCTCCACCACGACAATGCACCTGCGCACACCGCACTCAAAACGAGGGACTTCCTGGACAGCACGCCAGTTAAACTCCTGGGTCACCCTCCTTACAGCCCTGATCTAGCACCGTGTGACTTCTTTTTATTCCCAAAAATAAAAAATCAGCTCAAAGGGATACAATTTTCGTCGCCGGAAGATGCGCTGGCTGCGTTCGAGCAGGCTGTAAACGAGGTGTCTGCGGCGGACTGGAAAAAGTGTTTTGAAAACTGGTTTAGGCGCATGAATCTTTGTATAGAGGCTGGTGGAAAGTACTTTGAAAAGATTTGATAAAAATATATGTACGTATAGAACAATTTTTTTTAGTTTCGCAAAACTTTCTGAGTGTCCCACGTATGTATATATATGTAATAATTGAAAGAAAGAAAAATGATTGATTGCCACAACAAGACGACATGCGGTAGGCACACCTTAAAAATAACTTCATTACATGTACATTTGAAGAGTTCCATTACCCACTCCATCCTCAGGCTCCATCATCAGATAAGCTCGATGGTACCAAATTATTGTACTGTGATCCGGATTACATGTACAGTCAACAAATCGGAATCATGACCCACGATAAGCTTAATATCCTACAGACATTCTAATACAATTAGGTTGAATTTCGCATAAACAGATATTTCCCTGGCAACTGACTTGTTATCAATTTTGTTAGCTATTGACAGTTACAGCTAGTTTACCAATAAAATTATTTTAGTAATTTTATTCTTGATGTTTAACTCCAAATATTGTTATTTATTTATTTATCATTTATTGCGTGAAATATGGTACAGAGGATATTATAAATTAAATGTATTTTCCACACTTGGACGATTAAAAAAGGCGGACGGAATCTAGCTAAACAAAGACTGAAGCACTTAATTTTTTCCTGAACCCACTATAATTTCGAAAGCATTTTAACACACCAGATTTATACTGTTATTTTATTTATGACGCTACAACAATGACTACCGTCACACTAGATGATTTTTTGCGTAATCGCGGCTTTTTGGCATACTATACTTTTAAGCGATCCGGCTTGCTATTGATGCTTCACCTATTGAATAGCGAGATTCCGTCTGCCTTTTTTATTCGTCCGAGGTTCCACATATTAAGAGTATTGTTTGACACCTTTTCATACTTGACATTATATTTGTAATTTTATTTTATTAATGGTCTGTAATCGAAAAAGTTTGTATAGGTTTCTTAAAAAATATAGTTGTTTGTAGGAAAACCACGTGAAACGACAGCTAATTCGAAATTCAAAATATAATTCCTGCTTAATAAAAAACATAATTTCCAATCCAATTATAAATCTATTGCATTGATAACAAAGCTCAAAACGGCACAGAACTCTGACCCGTTTTAATGCAGTTTCTGTAATATTCAAAATGTCCTAAGTGCAGCATAGAAGAAAACCTTACTGTTTTGACGATTTCAAACGAATTATCAGCTGAGTGGGTCATGATTCCGATTTGTTGACTGTACCTACTTGCAAAGTTTAAAATCGACTTCCAAGATTCGTTTACATTGTTAGTTACAAGTGAAGTTATAATATAAGCGAGTTAAAAATCATGTAATTTCTACCCAGCCTAGGAAGGAAACCCAGGACACTTAATACCTTCAGAGATGATTATAATAAATAATAATGTTAATACATCATTCTGATTTGTTTTAATAAGATGCAATTTTATTGTTCCTGACTGTATTGAATTAGTGGGCGTGTACACGACGCGGTGGCGGCAGCGCTGTGCTCGACTATACCAGACTTATATGAATACACGTGATTACACGGAAGCCGTTAATTTAGAGATAATTAATTGTACAAAGGATATCTTTTTGAAATAAGCTACCGCTTTCATATAAGAGTTGACTATCTCTTTCCTTTCAAATATGTTGTGTTCAGTTTTAACGTCATATGCTTCTTGATTTTGACACTTAACCTTAAACCTGCCTTAATTAAATAAACTACCTTAACTTGCCTTCATGATATATTCCATAATATTTTTCATTTTTTCTATGTGTAACTACTGCCTTGGATTTTCGTTTTTCTAAAGTTTTTATTATTTTCAGATTACAGGCTTCTGTTTATGGAACGTCGAATTTTATTTCACGGTTCCAAATATATAGTTACATAATATAATGTAGTAGTTTCTATGGAGAAGAAAGCCTTTTCCCTGAAATCTGTGTCAAACTTCGACCAAACATACTAATTTGATCGAAGATGTCAAACCGTCTTCTTCTAACTAAAACAACTAATATACTGAGAGCTGACGACCAAAAAGATCAGGAGGTCTACTCGCGTTTTACGAACGACAAACGAAGTACGAACTTTCGTTCCGACTGATACTTACATAATAAAGATAGGCACATAAAAAAGGCACAATTAAGATAGACTATGGTTCATAGTCGTATACAATTTATCGGAGATGAGAAAAACAAACGTCAAAATACGATCATCGCATGCGATAAGGGAACGATGGTTGACCGGAGTAGCAAATTGTGCGATGAATCGTACGATTTATCGAATATCGTTGAACGGGAGTAGTACCCCAGGTAATTTTATCGTCGATGAAACTCAGGATATTACTTACGTGATGGACCCTTTTGCGAAAACCGTCGATCTGGCAGGCCTTACCTGGTGGATTCAGGAGTTATGGGTACGGAAAAAATAAACTGTAAAAGTATCGTAATTATTTTTTGTTGAATGATAAAAGCTTATGACGACTATTGAATAAAAATTTATGACGATACTTTTACCAAATTTTTTGCATTTCGTCCGCTCCATTTTCAATAAAAAAAAAAATTGTATGTTTCCACCACTATTATTGGCTGGGTTTTTTTTTTGTTTCTGTTATAAATAAACTATTAGCAGAAAAAAAGCCAGCGACGATACTATTAGATACGATTTTTTTTTCGTCAATTATAATTAAGTTTGGTGACACCTTTCTTCCAAACGATTGAATTGTTTTTTTTTAGGTGTATTGGGGTCATGACTGAACAGGTTTTTTTCCCCACGCCATACCTTAATCCTGAATTCACAGGTGCGGCCTGCCACATCGACGGTTTTCGCACAAGGTTCCTTCAGGTATTAAAGTAATATCCTGAGTTTCATCGACGATAAAATTACCTGATCTTTTTGGGTGTCAGCTCTTAGTCCATAAGTATGATGACATAGTCAAATATATCATGAAGCATATTCGTGCACGATTGTATAGTAACATGTATTAATGTAAATTGAATTAAGGGGCGTATACACGACTCGACGGCGCGGCAGAGCCCCGACACACACGGTCCCAGGATTATACACGGAAGCGACCGTTTATATTAACTGCTCAGATGTTGGTGGATGCTGAGATTAGCTACCACTTTTGCGGCAAATTAATTGAGATAAATCTTGAGAAACACTTTTCTCGTGATTAGATTTCAATTAAATACTAAGCAAGACTCCTAAGGGCGTTACCACAACATTCGAGTGAAAAAATCTGCTGTGCCCACAGCTGTGCCCATACATTTTGTGTACTGAAATCAACTTAAAATTTAGAAATCTAGAATCTAGAAATTAAAGTTTGTACACAATGATGAGCAGTCTACACTTGAAATTTTATGTTTATAATAAATAATGGTGTAATATCTTTCATTCTTTCATTTTTGACTAAGAAAAAACCTTAGAGTCTATGACATATTTATTTTTCATTTTTTTATATCTTTAGGTCATTTTAACACAGCACCATCTAGAGTGATAGTTTTATTTAAAATTCCGCTCCAAATTAAAGCACAAAAACAATCGATGCCGCGTGCGACTAAATACTAACCAAGTAAATACCTACATGGAAATTAATGTATTATTACTTTTACACACATTTACACACCTAATCCCATAATTATATATATATATATATATTTTTTTTTTTTTTGGACTGCCCCGTTGGTCAAGTGGTGGCAAGCGGAGCGTGGGGTCCTGGGTTCGATTCCCGGGTCTGGCAAATTGTTATAGGGTTTTTCCATTAGGAAATTCTCAGTAGCAGCCCGGAGCATGGATTTGTGCCCGGTTAGTGGCAATAGGCTCGCCCCCTATTACATGGGACTATAACATAACTGGCGAAATGTGGGTGTACTATACACCTCTGCCTTCCCCTTCGGGGAAATTACAGGCGTGATGTTATGTTATGTTGTATTTATTTTATCTTGTATACGTACAGTGAATCTGTTTTTGCACACAGATCAGTCTCAATCATTTTCTTCATCACAATTCTGGAGGTGTTGCTTACCCCATAAGTCCCATGACACAGAGCCTTACCGCTCTATTTTGGCAAGCAAAGACTTAAGACTTAACCTACCTATACCTATAGTTACCTATAGCTATACCTTACCAATAGTTACCTATGTTTACCTATAGTTTTTGGTGTTTTTGATTGCATGCTCCTTTGTCGAGAATGATTTTACTATCATATTTTGGATAAATTGAAATTGAAATTGGCTACTGCAGTTCTAAGCCTGTTTATTCTAGGGAAAAAACTATGTAACTTCATGTTTGACAAACAACTTATCGTCAAATACAATAATAATAATAAATAAATAATAATAAATGCGTTTGAAAATAAACGCTCTAAGTCACTTTAGATCTTCGCCGAATTATTCAAAAATTAAACACGTACAAAAAAGCATTTCCGTATCCCGAATCTTTTTCGCGTACCCAATTACACGCGCACATATTTTGACACGTCACGTGATTTTAATTCAGGACACGTCTCAAGATAATGCAAAACGTATAGAATACCTTTAACTGAAGCGTTAAACCATTTTATTTTCTTAATATATCGTTTGGCAGTTAATTAATATTAACTTTTGGTTGTTTGCGTGTGTGTGTTAAAAATGTATGTTGCCTTGCGTTTGGATTTTTTATGTTCTTAATTTGAAATTGCTCTGTTTTAGTTACATGATGTTTTTGGTTGTTGGTTTTCTTGCTCTTTGTCGCAAGGAGAGGTCTTGACGTACAAAGAATGGATACCTACCACAGATGTGGTGAGTTCGGGACGAGTGACCATTTTAGCTAGTGTAGCTTATCCTCGCACATCGATCGACCCACCCGAAAGTACCAAAACATAAAATTAGTTTTGTAACTAACCGGCCTATAATCACAAAATTCGCTACATCGTTACTGGCAACACAGCGACGTTTCAATATTTTGGCGCCAACACGGGGCGGTGTCGTTTGAAACAAAGGCTGCGCGGGCGCAGCCTGATTGCGCGTCAGTGACTTGCGCGTTGCGCGGGCGCCTGGGGCACACCGTGAAATTGGGCACACCACATACACAAGGTTCCGTACCCATTTTTTTGCGAAACACAAATTAAGGGGAAAATTAAGGATTATTTTAAAGAATGTTTCAATTTTCTGATGTGTAAGATTTTAAATATTTTGAGATTGAACGTATTTGATTTCCTCGCTGATGTAGTAAGAATAGAATACAATTTGATGCGCTCGTTTCGAATTTTGATTGAGAAAATGGCGTGAGACCTTTCTTTAAAAGTGGTTAAAAGTTGCTCTTTTTGGGCGACCAGAAGGCCATTTTATGTACAAAAAAAAAAAGTAGTTCTGATCTAATGTCAATCTTGTAAATGTCAAACTTATGACAGTAGATGTTCACGTTTGAAGTAAATTTGTGGCATTTAGAACATTGAGACTAGATCGGAATTATATTTAGAACATTTAAAATGAGGAAAATTGGTCTTCAGTTTCTAAACCCCAAACAGGTCAGGGCCTGGGTTCAGGGCTTTTGAGCTAGTGACCGATTAAGAATTAATATTGAAATACCATTTAACTGTTACTCAACGTCGCACAAGTACGCAACCCACATATTGTATGTTCAGTTTATTATACAGCACACACAGTAAATAAACCTATAGTGAATCATCATTAATCAGTTAGAAGTTCGTTTTACATTAAAGTATTTTCAAACTACCCACACACCCCCAAAAATCGACCTAATCTAGTCGGCGGCGTATCGCTTTCAAAGTACGCCTTCTTAATCTATTTATTGATTCAATAGTAGTTCGACTTGAACCACAATACAGACAAACAAACAACGGTAGTTCATTGTAACGACGTCGGCTCCTTTGTGGGTAACTAAACGTCGATGACTATACGTTTCGTTTTATTATACTCGATATAACGCCTTATATAAAACCTACTTATATACAAATAACTAGCCAGTGTAATTTGAGACACGAAGATGTAAAGAACTAATTTTAAACATACTGTTTTTGGACGTTTGTCTTTGCAAATGGCGCCGTCATGAAGTGTCAAGATATATTTGGCAATCGGTACCTCTATTGTGATACCGATTGATATTATAAGTACCGGTAGCCTTTTTTTGTCCTTACAGTCGCTGATATTTAAAGTTGTAGTCTTTTTTCAGGTCTAGAAAATCGTTCATAAATTAAACTCGATATTAGAGCGTACAAAAAAAGTATTAGTTATAAACTGGCGTTAAATTAAGTAAGTAAATAAAGTTTGTGTGTAGATAATAGATATAGGTAGAGTATGAGTTACAAAATCAGCTGAAAATGCTGTACTTTTAAAATAGAGCAGTGTAACATGTCCCAAAAGTGGTTTTTAATCATCATCATCATCATTTCAGCCGAAAGACGTCCATTGCTGAACATAGGCCTCCCCGAAGAATCGCCACAACGACCGGTCCTGCGCTTTCCGCATCCAGCGGATTCCCGCAACCTTCACCAGGTCGTCGGTCCACCTTCGGTCGGCCTACCAACTCTGCGCCTTCCAGTACGCGGTCACCACACCAGAACTTTACTGCCCCATCGGCCATCCGTTCTGCGAGCAATGTGCTCCGCCCACTGCCACTTAAGTTTGGTATTTCTTTGGACTATGTCGAAAAGTGGTTTGTCGAAATTCGTAAGGTGCCGTTCTGTGACAAAACCGAATGATAGCAATTAATTTCGTATACATTTAATTTAGTGTTAATAACTAATCGCTGTAATTAATTCGATAAGTAATCCTACTAACATTATAAATGTGAAAGTTTGAGATGTTTGGACGTTTGTTACTCAATCACGCTGTAAGGGCTAAAAGGATTTGGATGAAATTTGACATACAGATAGAACAAAACCCGGATTAACATATAGACTACTATTTATCCCGGGAAGATGAAAAGTTCTCGAGGGATGCGTGATAAACGACATCCACGCGGGCGAAGACGCGGGCCTACAGAAACAAGAAAGGCAGCCCACCACGACAGATCACAATTAAAATGCTAACTCCATCACCACCCAAAACTGGACATCAAAATTCTTAACCCTTTACTTTTTCCCCGCATAAATCGAGCCCACACTGGCCACCCTTTTTGTCTTTAGTAATGAGTACATAATATATTTTTCTTTCTTTACATTACCATACAAATAGAACCAGCTTGGCCCTTTGTATAATTGGGTGCAGCACCCCGCTGGTCCTGGGTCTTTGTGAGCGCCGCGAGTGCGGACACACCGACCGCAATATATCGACGTCCCAATCGAATGTCGTGGTAATATGAAGAACGTCATTTTACAGGGCTGTTTAGACGACGTCTGGCCAGTTGTTCAAGCGAATACCAAGGAGGAAATATTGTATTGAGTGAGGTTGAGTGGAGTCTAAAAACGTTTAAGGTGAATGCTTATAATAAAACAAAGTTTAACCGGATTACATCGCGTATATTATTTAAATTGGTTTTCCTGACGTTTCGAAAGCTTTGCAGCGTTTCGTGGTCGCAGGTAGACTAAGATGACAAGCGTCTTTACAGATATTTCAAAAAAAAAAATTAATCTACTGTACAATTTTTATTAATTAAAATCGTTTAGAGGCACGCAGTAATCACTCACAATATCATTATCTTTTACAGTGTTGCGTGTTACTACAGGGTAGCCCGAGAAATTCAAAATTTATTGCGTTTTTTTGAAAATTGTAGCTCTATTTCGCGTTGTATATCAATCGAAATATGATTCGCGGTAGTAATGACTAGAGATGCGCCGAATAGTGGTTTCACCGAATAACCGAATACCGAATATTATTCGGTTTTACCTTTACCGAACCGGATATTCGGCCGAATTATTCGGTTTACCATTAAATTGTTTAAAAAAATATAAACATGTTGATTTGAGGTTTATTTTATTATTTATTTTGTTAATTTTCTTACATGTTAAATATAATCTAGTGTCCTTTACTTCTGGCATGATTTTAATTATGTATGCATTTCTTTTAATTGAATTTAATTTTGTACGACATGTTTTTTTTTTTTTTTTTTTTTTTTTATGATATGGGTTAAACCCGAAATAAATGAATTTTAATTTAATTTAATTTAAAAAAAAATGTTGATATAAGTTTTAAAAAGAAATGTGAATTTGATTGAACTTTAAAAAAAAATGTTGATTTTAAGTTTAAAAATAAATGTTGATTTAAAGTTTATAAATAAATATTGTTTTGAGGTTTAAAATAAATGTTGACTATACTAACTATAAGTTAAGAAATAAATATGTCTTGTTTGACTTATAATATAACATAAATCTTACATAAGAAGTTTTGTCTTTTAGTTCTACACCATGCCATGTAGCCAAGAAAATAGAAATGCTTGAACCGAATATATTCGGCAACAAAACCGAATAATTCGGCCGAATACAAATAGTGGAAAAGATGCCGAATACGCCGAATACCGAATACCAAACGAATATTCGGCGCATCTCTAGTAATAACAATATACATACATACATACATATTATCACGCCTGTTTCCCATTGGGGTAATAACAATATATCTACTGAATACTCATAAAAATATAAACCTAGCTCTATAACGACGACTTCTGTGGTCTAGTGGTTCGAATGTCGGACTGCTGATAACGAGGTCGTGGGGTCGATTCCCACAGGACCCAAATATTTGTGTGATAAACATGTTTGTCTGGGTGTTCCTTATGTATTATATATATATATATATGTATTTACAAAAAACTTTTAACATTTACAAAAGTATGTAAGTATTATATCGAATATATAATACTGAATATGGATATAATACTCTGCTTAGTTTGGGACTACATGGTGCCGTGTAAAAGTACCCAAAATTATTTATTATTTATTATTTTAAGCTCTACAAGCTCGAAAACCGATAATTTGATCGTAAATTGATATTATCGAGCTTGTACAGCTTACAGAGCTAGGTTAATATTTTTTATGAGTGTTAGTCAGTAGATATATTGTTATTACTGCCGCGAATTATATTTCGAGCAATATACAGCGCGAAATAGAGCTACAATTTGCAAAAAACGCAAGAAATTTTGAATTTCGCGGGCTACCCAGTAGCATTCACCTTATGGAAACAACTTATAATATGGGTTCAAGATTTGTAAGTATGTGAATTTGTATGATTGCTTCTCAAATATTAGTAGACAGTAATTAAAAGTGACCCTATTTGTTTATTAGGAAATGGAAATCGACAAAGCTTTCTGTTTGTAAAAAAATGTTATTAGCTGTGTGTACGAACGTCCTATGTGTAATAAAACGTGATATCAATACAACAAATCGCTATCACTACGGTCGCAGTCGCAGTGCGGTGTAATTAAGTTTTTCTATTGAGAATTTTGTTCATTTAACTGAATTCAATATTAGATGTTATGTCTGTTGACTCTGATGTGTTTGAACCACTCTATCCGTTTGATTACTATTTCCATTAGGTAAGGAAGAAGAAAAAATAGGTCTGAATCAAAATGCCATTCGCAACTGTATGGTCTGAAAACAGTGACGCAATCTTTAACTTAAAGACCCTTTAAAAGTGTATCTCTTTCATAAGTGTAAATCTGCTGAGTAAACTTTAAAGAACTCTTCCAATTTTTTTTATTTTGACGTGGCTACTGAATTTGGAATACCTACCTATATGCAAACTGAGGTCATTCCTAAATACGGCTGGACACATACTCACAAATACACACACACATCCACATCCCATACCCCACACTCCCCCACATATACAGCCACACACATACACAAGAAACCAATACATCTTTTATTTTTGTTAAAGAACACTCCCATTGTTAATTTAATTTATTCTGTACTGTGTCAAATATGTCTTCTGGACTGATAGAGACTAGACCTCAACACACAGGGAATCCTAGTGTAAGGTTAGGGCTTCAACCATTGATTTGTAATTTTTGACAAAATAAAGATTTATTTTATTTTATTCTCTTTACCTACCTAGTTTCTGGCTATGGTTGAAGTGTTTACGTTCTACTCGAAAAATATTTAAACACAGAATATACTTATTTAGTTCCGTGTGGTGCCGGACGTAAAGAATTGCACCACCCTATCTCTTCTCATGGGCGTCATAAAAGGCGACTAAAGGATTCACCAGAGGATGGGCAGCAGCGTTCTCTGAGTATTTACCTAACCAACTGCGATCGCCAACCCGTCTGCCAAGCGTGGCGATTATGGCATATCCCCCCCCCCCCTTTGGGGGAGGCCTTTGTCCAGCAGTGGAAGTCTTTCGGCTGAAATGATGGTTATAGGTACTTATTTGAACCATTGACACGATAAGAAGAAAATATGGTTAGTTTTATTGTTATCTATTGGTCATTTAAGTTCTTTGCCAATGAACCTTATACCATTTAATGTTTATAGAGTTTATACGCTTGTGGTTTATACCATTACTCTCTACCACAGACCAGTAAGCTTCAAGACTCCGCATAAACAAAGTTTTGTATTCGAACGCAGTCGTAAAACGTTGGTGGGGTCGGGGGGCGGACGGCGCGGGTGCCGCTCGCTGACTGAGTGACGTTCCGATTGGCGGAGGGACGTATGATATGCAGTGGTAGAGCATATGCGTTGTGACCGGGGGTGTCCAGCTAAGCGGCGTCTAGAGGCTTACTGGTCTATGCTCTCTACCGACTCCTAACTTCGTAACGCAGCAGTCACAATCAAATTGCAAAATCAGATCCCGGTTCAAACACCAATAAATAATAGCTAATCAAATGCTGCAATTATCCGTATTTCCATTAACATGACAATAAACATTGAGGACCGATCGGCCGACAAACCGATCGATAGATTTAAGTAAAACCTGCCGTTGCCTCAAGCGGTTCTGTGGACTAAAACCTAACTAGAATTTATTACTGGTTGACAAATACAGAATGTATAGGTTATAGAGAATTGTATTTGATTTTGTCAGGGTTACCTGCTTAGAAATAATTATTTTTTTATATTATAGGATGGTGAAACGAGCTAAAGGCCCACCTGATGTTAAGCGGTTACCTTTGCCCATAACAACAATAATACGACCTAGGCTGTTGCCTAAATGTATTTTATTTCAAATAAACCTAATTACAGGCATTTTTGAAACATCAGGCTCTAGTTGCATGGTTCCAAATTGTGGGTCTTACGGAAAAGAACCAACAAGAAGCTTCATGGAGATACTCTTTTTAAAATAGTTAACTGTTTATTAAATCAAATTCAATTTTATAATTTAAAACTTTGAATTCGTTCAAATAATGTGAGTATAATCTACCTACTATTATTTTTTCTAAGGTACATTGTAGGTTAATGTCAGAAATAAACAAAAAGATGATTAAAAGTGAGAATTTTAGTTGACGAGCTGACCTGCCCCGACAGACAGCACCCTTTCACGAGCATGACGCGAGCATCAGCTATCGTTTAACTCAACCATATTGAAGGGAACTGTACGACCCGATACTAACGCCACCATCAGCATGATATTAAGTGAGCATGACAGACTCCACTGCTAGACAATAAATAGGTATATGTAGAATTACTGTACAAACATTAATGGCCACATGATACTTAAATTTTAATTACCTAAAGATATAAATTGTGGAAAGAAAAAATCGCTCACGAGCAGGATTCGAACCTGCGACTCCTGGCTCAGTACGCCAGTGCTTTAGCCACTAAGCTACCGTGAACACTGCTCGTGGTATCGAAATTATCCTCCACTATACGTCTTTGGGTGACGTCAGCGATATCTTATTAAGAAACATTGTTCCTTAACCGACTCGACACATTTTACGCATTCGCTTCGCATGCGTAAAATGCGTTAAAATAATAAAAATAATTAGTAAGGGTAGGCATATCTATACGACTTTGATTTAACTGTAAAGTTAGTCGAGTCGGTTAAGGAACAATGTTTCTTAATAAGATATCGCTGACGTCACCCAAAGACGTATAGTGGAGGATAATTTCGATACCACGAGCAGTGTTCACGGTAGCTTAGTGGCTAAAGCACTGGCGTACTGAGCCAGGAGTCGCAGGTTCGAATCCTGCTCGTGAGCGATTTTTTCTTTCCACAATTTATATCTTTAGAATTCGCTTCGCATGCGTAAAATGCGTTAAAATAATAAAAATAATTTTTAATTACCTATTAGGTTTCTTAAGCAGTTCTGTGACATACGTTGCAGTTCTAAGACAGCAATAAGAGATAAGCTTTATTTTTATGATAAGGTTTCGAATGTGTCCCTCTGGAAATAGACCTGTTGCAAAGAGGAAGGGATATTATGTTTGAATAACAAGCACTAGCGAATATCCTATTCGACTATTGGTTTAAATGGCTTTTATCGATGTATCAATTTCCATATTTTTTCATACGTGAGGAAATTATCATGGACGCACTCCGCCGGGGTGACGGAGCCAGTGTCTGACTCTTACCGATTAAAACCACCACGGTGTTCCTCTAACTACCTTTGGCCGGGGGCGTGGGATATGCTCTGCAGTATCCATCCACCCCAACAGGTCCCGGCTCGCCACTAATAGGCGAGCCCCTTCTCATCAATCTCCATCTTTCTCTGTCATGTACTTATCTGGATATGATAACTTTAGCCTTTTTTTCAAAAGTAATGTGCATCTACTTCCTTCTTTTTGAATGTAGAATACGTCATTGTAAATTAAGAGCTAGTTTCTTCAGGTTGGCAGACTAGGATATGCCTCTACGGCGTAGATGAAGAATGTAAGTTACAACGCTAGCCACATAAATATTTTACATTAAAACATTGACAGATGATTTATTTATTTATTTATTTATATATGCTTTATTGTACACCATAAAAAACATTACATTGAATATGCATTTAAACTATTGTACAAATGGCGGCCTTATCGCGATCAGCGTCATTTCTTCCAGGCAACCTTAGGATGGACAAGAATGAACTGGACAGAAAATGGGGTTGTCAGATGTGCAATTTCGATACATAATTTAATAATAAAATAAAATACTATACTACTACTATAAAATAACAACAAAAATATATTCTATAAATCCTAATACATAAATATTATATGCATATATACATATAAATAATAAGCAACGGTAAAGTAATTAAAAACGACCACATACAGGAGAAGAAACATGTTCATAGCGACAAATAATGCTCCTTCACAAGCCTCTTAAACACTGGCAGCGATTGCGCTCTTCTAATAGGCACTGGCAATGCATTCCACAAACGAGCAGCCTGAATGAATCAGATGATCAATTTGGCAGGCTTTCAATATTCGAATTCAATAAAGAGGTTAAAATTAGCCTACCTAATTGGTAATAATTAGAAGTTAACGTTCATTGCACTGAATCAAAATGAGCTTGAGCCATCTTTATTCTGAAGAGCCGAGCCCTCAATTGACCAGTCACCGAATATTATAATTTCCTCAAAATATTTTTATTACGTACCTAGTCACAGTTATAGTAAAAATATAGACGACGTGCTGCTAACAATCTAGTGAAGCTAAAAAAACTATGCTCCTTTGTGTACAACCAGCGCTCACGCACATGCACCTCAAACCGTGCTCACCCCTCTCAGTACACATGTCGCGGCATCGTCCAGTAAGCATCGCAAATATCCTTCAGGTGCATGTTGTGTGCATGAGCGCTGGTTGTACACGAAGGAGCATGGTTTTTTTTGCCTTCATTATGATTTTTCGCAGCACTTCGTCTATATTTTTTTATACCTACGTCTGTGTACCTACCTACGTAGTAAAATAAAATAGATATCAAGCATTTTGTACATGTACCTAGATACATATTGAGAGTTTTATCTTAACACCGTAAAAGTTATTTTCTTATTTTAAGATATTAGACAACCCTATAAATATTTAGTCCATAATTCTGCTTCATTCACTGTCGATGTTGATTTAGTTAGGGGTCCCACGCTATCTCAATTTATGTTTCTATATTAAAATAAACGGATGGCCAATTTGTTACTGCTAATTGTAAATATCTATTGAATGACCTATTATAGGATAAGCAGCGATAAGTTTTGATTGTGTAATTTGTGTTAATACTAAATATTAATCTTAATATAAATTATATTTACATTAAGACTTAGAAAGAAAGAAAGAAAGAAAAATAGTTTATTGTCACAATTAACGACGCGCAACATTTAAACAACAGTGGTAAACACAAGCAGGTAACTTATAGGTGGGGTTACATAGAAAGTAAATCAAAAAAACACATAGGTAAAAAATTAAGAAAGGACAGTCGATACAAAATATAAGAAAAGTATAGAAAAGTAGTCATCATCAGCATCCTCCGAGCCTTTTCCCAATTATATTGGGGTCGTCTTCCAGTCTAGCCAGATGCGGCTGAACATCAGTATTTTACACGGAGCGACTGCCATCAGACCCCCGCAACCCAGTTACTGGGTAATACCGACATTCGGAGGTTATACCAGTTGTCAGACTTTCAGGCTTCTGACTACCCGTAACGACTGTCATAGATATTCGTATGACAACCGGGACCGACAGCTTAACGTGCTCTCCGAGGCACGGAGGGGTCTCGGTGTGTAACGAAACGGTCACCCATCCACAGACTGACCGAGGCAAGTGCAGCTTAACCTTGCAGATCGTACAAACCGCGCAGTCGTTGCTTCGCTACGAGCCCCTCAGTATAGAAAAGTAGTAAGTATAGTATATTATACTTAGATAATTTAATTCAATTAGATACTAACTACTCGACTGTCTCGTTGGTCTAGTGGTCGTAAGCGTAAATGCTAAGCTTGGGGTCCCAGGTTTGATTTCCGGATCGGGCAAACATCCACGGGACTTTAACATAACTTGCGAAATGTATGTACTATACACCTCTGCCTACCCCTTCGGAAAATACAAGAGGGCGTGATGTTATGTTATAATGACAGACTACAAAGTGAAATTACGGGGTTGTTGATAATGTTATGTTTATGATACTTATGATAAAGTTTTTGTAGTGTTTATTTTTTTACGTTGTTCGTACTTATACCTTTGGTTATAGTTACTGTAATTGATTAAGGCTTGATTTCACCAACGATTATTCTTTGGTTAAACAACCGTTTACCCACAATTCCAGTACATTTTTCGAGTAATCGGTCGTTTAATCAGGGAATTAACGTTGATGAACACCGGCCTAAGAAAACTAATTAATTGGAATAACACAATTCATTGCAACAAACACATTAACACACCTACTAGGTATTAACTAAACCAAAAAAATGGCTTAACAAATAACATTTCATTACAATATACTCAGGTGCCTTTGCCTATTATTTTTTTACTACACTCAACCAGCCGGAGGTCGTGGCTTGTCTTATTATGATAATTACAATGACACATGCTTACGAGCCGCCTTAATTATGTCAACACAACTACCTCACCTAATAAATAAAGGTAACACAAAAAAAAACTAACACATCAAGAAAATTGCGTCAACCGGTGCCTTTTGTAACCTTAAGCGCTTGCACTTATCAATAAACGCAATTAGAACTCATTAGAACAAATCGATCAAGCGGAAAAAATCGCGCTGTAATTGACGACTAAAAAGTCGAGCAACTGCAATTGCGTTTGTAGAGCGTCGAGGGGCGTAGAGGCTCCGCCTACGGAGGCGTATGGAGGGCCGCGCGAGTGCGACGGCCGAGGAGGACGGAGGACCAGTCGGCCTCACCACCGCGGAGTTACCGCGCGTTGCGCGCGACTGTCGCAAAAATTCTCGCAACTGACGCCGCCGGGGTACATACGTGCCTCTAGTGTTTACTTACGTTCTTAACATTTGCATCCGAGTGACTTCAGTGATTAGACTGTGGCAATCTACATAACATATTGCACAAACGCATGTAACTAAAAACAGAAATTGCAAGTTGCAACTGTGACTAAAACTATAGTGGCCAGTGACTTAACAAGTGATAAAAAAGTCTCATCCCTAATAAAAAAAAAACTGAAATGATTTCCAATTACGAATTATTTGTCAACCCTTCCCGCGCGGCGTGACCGAAAATGTCAAATAAAGACAAAAGTACTGTTCCGAAGAATTTTTTGTGTGACAAGGTAGCTGTCAAAAATGGACTTGACCACTCGTCGCGGGGACATGTTGGAAGGTACCGGGAACATTGTATCTTTGAACGGGAGTGAACAGGTGTGCCGGGAGCTAGTGAACGGAACGGAGAGCGGTTGTGACGTAAGCGCCGTGACAGCTGAAGTGACGCCGTCTAGGAAGACGAGTTCGTTCAGCATCAGGAACCTTGTTAATACTGGAGATTCGGATAGACCTTCTGACGGTGCACCTAACCCTAGCGATGGTAAGTGTTTTCTTTTATTCGGGCAATGTGTGTCCTGTGTAGAGACGAAGACTAAGTAGGTACGTTTACTCGTCAAAATAATATTAAGTCTCAAAAAACAGCTGATTTTGAACTAGCTACAAAAAAAGTTTCCGAATATTTATGTCATAATAAAGATTAAAAATAAATTTATAAATCTTCCCAGACTGCATTAATAATTTTTCTCACACATTTGACATGTGAACTATTTTATATACAGACTCTGCATAATCTTGCACTAAAACTATTGATAAGTTTGACTCAATCTTTAAGTTTTCAAGGACAGCTATTAATTTATCATTTAAATTAAGTTTTTAATTTCGTTCTCATGACATTTAAGACTGATGATTCCAATCAGAAAATTACACTAATTTGGACGTTTGACATCAATTAATATTCTGATCGATCATAAATAAAATATGGTTATTGACTGCCTCGTTGGTCTAGTGGTCGCAAGCGCGACTGCTGAGTGTGGGGTTCTGGGTTCGATTCCCGGATCGGGCAAAGTGATATTGGGTTTTTTCATTAGGAAATTCTCAGTAGCAGTCCGGAGTATGGATTTGTGCCCGGTTAATGGCAATATGCTCGCCCCCTATTACATGGGACTATAACATAACTGGCGAAATGTGGGTGTATACTATACACCTCTGCCTACCCCTTCGGCGAAATACAGGCGTGATGTTATGTTATGTTGGTTATTGAAACTGATCATCATAATGAGCCTATCAACGATAGTCTTCTTTTTATTTGTATAAGTGAGGGATCTGGCAGGTCATTTCCAATTGGCACCCCTTGCGACTCCAGCACCACTGGTGACGATTGGGATTTAAAAAAAACCTGTTTGCGATCAACTCAGCCGAGTACCAGACGGCGCGTTTATGTCTGTTGTTCGCAAAGTCTTCCTACATGGCACAAGGTATACAAAACCCAACACACCGTGTGCTGTGCGTGGGCTGGGTTCAATATGCAGCGGACTTAGCTAGATTCGATCCCGACCAAAGTGAACACATTTTTTCTTGGGAAAGGCTCAGAAGTATGCTGGTTTTGGAATCTGTCACATGAAAAAGGCTGATCGATTATGTTTATCTTATGTACACATGGCGACACGTCAAGCTATCATCATTTCAGCCAAAAGACGTCCACTGCTGGAAATAGGCCTCCCCCATAAGGGGGAGATATCCCATAGTCGCCACGCTTGGTAGGCGGGTTGGCGATCGCAGTTGGTTGGTTAAATACATCAAGCTACAAATTTCCAGTATTAGCTGACCTCGTATTGTGTAAACTTTCCATACAATGAGAGGTCAGCTTTTACTGGAAAATGTATAGCTTCATGTGTAGCTGCGCGTATCTTTGCGTGGTTGGCAAAATGTGGATCTCAAACAGTTGAGTTCTGCCTACTGTCTTCTATTGTAAAAGCTGGATCGAAAATAAGAAAAAAACATACTGTCAAACTCAGCTGTTTTCGTCCAGTGTTTGTACTGTAGATAAAACTCAATAAAACTTAATATTCATCGAGCAAATAAAGTAAAATTTACTTTTATAATTAGAAAAGTGAGTATTTCAATCCAGTAAATCAACGGTAACCCAAGAAAACCGGCCAAGAGCATGTCGGGCCATGCTCAGTATTATAGGGTTCCTTAAGTAGGTGTTACAAACAAATCAAATCGAATATTAATCATGGCTATTTTAGTTTTTGCAATAGACCACAGCATTGGCGACTCAGAGAGTGTTGTCAGTAGCCGCTAGATGGCGCTATACAGTGCCAAATGCAATAGACGGCACTTGACGGCAGCATTGGCGACTCAGAGTGTTGTTAGACGCCGCTAGATGGCGCCAAATTTAAGAAGTGTGTCGTCAACATAACACAAAGTTACTTTTTGTGATTTTTTCAAATAGAAAGTAGCTAAAGGAGCATTAGGAGGAGGATTATTATTAGGAGGATGTCTTCAAGGTTCTGGACTGGAAGGGGCTAGGCATTAACATAAACGGCGAGTACATCACTCACCTTCGGTTTGCCGACGACATAGTAGTCATGGCTGAGACCATGGAGGACCTCGGTACAATGCTCGATGACCTCAGTAGAGCTTCTGATAGAGTGGGTCTTAAAATGAATATGGACAAGACAAAGGTTATGTTGAATTCCCATATAGCACCCATTCCCGTAAACATCGGAGAATCTACACTCGAAGTTGTTGACGATTATGTATACCTAGGACAAACTGTCCAGCTAGGTAAGTCCAACTTCGAGAAAGAGATCAATCGTCGAATCCGACTCGGTTGGGCAGCGTTCGGGAAGCTACGCAATATCTTCTCGTCCAAAATACCGCAGTGTCTCAAGACGAAAGTCTTTGACCAGTGTGTGTTGCCAGTAATTACTTACGGTACTGAAACGTGGTCGCTCACAATGGGCCTCATAAGAAGGCTCAAAGTCACTCAAAGGGCAATGGAGAGGGCTATGCTCGGAGTGTCCCTGCGTGATCGAATCAGAAATGAGGAGATTCGCAGGAGAACGAAAGTAACCGACATAGCCCGAAGAATTGCCAAACTTAAGTGGCAGTGGGCGGGGCACATTGCTCGCAGAACGGATGGCCGATGGGGCAGTAAAGTTCTGGAGTGGCGACCGCGTACTGGAAGGCGCAGCGTGGGTAGGCCCCCCACAAGGTGGACCGACGACCTGGTGAAGGTCGCGGGAATCCGCTGGATGCGGAAGGCACAGGACCGGTCGTTGTGGCGATGTTTGGGGGAGGCCTATGTCCAGCAGTGGACGTCTTTCGGCTGAAATGATGATGATGAAAGGAGCATTATTTGCTATGATCATTTTTCTCTTAGGTCAATGACCTTTGAACTAGGACGTTTTAAGTATTTTTCAGTTTTCTCTCTATAAATCAAAAAATTATAATCACAATATGCTCGAAATAATTTTAAAAGAGAGTTTTTACAAAAGTCTATCAATTTGGAAGATTATAAGTTTCTACATTGCATAGTTTAGAAATGGCAGGGGGGGGGGGACACATTGCAAGCCACTTTGGCAGGCTATATTTCGCAGCTGGTACACCTGATAAAAAGTGATGTATAAAACATTACCTTCATTTTAGTAGACCTATTCAATGATACCCCAAACGAGGGGGTGCAGCGAAAAAAAAATTTTTATCCCCATTTCACATGTATGGGCGCCACCCCTAAAATACGTAACCATGATATTTTTATTCTTTTAAAATTGAGATCTATATCTATTCTAATTTTTAGCAAAATTTCATTTACTTATTTTTATAACTGTAGAAGTTATTAAGCTGTAAAGTATTAGGACAGACGGACAGACGGACAGACGGACAGACGGACGGACATGACGAAACTATAAGGGTTCCTTGTAGGACTACGGAACCCTAAAAAAGTGTCTATAGTGGATTTCCATTGCATCACTAATCAAAATAGTTAACATAAATATTTAAAAATAAAGGTTTGACATACAGGCTTCTAGACAAGGAATTTCTTTCCCGCATAATCTATATTTGCATCGACAGTTGTCTGCTCGAAGTTTGAAGGCTGTGTGTGAGTAATGGCACCCATGACATATGAACTACTTACGTGACAGTGTGGAATTTGAAGGGTTAAAACATTTGACATAGATTATAATAAAGGTATGATAGAGAAAAATCTGGTGAAAAACATTTAAAATAACATTTAGGAATCTGTGATTTAGGATAACATTTTTGTAGAAAAAGTTTGAATTCAATTATCTAGCAAATAACTGAAATTGAACTTAAGATATATACAAGCAATAAATTAATTAATTCATTTATTTCAGATAAATTATTCCATACGTTGTACAAGTATTTATAAAAGATTAAAATTGATAATAACATGTCAATTTTTTTTCAAATGTTTTAAATTAATAATTGAAAGCAATGTTACGGGGTTATATTTTTAATATTTTTTTAATACACCTACGCTGGTTTACAATTTACTAAAGTAATAAATAGAAGAAGAGAAACTCGTTAAACATAATAATTATACAAAACCAATTAATTTAATTATATATTTGCATACTTGCAAATTATATGCAAGAAAAACTAACGTAATGATCATTTTACGACATTACCATCATAAAACCATGTCAGATGAGCGATGACATCATAGAGTACTTGTTTCAATGATTTTATTGTGTTTTTATGGTCACAGAACTGACCATAAATGTACAATGTAGGATACAATTAGTTGACGACATATTTAGCATATGCTTCATGACGTGATGTCATTTGCAATTACATCGTATCATTTAAAAATAAATTACAATTCATAATTGCAACAATTATGGATTCAATTTTAATTTATGATGTCATTAAATTATTTTAATGAGTACGGTATTGATTAGCCTTGGTTTACATATCGTTGACGACAAGTAGGTACAACGGTATGTATGTCGTGTGAGCAGTTGGGTTGATGCAACGCTTTTTGGTTTATTGATAGAAAGCCTTTTTGATTCATTGCTTAGATTTAGAATAGATACTGTAAAATGTTACATTCTGCGATTTTATTGTAAAATGTGTTTTTTTTTAATGAAAGTTAATCTCATCTAACGTTTTTTTAGCTATGTGTATAGTTAGAAGCAACAATAGCTGCCTACCGACGTTTTTATCACAAACAATATCATCATCATCATTTCAGCCGAAAGACGTCCACTGCTGGACATAGGCCTTCCCCAAGAACAATATCAACCTGACTAAATCGACTAAATATGTGTCTATGTTTAGAAAAGATGGCCCTACTATCACAGTTCAACCATCCATTATTGACGGTATTGAAAAAAGCAGATATTTAGTTTTGTATTGTGGACTAAATTTTAGACAGAAACATTTATCCAAATAATTATTCAGATAAACAGTGTCAAAATAAGGCACGTTGTACAATCACAAATTTTTATGAAATAATGTGGAAGCGCAAGCTAAACTTATTGTGATCTTTAAAAAAAATTGCTTGCTATTACTATAGTGCATATTAAAGTATTCAATAAATGCATATTTATTATTTTACGACATGCGCAAGAGTAACTACCTATACTAATTTGCTAAGATCATTTGGCCCGGGATTTGACCTTGTTGGTCAAAACTATCATAGGTTTATTTGTTTATTGATTTACAATAAGCTGATTATACATTACTAGCTTTAATTACCATGTTTGGCTCTTCTTTGTATTTTATTACTAGACTATGCCCGCGGCTTCTCCCGTATTTGATTCGGTTTATCATAGAATAACGTTATCGTGCATCCCTCGGGAATTGTTTATTTTCCGGGGATAAAAAGTAACATATATGATAACGCAGGTTGTGGTCTATCTGTGTGCCAAGTTTAATCCAAATCCGTTCAACGGTTTACGCGTAATTGAGTAACAAACATCCAATCATCTAAAATCCAAACATAATCGTAAACTATTACAATTTTTTATATTAGTAGGATTATGAAATTATTCTTTTTCTAATCCTAACATAACATAACATCACGCCTGTATTTCCCCAAAGGGGTAGGCAGAGGTGTAATAGTACACCCACATTTTGCCAGTTATGTTATAGTCCCATGTAATAGGGGGCGAGCCTATTGCCATTGACCGGGCACAAATCCAGACTCCGGGCTGCTACTGAGAATGTCCTAATGAAAAAACCCAATAGCACTTTGCCCGACCCGGGAAATCCTTATAATATTATAAACGTGAAAATTTGTGACGTGTGGATGTTTGTTTAACGCAAAAACTACTGTATGGATTTTAATGAAATTTGGCATACAGATAGAACATAACCCGGATTAACATTTATGCTACTTTTCATTTCATTTCATTTATTTATTCATTAACAATTTCACTTGTGTCTGAATATTTCAGCAGGTACACGATAACAAAAATTATAATAATAACGGAAAAAATTTGATACAATATTACTACACATCATAAAATACAATAGGTACATAATCAAAAATACATGATTTCTTACTTAATGAAACGTCAATAACAATAAAATGCCAAATAAATTGAGATTCCAGATAATTACATCAATAAAACACACAACAATACAATTAACATGTCAATTAAATATAAACATTTGATGCAGATCTAGACATTAATTCATATATTCAAGTACTAATGAACAATACAACACAAAACTCATTACTACGTTTCAAAAATAAATAAGATTAAAATAATTCAACTAGGTATTAAGATGCATAGTCATGAATTCATCTACAGAGTAAAAACACTTTTTCAACAGGAAGACTTTCAGTTTTCTTTTAAATACATTAATTATATATAAATGTTGTTTTAATTCATTTGGCAAACAATTGAACAATTTAACCGCTTGATATTGAACACAATGCTTTACAATATTTAATCTGGGATTTATTTCATGCTTTAAATGTTTATTCCTTGTGTTTTCTCTTAGGTGTCTTTCGCTTTCCGTTTCATAATCATGTATGTGTTTAGCTAAACTTGTCAAAACTGTTAAAATATATAGGCTTGCTAGCGTTAATATTGAAAGTTTCTGAAAATATTCCCTACAGGATTCTCTTTGCGAAATGCGAACTATTGTTCTAATTGCCCTTTTTTGTAATATAAAAGCTCTATCAGAGTTATAATTATAGCTATTTCCCCATAGTTGAATACTATATCTTAATCTTGACTCCACCAATGCGTAGTAAACTGTTTTTAATGTATTTATGGTTACTTCATCTCGTAAGCTCCTTAGAGCGTAGCAAGCTGATGATATTGACCCGTCTATGGCTTTCAACTCATTTTTCCAGTTAAGCAACGAATTTATATTTACTCCCAAGAATTTTACTGTATCCACAAGATCAATTTTGTTTCCATTAAGGTTTACTTCCAAAGTTTCATTGCCACGTGATGTAGATTTAAATAACATTTTATCCCGGGAAGATGTGTTCATCACAAAAATTTAACCCATAAAGTCCACAAACCGATTAGCACAGCACTACGGGTAATGCCGGTACCATCGTGAATCATGACGTCACTCTCCCCTAACCAGACGCTTCCGGAACGAAATTGCATACTCGACAGGTGAACCGATTGTTACAAGTTACAATCGATTCTTGTTGTTCCTTGTTTTGTGTTGTTACAATAATTTGTGTTTTAGTTATGTAATTAATTTAAATGTTGGGGTGTTGGTCAACTAACTACTTAAATATAACAAAAATCTAAATGGTATATCAATGTAACATTTGTTTAGAGCCTACTGTACATCTTTTTATACGAGCAGCCTGTGGGTGTCATACACGCAGAGATCCTACAACGCTCTCCGCGTTCAATATAACAACGCGTTAAGGGTGCTGTTGCGGTTGCCCCGTTTTTGCAGCGCATCGGGAATGTTTGCCGGGGTGCGCGTGGACTGTTTTTATGCTACCATGCGCAAAAGGGCGACCTCGATAGCGGGCAGAGTGCGGGGCAGTAGCAACAGCCTCCTGGCCGGCGTCGCCGACAGGCTGGCCGGGCCGTTTCTAAAACATTGGCTGGCCTTACATGCACCTGTTTATCAGGCATGGGGCAGATAAATAAAACTTAATATGTACCAATCTATGTAATAATTTTATATATATTATTAAATATTAATATACAATTTAATTTAAAATTTAAAATAATTTAATTTTTTTTTTTTTTTTTTAATTCTTAACGGGCTTGCGTTTGACCGCCACCTCACCTGATGTTAAGCGATGGTGCGGTCGACGATGGTACACGCTTGCCCAGCAAAAACCTATTCACTCGAGTCTTGAAGACCACCAGATTATATTTCTCGGGAAACACTGACGCCGGCAAGGAATTCCACTCTTTGGCGGTACGCATGATAAAGCTATTAGCAAACCGGTTCGTGCGTAAGGGTGGAATATCTACCATATAACGGTGGCGCATCGCCGTGCGTCTGGTCGTCCGATAATGGAAAGGGCTTGGGGGAATTAAATTGTGCAATTCCAACGCACACTCGCCGAAATGCATTCGATAAAAAACCGATAGGCTAGCAACTCTGCGCCGATGCTCGAGACTTTGTAGTTTGGCGTCGACCAGCGCATCGTTGCCAACGAGCCTCTTGGCGCGCCTCTCAATCGACTCGAGAGCCGCCAGTTGATATTTAGCCGAACCATCACAGAGATGAGAGCAGTACTCCATACAGGACCGAACTTGTGCTTGGTACAAATTGAGCAGCTGTTCAGGTGTGAAGTACCGCCTCACCTTAGAGAGGATGCCCAGCTTTTTGGCAGCAAGTTGAGCCTTGGACTCTATGTATGAGCCGAAGTTTAGGGTGGATGTTAGTGACACGCCAAGAAGCTCAAGGTGGTCAGTTATCGGCACGGATGCATCACAGAAAGTTGGAGTAAGTTCAAATTGACTCCGTTTAGCAGAAAACAGGCACGCCTGGGTCTTAGCAGCATTGAACTTGACCAAGTTAGCATCACCCCATTCGGAGACAACTTTCAGGGTCAAGTTCAAGCGTTCAACCATGGCCTCTCTAAGAGACTGGATTTGCGTCCGACTCGCTCGTGCATTGGATGTGTAACTCTCAACAACGGTGCTGTCGTCTGCGTACCCAAAGGTGCCGGGTCTTAGCAGATCATTTATGTGGAGCAAAAACAAAGTTGCGGAGAGTACTGAGCCCTGAGGGACCCCGGCATTTATAGCCAATTGGTCGGACGTGCAGCCGTCAATGACAACTCGGATCGACCGATCCCTCAGGAAGTCTGAGATCCAATTACACAGATCAGTAGGCAGGCCGAATGAAGGAAGCTTGTTTATAAGGCTATCGTGCCAGACCCTGTCGAAGGCCTTCGAGATGTCAAGAGAAACGGCAATCGCTTCTCCGTGTTTCTCGATGGCCTCGCTCCAAATGTGGGAGGCATACGCAAGAAGATCTCCGGTAGACCGGTTTCGGCGGAAACCGTATTGTCGGTCACTCAGAAGGTCATTAGCTTCAAGGTATCCTAGGAGCTTGTTATTAAGTACTCGTTCCATACTCTTACAGAGTATGGACGTTACTGAGATGGGCCTGTAATTAGCAGGGTCAGCACGACTGCCCTTTTTGGGCACTGGTTGCACATTAGCCTGCTTCCAGGATTTCGGCACTTTACCAGTCACCATCGAGAGACGAAATAGGCGTGTCAGGATCGGAGACAATTCAGGCGCACAGGTTTTAAGGACTATGGCTGGTATACCGTCGGGGCCACTGGCTTTGTTCACGTCAAGATTGCGTAGCGTTTTACGGACCTCCTTCTGGTGGATGCGAATATCCGACATACAAGTCTCACATCCATTTTGTGGAGAAGGGGGTGTAGCGCCACCAGCATCGAGACGTGAAGAATCCGCGAAGAGAGAGGCAAACAAGTTTGCCTTCTCCTCAGCAGTGTGGGCCAGTGACCCATCAGGCTTCAGCAGTGGAGGTAGTGAGGGGCGACAGAAGTTCGATTCGACCGACTTCGCCAGGGACCAAAACGCCTTACTACCCGACGGGTAAGAAGCAAGTTTGTTACCTATTCGGCCTATGTGGTCAAATCGAGCTCTGCGCAAAGCCTTCTTACAGGACTTGGCAGCCTTGTTGAAAGCTCTCTTCTTCTCGCTTAAGTCCTTAGTTTTGCGGTTTCGAGCGTCGACCCACTCCAGGTATGCCGTGTGTTTCAGCGCCTCAGCGCTTCTACACTCGGCCCCAAACCATGGACGAGCTTCGCCAGACATTGTTACATCAGAAAATGGAATGTAATACTCCATCCCCTGACGCAACACGTCCGTTACGGCGCTTGCACAAACTGAAGGATCATCAGAAGAGAAGCAAGTCGGCTGCCAAGGATAAGATGCAAAAAACGACCGCATCTCATCCCAATCTGCTGCTTTGTACCGCCACACTCGCCGGATGCCTCTAGGGCTGGGATCGGGCGGAGAGTAGACGGATACAGATTTCACCAGACAGTGGTCAGAACTACCTAAGGGTGATGATACCGACAAGGAATACCGGTCTGGATCAGTTGTCAGCAGAAGGTCCAAACAGTTGGCTGTGTGCGACTCAACATCAGGCACCCTCGTTGCCCCTTGGACCAGCTGGGTGAGATTTAACGCTAAAGCCAGCTTTCGCGTCTCTCTCCCTGCGTGGTCAGTTATCTGGTATGGGAAAAGCCACTCCTGGTGGTGGGCATTGAAATCCCCCAGAATCACTAACTGGGCCGAAGGGTACCGTTGCTGGGCCGCATCCGCCGCCTCACTAAGGTACTGTGTGAGCCTGGTTGTCTCCTGATCTTCGCTATGTGAACGGTAGACGCAGGCATACAGAATTTTCTCCATGCCTGTGTCAACCAAAACCCAAAGTATGGAGAAACTGGGATCTTCAAGGTTTCGGAGACGCCGATAGCAGATGTCGTCCCGGGCGTACAGGCATACGCCCGCACGTGGTTTGAAGTTGTGCTCCAGGGTAAACCCTGGGTAGGAAAGGTACGACACGTCAGACGGACATCCGATCTGCGTCTCCGAGAGAAACAGGAGTGATGGTTTATCAGTCTCGAGGTGGTGGTGGACTGCAACGAGATTTGAGTGCAGACCTCGGATGTTGTGGAGGTGCACTTTGAGAGAGAGGGAGTGCAGCCGCTGTGAAACCATTTTTCTCTTGCTTCTCTTTATCATTATTTTTGTCGAGTGAAGGAAGGTGAGGGGATGGCAGTGAAGTGAGGTTCCACGCTGCTAACGTTCAGACACACACTGACAAGTCACAACATTGGGGGACTAAGCCGGAGACTGCGGGGACGCCCGAGCCCCCCCAGGAGTGTCCATCGGGCCCTCTCAACCGGTCGCCGACCGGCACGATGGCGCATCCCGGGATTTTTCGCTAGTTGGCGGGGCAGCCTTTCATGTGTGGCTAGCACACTAATTGGGCCCCCTACTACCTGCGGTCGGCCAGCGGTGCACCGTGCCTCGGATCCCGCTACCCTCCGCGATTAGCCTCCCGATGTGACAGTATCAGCGCGCGTCAGATTGGTCTGCTTGCAGTGAAACAACTATTTCGACCCATCCTCTCGAGTGGCTACACTGGGCATCGTACCGGAACACGACTGGGTCGCTTGGCGGCACGTCTTTGCCCGGTGGGTGGTCGCAAGCCGTCGGCTGAGGCCTACCACCAGTATGTCACCCGATTTGCACCACCCAGGGATCACGTGTAGGGATTCGGAAAAGGGGTACTCTCCTACGGACGTGGATGACTCGACCCCCAGAAACAGAATTAAACAATAACGTACTTTCAAAAATATTTAATTCAATTCAATTCAATTCATTTATTTGCCAGAATGTAGGAGTACATGTATGATCTTAAATTGAAATGGCCCATGTACATTCTACCATTATATGGTGTGCAAATATACATTAAGTTAGTTATTAAGCTATTCTAATTCCATGTCTTTGAAATTCGTTTAATTTTGTGTAATAATGATAAAATTATGTTGTTGTTAATATTATTGGTATTATTATAAATGCAATGACTGTAACTTGTAACTATGGGTGGATTTGCCTGAAATAAATAAATTTATTATTTATTATTATTATTTACGTCATCATATCTTCTTTTCTAAAATATCAACCCTTAGATAAATAAAATATTCTCTATTGTACAGTACACCAATAGGAATAAAACAATTAAGGCGCTAGCAGCCAAGTGGCGCCCCCATAAGTAAAAATATTACTCGCTGAATACCTACATCATTTACCGAAAATTCGTTTTTAATAATTGAAGTACAGGTACTGTAGTTTGATCAGAAGCTATTAACTCTGTCTCTGTAGTTCGCTGTAGTTATAGATAGAAAAAGTACAAAAAACGGCCGCTTTTAATAAAAATATTTATTTTTTTACTTATAAACTTTCTTCAAAAGAAGCATCATTTTTATAACTACGCACAAATATAAGGAATAACAATATAGTATCATCATAATTTGATAAAAAGGTTTTCTTTAATACCACATTTTTAAAACGAAAGGGAGTTAATATTGCATTGTCATCCAGTTCTGAGCTTTGTTAAAGTTTCAAGTCTCTAGCTCATCGGGAAGCTAGTTTAAAACACTAAGTGGTTTAAAATTAGTTGCAAAATTTGTACCAAACAGACAGACAAGACTAAAAGCGAATTAATAAAAACGTGGCAATAAAATAGGTCCATATTAAACTTGAATGGACTACATTTATAACAAAACAGTGTCTTGTAATTCTCAAATGAAACTAGTCAAACGTGACAAAACTGTTTAAGGTATTAAACTTGATTCTGTCACGATCGAAGTTCAATCCAACGATTAAGATGACTATCTATTGTGATCGTGTGACATCTTGGACCTACTTAAAGTAGGTACTCAGTTTCATGTTATGCAAATCATTGAAAATAAATCGATTATTATCATCTTGACATAAGTAACCACACGTAGTAGACGAAATTAGCTTGATCCCACTGTCCATCAATCATAATCATCAATAATATGCATACACATAAAGCTTATAGTGCCTTGGCACTTTGAATAATTATTAGAACTAGAAGTTATAGAAGTAAAGTTGTTGGGGCACGGTGAAATAGTTTTTATAGGGATTGAATGCTATTGTTTATCGACTTTTCTAGCTAATATCGATGTTGCAGCACTGCGATTGAATACTGGTTTGCTTAATGTCATCATCATTATCATCATCAGCCCATTACTGTCCCACTGCTGGCCTCTTCTCAGAATGAGAAGTTAAAGGCCTTAGTCCACCACGCTGGCCGAGAACGGGTTGGCGGACTACACACACCATCGAGAACTATCATATAATATATATGGATATCATATATAATGTATGGAGCACTTTCAGGTGTGCAGGTGTCCTCATGATGTTTTCCTTCACCGTTAAAGCAAGTGATAATGAAATTTTGATCCGCACATGAATTCGAAAAGTAAGTGGCTTAATGTACCGTTGACTGCATGACAGTGGTAACACTTCAATTCAAAAACAGCCCTTACTGCTTACGAAATAAAGATGCTAATGTCAAAGTGTTATCACCGACGTGCGGTCGACCGTACTATGTATCATTTAGGGCAAAAATGGATAAATGTAATTACATAGTACCCTTGAATATCGGTAAATGAAGGTTGAAAAGAAATGTGTGAACAAAACCAAAATAAAACAACAATGAACGAAATCCAAAATAAATAACATGTAATATTCGAAACTTCCTTTTGAATGTACGAAAACTGAACAGAACGCATTACAAACACGCCATTTTATTGAAATAATTATGGTAAATTATAATTATCGATAAGTATGCATTAATCGATAGTGGCATCACTAGGAAAGTGACAATTGTGCCTCGACAACTTTTAGCTCTAATTATTATGTTTCGGCACGCAAAAGTACTTCACCTTTTACGTATCCACTTACCCTGTCAAGGAACAAGACGTGATGTTTCTTTATCGCAACCTCTCACAGTAGATCACAATCCGTAGATGTCCAGTAACGAACTAGTTTATCTTGTCAAGTATTTTTTACGTCTACATGATATCGGTAATTCGGTTCACCCGCTGAATATTAACCAAGCTGCGTTGTGGGCGCTTGTAGCTTCGTCTGCAATAACATTGATGTAATTAAGACCTATTAGGTACTCACTTTGAGTCGTGGCTCGTGGCTAATTAGTAAACTCACAAAACGTTCGACCTGCCAGGTTAAGGGATGCGTCACGCTGGTATTTCATACAATGTGTTATTGAAATAACTGAAAACCTCTTAAGGGGTCATTGTACTCATCAGTATGAACAACATTTACTATTGGACCAACATTCATTTGCACATACATTTTGTCGATTGATGTGAACACAAATGTAGGGAACAGCAGATTTTTTTTACGATTTCTGGGTTAGCTTAATAGCAAAAGTTGTTTATACTGATGAGTACAATGACCCAAGAGATTTTCAGTTATTTCAATAACACGTTGTATAATAATAAATTATTCATATAAGCTTTTATATAAGGTCCTACATTATTAATCCGAAATATTTGAAGTGGTGAATCTACTCATCATAACAAACAACTTTTACTATGGGATCAACCCTGAAATCGCGAATAATATCAGTTGGTCCCTCCATTAATTGTGTTCACTTAAATCGATAAAATGTAGGAACCACTTGATTTTTTTTCACGATTTTAGTATAGGTCCCATAGTAAAAGTTGTTCATAATGATGAGAATAATTACCCCTTTTCGGGAAATAAACGATTCAAATTTATACATGTATAGATTCAATTTAACATTGATTAGAAAAAAATTAACATGATAATTAAATGGCATGCAACATAGCAAATAGGAATCCGTTTTTGATGTATAATTTGAACCTTGTCTCCTAAATTAGGCGAATAGCCTGTGTTTTAGCCTGAAAACAAGGAATTTAATTGCACCTAAAGTGACCACTTTTTTTATTAATATTAAACAATTAATTAAGTGATCACTCTTCATAAACTCTACATCTGCTGAATTCTGCTTGCATGGCGCAAGATTGGCGTCTGGCGCATTTACAGAAAATAAAACCGAATGTGATTTATTTTGTAACACCTATTTACATACTTTAACAGTCTCATTGGATATAGGTATCGCTAAAAATAAAAATGAAACTTCAGCATTTGAAATCTGTTTATTTCTTTAGACCTATCTTACTGGCCAGAGATAAAATTATTCCTGATCTACACACCAGGGAATAAAATTTGTTAAGGCGCCGTTTTTGCATTTTTTTCTATCTACAACTACAGCGAACTGTAATTTACAGAGTTAATAGTTTCTGATTAAATACAGTACCTGTACTTTAATTGTTAAAAACAAATTTTCGATAAATGATGTACTCAGCGAGTATATCATTCTTTTATAATAAAACAAAGTTTAACCGGATTATATCGCGTATATTATTTAAATTGGTTACGTTTCCTTCGTTCGATTCGTTGATTTCGTTCGTTCCCTTCGGGGAAATACAGGCGTGACGTTATGTTATGGTTATATTTGGTTAAAAACGATTTTAATTAATATTTTTTTTACGGTAGAATACAATATTTTTTTAGAAATATCTGTAAAGACGCTTGTCATCTTAGTCTACCTGCGACCACGAACGCTGCAAAGCTTTCGAAACGTCAGGAAAACCAATTTAAATAATATACGCGATATAATCCGGTTTTTGTTTTATTATAATGTGAAGTGATCGCGAAAACCTAAGAAATAATTATTATTTTACTGATAGGGGCGCCACTTAGCTCTTGGTAGCGCCTTAACAGTTTTATTTTCTTGAAAATCAGGCGTAAAAAAGCACCTTCATAAAGCTAGCGGTCAACGAGACCTTTTTTATCACCCTAATCAACTGTACCTGGTGTAGTACACACAAAAATACTGCAGCTAAATAATTTTAGCTGTAATTTTAATAATACAGTAATGGTGCGCGCACCCTTTATTAAATGCAAGTAACGATTCTTACATATACGGAGAGCAGGTGCGCAGGCGCATTCAATTAATATTTTCGCTGTACAGCGCTCGTGTAACGTGGACGGTTAAGTTTCGTCACTTGTGTGCATATTTTTGGTTGCAAGCTATAATCAATTTATTCTATTGTTAGTTCTATTTCAAGTATCAACAGATGATGATTTTTTCATCTTATTTCGTTTCGATTTCGATGATCAACTGTTTCTTTTAATTTTTTTATGGCAAAATGAACTAATGGCCCACTTGATGTTAAGCGGTTATCTTTGCCCATAACAAATGCAATACTACCTAGGTTATTGCCAAAATTATATCGCAAATCGCGTTTAAAAAACTGAGACCCAAAGATGGAAAGTCTCATATGATTCTAATTTCACCGGCACCCGTAACTTTCGCACCAGAACCACAGATAATGTAATAGTATACTAGCCAGAACACAGCAATCCAAGCTCCACTGTTTGGTGGCAGAAATAAGTACGGTGGTAGTACTTTTCCAGACCATCTTTCACGAGAAGTTCTACTACTACTAAACAAGGAGCTCTACTACTACTAAGCTTGGTGTAAGTCTATCTTCTGAGCATATGAGCTCATAATCACTGCGCTGTAGGAGGTAGGCAGTGCATTTCCCAAAACTAAATAAATTTGAACCCAGCCAAATCCATACCAAGTCTTACGATCTGGATCTAAATACCTATTATGTCCTGATGAACTGATATATTTATTTAGGCCCACCATATGTTATGTGGCAACCTCAGTCTATTGCAAAATTAATATACAACGTGTATCAGAAATGCGTGGTCATATTTGAAGAGCTTATTCAGGGTATGCTATCGATCAACTTTTACTATTGGACCAACCCTGAAATCGCGAAAAAAATATCAGCTGATCCTTACATTTTGTCGAGAGACATCGATGATTTAGTAAGGAACAGCTGATAATTTTTTCCCAATTTCAGGGTTGGTCCCATAGTAAAAGTTGTTCTAAGCTATGCCCTGAATGAGCTCTTAAAATATGACCACGCATTTCTGATACACGTTGTATTTTTTTTTCTACCTCTTTAGGTCACGCCCGTTCCGTTCAATATTGCATATTGCGTTGTATTGCGTTGCATTGCGTCCGACATTCAGAGGCAAAATGCAAAAATCTCATGTGATAATGTGTGGTATGGTAACCCAGTGTGGTGTAATGTGTGGGGTTGTGTGGAGTGTGGCATGTTTCATGGGCAAACATGATACAACTAGAACACAACAATGATGCTTGGCTGACAGGTATGACGATGCAACTTAGTCGAAATAACTTTTTCACGATAATTAAGATATTATCAACTTGACATAGCAACCGTATCTTAATCTTAATATTGTGTTTAATATCTCCGAGTACTAAAAACAATTAAACAATAAGGGTAATAAATATTTTTAATTACTACCCGGAATTTGGTTCTTCACATTTATATTGTATTAATTTTCATATTTGATTAAGGACGCATATAAAAATTAATTAATTCTGACAATAGTGTTAATTTTAATTTGATGTGAATAATTAAAAATGATGTATAAACGTATTATCATTAACATTTTAATAACGGGCTTATAATAATGTAATAATTCTTATTTCGTTGCCATTAAAATACTAAACATCTTTATTATACCATTTTATACGGTACAAGAGCTTGCATTCTGTTTGAAGTAAAAACTTATAATAACAACATTTCTTAGAAAACATTATTAGAAAAAAAAAATTGTCGTCAATTGTTTTGATTCACGTTGATAACTGAACTAATAACTGTATGGCAGCTGTCAGCGCCTTCCATCCATTATCTAACCCTTAACACATAAAACTGTTTCAAGCATTCTATTCACTTTACATTTTCCTACAAAATTAGAAAATAAAAGAATAAAATAATTCATGCCAGTGTGTGTAGGGGTGTGTATGTGGGATAAATATCGCAGAATTGTGCTAACCACCAGTATAGATTGATCTACACCTAACAAAGAGCTCAATCTAAGTTGTACGGCTTTATAAAATGTTATGGGATTTTTAAAAAATTGCGCAATTCTGAAAGCGTCTGATATTATTCTAACGAAAACTAATTATGAATTAACTTACCTTGTACCTTAAAGGTGTATTGAGTACGTTCGTTTTGTAATTACTCGTATAATGCATTTTATACGTTGCGGGTAATCCTAGTCATGCACTAGATATTGAAAAAAAAATGTTTTAAAAATAATTCAAGGAACATGCCAATAATTATGATTATGATACAGAATATAATGTGGAATAACTAATAGGCTATTCTTTTTAAATATTGTGCATTTAGGATAGTTTCTTACTTGATTACCACGAGCATCGATCAATTTTTTTTTTATAGTATAGTATGGCGAAACGAGCTAAAGGCCCACCTGATGTTAAGCGGTTACCTTTGCCCATGACAACTTCAATACCACCTAGGCGGTTGCCTAAATGGTACCGCCAGTCGGTTCGCCAAACTGAGACATGAACATGGAAAGTCTCATGTGATTGTAATTTCACCGACACCGAAAGACAGCAATGCAAGCATCACTGGTGGTAGTACTTCCCCGGACGAGCTCTTTCATCATTACTCATCACTAATAATACTACTAACTACTAATAATACTAATTCATCGAAGGCCACGAGTGTTCAATTCAAAATCTATACAACAACGTATAACTGAAAACCTCTGAAGGGCTCATTGTAATTATCATTATGAACAACTACTACTTTTACTATGGGACCAAACCTATAATCGCGAAAAAACTATCTGCTGCTCCCACAGACTAGTTTCGGGCTTGGCAAGTCTGACCCAAGAGATTACTCTTACATACTATACCATCGACACGAAGAAGAAGAAGTAAGCCTCTAGACGCCGATTAGTTGGATACCCCAGTCACCACGCATTTGCAGTACCACTGCATAGCATACGCCCCGCCGCCAATCAGGACGTCAGTCCGTCAGACCGAGCGGCACCAATCATACGGAATCATACCACCGAACCACAGACCGAACTTTTGAGCCGAACAATAATAACGCGCAGTCCACCCCCCGGTCCCCGCAAACATTTCATTTTAGTTTATGCGGCCTCTTAAGGTTTACTAGTCTGTGGCTGCCCCTTACGTTTATTGTTCGCATACCTACTCATAACTCGATAAAATGTAGGCAACAGCAGATTTTATTATTCGCGATTACTGGATTTCCCATAGCAAAAGAATACAATACTATACAATGAGCCTTTATGAGGTTTTCAGTTATTTAAATTACACGTCGAATAACGTGAAGATATCAGAATTGCGTGGTAATATTTGAAGAACTTATTCAGAGAGTGCTATCGAACAACTTTTGAATTTCAACCTTGAAATCGCGAAAAATAAATCAAATATTCTATACATTTTGTAGAGCAAAAACCAGCTGTTTTTTTTGCGATTTCAGGGTTGATCCCATAATAAAAGTAGGTATATGCTATGCCTTGAATGAGCTCTCCAAGTATAACCACGTATTTCTGATACCTACACGTAAATTATATTTAAAATCCACTCAAACCTATCGGAGTCTATAATCTTCCCCTCTTCATTTGCAGAAATTACCCAGTTCCAATACTAAATCGCTTCCCCAACTGTCTCAAGAATGTCTCCGAAAATCCAAACCCGTGAAAAAAATTATGTTTGAACATTTAGTAGCCTACAATAAAATTATTCAAAAACACGGCTCCCTAAACTATCACTTAATAATTTACAACCAAAACGAAAGCATTCTAAAAATCCGAAACATGCGCACGGAATCGAAAAACAAACATTTTGATATTCAGAATATCTTGACTCTAAATAAAGTGCTGATAACTTAACAAATGACTTATGTTTCTGGAATTTAAAGTACTGCACCAATGCAAAAATGATACAAACCTTAGTGATCCAATAATAGGGGTGAAAATTGATTGTTTTCGAAAAAGCCTTTACACAGTGACATGGATTTAAAAGTGAGAGTTATCACAGGGTCCCATTTGAGGCGCACGCGCGGTCCCTTGCACTAAAAATAAATAAAAAAGGATCACTTATGAAGCTCGTAAAAATAATGCCGTCTGACCATTACAATGGTTGATGGACGGACTCCCGTACTAGCATAGTGATAAGGCATAGTGGTCAGCGGTGGATGAAGAATGTAAGCTTCATAAAATAAAGTACAATGGTATTTACAAACTCACAGGGTAGGTGGGTGAGGCGAACTCAGGGTGAGTGAGGCTATTACTTATTTATTTATTTATCTTAAGAAAACAAACAGCTTTTAAATCTCTTACAAATAGATTTCAATAAAAACAAAACATAAGCCTAAAACTTAAGCTTAACTTAAATTTAAGCTTAAAGGTTTATATATACACGCGCATATAAACACAAGAATTCCCTTCAGTCCTATAACGTAAGTAAAAACTGAAGATCATAAGTCACGAAATAAATAAAATTAGAACCACGTCAGAAATTAAATGATGTAAAAAATGTACACACATACGTAGGTAATAGAATGTGTATAAAATATTGTAAAATGAATGCGTCTCTTACCGCCATCTTGGATCGTGGTTCCATTGCAAGCGGGCGGAAATTAGCGGGAAACGTCAGTATAATTAATGCTAATAGGTTGTTTTGTCTATGGACGTTTAATTAATTCCATCTATTTATCAAATAAACACATGTTTGTGAGAGTTGTATTAAGTTGAACTTCGCTTTAAATAAATATGAATATGAATCATGTAACTATTCGACATATACTTAAATAAATATAATCCAAAAATCAGATTAAGCCTAATGGGACACCTATTTTTTATTAAAGGGCTGGTCGTAATAAAATTATCGAAAAGATCACACGATAAAAGAAATGAAAAAAACCCAGACCTATTAAGCTTTACCGGCTATAGTAAATTTTATTGAAGAATTGCCTCAGCATCAGCATTAAAAAGTAAACTTTTTAAACTAGTTTGTTACAGTTACGTCCTTAAACAGTTGGTGTTAAATTATCATTACTCATTTGAAAATGGGTCGTCGAATTGTTATCGCTTGAAGTTATTCGTTATTATTGAAAAAATAAACATCAATGATCATCGGAATTAGAGGAAGTATATTGTATTACCAATGCCAATGTATTGAACATTATTGTTGTTTGTTAATTACCACATACTCAAGTATAATTATTATGTCATCACTGTACATCGCTTTGATAATTTAACCAAAAATTTATTACAATGACAACCAAAACCATGAACTTCATGAATGAATGAGAAAAAAAAATCTCAAGCTAACCTTTGGTTAGAGTTCTAATTTCAGCTTCGCTAAATCATCTTAGATGATAACCTCTGAACGTAAAGTGAAGTTGTCAAAAGTTGTCCAAGGTGGCTAAATAGAAAATTCAATAAATTAATTGTTTATTCTGCAATACCACATCATAGTATCACAGAAATTGATTTAAAACATCAATTCAAATCTCATCAACTAAATCGCCCCCACTTGAACCACATACGTTGTCCGGTAATTTGACGGACAAGATGCAACATTAACAGATAAGCAGAAATAAAATAAAAGAAACACTCCTCGGGTAATTTGCTAGCTAATGGTAAACCTTATCTGTCTAATTAAAATGCGATTTGGCACAGACTACATGAACATCGACTTACGTGATTGTCACAATGCTTCTGATCGCAATCAGTTGATTATTGTTCTTCTGTGCTATGGTAAATTGTGTTCGAAATTGTGATTAGTGTCAAGAGTGCACATAATAACAGCTGTTTGTAATTAAATACAATAACAATAACGCTGCACATTTGTTTTGTTTATTTACTGTAATTAGGTTTTTATTGTCAGTCTTGACTCTTAACGTTAACTAACATTGAAGTTGGTAAGTGTGACGAGAATCCCAGGTGATGAAAAATTATGAATTGAAACAGATTTAAAATTTCAAATTCGGTCACTAGTTTCGCCTCGGGATTTTTCAGTATTGCAATTCAATATTTAGTATTCATGTTACAGTCAAAACTCATTCCTGTTAAAACTATTTTTGACTGAATAATATCGGTCTATGTCCAGCAGTGGACGTCTTTCGGCTGAAACGATGATGATGATGATGATGAATATTGGTCGAAATCGGTTACGTATGATTATGACCAAGAGTGTTAATCAAAACCACTTGTGAACTCCAGGCTACACCTTGACCCTAAGCATACAAATGTTTCTTAGTTTGTTCCGCCAGAAGACTTGCTTTGTCGCCCCTTCTCTTCACGCTCCACTGTTTTAAATAACACTCTAGGAGTGGGATTAAATTCAAACCACGTACAGTCAGGGTGCGCTGAATCTGTTTAACACATTATTTCGACCTATACACAAGGTACACACGGCTACACATCAAGCTGTACATTTCCAGTATAAGCTGACCTCGCATTTTATAGGTTTTCCTTACAACGCGAGGTCAGCCTATACTGGTTTTGTTCAGCTTGATGTGTAGCCGTGTGTACAACCTTAAGGTCAAATTCAATTTTTTATGAGTTTTTAGACCGATACAATTAGTCAAAACTACTTTTGACCGAAATTTCAGTCTAAACTAGTTTTGAGCAACCTCCTTACTCAAAACTAGTTTTGAATGTTTTTATCAGTAAGAATTAGTTTTGACCGGAAAAGAGTTTTGACTGTGACATCTATACAATTTGTACACTATATTTGTTGAATCATCAAAGTTATATTTGCGCTAATTGTCCACTTAATACAATCCCTTATTTGTCTTTTGTGTCACTCACAGCAAGGTGGTCTCCTGAATTACAAATCGCAGGAAATACCCAGTTGAAACTTTCAGACTTTTTGCTTCCATTATTTGTGTTTCTACATTTAATTTAGTTTTTATGTTAAGTATACGTGTAAATGTATTAAAATAAATAGCTATTTAAAACAACAATGCCCTATAAATAATTATTATGTTTAGTCAATTTTGAGACAGGGTTTTTACTAGGTAATATATCTACCCTGTCTAATGACTGTAAATAATGAGGTTTTTTACTAGTTTTCATATGGTCTTGTCGTCATCATTATCATCATCATCATCATTTCAGCCGAAAGACGTCCATTGCTGGACATAGGCCTCCCCCAAGCATCGCCACAACGATGTCCTGCGCTTTCCGCATCCAGCGGATTCCCGAGACCTTCACCAGGTCGTCGGTCCACCTTTTGGTGGCCTAACCACGCTGCGCCTTCCAGTACGCGGTCGCCACTCCAGAACTTTACTGCCCCATCTTGGTCTTGTCGTATCTATAATATATTATTTACCAGATGTACCTACATTTTGATGTAGTAGTGTATATAATTATTATAACATGAATGTTCATGTTACATGTTAGTTGATTTACATGTTAGTCCTAAGTTTTAATAATGTTAATAGTGTACATTAAAGAATATTCTATTTATTTATCTATCTCATAACCATGACGGCTGGGGTTGCCGAAGACACATTCGTCGTATATAGCTAAAAAAAATCCTTACATTTGTGCAGCAGTTCCTTACATTTGTGTTTACATAAATCGACAAAATGTAGAGTAGGGAGCAACTGTTTTTTTTTTGCTATTTAAGGGTTGGTCCAGTAGTAAAAGTTGTGTCACCCGATAGTGACCGAAAGTCCGCTACTTTTGAGGAAACCAATTCGATGCAGCAACGGCTGCTAGGACATAGGAACTGCGGGGTCCCCCTGCAATGCCCCAGCGAGGTTCGAGCCCCCCCCTTGGGGGGCGCCCGCTTGCGCGCGGTATTGATGCCGCGCGCATCTAGTTTGTAAGTATGTAGGGAAAAAACCTTCGGCGAATGGAGTCCCACATGGGACTCTCCGCCAACTAAGTCCGGTTAAGCAGAAATGGGACTTCGGTCCCACCTGCGAGAGCCCATTCGAAAAAAAAAAAAAAAAAAAAAAAAGGAAAAGTTGTTCATACTGATGAGTAAAATGACCCCTTTAGACGTTTTCAGTTATTTCAATAACACGTGTCGAACATGAAAATCGACATAAAAGTCACGACTGTGGCTAAAAATAGTTATAAGGTAATATAGAGCCGATGACGATTCGTCGGTCCAATAATTCGATATTATTTTAATTGCCGTGCCTACTTCTCCGCCAAATAGTGATGCTTGCATTGCTGTGTTTCGGTCTGAAGGGTACGGGTGCCGGTGAAATTACAATCACACGAGACTTTCCATCTTCATGTCTCAGTTTGGCGAACCACTTGCGGTACCATTTAGGTAACAGCCTAGGTGGTGTTGCAGTTGTTATGGGCAAAGGTAACCGCTTAACATCAGGTGGGCCTTTAGCTCATTTCGCAATACTATACTATAAAAAAAAAAAACTGATTTGACTCCACAACGTGTATAAGAAATGCGTGGTCATATTTGAAGAGCTCATTCAGGGGATGCTATCGAACAACTTTTACAATGGGACCAACCCTGAAATCGTGAAAAAAAATCAGCTGGTCCTTACATTTTGTCGAGCGACATCGATGATTTTCGCGATTTCAGGGCTGGTCCCATAGTAAATGTTGTTCTATGCTATGCCCTGAATGAGCTCTTAAAATATGACCACGCATTTCTGATAAACGTTGTATATGCAAATTAATCTGTATGTAAGTAAGTACGTGTTAACTAAATCTATGAAAGATCTGTTCATATTATTACTGTAGATCCCTTATTTATTACCCTTCAATGTTCATGAATCGCCATTTGTTGGACCAAACAAAAAAACCTACCTAATAAGCATGATTACGAAAGTGACCCTAAAAACTTTCAACCCTTCCTAATTTGTGTACGGAACCCACAATAAGAATCAATTTGTGGCACCTCACTAAACGCATGGCCGTCGAATTACAGGCTTTTGTGTCGTTACAACACTATTACGTCGGAATACATTAGATTTTATTTTTTATTAGATTAACTTATGCAGTATGGTGTTTGCAGACAGATGGTTTGAAACTGATGGTATGCGTGTAATATTTCAATAAAGTGTTCAGTAAAAAATAAGAAGGTAGGTACCAGTTACTTTTTAGGGTTCCGTACCCGAAGGGTGACAAACGGGACCCTATTACTCTCGCTACGCTGTCCGTCCGTCCGTCCGTCCGTCCGTCCGTCCGTCCGTCCGTCCGTCCGTCCGTCCGTCCGTCCGTCCGTCCGTCCGTCTGTCTGTCACAGGGCTGTATCTTATGAACGGTAATAGGTAACCGATTGAATTTTTCTCAGAATATGTGTTGCTATGAGTTGTATCACGACAAATACTACTACTACCATACAAGAAACCTCAAAAAACATGCATTTTTTTCAACGTTTTTGTTCCTGCTCTATCTTCAAAACGGTAATATATACCCGCGTCAAACTTGGTCAGATTATAGTGCATATCATGTAGTTTAGCAACAAATACTAAAAATAAGACAAACATAGACATATGTGGTGGTACCTGCGTAGGAAAGACATGCAAAAATTCATATTTCGCGCACTATGCGTTGATGTATTTTGATAAACTCTCGTAAATTAAATCAGTTTTAATGGGGTATCAGGTCATTGAGAGGTATGGAACCCTTACTGCGTGAGTCCGACTCGCACTTGGCCGGTTTTTTTACTTAATACTGGTATTCCAGTATAAAAAGGGCCTTATTAGTAGTACATGATTGAGCTTTTATTAGATTTATTATTAGCCCAGAATTATACCAAAAACTATTTCTTGTGCAATCGGTGACGGTGCTAGGGCGGTGCGAATGCTGCCACTGCACCGGGCGCCGTCATGAGGAAAATTCATCAAGATTCGTTAGACTGACGACGATCGTTTTGCGATCTTGTTGCCTGTGCGTTTTTGGCATACATTTAAAGCAACTATACTGTTACATTTATATTACTTAAATACATAGAATAGGTACAATAAAACCAAAGTATTATTAAAAAAAATTCGCGCTCGCTTCGCTCGCGCTGTTATGGCTGGCTTCTTTGTGTCCTCGTTGTTCATACACACACAGCTGCAAAAAGATCTACATCACTTTGCCAAATTAATAATAGTAATTGTTTTTTTTTATTGTTCACATAACATCTGCTAATACATTTTTGGTTTGTGAAATGAGAAGAACCAATCAAAAACTTTTCTTGAATTCGTGTTTTGATTTCGTGGAGTGTATACGTCTTTTTTAATAATAATAATATAATCTTTATTTCGGATTAAAGTATCCATATTGTGTTAGTAACATACATACATACATACATATTATCACGCCTGTTTCCCATTGGGGTAGGCAGAGACTATGGATTTCCACATGCTACGATCCTGACACACCTCTTTCGCTTCATCTACGTCCATTAACCTCGTCATGCATGCTCGTCGGTTTAGAGAACTCTTAACCTGGCATTTTTTTTTTTTTTTTTTTTGTGTTAGTAACGTAAAATAGCTTATTATCTAGTGTTAGTACCGATCACCCTCCTTATAAACTGCTTCACAATAGGAGAGCCGAAGCTCTCAGCTACAGTTTTCAGTATGCTGTTGCCACTATCCCTCACTCTCTTCAGCAGCGAAGCTGTTTTTTTGTACATAATCGCGTAAAAGCCGTCGGTATGGGCTTGCGCAAACATCTCCGACGCACTGCAGTAACGAGGCAGTCTCAATAACATCCTGAAAGCATTATTGTACTGGACGCGTAGGACATCCAGCGATCTTTTGGTGTGATTTACCCACAGATTGCCCGTGTACAGACTCTGGCAGTAAGCCTTGAAAAGTGTAATTTTTACTAGGTCTGTACACCAAGAAAATCTACGGGCCAACATATTACTTCGGACCGCTAGTGCCCTACGCTCCCTCTCAATGTCCACATCGTCCCTAAGGTCGTCGGCAAAAAAATTAAATATGACTATGCATTTCTCATACAAGTTGTATATTCGTACATATCTCCCAAGTCAGCCAGCTGTTCGCACATGCTATTTTAATTAAATGAAAGAAACAATAATTTAATTGCGTAGAATACAGGTAAAGTGAGTTGAAGGTGAATTTAATAAACATACTTTCAAAAACATCAACACAAACGAAAAAGCTTCACATATGAATCGAAAACACGAGACCAGTCAAAAAATACATATTTCATTTAACCCTTCTTCCGAAATGGCGACAGATAATTAGTTTACCATTAAGCCCCACGCTTTGGCTACCAAATGGGTTTTTTTCGCCAACCAAATTGCCGTGCGCTGAGCTATCCAAGTATTAAAACAACATTAGTTTATACTTACCGTAACAGTTGACGATTATGCTCCTGTGTGATCGAATTACGAAGTTTTGGGAATGATTATAGAGTCGTGCTTAAGACTGAAAGGTTGAGGACTTTAAGTTGTTATAAAATGGTCTTAGGGGTCCCGCATTTTGTTAACGACGGCTTTTATAACTGTGGCAATTTCTTCGTCATTTCGTTTTGCTAATGCAAGCGTAACGTTAACATGCATAGCATAAAGTAAGCTAAAGGCTAGTTCATCCAGTACTTATTAAGTTCTAGGGTCTATTCGAGCTTGACAGATATTAGATTAACCCGCGAAGACGCTGTACATTGCGTTTTTAATCTAAATATTTTTATGATTGTACTGACAGCTCTGAGCTACGTGCAGCGACTAAACACCCCATAGACGCCTCATAACAGGCGACCGATGTCTGCAACACATCTATAAAATTTCACTAATGTAGGTCGCCACTTGAAATCTTCAAATCAGTTTCGACCGCTTACATGAGCCGTCAAAACTGCCGCGTTAGTGTTTAGCCAATAGCCGCCTTGGTAGAGCCAATCGCCCTTATTGTACGCATTATATTCAACATTAGGCGTCTATTGGGCTGTATGGTCGTTGGCTACGTGCAAAGTTTTCGAATGTGGAGCAGCCATTATATTCATAGCACGAATTGCCACTCCGATCAATTATCGTTATGATCGTGATTTGATGTTTGTCTCTGTGTACTCTTGGTTATTAATCTGTGCTGTACTCCGCCGAATCGCATACAACTATGAACCGTAGTCTTTATCCTTATGGTGAAGCCTTTCGATCGGTATGATAAAGCTACAGGATGATTATTTTTCTCATGTAACGGGTTCGATTTCCGGTTCAACCATGTAATTATTTAAATATCTATGAATGCAGTTTAAATTGTTTTTAAATTCAAATAATGTCTTCTTTCAGTAAAATGTTCCATCTACAATATTCAAGGTATTTTCCCTCCATGTGGCATATCCGTGGGACGCCCTGTATATGAGGATAATGTTTAACGTGGCTACATTTTAGTCCACAATAATATAATTAAACTCAAATTATAATAAAACATAGTCGCGTATATTATTTGAATTGGTTTTCCTGACGTTTCGAAAGTTTTCAGCGTTCGTGGTCGCAGGAACTTAAACTCAAATTATTCAAGGGAATCATAGACACGAAGAAGAAGTCGAACGGCCAAAATTAATATCCTATCCACGATTTACTACTAGAGATAGAAATTTGACATAAGCGCCATACAACTTACGTCAAATTGCTATCTTTGGCCGTAAGACATTGCCTATGTATCCAATCTCTATTCTGAATTGTAAATTGTATATATATATAAATATTTATGATACCGATATCTGTGTTATATATTTGTGATATTTACTTATTTTTAGTTTATGGATCAACCCGTCAACCCGCCTGCGATTATGTCTTATCCCCCCGTTTTGGGGGAGGCCTATGTCCAGCAGTGGACGTCTTTCGGCTGAAATGATGATGATGATGAGTTTATAGATGGTTAAGGCCGTAAAATTGGCCTCATGTAACATAAAAGTAACTATAAAGTAAAGGTAGCTGGTAACTTGAAAGTTTTTAGAGGCATTTTCTGAACAAAATTTTCAAGCTTTATACCACTTTTATGTTACCTACGTAATTTAAAAAATGGTAACTTAAGTCACATAAAAGTAACTTAAAACCTGACCTCTCGTCAAACATTCTCAATTTTACGGAATTACGACGTAAATATAGGCGCGTACGCAGCTTCTAACTATACCTTAAACATTACATTAATTATATAATTTGTGTTTTCAAGTAACATATTAATATTTTCATTTAAATTAACCAGTACAATTTTTTTCGTCGACAAAAAACTGCACCTCTCCAAACAAATGAATGCACAAACACAAAAATGGCTGACTAGTGATAATTATGTAGCACAGATATCATAGACAATAGTCCAGCCAAGGTATCAAAGCAGATTGTACTGCTCAATTGATATTTTTTTTGGGAAAATTTTGGTAACATAAAATAAGTAACTTAAAAGCTTTAAATATGCGGACACGATGTAATTTCCCAAAATAATCATTGTTTCATTTATCAAAACGGTCATACCTATGTCATATTTTAGAAAAGGCGATAATCATTAAGATAAACTATAAATTTCAATTGAAATACAACGAAATGTCCAAATTCAATAATATTTGTGCAAGGGTGAAAATTTGGGACACTTTTATTTGTTCTAGAAAATGTTATGTTCCCACAATATTTTATTTAAAAAAATACAAAGAAAATGTTTTTTAGATGTTTGTGGCATTTCAACAACTAGATAAGAACTTCCTTAATGCAGGAAAATAATATGACTTTGGTGACTTATCGTTTTCATATTAAATAAATACCGGACGAAAAGCTATAGTGAAATAATCCCTTTTTAACGGCCTTACCCAGATATGGAGTAGTACGCCACGGACTACTCCCTCATGGGAGTAGTCCGTGGCGTGGCGTAAGATCATTCTTACGTCCTCTTTGTCCTTCCAAATGTTGTCTGGAATATATCGCTTTTAGCGATAAGACCACTAATGTACCCATAATTTATATATGTTGTTCCTGTTTACTGCTATTTTCATGGTGTTCAATAAAACATATTATATCTATCTATCTAAAAAAGGATCTAATTCTCCGCTCGCGCGCTCTCTTCAATCATTGCAAAATTAGACTTCTTCACTCCCTGTCGAAACAATACAATCATCACATAATACTCGATCACAAACCAATCCAATCTAGCCTTATCATAACAATGATCAGTCCACAGAAATATTATAATAACATCGTTATCAAAATATACCTCTGTTATTAGATTAATGGCTCCCAAAATTGCTTAATAATGTACAACCATGGTTACTATTGTTTGAAAGTTTGTTATAGCCTATTGGCTTTCGTAATACCACTTTATTGGAGCTATAAAAATAGTTTAGAGATTAGGTATTAACTTAGGGTTGCCAAGTTTTTTGATAAGAAATAAAGTAGGCATATTAAGGTCGAAGACCGAAAAAATATACAGTATTTTGTAGAAATAAACAGTATAATTATTTAATTTGATTTGAATATTCCTTAGCATATTTATTTTTATGATCTCGTGCAACTGTGATTCCAGTGATGATGAAAACAGTATTTTGTATAGGTAAGTAAGTAGGTCCTTAATATTTTTTGAACAGTATTATGAATCGAAATAACGTATAATACAATTTTTAACAGTATGCTGGCAACCCTAATAACCTAGCAATATGATTGGCTGTTTGAATATTGATGTATGATTTTTGAATCTTGTTATGGTGATGCGGCAATCGGGTAGGTATTCTGTATTCAAGGTGCCTACAAATTAGTTTGGTTTTTTATCGATATGTGTATAGAGAAAATTCTAATGAGTCTGTATCTGTAGGCATTGGAAGTATATTTTGAATAGAAGATCACTCTACTAAGGCCGGTGTTCGTTAACGTTAATTCTCTGATTAAACAGCCGAAAACTCAAAAAATGTACTGGAAATAAGGGTAAACGGTCGATTAACTACATAATTATCGTTGGTGAAATCAAGCATTAATAGGTTACCAAGCGCTGTTACTGGAAGCTCGAAGAAAACGATGCATTGATTTACGGCCAAAGTTAATATCCGATCTATCCACGATTTGCCCTACTAGAAACAGAAATTTGACATAAGCTCCATACAAAATGTGTCAAATTTCTACCTCTAGTAGGGTAAATCGTGGATAGATAGGATATTAATTTTGGTCGTTAATAATATACGATTATATTTTAATTGCCAGCTAAATTTATGGGTAGGTTGTGCTCATTATTCTGCACAATTTTTAGACGGGACCAACTCTTACATCGTGAAAAAACAACTGTTCCTTAAATAAACACGTTCAAAAGTTTTTTTTTTGATAATTTCACGAGTTAAAGTGGTGTTTGATATACATAATATATTTAATTTATTTTAATTAATGCAGATGACATAGTAGGATCTGTAAGTAATAAACAGTTTGTACCATAATGTAAAATAAAGTTTATTTATTTGTTTATGCGATCAGCTAGTAAAATTCAAACGAAAACAGATGAAAAACTGAACGCGGTGTAGAAATGTTACCAACATATTTATTATTTAATCTGCAGTGTGGTCACGCGCCAAGCGATATAAGTTTTAAACTATTTTATGTATTTCATAAATTCCGATGGCAATTAACATGAAAAAGAAATACCTAACTGGCAACTTTAATAATAAATTATAAAATGTAAAAACCACAAATAAATATGAGGCAAAAATACAACACATTTTACACTTTCTACACAAAGTGCTGAGTGCATTTGAATAAGTAGCCGATGTTTTGTGCACGATTTTTCTTATTTATGCTGTCTAACGGCCAAAATTAATATCCAATCTATCCACGACTTGCCCTACTGGAGATAGGAATTTGACATAAGCTCCATACAAAATATGTCAAATTCCTATCTCTAGTAGGGTAAATCGTAGATAGATTGGATATTAATTTTGGCCGTAAGAATATAGTAACGATATGTCTATAGATTTTAAGTTATTGGGGGGACGAAAGTGGCCCAAAATGTTTCGTGTAATATAACCTAAGACTGGTGGGACGCCCATTTTTGCAGCCTATCGTAGTCCACTTCTGGAAATAGGCCTCTCCGAAGTTGCAGAGGGCTTATGATGTGCAACGGAACCTACCCAACGACTGACTATAGCTAGCGCAACAACCTTCTTGGAATCCACGTGGATATTACTCGTATGAAGCCACGAACTCAACCAACTGTAATCGCGAGTAATTCCTCAACACGTAACAACCTCATTTGATCGGGAACTCACAAAATAAGTCATTACTGTTGACCGTACACCAGGATTATATTATGTCTATGTTAATGGCCTCCAAGCACGGATATAGCGAGTGCTAGGGCAATAACAATTTAATATTTATAGACATGTTACATGGCTGTGGACAAGATATTTCCTACTTGTGAAAAGGGAAACAATAAAGTTGATGAACGATTGTTTGTTATGTAGAGTAGGGTACGTTATTAGCGGTTTAATATTATAGAACCTTATACAGTTTTAAAGACACAGTAAATAAACATAGAACTTACTACCTACTGGTAGGTAGGTACATGAAAAAAAAATGAAGAAAAATATACAACATGTTGATCTGCATTCGTGCCATATTTAAAGTGGTGACTATACCACTGATACTGAACACGAATCAATAAAAAAATCAATACCAAAAAAAATATTTGTATTTAAATACCTATTTCATGGTTTTCTATTTTCATGGTGTACAATAAAGTATATTCTATCTATCTATCTATCTATCTATTTTTAAACAAACAAATTCCCTCCGTATGTCGCGTGCGACACAAAAACGATGCGTGAGAAACCACCAAAACAATTTTTAGGTATTTCCATCCATTGACAATGCAATGCAACCAATAATTTATTTTCAGAGTTGTTTGGGATTTATTCTCAAACCCTCGCTATGTTTCTAAGTGAATATTTGGGTATTAAATAAACATAGAATAGAATTTTTCAAGTATTTTTAGATGACTCAGCAGTATTTATCATTTGCTCTAGAAATATGGCACAGATCAACACCTTGTATAAGTGCCAACAAAAAGTTATCTTGAGCATTTTTATTATTACGACGGCTTGTGACTTGTGAATAATGTCTATCTTTTGTCAATCATAAAATTGCATAAGTTTTTATTCTATCGCTTATCTAACCATTTACACACATGTTATTATCATGCCTGTTTCCCATTGGGGTAGGCAGATACTATAGATTTCCAACTGCTACGATCCTGACACACCTCTTTCGCTTCGTCTACGTTTATTAACATCGGCATGCATGCTCATGGGCTTAGAGTTTCTTAACCTGGCCTTTTTTGAGAACTTCCGTAATTTGGTTGCAGTACGTTCACCGAGGTCGTTTTCCTCCAACTCTTCCATCCACTCTCGCTTCGTGTACTTGTTTAGTTAATAACCTATCGTCTATCCCACAGAAATAGAGTCTATCTTCTCTACGTGACCAAACCATCTTCATCGTCTATCCTTTTGTTTAAGTTAATCTAGATCTACTTACGTAGTCGATATTAATAACTTTCTCATGTAGAGACTTTATGCTTTTTACTGCTGTGTGTCTAATAACTATAAATTTTTAACTTATATTATTAAGCTATTTTACTTCGACATTTACTGCCTCCGTGGGTCGATATTGTTTTGCTTTCATTTATTATTTATCGGTTTGCTGTAAATTTTAATAAAGTTCTCTATAATTATTATTGATTAAGTACAAGGATCTTGTATTAAATTCCTAGACTTAGTGATAAATATTGTTTTACGTACGCCATAGAGAAATTGAATGACTATCTTTTTTCTGATGCACAATTCCCATGTTTGTTGGTTAGGAAGTGATCCGATACTTCGACTTCAATGTCGAATCACTTACATTATTAAATTTATGTTTCTTTTGCTAGAAAATTTTCCAATGTCATCCGAAATCTGGTGGTCTACTCGCGTTTGACGAATGACAAACGAAGTACTAACTATTATTCCGACTGATACCTACACAATAAAGATAGGCGCAAAAAAAGACATAATAAAGATTCATAGTCGTATGAAATTGACCGGAGAACAGAGAAACAAACGTCAGAACACAAATCATCGCAGTCGTATATGGCAACGATAATTGGACCGGAGTAGCAAATTGTGTGATGAATGGTACCTACAGTCTAACAAAGCAATTAGTATCCAGGGTCTCCAGATATAAATGTAGTTTTCTCAGAAGATTATGGATGTTTTCGAGTAAAATAACATTTTAACATAGTTAAACTATATTTATACAAAACCCTAATCAAATCGTTCTATAATAATTTCCTGAGAAATCTTCATCTATATCTAGCGACCCCGGATACTAATTGCTTTGTCAGACTGAACTATCAGCAAACTTTCCGGTGTACCACCACTAAGGCTAAAATCGATTGCGCTCAGTGTTCGACAGCAGCCGTAGGTACGTGTAATGTAGCAGGATTCGTTCAAGGGACTTTGTCGACAAAATGTATCACCAGGAAGGATCGTAACTGTACCTATGATTAGTCGAATGTCGTCAAACGCGAGTACATCCCCAGGTCTCTTTTAAAATGAAAACATGGACCCTACACGTATAAAGGCTCCGTAGAAATATTTTAAACAAAATTACAGAAAAGGCCACTAGAGTTAATGACCTCGTGAATACGTCTTATTTCCCATCCGAAATCATCTTTCCCAAATAATGTCATTAAATCTAAAGCAAACGTTGTGCTAATGTTGATACAATTATAATGACGTGTATTATAAAGTTATTTAGCGAGCAATTAACTTGAAATTATATACACATTACGGGGGAATACGTAGGTACTTACTTCTTGGGGCACTTGAACCGCATCCGGCGCAGGCGCAACAAAAAGTGTGCCTATCTAGTGCGTACGCGCGTTACAAACCTCAAATGATTTCTTTCACTACTTTCAATGTAAAATGTGTTTGTATTGCTAGTCGTTTCGTTTGTGATTGTACGCAGCGGACCTCAACAATTTATACGCAATTTAGCAATAGCAAGTTTTAATGAGGTTCTGAATTCAATTCCAACAGAATTCATTGAAGAACATGGTTAGTCTTGTGTGAAAATTAGAAATTATATTGCCTTTTGATAAGTGTAATGGCTATCTTAAATTATTGATAGTCTGAATAGGTCCTCAGTTAAAAAGCGTGCAACACTTTTTACCAACAAACTAAATTCGTGAAGATAGGGAGTTAAATTCGTATTGGTCACGAAATAAATCACCTGAATGATCTCCAGTACCTATTTATTCTCCATGCGATATTTCAAAGAAATCGATATTTCAACCGATTCGCTATAGTTAAAGCGCATCAAATGTGTCTCTAACTAAATCGCGTTCTATAAAATGATTAATGAAGAAAAAAATGTTGCAAATCTCTGTCTGGTACGTGGCTCGTGTCACCGCTGCGCGCGCGCCGCTCCATTTCACTCCGCTCAATGGACGACCATTCAAATTGCCCACAAACCGCCATCTTTGTTTTTTATATACCCTCGTTTTTCCGTTCTTTCAGTAATAGTTGATTAAACTCGAGTTCGATAAACTTAGTATAATCACTTCGCTTGATGTTCTCAATTTTTAATCATTAGGTGACTCTACATTTTGCGGGTGCATCGGAACACCCACAATATCCCATAAACTATGACTTTAAGAATACTTAACATAGTCATGATTCTATTTAGTTCCACTAAAGTACAGATATGTTACTTGCACTCGCAACTGAAGACTCGAAAACGTCATAATTAGGACGTTTTTTGTATTAATCCACGTCAAGTAAGGAGCCGAGCGTGACCTGTGGCAAAAAAAACTAAAATGCTGTCGTGTGTGTACAGAAAGGGTTCCTATTATGACGCGAAAGTAACTTGAAGTAACTTACTTACTTTGTACGAGTTTATGTGTGTTGTGCTGCCGCTGCGTACGGAACATTTTTCGTTGGTTTTGTTAGGGTATGGCATATCTATTGGTTCCACTCTAACCTCTTTTTATTATAACATAAAATTAATTTCAGCAATTCATTAGAACGGAACACATGGGCTTACTTAAAAAAAGATTCGTCTGGGTACGCCAATTTAGCGGACAAAGATGTTCATCAGAAACAATCCAGAACTGATTTGGGAATAATGAATTTATGAGTTAACAGATTTCCACCATTCGGTTGGATCCTCTGGGAGCGGAGCGGAAACAATGAGACGCCGATTGCCGCTATAATTTCATAGTCGATCCGTTAACAATATCTCAGGGATGATAAAAAAGTGATTTAGTATTATTAGGCGGCGATGCGGCGGAGATGCGAACGCGGAGAATCGATTTGGCGTCTCTGCGTGAAGTTTGTTTAGCGGAACGGTAGCGAGGCGGGCGCGCGGGACGCGGCTAGCATGCGCCCGCGCCGCGTCACGCCCGCCCCGGCCTCGCATTACAGCCTATACAAGCTTTATTGGACTACATTTAGTGACGCTTTAGTAAATAAACTATGAGTTTGTTTTTCATCGTCTTTTTAACGCTGTATCGCTTCAGCACCGCTGGCGACCGTTTTAACGGTCCCACAATTTAGACATGTAACGTTATTAGCACTTTCGTTGTTAAAGATAAACATCTGTAATGTAATTTGGAAAATGAAATTATCATGTTCGTAAATGACATTGAGGGGTTGAAAGTAAAGTAAATGAGGTGGCATTTCGTGTCTAAATTCACGTAGCGCGCGTTAACGACAGTAAAAATAACAATTATAAGGGTGGAGATCTCTATCTATGTAATCGTTTCAGACTAATTCCGGACGATAGCTTCCCGTTTATATTCTGTTTACACTTGTAACATGACGAGACTGCAATAAAAAACTAAATTATACACCAACATTGAATCTGGTTTTAAGCTATTGTAATTACAACGAACCCTTGATTTTAGATGTCATAGATAAGTACCGGTACATCCTGATTTATAATAAACGTAGGTAGGTAATTATGAACGGTTATTGTAATTATTTACTAAAATTGCATTAGCATTAGTATTTATTACTTAAACATAAATTAATTTTTTAAATTATTATATTTTCTAAGTTTTTGAGCAATTTGCAGCGCATTATATTTTCAAGGTTAATAATCAAAGCTACATGATTTTACATGCCGTTAACATTAATATCTGTAATAGAAAACGAATCTCCGGAAGAAGATAATAAAAATGTTCCCAAAATGTCTCATGATGACAATCTCGACTTCCGGACCACACCGACAGAGGTCTTCGCTCTGTTATTAAATGCCGACTCCGTGTTGACTCGCCGCCACGTGTCATCAACTTAGAAACCGCAAAATATAGACCAACATATTGCTGCTATCGATAAACCCTACAATAACAACATCCTCACAGATATAAGGATGAAAATGGACCAAACTATTATAACCAATAATAAATACGAAGCAATTATACTTCTAATTCACACCACAGACGAAAAAATCAACAAAGCTACAGGCGCCTTATCATTAGCAACTTCCGAAAAGGGACACATTTTTTTCCATCGTCTATCGGCTGAACCTCAAAAGGACAACAAACTGACAAATTGTACCAACAAACAATGCCAAAAGCAAAAAAAGAAGCTCCCTCGAAAATGAATTAGTGGTGCCAACAATGAAAAAGCTTTACGTAAGCGAGTAATTGCCTACTGCAACTCTTTTGTCGTACGAAATGACAATGAAGCATAATGATAAAGGATTGATTATTTGTCATTGTCCTTAATGCCACCTTTCAAATATTTTACTCGAAATTGAAACAGCAATTCATAATGAAAGCCTTGCTTAACAATTGCATGTGTAAGACGGTATGAATACAGGAAAGAAACCATTGGTTTCTGTAATTCCTTTTTTGTATTTGCGTCGAGCTTAATGCAGAGACATTGTGTGAGTTAAACAATCGAGGATGAAAAATCATGAGGCCAAGGCATCAAAATCCTTTTAAGCATTTCAATTTTCTTATCAGGGAGGACCAAGTCGAACGTCAGTCGTCAAGCAAAAACTCCGAAAATAAATTAGTTAATGTGCATAAAGTGGTCGAGCTCGTGACTGGATCGTCAATGAACCCGGAGCCGAGGCCACAATCCCATTTTTATCTCCGTGTCAATTCGCCTTTGTAAAATATTGATACTGATAAAGCAATAACGCTTAGTAACCAAGAATTTCCTGTTTGATACGTCAACACAAATCGCCGAATTCATTTGTATAATAGTAACTAAGTCCAAAACAAAATTGGTTTTGCTACCGATCCACGTTGAGATTTTTTTTACCGGTAGCGGTAACTACTCGAAATTGATTACCCACTTTAAAAAAATCAATCGAACGTTGTAATTGCTTTCTATCTTCCCAGAAATTCAATTTGTCAATTAAGACATTAAAAATTACTCTTGATATAGTCGAAAGACCAGCTCCGGTCGTGATCGTTGAAATCACGTTTGTTATTAATTGAATATTGCAAATAATCAATCGGCACCCACGAGCAATTACATCTGCGACGTTGGATACCGTCGGCCGCGGCGGGATGATATTATCGGCACGTATTAATTTATTGGCGAAATCAAATAGGGCTAATTTAAAATAGGAAAGGTGGGGAAGTAAGTTTGTAGCAGGCGGAGTTGCGGAGAGTGTTCGATGTGTAGGCTATTGGCCGGCGTACCGCAGGGGCGTGGTTTGGGCCCCATGTTTTATTTGAATTATGGATGAGGCATGCTGCGTTCGTTTCTTCAAACCAGTTGTGAGTGCCGCAGCCTCGCGCCCGCTCGCCTCTCCCCTTCTAATTAATTGATGTTTTCATTTAATTGCTTGTACTTTAATTACTCGGTCATATCAGGAATTGAGTGTTTTATTTTATTAGATTTAAGTGTTGCAGCAGGAGAGACTATCCGCTATCGCCCATCGTTCAACTGTGAGTGCAAAATATATACTTAAAACTTGCTCATTTCTAGTATTATCTCTAATTTTATTGTTTTATTTATTTCTACTGTTTGATTAGCTGTAAACTATAATGCAATTAGCGTTTTTAGATGTCGAATAGCTCACTTAAAAACTGTTTAATTTATATTTATTGCATCATATTGTATTATTACATTGGCAATTTAAGTTAATCAATTTAATTTGTTTTTAAATTAATTATATGTGTAGGAAGTTAATTGGTACAAAATAATGATTGATAAAATATCTGATAAACAGGTATATAGCGTAGCTGTACCTATATATTTTTTTAATTAAGATTATTTGCATGCCGTCGGAACTGATATTAGAAACGTTTTATAACAAATTTAATCGGAAATTTAAAAAAACAGGTATCAGAATGTAGGAAAGAAGGTCTATACCCACCCAGAAATGAGTCAATAAGGGCTGATGATGATGATGAAGATGATGATGATGATGTGAATAAAATAAGGATCGTGAAATTTATTTTGCTCCGTCATGCAAAAAAATATTTCCATTCTATTTAGACCCTTACCATAGTCTTCTTTATTCATATCTATATCGTAAAAATACACACAGATGTGCCTACATAAGTATTTTTTTTTTCTATGAACACGTGTATGTAGTTATTTATAATTCTTGTTTATCACAATCCCTTCCCACTATTACCAATATTATTTTTTTTTTTTTGGTACTCGTCTGAATTAATTATACTTAATTAAGTTGTTTTATAAACTGTGCTTTTATGCAAAAACTTTTATGGACACGGAATTTAATTATCTACATTATCATTTTTATTATAATTTATAAAAAAAAAAATGGAAAAATAATTATAATTTACCTACTACTTCACGTCTTCACCTCTTCTGTGTTCATTATAAAATTAAATAGATATTTCATATCATCTTCATAATCTTAGCCTGTCGCAGCCAATGGACTGAGGACTATCTCCGGCAGTGGCTGGAGATAGTCCTCTTCTCTAAATGCAACTTGGATCATAACAACGGGTCCTCCACTTATCCCCTTGATATTTTTTTTATTACCTACTGCATTGTACTGCACGTTATGTTCTGTCATGCCTAGGTGACAGATAGAGGTCTTGGAAGTTCAGGGGGTCAATGAAATAGGTACAGAGAGTATTACAACCGGTACTTAAAGCTTGCTTGCTTAATAACTTTACTATTACATTGAAATTATGTACAGGTGGCGCCATCTATCGACGGTTTTATGGCATTTAACTCAACCAGCATCTGCTTGGGGACCCTCAGGCCAGTGGCGTAGCTATACCGAAATGGGCCCTGTATCAAAATTTGTTGGGGGCCCCTTTTTACCTGACTGTGGCGATGCCCAAAGAGGGTATGTTTTATGCAAATGATTAATTTGTTCTAGTTGCTATAGACTAAAAACTACAATTACTTTCATTCATTACAGGCGTCTTATCAATAAGAATTTGGGATTGTGGAAAACGTCTGGGTCCCTGTATGTAACTCAGTTATCATTGATACGGCGGTAGCTACGCCCCTACCTGCCTCAGGCCTACCGCATATTGAAACTCACGCACGCACAGCACATGTCGTGGATGATTTGTAAAAAGTATAAATAAATACAAATAGGAATAATAGGTATATTCCGAGTGACCAAGGCTCATAGAGTTAGTAACCATATTTGCTTAAAAACGATGTCAGTAACATTCTAAACTGCAATTTAGTCACTTAACATAACATAACATCACGCCTGTATTTCCCCGAAGGGGTAAGGTAACTGGTGAAATGTGGGTGTGCTATACACCTCTGCAATTTAGTCACAACGTCTAAAAGTATTGTAGGTACCATTGCTTCAGGATTCCAGCAGAAATTCTGAAGCAAATTGAAGTGGGTAAGTATGTAGTAATTTATAATGGTATACCATGTCATGTAGCCATGTAGAAAGTAAAGCAATTTCATACCGCTCTTTGGTCCCACGTCACTCAATTCAGATGGGAAGAATTTGCGAACAAAAGACATAAACGCGCCATGTGCTACTCGGTTGGTGGGCTGTGCTGGGTTCAACATGCGGCGAGTTGCGACTGCCATGCATTGCAGTCCTCGTGACCCATACACTCAAGGAGAATTGCCTACCGTACACAGCGGAGTTTTTAGTGGGTGCGAGTCCCCCATAACCACACCGCACCGCCTCCCCGGGTGATGCCACGAGATGAAAAAAGGTTCATCATGCGGCAGGCCTCAAAGCGATTAAACCTTTGTTTTGTCAGAGGCTTACGCTACGTATAAACAAATTAACTAGTTATCTAGAATAGATTTCTATGAAAGTTATAATAACTAGTTTGAAGTAATTAATTTCTTCAATCAACAATTTTAATAACTCGATGTTGATCTGGGAACTTCAGAAAAACTAAGGCCCGTATTACAGAAGCTTCCTCAAGTACAGTTTAAACTCCAATCACCTGATCACTACTTAAGGATAGAATCGTTACTTGAGTATCGGTCTTATTCCAGAACGGTAATTATAAACTTTAAATATTTATTTATTTATTTCCACAAAAAAAAATACATACATTTAGCAGATACAGTGTAGAACATAAACCAGTTTAATTCAACAACATAACAGACGAATTTGACCTGAAATAGAATATAAATCTGTACTCAAGCGTAATCTGGACCACACTAGAGTGATTACAGATCAAATCTCAGCTGAAATTCCGAAACAGGTGACAGTATGAAATAAAACTAAACTCAGCTGAACTGTGATTAATAAATCTCTGCTTGAGGGACGTTCTAAAATCAAAGCTCAATTCAAAACTAGTTTTAAGCAGTGATCAACGCTTGAGTATTGTTCTGGAATACGGGCCTAAATGTACAATCTGTTTCACATGATACTAGCGCAAAGTTACTAAACTGTGGCATAGTTAGTTTTCAATGATACAAGTGAGCTAAGATTTGATTGCAGGACGGACGGCACTGGAGGCGTAATAAAGTCGAGAATATAATGAACATTGCTCACGCGCTTCATACGATGTTTTTCATCACACTTGCGAGGAAAAAAATCACTAAATGACATATTTTAGACAAATATTAAATTTATCATAAATGACACATGGATTTCTTTATTCGCACGCCGTGCCTGTGGTTGAGTTATGTAATAGCTATGCGCGCGCAGATGAAGGAAACCGGCAAACAGCCCAATACATATTAAAGATATTTAATTTTAATTTGAAGAATTTTAATAATAACACAATTTAATGTTAATTTATTTGTTGACAAAAATAAATAATTTGCTGAAATCAAATGTTTATTGAGGCCTATGTCCAGCAGTGGACGTCTTTCGGCTGAAATGAAATGTTTATTTATCATTTTTTAGGGTTCCGTATCCAAAGAGTGCAAACGGGACCTTATTACTCTCGCTACGCTGACGCGTCCGTCCGTCTGTCTGTCACAGGGCTGTATCTTTGTAACGGTTATAGATAACCAGTTGAAATTTTCACAGAATATGTGTTACTATGGTGCCTATCACGGTGAATACTAAAAATAAAAAAGTCTAAAACTTAAGGGGGTCCCCATACAAGAAACCTCGAAAAACATGCATGTTTTCAACGTTTTTGTTCCTATTCTATCATCAAAACGGTAATACATACCAGCGTAAAACTTAGTTTGATTATAGTGCATACTATGTAGTTTAGCAACAAATGCTAAAAACAGGACAAACATAGACATATGTGGTGGTACCTACGTAAGAAAAAGATTAAAAAAACACATTTCGGTTACGCCGTTGATGTCTTTTGATAAACTCTCGTAAATTAAATCAGTTTCTATGGGGTATCAGGTCGATGGGTGGTCCGGAACCCTTACTGCGTGAGTCCGACTCACACTTGACCGTTTTTTTTACTATTACAGTTTATTTATTAACAAGAATGTTTACATTTTTTTTTACATAAAAACTTTTGCTGAGATTTAAAAATAAACTGTAAAGTAGAAATCACTAGTGCGATAACGTAAAGTAAAAAGCATGCGTTCGTTATAAGCTGCATTATGAACCTAAAAGCATTGCACTTTACAAGTAAGTGTGTTGAAAAAATATTTATCTACACTCGTATCGTAAAATTCGAATTATGAACTCGAAAGTAATGACATAATGACATACTTTACGCACATGCACCTGTTATGAATTTAAAAAGTTTCATTACGATACAGTTTGCTGAACAAAACAATGCGGTAATTTAATTTTTTTTCCATAACCGCACACTTCAGCCTAACTAAGGAGTTTTTAATGCCACTTCGACCTAACCAAGGAGTTTTCAAACCTTTTTTTTAGCAGTCGTACAGTTTGGCACCAATGAGTACACAAAATTCAGGGTGGCGCCACTTGTCATACATTGAAAATTTTTATCGTTTAAAATTGCGTTTTTGGCAGAACTTTTGATTGTCATATTGCTTTTAATTATATTTAAGTGTTTACAGGCATATTTTTTGTATGATAAAACAGAGATTGACGGAATCCTGACAAGGATAGAAAATTAGTTCCGATTATAATGTTGTCGCCAGACTATATTTTATTATCTGTGTAGGCGCGCACCAGCGCGCGTGCGCGGCCGCGCGTCTGACCTACTGGATTTGGACATCGTTACTTGTAAATTTATTGTTATTGTTTACTTTATTATTATGGTTTTGTATGTCGAAAGTTTTATTCTGGGCAAAAATATCTGACTACAGCAGTGATACTGAACTGTGGAGAATATGACCCCGCCTGAATTTCTGGATGCAGCAACGTAAATGACGAACAATCTTTTACCAGAGAAATCAAGAAAAACAACGACAATGTTACCAAGATTTTGACTTTGGTATTTTATTTAAAATTGTACGAGTGTAGATAAAATAGTGTATGAAACTGACATAATTAGGTATTAAAACACTCGTGTGATACTATTAAAAACCTCGCCTACGGCTCGGTTTTTAAACTCACACTCGTGTTTTAATAACCCCTATTATGCAACAGTTTCATAAACTACTATAATTTCATGATTTTTTAGAAAAAAAAACTTTTTGTTTTTTTTTTTTTCAACTTATCTGGCAACCATTAAGAGCTTCATGGTGCACTCTCAGGCGTGCGCAGGATTACTCACATTGATGTTTTCGTTTACAGTTCAAGGAAGTGATAATTAAATTCTGATCCACACATGGGAGCGGATTTGCCCGTATTGTCCCAATAAAATAAAACAAACCCATATATATACCCCATTTCACAGCTACATAGTAAAGTACATGTTACTTTTGCTAAAACAATAAATCACTCATTGGTCATTGGTATTATCTCTATAGTAAATGCAAAGTGAACAGATAAATTATACAGTCAAGGTGTGTTTGGTAGTTGAGTTTATACAAGCGTGTTTCGACCGTATTGGGTTGCAAATATATTAATTTATTAGCTCGTTAGGTTTCCATGATGGACTGGGTTGCCAGCACAGTGGACAAATGGATCTAAATACTGCAAAAAGTTATCCATATTAAATACAAGATAACAATTTTGTTAGGCGTATCATAATAAATTGTATTCTTTTATTGATCACTTATTGACATTATCCGTTGGCTCCGTTGCACATGATTTGTTTTGTTCGGTGACAATTCAATTAAGTTTATTTTGTTTGATTACATTATTTCGTCTGGTTTTGTCAACGAAATGGTAACAAAATAGTTATGTTGGTCCTCATTAATTTTTCTAACGTGACTTTTGAAGTTAGACTTCTATGAATATTTTAAAAAGAAATACTTACCTTATTACCGACACTATAACAAAAAGGCCAATCATCGCCAACATGCAACCTTATTTCAATAAATTTATAGGTAACCTATAAAGTAAAATTTTTATTGCTATGCACAGTTTAAACTCATGTATAAATACGTAGTACCTACTTATCTGCTTTTAATATAAAATTAATAGGCTCGAATCGAACACGTAATAATGTAATATGTACTCCATTTAAAACTTGTACTAAGTAGGATACAAAACAACAATAGCTACATAACTGTTTTATTAGACTCAATTAATTTGTCTCCACCTATATGTCTATTTCTGTGGTCTCCACCATAAAAATCTAAATAATAAGGTTATATAAATGGTAAGGGCGCGTGAACTAGTCGCCGCGTGCAGATGTCTCGTAGGACACCAGTGCGCGAACCAGTTGCTTGATTGTCAGTGATGTTTTGGACGTGGAGTCACTAAAATTGTATTTTGCAGCATATCCTAACAGCGGTTTTTCTAAGCTTAATTTATTTTGCATTCAATCAATCAATCAATCAACTCAGCCTATCGCAGTCCACTGCTGGACATAGGCCTCTCCCAAGTTGCGCCACAACGCTCGGTCCTCTGCCTTCCGCATCCAGCCTTCCCCTCAGCCACGTTCTTAAGATCGTCGGTCCACCTGGCAGTGGGGCGCCCTACGCTACGTTTGCCGATTCGCGGTCTCCACTCAAGGACTCGTCTGCTCCAACGGCCATCGGTCCTTCGACAGACATGGCCAGCCCACTGCCACTTCAGCTTACTGATCCTACAAGCTATGTCGGTCACTCCGGTTCTTCTCCGGGTAATCTCGTTACGGATTTTATCCTTCAAAGAAACTCCAAGCATAGCTCGCTCCATAGCTCGCTGAGCGACTTTGAATTTGTGGACTAGCCCAACTGTCAGTGTCCACGTCTCGGCACCGTAAGTCATGACTGGCAGGACGCACTGGTTGAAGACCTTTGTCTTCAAACTATGCATTGGATGCTAGAAACATAGTGGGAGTAATTGCATACTGGAATCACGCACATACATGGCACCTGAAGGATATTTATTTTCGCGATTCTTACTGGACGATGCCACAACATGTGTACTGAGAGCAGTGAGCACGGTTTGAGGTGCATGTGTGCATGCGTGGGCGCTGGTTTATACACGGAGGAGCACAGTTTTGTTGGCTTCACAATGATTGTTCGCAGCACTTCGTCTAGAACTACATACTCTTCATTGTGGTGCTAAATGTAGATGTTTGACATTTATATGCTATTTTCAACTCCGTAAAGTATAATATTGAACTGAACTATTTCGGTACGATCATTGAAAACATACTAGAAATATAAAACATAATGTGCCTACTGCATTGGTAGTTCCAAGGTGGTCTAATACAGTAAAAGCGGCTTATCATGGACTTTATCTAGTTGTAAAAAACATTTGCGTACATCGGTGAACAGACCAGTCACTTTATACCACAGAAATAAATAGATAGAATGGTTGTAATCACAATTCTACTTGCGATTCATGCGTGGCAACTTTCGAACAAACTACGCCTCCCATATTGACGTCATTAATTTTTAAAAATTATCTTTAATCAAATGTACTTTACAGCTTTTGTTTCTCGATATTGAACTAAGTTTACGGGACTTGTCGCGCACAATTAAATCAAAATAAAACAAACATTTTGACTAACCTCGACGTTTCGGTCAAGTTGCATTGGCCGTGGTCACGAGCAGACATTTGAACTTGACCGAAACGTCGAGGTTAGTCAAAATGTTTGTTATATTTTGATTTAATTGTGCGCGACAAGTCCCGTAAACTTAGTTCAATATGAGTGAAAGTCGCGAAAGTTTAAAAACTTTGTTTCTGGAGTTAGAAACGGCACAATAAGGCATTTTTGCGGGTTTTTGTTACAGTATTTACAAGAAACAAGTCATAAGATGTACTGAGAAAGGCTTTGAAATGCCTTGCACTCTGGTGCAGTGTTGGCACGAGCACCCCGCCCACTTTTCCATTCCATCTATCTATTTCTGTGCTTTAAACGCACTCCGATCTTTATGCGCAACATTAAAGACTGTGCAAACCAAAAGCAAGTCAGTAGCAGCGCGGGGCATGAGCAGTGCGGCAGACGTAACACTAAAAAGCAGGTAGTTTTAAAGCATTTTGACGGCAGGCCCGCCATAGAACTACTTTCAGTATGACATATTGTGTCAATTATCAAACAATACAACTGCCCCGTAACCGCTTTGACGTAACACTGACGTGCCACTCTGTCCGTGTGGCCAGTTAGTATGGCGATCGTAGTGATACAACGCAACCGCACTTTGTCGCCAGCTGGTCTAGAGCAGGGCAGGAGTGGCGCAGTTCTCCAGCGGGTCCGCGCTAATATTTGGTGTGTTGTGTTTCATATCGTTCTTTGTATTACACTAATCTGCTTTTGTTATGTACGGGCCTTAATTGCTGTTGCCTTCAAGCGAACCAACACACTTCATGTTCACATCACTAGTAGCCTCGCCCACCCAACAAAAATATATTTTCACACAAAGACTTTAACTACCTTCCCATACTTTATACGACAACCTTTACGGGAGCGTGCGCTTGACAATAAACATAAAAGTATGACAATCAAACATTGCGACAAAACATGTTATAACACACTCCAATCAACACAAGCACTTATAAACTCGGACCAAAGTCCAAAAAGGACTCCAGACGAAAATATGTGACCAAGGCATGCAGCCTTACCTACCGAGATAACCCTAAAATGAGGACATAACAAAAACTATACGGGCGAAATTAAAAGCAGCGACGTACAAGCAACTAACACACGCTCTAACGTTTTGTGATAAGCTCGTTGACTTTTTGGGTCCGACGTAATTTGTCGAAGGCGCCTAAGATAAAGGCGGCAATTTGGTCGCGGAGGCCCGAGGCACGCCGCCGGAATGTCAACCGGGGTAGCAAGCGTAGGGTTAACACGCAACACGATATGTACAAACACGTTTTAGAAATTGAGTTCGTAATTTATTTGGTGGCAATAAATTTAAACATTATTTCATGAAAAAATATGAGTGTTTAAGTTGTTACGTTTTTCGAAAAATTACGCTGCACAGGTGTAAAGGTGACGTCAAATGCCGTAGGGTATTATGTCGTTTTGACAGTGAAAGGCGCGAAAACGCCATGTGCGCGCGGGCCCTTAGGCTTATTCTGCAATATTTTACCGCGGCCAATTGATCGGCCGGGCTTGCCACACGCGATATAGACCGGATAAAGGCGCGTGTAAACTATATGTCACGAAGTTCTGTATAAACTTCACGGTAATAAGTCTTCGCTTATCGTGAATCGGCGATTTCATTACAAAACCATCTCGCCTATACACAAGTTAATACACGTCACGCGATTTTGACATGACTGATCCAATTCGAATGTGGGGATGCTTGGGGGAGGCCTATGTCCAGCAGTGGACGTCTTCCGGCTGAAATGATGATGATGACGATGATGATCCAATTCGTATACAAAGTGGAGATGACAATACGACATTAAATTTTAATAAAACCACGTACTTACAGAGTATCACGTCGTCTGACTTTACACAATTTTATTATCAAATCCAGTTAATAGTTTAGCCACAGGAAATTATTAAATTTCTATTAATTTTAAATGTAGGACCATTTTTCTAGCATAGATAGTTAAGGTCCATATCATGAGTAAAAAAAAAATTACTCGCTGAATACATCATTTTACGAAAATTAGTTTTTTACTATTGCAGAACAGGTACTGTAGTTTAATCAGAAACTATTAACTCTGTAAAATATAGTTCGCTGTAGCTGTAGATAGAAAAAATGCCAAAAGTGGCTGTTTTTCGCACTTTTTCTATCAACAACTACACACTTGGCTGCTACATACCCCTTAAATCGAAAAACTGTGCGAACCCATATGATTTTTTTTTCGTTAATCAAAATTAACTTGTTTATGTGTTTAAAATTCTTCTCTAAACTAGTAATAACCGTGTTTTCATTTATTGTCGTATTATCATCTCTACGTTGTATAAACTTATGTCTGCCTGAACAGGAAAGGAATTTTCAGCAAAATTGACGACAAAATCTCAATTTGCGTTGCAGAAATTGATTGCATCACTAATGAAATCTATGAAAACTACTTCATAATTTCATAGAATACGAAAATGAGACCAGTGCTCCCAAAATTAGCGTTACATAAAACAGTTTTTTATCGGTCAACGGAACTTCGATCAAAAAACATAAAAAGGGCCACACCGCACGAACATTCTCCTACATTTCACCTTCACCTATAAACCAAAACTTCTTCCAACAAACGTTGAACCAATCTGTTTGTGTATCACGTCTCGGTGGTCGCGTGTCGCCTCACTAATTATACGTAACTACTTATCGTACGGAGTCTGTCTCAAACCTTTTAGCCGGTGACGTAGTCAATAAATCTTGACATATCTAACTGACGGCGGCCGCGACGAGACGACACACAAATATTAATTGCGAATATATTAATAATACTGATAGTTTGTTACGTTTGTGATATTGATGGATAGTGGAAAGATGTTAGCGAATTATGGACTTATTTAGGAGCAAAATTTTCGAGTGTGTTTTTGTGAAAGCAGACAGTTAGCGGACTATTTTGATAACCGATAAACGAGTGTTAATTAACTAAACTTTGTTTTCGGTCTCTTTTTTAGTGAGAGACTGTGAAGAAACTACCAGAGATCTTGTATGAGCCCTGTATATACCTCATTTTATATTATAACCAAAAATATCCTTACATACATAATTATTATTACGCGAGTTTCCCATTGGGGCAGACAGAGACTATGAATTTCCAGCCGCTACAAGCGTGACACACCTTCGCTTCATCTAAATTTATTAACCTCCTCATACCTAAAAATATTCTTATAATTTTGTATCCCGGAAGTACAAATACATGTACTATTGCAATTTATATTTGGATTATTTTAAGCAAAAAAGTGCTCATAAATAAGTACTTTTTACACGATCAAGTTCATAAATTCCTAACATATTCATCGCAAAACGTGCAGGCTATGGTTGGGTGCCTTCAACCATATGTCTACGGTTATTAATAAATCTCCTCATAACTCCCCGAACACGACGATTGGCAAGGCAACAAAACACTTTCTGATTCGCGCATCCTTGATTCTATTAATTGGTTTTCATATCGTTGTACGCAATGCTACCGTTTCGTCCGTCAATTAATTCATTTCTTTGAAACCCAGTTATATGTAGTCTATATCGGACGTTCAGAGAAGGACTCGACCACATTTCAATAAGAAATTATCAAATTAGTTTCATCGGAAATAAAAAAAGCTGCCGTTCAACCACAAAGGATTGCTGGCATTGTTCACAGATTTTAAAAATCATCCATAATTAAATGGAATTTGGTTTTTATAGGCTCGCGCGTTTCGCCATGATATAAATTCCTGCATCGATGATACAGTTTGGGCTATTGAAAAAGGAGTAATTTGCCACCCTGCTGGATGAGACTGTTCAATATTGAAAGGACATATCGCAAACGGAGTATAAACAACAAATCAATAATAATAATGTACTTAGGACCTTCTTTGAAATGTATAAGAACAGTATGAGGCCGGTCGTGGGGTCGGCAAAAACTGGTCAAGTTGAGGTGACTGGTTCCGCGAAGAATCCAGGGAGCCCAGCTCTGGTTATAGCACACAAAATAACAGATTGTCGAGCATTCTTTATTAGGCATGTCAAACATGCACATGTCCTGCTTGCCGCCGCGGTGGTCTTGATCATGCAAATGTTGCGGGATATGTTAAAATAACAAAAATATATTCATCGTTTGATCTACATCAACAGTAAATGTTTATTAAATATAGCCTAGCAATTAACCCATTATTCTAACGTCTATCAAAGTCATAGATAAACGCTACTAATAATATATTGCGCTTTCTATGATAATAGGTGTGCCATTGAAAATGAATAGTTTTTGCATAAAATAACTTAAACAGACAAATACCCAAAGATACTTGCAGGATTAATGACAAGCAATCTGATAGAGACATTGAAACTGATAGATATGACTTATGTCTTATAAAATTTTGAATTAAACGCCTGGTTATTTTGAATTAAACGCCTGATTATTTTGAATTAAACGCCTGGTTATTTTGAATTAAACGCCTGGCTATTTTGAATTAAACGCCTGGCTATTTTGAACACTGAGGTGCTCAATCACACTTAGTTTCATCGGCTAACACAAACGTAACTATTCAATACTGGAATATTAAGTCCTATGCCCTCTGTAATTGGTTTTCAAAGACATCTAAAATAGTAAATATACCTCCCAACTTGCAACAAAAAATTTGCAGAAGAAAAACAGATTTTTTGTATAGTATAGGATGGCGAAACGAACAAAAGGTCCACTTGATGTTAAGCGGTTACTTTTGTCTGTAACAACTGCAATACTACCTAGGCTGTTGCCTAAATTGTATTGCAAATCACGTTCGCCAAATTGAGACCATAAGATGGAAAGTCTCATGTGATTTTAACTCAACCAGCACCCACACCATTCACACCGTACCTTTGTTGATGATAATCTTCTCCCATTATCCAAATTGGTATGACAATTGGAAGAGTAGAGTATCATATCAAAAACATATGAGTATGAAAACAATTTAGCAGATTCAGCTCGACTTTGAATTATCTTGATGTTATATATTTATAGTTATATATGTAGGTATGTATAATATATATATTTTATTATATGTATAATGTACATATGTATTTATCTATTTTTTTTATTTTTTATTATATGTAATTATAAGTCCGTAGTACGAAACATATTTTACTACTTTACTTGTGCATCTACCCTATTCTTTGTCTCTGCATTACCCTAAGGTTGTCTGGTAGAGAACGCCTATGGCGTTAAGACCGCCTTTGTACCCTGTTGTGCATAAAGAATTAAATAAATAAATAAATATCTTCAGAAATAAAAATACTTATAAGCCTATAAGTATTAAGTGGTTTCAATGAAACGTAAATGTTTATGAAACATCTTCATCTAACCATTAATAAAATGGAAACATTATTTTCATTTCTTGTATCATCCAGCATTCTCTCTAAATACCAGAACTGGTACAAAGCCCGGAAATTAATAGCAACGTTATTATACTCACACCTATACCATTAGTAAGTGCCACACGTTCAATCCTCATATGTATAGAATACAAAAATAAATTACAAAGATAAATAAAGACATCTCGATGTAAACGCAATGATCATTACTGCTGACAAAAACGGCAAATTGTTCAAAGAAAAAGTGAAATTTCAAGATAGAAACATTATTGAAGACATTGGCGACATAAAATGGGAATTGCGGGGAGCATTCAATGCGATAGGTGAAAAAAGCAATACTTACAGAGTTATAGATCAGTATATCTTTCTCGGCTCAGCATGAGACTAATTATGCTATGGGATGATCGAAGGACAGTTTTTGTTTCGCCGCGGTCGCCATTACACCCGAGTTTCGACTCAGAATAAGTTTTTAGTTTGGCATAACTTAAATTGCATTTTTGTCACCCACCGCCGCCGAGTCGTGATTGTTAGCTGTTTTTGCTTATTGATTACGAGCCTCATGTTTATTCTGCTGTGTCTTCATTAGTACTGGTATTCAATTGTTTTTTGTTCAAAAGATGAAATTGGAGATGATATACAATTTTGATTTTGATTTGATTAGGTTATGTCTTTATAACACCATTATTTGTTTCTCACTCTTTTGTGGTAGCGTAACTGATACACTTCTTGCTCTCGGGGATTGCGAAAATTTGAAGAAATAGATGATTCAAGGCTCATTTTTCAATAACATCTTGTAACATCTTATCAAGCAATCGATTCAAACCCCCAGCCCCAAATCAACATAATTACAGGCACTTATGAAAAATTGGCTCTAGTTCCAACTAGACAACTAACAACAACAACTACAACAACAACAACAACAACAACAACTACAACAACTACTACTGACAACTAGTTCTAGTTCTGTGTTGTAAGTCCACTTACAACACAGCTTACACATAAAAACTCACATGAAAAATATTAACATAAAATCATTTCCAAGCAGAAGTTTATGTAATTTTATTAAATGCTATTGGATTAGGGCCTGATTGTACATTTGTAGTAAATGTCCACTATCATTTCTGCTTAATTATGATTAAACTTATGTTTTTCTAATAAATAACACTACAAAACACTCTACTACAATCGAATAATCAGAAAATACACTCAAAGATAATTGTACCACTTGGCTAAAACACTACAGATGGCATGACATGTTAGTTATTTTTAACAATGATCGCATCTATATTTTTGCTATTAATATATGTATCTTTTTACCCCTTATTGTCACCATTACCCATTACCCAAGGGATGACAGCCAGGGATTATTTTAGACGATCCAAGGTTGTGGTTGCGGGATTTAATTTTGTGAACGATCCATAAACAAGAGGATGCAAACCAAGCAACTTTTTAACCAAGCAACGCGTATACCGGATATCGACAGCCATCAACCCAAATGCCTGGACCTTCTGCTGACAACAGATCCACACAGACACTCAGTATCAGTCTCAGCTCCGCTGGGAACGTCTGACCACTGTGTGGTGAAATCCGTGTCGATCTGCTCCCCTCAGGATAACAGCCCTAGAGGCACGAGGCGAGTGTGGCGATACGAGTCAGCAGATTGGGATGAGATGCGTCACTTTTTTGCATCTTACCCTTGGCGGCAATTGTGCTTCTCTTCCAGCGACCCGACTATCTGCGCTGATGCTGTCACTGACGTGATACGGCAGGGAATGGAGTATTTTATTCCGTTCTCTGACATACCGCTCGGACACAAAGCTCGACCTTGGTACAACGCGGACTGTGCTAGAGCTGAGGCTCGCAAAGAGTCCGCTTACCAATCTTGGGTCAAAGCTCGTGACCGCAAGGACAGACGTCGGAAAGTGCGTGAAAAGAAGAGAGCCTTTAATACTGCCGCCAAGTCCTGCAAGCGGGTACTACGAAAGGCCCGTTTCGACCATATTGGGCATATAGGGGCCAAGTTAGCTTCATACCCTCCAGGTAGCAAGCAGTTCTGGTCCCTGTCTAAATCGGTCGAGACGAACTTCTGTCGTCCTTTGCTGCCTCCAATGCAGAAACCTGATGGATCACTGGCTTACTCCGCAACAGAAAAGGCAAATTTATTTGCATCTATGTTTGCGAGCAATTCGCGTCTCGACTCTGGCTCAAAACTACCACCATCTATACCTCACTGCGATTTTTCATTCCAGAAAATCGCTATTCACACTAAAGAGGTTCGAAGATCGCTTTTCTGTCTTGATGTGAATAAGGCCAGTGGACCCGACGGTATTTCTGCAAGGGTTCTTAGGAAATGTGCACCTGAGTTGTCTCCTGTACTGACACGCCTGTACCGCCTCTCTCTTAGTCAGAGAACTGTGCCCAAGTCCTGGAAGCTTGCAAATGTACAGCCAGTACCCAAGAAGGGTGACCGTGCTAACCCGGCCAATTACAGACCAATCGCCATCACCTCCATATTGTGTAAAGTTATGGAAAGGATACTGAACAACAAGTTGCTGGCATACCTAGAAGACAATGATCTTCTCAGTGATCGTCAATTTGGCTTTCGTCAGAAACGATCAACTGGTGATCTTCTTGTGTTCGTCACGCACTGTTGGGGCGAAGCTATCGAGAAACATGGCGAAGCCTTAGCTGTGTCTTTGGATATCTCGAAAGCTTTCGACCGGGTTTGGCACGCAAGTCTGCTGAACAAGCTTCCAGCGTACGGCATCCCACCTGACTTTTGCACTTGGATAGCTGACTTTTTGAGTGAACGGTCCATTCGAGTGGTCATTGACGGCTGCTCCTCTGACCTCTTGGCCATAAATGCCGGAGTTCCTCAAGGGTCTGTTCTCTCTGCGACACTTTTCCTGCTTCACATAAATGACCTGCTTCAGTTAGGTCTTATTGGCTACGCAGATGACAGTACTATCACAGAGAGATACCTGTCCAGTGTGAGAGCCAACCAACGGGAAATCTGTTCTCTACGAGAGGCCATGATAGAGCGGACTAATTCGACCTTAAATCTCGTTTCCCAGTGGGGAGATGACAATCTGGTCAATTTTAACGCCTCTAAAACTCAGGCGTGTCTTTTCACCGCAAAACGGAGTCCATTCCACCTGGCTCCTACTTTCCAAAGTACACCTATTAGCATCGCCGACCACCTAGACCTTCTTGGCATGGAGTTGTCACCTAACCTCAACTTCGGCACCACAATCGAGGCAAAGGCTCAAACTGCGGCCAAAAAGTTGGGCATTCTTAACAAGGTGAAGCGATACTTCACTCCTGGACAGCTTTTCACTTTATATAAAGCTCAAGTCCGATCGTGTATGGAGTATTGCAGTCACTTGTGGGATGGCTCCGCCAAATACCAGCTTGCGGCTCTTGACTCGATTCAACGCAGAGCTGAGAGGTTAATTGGTGATGAACTGTTAGCAAAATCTAAGCTACAAAGCTTAGCCCATAGACGCACAGTTGCTTGTTTGTCGGTGTTCTACAGGCTGTACTTTGGAGAGTGTGCGCAAGAGCTCCATGAGCTTATTCCGCCATCTCCTTTCTTTCATCGGACTACACGCCGCACTGCAGGATATCATCCACATTTGGTGGAAATCCCTACTATCAGGACCAAGCGCTTTGAGAACTCTTTCATAATGCGCACAGCCAAGTTGTGGAATTCACTGCCGGCATCTGTATTTCCGGGCACTTATAACCCTAACGCCTTTAAAGCTGGAGTGAATCGGCACCTAATAGGTTTGCTCGCTCCATCGTCGACCACATCCTGACAAAGCTGTCTAGATTGTGGTCAAGAGCAGATCTATAAATCATAAAAAAATCATAAAAAAAAAAAAACAAAAAAAAACTCAGATGGTTGTAACTAACAACTGATTTTAAAGATTCTATTTCAAATACCGGCAATCATCTTAGGTATTGATAAAACTTTAGAAATTATGTAATTAATCTCATCTATAACATCAATGAAAATTTTGCGAAAACAGTAGCAGCTGTTAAAAGTTACCTGTGGTAAGCAAAAGTTTACTTGTAACCTGGAGGTTATGTTGGGTTATGGTTTTATGAGATTGAAGATTTTTGATTGATAGATTGAGATTGAAGATGTTTTGAAGCTTTAAATTAAATTGAAACATACCTTCAATGTGTCGAAGGCTTCCTCACATACAAAGCTACTATTCGAAGTATATTAAAGTGAGGTTTCGTGCGGTATCGTAACATCGGCGAGGCATGTTGATTGCACCCCGGCTTAATTAAATAAACCGTTTCTCAGTAATTCTGTTTACTCGTTACTTGAAGGCTTAATGCCATAATCAGGTGCCTACGTATGTACCGATAATGTTACTGCGATTCGACTTACTGGAAATGAAAAATTGGAAGACATTTGTAATCTCAAAAGCGAGTAACTAAGTAAACAAAGAATACGATTTCAAACAATAATCAAGAATTTATTCTGCAATTTACTATTATAATTTTTAGTTTGAGACAAATTTGTGTTTTCGAAAATGTCTGAAGTAATACGTCCATCAAGTTGTTGTAATATGGTCTTAAAGCCTTGCTTTTCTACAGTGTGAGACTTTGGAACCACACCTGTGCAAAAAAAGAACAGAAAAATTCAAGTCGTTCTTTATGAATTTTGTCGTGTTCCAATCGTCAGAATTCTTTAACTTAACACGAAGAATCTGCTAAAGAACTGTTCCTTTCTTGTGACCTACCCTTCAATACCATTCCCTGGCTGCCTGTCTTTGTTTCTTGGAACTTGTTCACGTTGGAACAGGACAAGACACCGTCTTGATAACCCCAGTGCCGTGATCCGTTGAAACGCTCGTAGTCGCGTGCTAGGCGCGTTGGAGGCAGTGTGGTGCAAGGAACAGGCGAATTCGGAATGTAGAAGGGTTAGAGGGTAGAAGTAGAACTTTTATTCGGTTCTAGAGATTTTGTAAACAACTTTTGTTCTTTTTTGTTTGGTTGTGTTTTTTTTTTGCCTAGTTTTTTTTTTCAATTTTTTTTATTTTTTTTATTTTGGAACTTTTATTGGATGGTATTTTTAAGAGGCACTTTCTATGAGTTACTATTTTTAAGTCAATCCATAGTGGTCTTATTACAACAATGGTATGTTTTAGCGAACTACTAGGTATAGGTTCTATAAAATGTATTTTTTTATGTTACGTTGTAAATATTTATGATATTTTCATACAAACGAAAATTAGGAAAAGGGAATTAAGTTTTAGATAATAAAATTAGTAACTCAGTAGGTATATGAAAAATTCCAACATACAAAAAGTCCGTGCCCTAGTCCATAGTCACTGACCAGTTAATTTTTAGGATTTTTGTTTCATGTATCCATTCAAATTCAAATAGCCTTTATTTACAAACTAGTTAACTATTTCATTAAATATTATGAATTGTCGACATTGGTAATCTGTTTGTTTTGCTTTCCAGCATAGGCCTCCCCCAGATCCCTCCACATTTCTCGGTCGTGAGCTTCCCTCCTCCATGTCGCACCTGCTGATGTTTTCAAGTCATCTTCCCATCTGCGTGCCGGTCTGCCTCTTTTACGTTTCCCCTCTCTCGGGTACCATTCAGTAATGTATTCATTGGTTCATATTAATTGCACTAAAGACTAAAACAATACATTTCGCCATAAATAATAGAAAAGATAAAAAACAATTAGGTACTTTAGAGGAAAAAAACATTAATTACTGTCCCCCGAAAAACCTGTATGCTGAGCTACACTAATAAGTTTCGCCAGAAACCACTTGGATGGCGCCTTTTGTCGTCATTAGTTTCATGTTTCACTTGGCATGGGCGGGCGATCCTGTTAGTTCTGACGAGCTGCTCAGACTGTGACAAACGCTTGGGAATTTGTTTGTAATCATTCCAAAGTGGTAAAAAAGTTAGATTGTAGTTGAAAACCTATATCAATAAATATATGATTCGTTTCCATCCGCTCTGGATCAAAAACGCACAACGTTTTTTAATAGTAAGTTCGTAACCCAGTTCCATACCGCCTGTCACTAGGTGTTATCCTACCTCTTTAAACTTGGGCCAACCATGTCAACTCCGTGTTCAGTGCAAGCGGCCGCGGAAACGAGCAATTTCCTCTTCCATTATAATTGATTGGCGTAATTGCGAGTGGATTCTTTCGCGAATGGCCCACTGCGAGTCGCCAAGTCACCTAGACCAGTGATTACGCCTTTCGGCTAATAAGGTAGCTAAAAAGGCTTGATTCCTTTAGATACATGGAAAATTCGTTTTTAACAATCTATTTCTACCATTTAGTATTTCTCATGACAGAGACCATAGACAACATATTCAACTAGCTACCTATTACGGTTGAAAATATATAGTCCTGTTAGCAGACGGACGGAAGGACGAAAAGACGGCGTAGTAATAGGGTCCCGTTGGCACCCTTTGGTTACGGATTCATTACTACGGAACCATAAAAACTGCATCTAATTATTCCACCGCGTCACTATCTTCCGCATCAAGTCCCCCCCCAGTCACCTTCAGGTAGTTGGTCCACCTGGCTGGGGGGCGCCCTACGTTGCGTTTGCCGAGTCGCGGTTTCCACTCAAGGACTCGTCCGCTCCTGCGGCCATCGGTCCTTCGACAGACATGGCCAGCCCACTGCCACTTCAGCTTGGATGAATGATGAACACTGATGGATGCAGAAGACAGAGGATCGAGTGTTGTGGCGCAACTTGAGAGAGACCTATGTCCAGCAGTGGACTGCGATAGGCTGAGTTGATGATGATGCTCACTATGTAGAGATTTCTCAAAAGACTGGCAACATTGCAACCCTTTGAACAAAGATCAACCTTCAGGTCACGTGACGTGTCGAATCGATCAATGTGTCTTGGAATTACCTCTATATAATACTCTGTACACCTGGACCCCCGACCTGTCTTTATTCTTGGTGGCAAATCGATTAGTTATGCTATTTTAAATTGTAATGATTAATCACACCCGCATGTGGTTTTGCATCTTTTTATACATAATAAGGTTGTATTCGATTCTAATATTGGCGTTATACAAGCAGTTAAACACCTTTACGTTGACAGCTATGCGCCAAACATTAGCTTGACTTGACATTGTAAGAGGGCTTACAATGTAACGATCAGCTTTGGAATATATAATCCTATAATTTTCCGACCACTATACTTACCCCTATGGTCACAATTTGTTGATTCCTGGCTCATTAGCTTCTTCAAAATGATTGCTGGTTATCTATTTTTCTTCTCATACATTGTCAATTTTATCGTGTTTTTAAATAACTTCTTTTTCTCCTAAGTTTTACTTATCGTATTTCATACGAAATTATTACCCTAGTACGAAGTTCTCTGTCTACAATGGAATGTTAAAATCACTCATTTTCGTTTTGTTCTTAAACTAGATGGCGTCGGCATTTTCTATTTGACTACCTCTGAGAAGAAATACCAAAACAAACTCAGTAAGTCTAAACATAGAGATTTAAATGGGTAAGATATGTATGGGAACAATGCAGGGCAACTCTTGGACTCAGACACTCTTCTTTAAGTTACGAACCGAATGCTATTAAAAACCGTAGATACTATGAAGTATGTCCAACACACTATTGTAGAACGGCTCTCGCTCAACGACATTATAGAATCTTGTCAAATTATCTATATAATAAAATTAATAAACTTTGCAACATATATCCTATGTGTCGACAAGAGTGTAAGACTAAGATCTGTAAATGGCTACTGACACAAGATTACGATGAGACAGAAAATTTGATAAAGCTGTCGATTTTATAATCTAACTATTTTCTTCCTATAATATAACTGCTGGTGTAACAACTTAACGCGAGAACGCTGGTACCCATAACACAAGTTAAATCTTACCTTGGGTACCAGAGTTCATCGAAACACTCTTATTTCTAGTTGTATTGATAAGTCTAATGTTATTTGTAAGAAGTGTTTTTGTACAACTTTTTATGGAAAATAAAATTATTATTATTATTTATTACTGGCCTTTTGAAGAAAGTTTCTTTGAGTGCACCTGAGCAGCTCAACCTTATCTTACCAACATTACTACCAGTCTACCAGCCGAAATCATCTGTTTAGTGTTTTCGAATTTAAAGAAATCTGATAGATATGATCTAGCTTTCTCAATTTCTTTAATATCCATAATCAAGAGTCTGATCAGACAAAGGAAGTCTATCTTCTCCATTTTCTGTTTCAACTTTACGCAATTTATCTTCAGAAATGTTGCTGTAAGATCATTTACGTTATAAACTGTATTATACAGTGCATCATCGTTAACGCAATCAAACTCAATTAGTCTACAAAGTATGACGAGTACCAATTGCTTTTTAATAAGCCTAAGTTATCAGTCAACAGGAAAATCACCAACGTCAAAGGAAACAATGGAAAGATGAAAAATATCAACACCTATTGTTTGGGCTGAGATCGGTCCCTTTGTGGAAGCAATGAGATTAATTAGAACATTTTCCTCATGAACTAGTTAATGGTAATTAACTATTACTATTTATATTAAATATCAGTTTATATAATAGACGCGTCATAGACAGGATAAGTGGTGGTGGAGTTCCTTGGCTTGTAAGTGAAAACGTTTTGAAAATTGTGAGTTCTACAAAACTGATTTTTATTTGATGTTAAATAAATAAATAAATATATGTTGCTTGAAAACTAAAGCTTTGTATTATATACTTCTACTAAAAAAACTAAATAAATAGTGCACTCTAGTGCTTCCTGTGAGTAGCCAATCCGAAAAAAAAAAAAAATTACTAAATAAACGTTGTATCTATCTATCTACCTATTACTTACAAATATACTGGATAGTTTTGAATTATTTAGCAACCGCTTAAGGGATGATTACTAATCAATTTGAACAGCTTTTATTATGGGACCAACCCTGAAATCGTGAAAAAAAATAACAGCTGTTCCTTACATTTTGGCGATTTATGTTAATACAATGTAGGGAACAGCTGTTCTTTTTGCGATTGTAGTGTTGAAACTGATGAGTACAATCATACCTTAAAGGGTTGCTAGTGAATTCAAAATCATCCTGGATAAAAGTAATAGTTATAGTTCTGAGCGCATGTCTCAAGCAGTTATGTCCATGTTAAGGCAGCCAAGTTGCCGCTTAATTAACTGCTATTAAAACTTTACCGACATGTTTAAAATAATTATAGAATGACATAAAAATAACTTAATGAATTGTGTGAATTACATACAAATGAGTGTTCAACGTCAATGTTCTAAATTACCATTTACACTAGAGGTGATATCGCTCTGCAATCGATTTCTTATCGAGTCTCGAAATAAATGTGGTTAAGGTGAATGCTAGAGGGTAGCCCGCGAAATTCAAAATTTCTTGTGTTTTTTGCAAATTGTAGTTGTATTTTGCGTTGTGTATAAATCGAAATATGATTTGCGGTAGTATTAACAATATACCTATTGAATGAAACTCATAAAAAATATAAACCTAGCTCTATAAGCTCTACAAGCTCGAAAATCGATAATTTGATCGTAAATTAATATTATCTAGCTCGTACAGCTTTTAGAGCTTAGTTAATATTTTTTATGAGTATTATTCAGTAGATATATTGTTATTATTTCCGCCAATCATATTTCGACCGATATACAACAAGAATTAAAGCTACAATTCGCAAAAAACGCCAGAAATTTTGAATTTCGCGGGCTACCCTGTACCCCTACCTTAAGGAAAAAAACGGAAAACCCAAATGCTGTCTGGTAGAGAATGCCATATAGCTTTAAGTTCGCCCTAAGCGCCTCTGTTTCAAGTACATTGAAGCTTAAATAAATAAAAACTAGAACATACATGTTAGTCTTAGTGATAATTGAAAGCCAATCTCTTCTGTTATCGAGAAATCAATCCACAGTAAATAATTTTTTAATCATATAACTTATTCCTTGGTAATTAAGCTTGGTTTCATGTTGCATGTAAGGTTAAGTTAATATTTGTATGAGCGCATCTCGCCGTTAAACTTAATAGTTTATCAAGTGTTCTGTTAAATCCAAATAAATTGTACCAGAGAATCACACACATAGTAAACAATATAGACGAAGTGCTGTGAACAATCATAGTGAGAACAGCAAAAACTGTGCTCCGCCGTGTACAAACCAGCGCTAACGCACACACATGCACCTGAAGGCTATTTTTTTTCGCGATACTTACTGGACGATGCCACGACATGTGTATTGAGAGCGGTGAGCACGGTTAAGGTGCATGTGTGTGCGTGAGCGCTGGTTTATACACGGAGGAGCATGGTTTTGTTGGCTTCACTATGATTGTTCACAGCACTTCGTCTATATTTTTTACTGTCTGGGCAGAGAATAAAAAAATACCTCTATGATAATTTAGGTTGGATCCTCATAATTTACCAGAAAATCGAAAAATAATGAAGAATAATGTTTTTCATCTCCTCGTTTTTAAAGTCTCTGACTGTTGCCAAACTTCACTTAAAGAATGAAAAAATATTACAGTCACCATGGACGAAAAAAAAAGGCGGACGGAATCTCCCTAAGCATTATCAAGCAAGCAAGCAGCCATAGTAAGACAGTTCGCTTAAAAGTACAAGATGGCACGCACGCATTCACACCCATAGTAAGACAAACAGCCGTGATTACGTAACAAATCCCGTGTGACGGTAGTCATTGTCGTAGTGTCACAAATAAAATAACAATATGATGTCTGTTGTGTTAAAATGCTGTCCAAATTATAGTGGGTTTAGGAAAAAAATAAGTGCTTCAATGTTTGCTTAACGAGATTCCGTCCGTCATTTTTTATTCGTTCGTGACAGCCACAAAAAAATCAACACGATCGATCCTTTGGATATTTATAAGCCTCTTTGAAACTGCATTATTTTCTTTATAAATCCGCGAACTAATCCTCTTACACCACAAAGTGCATTAATTGCATCCAGTCAAAACAGAATGTCCTCCAGAATCTTAGCTCGAAATGTTTTATTGACTGACAAATCCCATCGCGAACGTAACCACTTCAACGTAACACCCAAAAACGTTCGCATATCTCTTATTTTTTTAAACACAAGGTGCAAATTAGGTTATATGGAAGGCAATAAAAAATTGTCGCTGAATCGATCCAGTTTAGGTAAGGGCTGTCAAAATGTCTTTTTATTCTTTTTGTATGAATCCCGATCATATTATTCTTAATACGGTATGGACAATGTTGCGTGTGTTTAAACCGGTTTCGGTTATAAAAATATTAATATGTAAGTAATAAACTTATACTTAATGGGTTTTCGTATGTCTTTATTTAATATAAGTTTTTTTTTATTAATAATGTAGTAAGAAGTTCTAAGCTGATCTAATACCTGTAACCTTTAGTGTAAAGCACGTTTTGTAAATTAATTTCTGGGCGATAAGGACGCTTAGCGACAAATAAATTAATTGATTCTAAAAAATGTTAACTTCAACTACTTCATTCTTTCGCGTTTTATTATAATTCAAAAAGTTAAATAACGCTCAGAGTGAAACAAATGACAAACATTAATACATTGTCTGGTCTAAAACGGGTCTGATTTTTCTACAGGTATTTTTACAACAACCCATTAAATGCCGATATGTTTATGTACCTATGTCATCATCACCATTATCATTTCAGCCGAAAGACGTCCACTGCTAGACATAGGCCTCCCCCAAGCATCGCCACAACGAGTGGATACCCGCGACCTTCAGGTCGTCCGTCCACCTTGTGGGGGGCTTACCCACGCTGCGCCTTCCAGTACGCGGTCGCCACTCTAGAACTTTACTGCCCCATCGGCCATCCGTTCCTATGTACCTATGTACTTATTATTAAATAAGGTTTTTGGTGAAAAATCTTTTTTTTTAATATATATATTTTAGACACGGATTTGGTACTGTAACCCAAACTCAGTGTGTCAACGGTAACTACATCAGAGATCCTGTGACCACCTTCTGTGTTCATCATTAGATCAAACCTTAAATACATATTGCATTGTCATCGGGTTTACATATACCCAATTTCAGCCAATTCTGATTACGGGAACTGGTTTAAATTTGACTTGCAAGATTTAACCTAAACCAACTAACAAACATAGCAAGTTAAATAAAAGCTTGTAATAAAAAGTCTGTACCTACTTCTTAATAAAAAAAAACATAGAAACGTATAATTTATTAATACCAAAGGCCACCCATTAGGCGGCCCATACACCTACAATATGTATAATTGTGCAATATTAATATTGCACAATTATATATGTATAATTGTGCAATATTAATATTGCACAATTATACATATATTTATTATTATTGTATCGTATCATCATCATATCATTTGTCTTTCAATCTTACCCTTAAACGGTCAATATCATTGCGAAATTGCAAATATTATATTTTACTAATAAATACCTTTTACGCCAGATGACAACCCATCTCTCATTAACCCTTAAATGTTCACGACGGTAAAATTATGAGTAATAGCTAATTAAAATGATTGGTCCATCATCCGCAAGTAGTATTAAGGGCCCTTAATTGAATTAACTTTACAACTTCTGCGAAATTATTATACTTAGATACTAATTATGAAAGATACTTGATAAACTGTAAATAGATTCATTCACTTGAGTTTTTGATCCGTTTACTGTGAATTGTATTAATAAATGAATTTGAAGTGTTGACAGACATTTTACTTATATCAATTATTCTTATCGTTTCAGTATCCGGTAGTTTTAGTATGGAGATAGTATACACTGGGTGTCAGGGAAACGCTTCCGAAACTGAAAGGCTATTATTATACTACCTAAACACAATCGAATACCAATAACCATTAGCCTTATACTCATTGTTTTAGTGATTTGGTATTTTGCAAACCCGCAATGTAAAGCGTCCAAAACTCGGGATCAATGCAGCGCGTACCTAACCTACCTACGCTCGCTACGACACGGACTGCGTATGCGAGCGGATGTCGTTCACCCCTAGCGCCAGCTGAAATTTTATATGAATTACATTGCGAACTTTAAAAAATTTAGTAAATAAATGGCGTTTTTTTGCAAATCAGTTTTTACATATAAGTGTTTGTGTTGGTCTGGGTGTTCATTATGTATTATAAGTATGTATTTACAAAAAAAAAAAAAAGTATATAAGTATTATATCCATTGTCTAGTACCCATAACACAACCTCTGCTGAGTTTGGGACTAGATGGTGCTGTTTAAAAAATGCCCCAGAGATATTTATTTATTTATTTAACTGCTCAAAGCTGGTTATGTATGAAATAAATAAATAAATAATAATTTTATTTCTCTCTTCACAAAGGGTGGCTTAATATGTATGAATAACTTAGATTTACGTGAACAAATAGGCGCGTATAAGCTCCTTTGTGAGAGACTGGAGTCCGTACTAGGGAAACCCTGTGTTACGGATCACCAGGCCCTCACCCTAGTTTTAAAAAAGAAACAAGTCTAGTTTTAGATTTAAAAATGAAAAAATCAAAAAAAGAATCGCATTTTTTTTGTGGTTTCGTATCAGTTATCACCAGCACTACCACCTATCTTCGTTTTCGGCAGCAAGCGTTTTCGTTACCAGTTAAACTTGTTTTATATTATATTAAAACAAGTTTAACCAGATTACATCGCGTATATTATTTAAATTGGTTTTCCTGACGCTTCGAAAGCTTTGCAGCATTCGTGGTCGCAGGTAGACTGATGACAAGTGTCTTTACAGACATTTCAAAAAAAAAAGACGTGTGGCACTCGGAGACTGCCGCGGTAAAGCTATTGCATAGCATTTTTTATGAAAATACAAAGAGGACGTGCCCTAACGCCGAAACTCTAAGCAGGCATGAGTCACCAGATTGCGGGGCGAAGAGGGGGATTACGCATGCGCAGTAACGCCGATACAACCAATTCCACCTAGAGGCGATTTGCAGAACTAAAGAGACAAGCGTGATATTTCAAAAAGTCATTAAAAGTTCTGCTATTCATCGATAGATGGCAAAACTAAAAAGTATCACCGCTGTGCCGGTCGGAGTGGGGGGTGTTAGGTTATTTTCGTTACGGAATTTCTAGATTCGGTCTCCACGCTCAAGGCCCGCGATAGAAGCTATGCAATAGCTTAAGCGCAGTAACGCCGATACAACCAATGCCACCTAGAGGAGATTTGCAGAACTAAAGAGACAAGCGTGATATTTCAAAAAGTCATTAAAAGTTCTGCTATTCATCGATAGATGGCAAAACTAAAAAGTATCACCGCTGTGCCGGTCGGAGTGGGGGGTGTTAGGTTATTTTCGTTACGGAATTTCTGGATTCGGTCTCCACGCTCAAGGCCCGCAATAGAAGCTATGCAATAGATTAAAAAATTTTAAGTAAAAATAATCTTAAACTATCCTTATTAGTTTATCAAGAAGCCACTAGATAGTGCCATTTATGACCACCGCAAGACCTCGTCAGTCGGATATTTATTTATAAGCTAATCATTTAATTAACATGCATAATTAAACGTGTTTAATGAACGTCCTATGAATCTATGATTAATCGAATTGATAGCAGCTGATTGTACAGTTAGCAATTTAATAGTTAATTACATACATGACATAATGTAATGTAACTGTAACAGGTATTTGAATGGTGCTTAGGCAATTTCCAAATTCCCAATTAGGAAAATGGCACTATGATAAAAAAAATACGCGTTGATTTGAGAACCTTCTCCTTTTTTTTTCGTCGGAAAAAGATACAAAAATTTCTTATAAAAAAAAACCCGCGGAATACATAACCTCCTCCTTTTTTTGAAGTCGGTTAAAAATCAATATCAATATCAACTCAGCCTATCGCAGTCCACTGCTGGACATAGGCCTCTCCCAAGTTGCGCCACAACGCTTGGTCCTCTGCCTTCCGCATCCAGTCCCCCCCAGCCACGTTCTATAGGTCGTCGGTCCACCTGGCAGGGGGGCGCCCTACGCTGCGTTTGCCGATTCGCGGTCTCCACTCAAGGACTCGTCTGCTCCAACGGCCATCGGTCCTTCGACAGACATGGCCAGCCCACTGCCACTTCAGCTTACTGATCCTACAAGCTATGTCGGTCACTCCGGTTCTTCTCCGGATAATCTCGTATAAAAATACCAGTTTTAAAAATAAACGTGGTATCAGGGTCTATATTGAAGAGTTTTTCCAAATGAGTTGCGTCCTTACGCATGAATATCGATTCTGATAACGTAGCTCACAGGAACAACAGGGTTTTTGTTACATACTGTAGATAGTTACCTAGTAACTCAATACCTAGTCCCAATGAAAATATGGGACACAAGAAGAAACCTTGTCGTTTACAGTAGATTTTATGTGATATGACATTTATTGCAAGGAAAACTATCAATATCTCTTTAAGAAAACTTGAAATATTGAACTTAAGATATTGAACTAAGTTTACGGGACTTGTCGCGCACAATTAAATCAAAATATAACAAACATTTTGACTAACCTCGACGTTCGACGACGACGTGACGTTCGTTCGTTCGACGTTGAAAGGCCATATCAATTTTTACATTGTATCCGGAGTAGTACATACTAAAGTACGTATTAAAGACGCGATAGAGAAGAATAAGGGCTCCAAAGTCTTCGCAAGAGACCTGTCTATTGGGCAGAGCCAGCTTGCAAAACTGAGGACCGACGATGGCAGAGTCGTTTCCTCCAAGCCAGAGCTATTGAAGGAGGTCGAGAAGTTCTATGGACAGTTATACACGTCCACCCGGAAACCCGCTGTAAATCGGGATAATGACCCAAGAGCTCGATTGACCCGACACTATACCGAAGATATCCCGGACGTCAGCCTGTACGAGATTAGGATGGCTCTAAAGCAGCTCAAAAACAACAAGGCACCGGGTGATGACGGAATTACGGCCGAACTCCTGAAGGCGGGTGGAAAACCGATCCTTAAGGCCCTTCAGAAGTTATTTGATTCCGTCATTCTCGAGGGGAGAACGCCACAGGCATGGAGCAGAGGTGTGGTGGTACTCTTCTTCAAAAAGGGCGATAATGCTCTACTGAAGAATTATAGGCCCATCTCACTTCTGAGCCATGTCTACAAGCTGTTTTCGAGAGTCATTACGAACCGTCTTTCGCGCAGGTTTGACGACTTCCAGCCTCCCGAACAAGCCGGGTTCCGAAAAGGCTTTAGCACCGTAGACCACATACATACGCTGCGTCAGGTTATACAGAAGACCGAAGAGTATAACTTGCCTCTTTGTTTAGCGTTTGTGGACTACGAGAAAGCCTTCGATTCGATCGAGACTTGGGCGGTACTACAGTCTCTTCAACGGTGCCAGATTGACTATCGGTACATCGAAGTGTTAAAGTCTTTGTATGAAAACGCCACTATGTCAGTCCGATTACAGGACCAAGCCTCGAAACCTATCCTTCTGCAGCGAGGTGTGAGACAGGGAGATGTGATCTCTCTGAAACTGTTCACTGCTGCATTGGAGGATGTCTTCAAGGTTCTGGACTGGAATGGGCTAGGCATTAACATAAACGGCGAGTACATGTACATCAGACCAGTTACAGATTAGTTAAGAGTATAGTGATTATTTTAATGTACGTGATGTGGCTGTACTTCTATAAATAAATAAATAAATAAGTACATCACTCACCTTCGGTTTGCCGACGACATAGTAGTCATGGCTGAGACCATGGAGGACCTCGGTACAATGCTCGATGACCTCAGTAGAGCTTCCGATAGAGTGGGTCTTAAAATGAATATGGACAAGACAAAGGTTATGTCGAATTCCCATATAGCACCCATTCCCGTAAGCATCGGAGAATCTACACTCGAAGTTGTTGACGATTATGTATACCTAGGACAAACTGTCCAGCTAGGTAAGTCCAACTTCGAGAAAGAGGTCAATCGTCGAATCCGACTCGGTTGGGCAGCGTTCGGGAAGCTACGCAATATCTTCTCGTCCAAAATACCGCAGTGTCTCAAGACGAAAGTCTTTGTGTATGTTGCCAGTAATTACTTACGGTACTGAAACGTGGTCGCTCACAATGGGCCTGATAAGAATACTCAAAGTCACTCAAAGGGCAATGGAGAGGGCTATGCTCGGAGTGTCCCTGCGTGATCGAATCAGAAATGAGGAGATTCGCAGGAGAACGAAAGTAACCGACATAGCCCGAAGAATTGCCAAACTTAAGTGGCAGTGGGCGGGGCACATTGCTCGCAGAACGGATGGCCGATGGGGCAGTAAAGTTCTGGAGTGGCGACCGCGTACTGGAAGGCACAGCGTGGGTAGGCCCCCCACAAGGTGGACCGACGACCTGGTGAAGGTCGCGGGAATCCGCTGGATGCGGAAGGCACAGGACCGGTCGTTGTGGCGATGCTTGGGGGAGGCCTATGCCCAGCAGTGGACGTCTTTCGGCTGAAATGATGATGATGATGATCCGGAGTAGTTACCCTTCGAGGTAACACATCAAACAACAAAGCTTATTATTATCATGCGATAATATTTATTAACATTACACTCCTCTTGTATAATTATCACCTAAAAGTCCTATTGATTTCAGGAAATATGATTGTTTTACCAAAACGTAGTTTTATTAAATTTTGTTACTTTTATGAATAACAAACATATGGAATTCAATAGATAGGAAAATGATTTGCCTGTCCATTATAACATTCCTCTTACAGATAACCTATTTTATTTGTGGTGTGTTCATTGCTTCATACAATGCTTTTATTATTCTTTAACATTATAAGGCCATTGTCACCTCAAATTATATTTATATTTACCTGTATCTAACTGGTCTAAAAATGACCACTTTTACAAATATGTATGTTTCCAATGTCAATGTTTACCCTATAGATTTATAAATAACTTATTTATCTATGGTTTACCCTATTACTGATTGATGTAACCAAACCACCACCATGAGTTAAATTATGTTCCTCTAACTACCTTTGGCCGGGGGCGTGGGATAGATAGGTTCTGCATTCGTCAAGCACCCCCGACTGATCCCGGCTCGCCTCTAGTAGGTGAGCCCCATCACCCCGCGCGACCTAGCATCACACCCTGCTCCTGAAAATCGCGCGTGGAACACCGCGCGTCACCGTCACGGGCTTGACTGTTGGGATGTGGGCTACGCACAGTCCACTGCCCATAGGACCACTTTTAGGGTGGCTGGAGGTCGGCGTACGTCCCTCCTGCATACTCCTGCTATAAGTCGACGCCACTCGAACCCTCTCTGTTTCCTACTTCACGAGCATCACCTCTTCGCAAAGGAAAACGACACCTTCCCAAGCACTCTCGCTCCCAACCATGCACAGAACCACAACCAGAAGCAAGAGATCGCTGCTGCCTACTGCAATGGCTAGGTCACAGTACTCTGCTAGCTTTTGCTGTGCCGTGTCCTCAGGGCAGCTCCTATAGTGATGACCATCGAGCGTCGGCTCCCAGTCTTTGCAACACAGGTACTTCCTGTAGCAACCGGGCCCCGAGCGTATCTGCGTCAACTTGCGTGACGGTTCCATGGTGCCTTTCCAGCCACTCCTCCATGACGGGGCCTCACCGCTGCTATTAATATTGTAATCACTAGTTAATTTGTGGTTAGCAGATTATCATTAGCTTTTCCTACTGTCTTCATGACCGAAATGATCTTCTTCAACTCAGTCCACTGCTGAACATAAGCCTCTCCCAAGTTGCGCCACAACAGTTGGTCCTCTGTCTTCCGCATCCAGTCCTCCCCAGCCACCTTCTTCAGGTCTTTGGTCCACCTGGCTGGGGGGTGTCTTACGCTGCGTTTGCCGATTCGCGGTCTCCACTCAAGGACTCGTCTGCTCCAGCAGCCATCGATCCTTCGACAGACATGGCCAGCCCACTGCCACTTCAGCTTACTGATTGATCTTACAAGTTATTTCGGTAATCCAGTTCATCTCCGGATAATCTCATTATGGATTTTATCCTTTAATGAAACTCCAATCACAGCTCGCTGAGCGACTTTGAATTTTTGGACTATCCCAACTGTCAGTGTCCACGTCTCGGCACCGTAAGTCATGACAGGCAAGACGCACTGATTGAAGACCTTCGTCTTCAAACTTTGCTGTATAGGATATGAGAAGACTCGATGCCCAGCCCAAGTGGATCCTTCTGTCGTCGGCTTTTTTCTCGAAGCTGTGTCTACCGATTTTTTTTATTTTATTAATTAATTAAATGATCTAAAATAAACTTAATTAATGCAAGTTTTCTTGGTCCTTTTACAACACGCTTGATTTATCCCGACTTACAAGTTCCTTAGGATTTTATTTTATTTTTGTTCGTTCCAAGCATCTACTCTAGCCTCATTCTTAGTTTCCAAACTCAAGTGTTTGTTGAAAGCCTTTTTTTATTCTTTATAAGCGTTAATAATTTGTAAACCATCCTCTGATTAAGTGAAAGTATTTCATCTATTTCTAGCCCTCAACACACAGACAAAAACACAAATAGATCCACAGACAAACAAGTTATGTTAGCTACGCTACGTTAGTTAATTTATGCAGCACGGGATTATTAATATGAAATACGGATGCTTGCAAATCAGTTGGCGAGGCAAAGGCGATTAGCGTCGCTCCAGCCGATTAGACCGACGATTGTATTGACAGTGTTAAGGGTTATAGGTAAATAACAGTGAGAAACGAGTATCAGGTTTATTAATCATAGTGCTCAGTGCTCATTGCAATTCATACAGAAAACAAGATTTTCTTTGTGTAAGCAATTTCACTCATTGAGAAAAAAAAGAGTGGGGACTATAAAAAGTAGTTTATTAAGTTAAATACTTTGCACTCAATGTATCCATTTCTGCTGTCCGATAACTAAAAGGCCGTTAAGTGACAATTTTGTCACTCGCTCTTTTCCTTTTAGTCATCGGACGGCAGATTTGACGTCCCGACGATCTTAGGTTATTTTAACTATAATTGCCTTTCCGTAATAAGTGTAATAACTGGAACTCCTCAGAACATAGTTTCAAATGAGGAATATTTTGAATGTTATCTATCAGGGTCGCTTTGTATCAATCAATTAAATTAATAAATATTAATCTTACAAAATAAATCACGTCTCCTAAGCGACCACGCAAATACAAAACTATTCAACCCGTGAAGCCGGGCCACCTAGAGAGAACCGAGTCGCCAATTCTCCGCTCCGTTGTTATCGGTCCTATCGGCCTCTCCCGCAAGATTTATGCGCGTCATAAACTTGACGCATATCGGCCGATAATACGCCCGTCACCGCTCGAATCGCCCCAGGAGCGTGACTAACACATCGCCTTACACACAATAATATATAAATATTCGCAGAGCCGTGATTGTTTAAAAATATAACTGGTGATTAGCTTATTTCTCTCGTCAATTCAATTTGCTACGAGTAAAGGCGTTGTATAACGTGTATCAGAAATGCATGGTCATATTTTAAGAGCTCATTCAGGGCATAGCATAGAACAACTTTCACTATGGGACCAACCCTGAAATCGCGAAAAAAATATCAGTTGTTCCCTACTAAATCATCGATGTCACTTGACAAAATGTAAGCATCAGCTGATTTCGCGATTTCAGGCTTGACCCCGTAGTAAAAGTTGATCGATAGCATCCCCTGAAGAAGCTCTTCAAATATGACCACGCATTTCTGATACACGTTGTATAGATTAAACCGGTCGACCCTTCTTAGCGAACGGTTAACGCTTGAAGGCAATAGTAAGTATCAATGTGAAGTCAGCATGCGCATCTAATGCCCTAACACAATGCTGCACTTACGTAGCGGGCAAACGATCCCATAATTACGGGTGTGGAGCTCGTGGGCGCGAAGGGCGATATTTGTTTGCAATTAGTGCCCGCACGGGAAGGCGATGTCCGGACGTCGTCGGTAATTTATGGTTGTGCGAAAGTACCAAGTTGAAAGTGAGGCCGGGAGCGCCCGCAGCTGCCGCTATGCCGACTGACATTTCCGCGCGCATTCTAGGGTTAATTTGCACCGGCGCGGCGTGTACACACAGTTTGTCAAAATTGATGAATTGACGTTGATTGAAATAATTGTTATGATAGGTATGTGTTTCTGTGTGCCATGTTATTATTATTTATTTTATTTAATCAAGCAACTACACATTATTAATAACTTTAAACTTGATATACTTTCTTACAATAACCTAACTACATGAATTGGTCGTTAAGTCCAAAAATTTAATAAAACTCTTGGACTTTCTAATTAAATTGTGACCACTTTAAACTTCTCTTTTTTTTTATATCGCCATTTTTTTTCTAGTTGAATCAATACGTAAATTAAGTAACTAATAATAGCCTATTAAAATATTATTCTACGTAAATCCTACAATCCACATAAGCCTTATGTACACCTACGCGTCTTCAGCTATGTCAAAAAAAAAAAATGTTATTTAAAAGTTTTTTATTTAAATTTCCTGAAAGACATAAACTACCAATTAGATTTTAACATGATATTTTATATTCGTAACTCATGTTAGATGCTTAAAAGCATTTAATTAACATTAGGTCATAAAAAAACATTTTTATATGCAAATTTTTTTTACTCATTTAAATAAATACCACCTGTCAGACTTAAATTTTGCCATTTAATTTAAAAACATTTTTTTAAGTTGTAAATATAAACAACAAATGACATTTACGGCACTCCGCCCAATAATCGAAAGTGTAAAAAATTCAATGGCCGACTATAACACAAACAACTAAGTAGTCGGCACTTTGTTTTAACACCTTAAATACTTCAGAACGACTTAATAATCACCTGGACCAGGGGGTCTACTCGCGTTTGACGAAAGACAAACGAACGAACGAACGAACGAAGTACAAACTTTCGTTCCGACTGACACCTACACAATAAAGATAAGCACATAAAAACCGGGCAAGTGTGAGTCAGACTCACGCAGTAAGGGTTCCGTACCACCATCGACCTGATACTGGGGGTAAACTCATTTAATTTACGAGGGTTTATCTACGTGAAATGTGTTTTTTTACATCTCTTTCTTACGTAGGTACCACCACATATGTCTAAGTTTGCCCTGTTTTTAGTATTTGTTGCTAAATTACATAGTATGCACTATAATCAGACTAAGTTTGACGCTGGTATGTATTACCATTTTGAAGATAGAGCAGGAAAAAAAACGCTGAAAAAAATGCATGTTTTTCGAGGATTCTTGTATGGGGTAGGTATCCTTAAGTTTTAGACTTTTTTATTTTTAGTATTTGTCGTGATATACACCGTAGTAACACATATTCTGTAAACATTTCAACTAGTTATCTATTACCGTTACAAAGATACAGCCCTGTGACAGACAAACGGACGGACGGACGGACAGCTTAGCGAGAGTAATAGGGTCCCGTCAGCACCCTTTGGGTACGGAACCCTAAAAAAACTGGCCAAGTGTGAGTTGGACTCACGCAGTAAGGGTTCCGTACCACCCATCGACCTGATACTGGGGGTAAACTCATTTAATTTACGAGGGTTTATCTACGTGAAATGTGTTTTTTTACATCTCTTTCTTACGTAGGTACCACCACATATGTCTAAGTTTGCCCTGTTTTTAGTATTTGTTGCTAAATTACATAGTATGCACTATAATCAGACTAAGTTTGACGCTGGTATGTATTACCATTTTGAAGATAGAGCAGGAAAAAAAACGCTGAAAAAAATGCATGTTTTTCGAGGATTCTTGTATGGGGTAGGTATCCTTAAGTTTTAGACTTTTTTATTTTTAGTATTTGTCGTGATATACACCGTAGTAACACATATTCTGTAAACATTTCAACTAGTTATCTATTACCGTTACAAAGATACAGCCCTGTGACAGACAAACGGACGGACGGACGGACAGCTTAGCGAGAGTAATAGGGTCCCGTCAGCACCCTTTGGGTACGGAACCCTAAAAAAACTGGCCAAGTGTGAGTTGGACTCACGCAGTAAGGGTTCCGTACCACCCATCGACCTGATACCCCATAGAAACTGATTTAATTTAGTGAGTTTATCAAAAGACATCAATAATCGTACACGAAATGTGAAATTTTGCATCTCTTTCTTTCGTAGGTACCACCACATATATCTACGTTTGCCCTGTTTTTAGTATTTGTTGCTAAACTACATATTATGCACTATAATGAGACTAAGTTTGACGCTGGTATGTATTACCATTTTGAAGATAGAGCAGGAACAAAACGTTAAAAAAAATGCATGTTTTTCGAGGATTCTTGTATGGGGACCCCCTTAAGTTTTAGACTTTTTTATTTTTAGTATTTGTCGTGATATACACCGTAGTAACACATATTCTGTAAAAATTTCAACTAGTTATCTATTACCGTTACAAAGATACAGCCCTGTGACAGACAAACGGACGGACGGACGGACAGCTTAGCGAGAGTAATAGGGTCCCGTCAGCACCCTTTGGGTAAGGAACCCTAAAAAAACTGGCCAAGTGTGAGTTGGACTCACGCAGTAAGGGTTCCGTACCACCCATCGACCTGATACCCCATAGAAACTGATTTAATTTAGTGAGTTTATCAAAAGACATCAATAATCGTACACGAAATGTGAATTTTTGCATCTCTTTCTTTCGTAGATACCACCACATATATCTACGTTTGCCCTGTTTTTAGTATTTGTTGCTAAACTACATATTATGCACTATAATCAGACTAAGTTTGACGCTGGTATGTATTACCATTTTGAAGATAGAGCAGGAACAAAAACGTTAAAAAAAATGCATTTTTTTCGAGGATTCTTGTATGGGGACCCCCTTAAGTTTTAGACTTTTTTATTTTTAGTATTTGTCGTGATATACACCGTAGTAACACATATTCTGTAAAAATTTCAACTAGTTATCTATTACCGTTACAAAGATACAGCCCTGTGACAGACAAACGGACGGACGGACGGACAGCTTAGCGAGAGTAATAGGGTCCCGTCAGCACCCTTTGGGTAAGGAACCCTAAAAAAACTGGCCAAGTGTGAGTTGGACTCACGCAGTAAGGGTTCCGTACCACCCATCGACCTGATACCCCATAGAAACTGATTTAATTTAGTGAGTTTATCAAAAGACATCAATAATCGTACACGAAATGTGAATTTTTGCATCTCTTTCTTTCGTAGATACCACCACATATATCTACGTTTGCCCTGTTTTTAGTATTTGTTGCTAAACTACATATTATGCACTATAATCAGACTAAGTTTGACGCTGGTATGTATTACCATTTTGAAGATAGAACAGGAACAAAAACGTTGAAAAAAAACATGTTTTTCGAGGTTTCTTGTATGGGGACCCTTTTTGGTTTTAGACTTTTTTTTTGTTGTGATACCCCTCATAGCAACACATATTCTGTGAAAATTTCAACTGGTTATCTATTACCGTTACAAAGATACAGCCCTGTGACAGACAGACGGACGGACGGACAGACGGACAGACAGCGTAGCGAGAGTAATAGGGTCCCGTTTGCACCCTTTGGGTACGGAACCCTAAAAAGGCACAATAAAGATAGACTACAGTTTATATGTAATGTATTTTATAGTACAAATGATTTTTTTGAATTACAAACTAATAATATTTGACATTATATGAATAATATTACGTTCCTAGGATATAAATAACTGTGACAGAATATTTAATTTAATTATTTTATTTTAAAATAATTCCTTTAATAATGTATAACGACAGTATTGATGTCTTTAAGTATTGCATGTCTGATATGGGTAAACTGTTAGTTTACTAAATACTATTATTTGCAATGTCAACCGCACACTACAGTCAAATCTGGATGAGCGAGAGTTCAAGGGACCGGAATATTTTTCTCGCTCATGTAGGTTTCTCACTTAACCAAGTTTCTCACTTAAAGAGGTGCAGGAGCGGTTTTTCTCACTTACAGAGGTAACTAAATAATTGTAGAAACTTTATTTTCAATTGATACATATCAACTGTAATAAGTTTGACAAAAAGGTCGGTGCAGATGCACATTTTGCCATTCTAAAAGAATGCGATTCAAAAACAATGACTTGGGTGGGACACAAAGACGCTCGATTTGTTGTTTATTTTTTTTGTTAGTTAGGCGAACCATATGTGCATTAGTTCCACGAAAGTGTCATAACAGATAATAAATACGGTCAACTCTCGCTTATAGTGGTATATGGGGCATGGCAGTCTCAGTTATAGAGGTCCAAACGTGAAAACCGACTCTCTCATATAGAGGTTCCTGTTTCTCGCTCGTAGAGGTTTTTGAGGCTTAAAATGACGGGACCTGGCAATTACTCTCACTTGTAGAGTTTTCTGGTTTATCCAGTTCTCACTCACCCAGGTTTGACTGTATATGTAACAGTTAAGCAATAAATGATTCTGACTCAGATTCTAATTCATAGCCCCATGAAATTGACTGAAAAGTACAGAAGCAAACATCAAAACCAGATCATTGCATGCGATATGGGAACGATGGTTGACTGGAGACCGGAGTAGCAAATTGTGCGATGAGTGGTGGGTCGATTCCACATAAAATTGGGTACCACGAATGATTTTACACTAATGAGATCATGACACAAATGAAATCTAAATCACGCTAATGGCATGCATATTTTTATTGGTTTACAAAGTAAGTTTAGCCTTATTTATATTGATGAAGATTACTGTCAACAAATTGTAAAAAAGTTTATCAATTGTTATTTCGATGTCAAAGGTTTTAATATTGATCATAAGAAGACTTAATTTACATTTTTAAACCAATAAAAATATGCACAACATTAGTGTGATTTGGATATCATTGGTGTCACGATTTCATTAGTGTAACTTCATTCGTAGGCTGTGAAATCGACCCTGCAAGTACGATTATTCGAATATCGTAAGACACGAGTAGACCCCTGGCTTGTAAATAAAAAACAATTATGGTATTTTTTTAACATCAACTTATCTAGTTATTTTATCATTGTAACGTATCTAAAATCATTATTTAGTCTGTAATAACAATTAACCTTATCTTTGAGCAAGCAATTTAACATGTATTTCTTGCGGTTGAGACTAGCGAAGTTATACAAACACCAATATTTCTTGTCACCTTTGACAATTAGCGAACAGTTGTGGACATCCGTGAGAGTGTACATTAATGGATGTTTGAAGTTGCAAATGTGTACGTACCTTTGTCTGGCCGCGTGTGGAACAAATAAAAATAATAATAGTCGTAATTGTTGATTAGCACGAACGCTAGACGTGTGATCGAATTACTGTGAAATTATTATTTTTATTCGTAACACAACACTATCGCGCGGCGAATAATAAACGAAATAATTATGTTATTAATAACGGTTATGAGAGCAGCTTTAATAGTGACACAATAATAATAGAAGGCATTTAAAGGGTTAATTGACAGCACGAGAGCATTCTTTACTTATCTATGTCAATGTCGTACATTAACACCGCATTCTCTAGTTAGTGTTAAAACAAATACATGCTGAAAGGACATTGCTAAAGATCCTTAGTGACTCCGCCTTAAGGCGTTACAAATTAAAGTTGATGCTCACCATATACAACTCAATGAAGCCAATGTATTGCAATACATTCATAAACACGGATAGTACTAAATATAAAGAATTGTGTCATATATTCATATGACACACTTCGTAAATTTAGCGCTAGGTGGCGCTGTTACTTTGTGTTATCAATATAACACAAAGTTTCTTTTTGTGATTTTTTTTAAATAGAAAGTAACTAAAGGAGCATTATTTGCTAAGATCATTTTTATCTAAGGTCAATGACCTATGAACTAGGACGTCTCAAGTATTTTTCAGTTTTCTCACTATAACTCAAAAAATTATGATCATATTATACTCGAAATAATTTTAAAAGAGATTTTTTATAAAAGTCTATCAACGTGGAAGATTACAAGTTTTTACGTTGCATAGTTTGGAAATGGCAGGGGGGGGACACATTGTAAGCCCCTTTGGTAGGCTATATTTCGCAGATGGTACACCTGATAAAAAAGTGATGTATGAAACATTACCTTCATTTTAGTAGACCTATTCAATGATACCCCACACGAGGGGGTGCAGCGAAAAAAAAATTTACATCCCCATTTCACATGTATGGGCGCCACCCCTAAAAAAACGTTACGAAGATTTTTTTATACTTTTAAAATTGAGATCTATATCTAAACCATTTTTTTACAAAATTTCATTTACTTATGTTTATAACTGTAGAAGTTATTAAGCTGTAAAGGATTAGGACAGACGGACAGACGGATAGAAAGACAGACGGACAGACGGACAGACGGACGGACATAACGAAACTATAAGGGTTCCTTGTAGGACTATGGAACCCTAAAAAACAGTTGGTCCCTACATTTGTGTTCACTTAAGTCGATAAATAGTCCCATAGTAAAAGTTGTTCATAATGATGAGTACCTACAAACATAACATAAAGTCACGCCTGTATTTCCCCGAAGGGGTAGGCAGAGGTGTAATAATAGTACACCCACCTTTCACCAGTTATGTTATAGTCCCATGTAATAGGGGGCGAGCCTATTGCCATTGACCGGGCACAAGTCCAGACTCCGAGCTGCTACTGAGAATTTCCTAATGAAAAAACACAATAACACTTTGCCCGACCCGGGAATCGAACCCAGGACCACACGCTCAGCAGTCGCGCATGCAACCACTAGACCAACGAGGCAGTCCCTACAATTACCCCTTTTTGAGAAATAAGCGATTCAAATTTCAACATGTATGTCATATATTTACATACATTACGTACGCATAGGTCAAGTATGCAAAAATCGTAATTATGTATTGTATTTTTAACCCTATTTCCTGTTTCAATTTTAATTTAATAAAAATCATGGGCAGGACACGTTTGCCGTATGCCAAATGAGCTGTGGGCCCGTATAGCACAGGACTGGAGCCCTGAGACAGCGAAGCGGGGTCGCGGCAGACCACGCAGGAGATGGAGAGACGAGCTCGATGTCTTTCTTGATGACAGCTGGCAGGAGCCGGCACAGAACCGCGATAGATGGAAGGAATTGAGGGAGGCCTTTGCCCAGCAGTGGGACAGTACAGGCTAAGAAAAAAAAAAAAAAAAAAAAAAAAAAAAAATCATGACGCAACGATGTCTATGATTATTTGAAACATGAGTGTATAGAACTATCGATCAATGTTTTTACCAACGAAGTGAAGATAAAATCAACCCTGCGCGCACCGCGCACCGCAATTAGAACTCATTGAATTATTTTTTAATTTAGTGCGACAACACACGCACTCTGAATTTAATTTCCTTCCAAGTGAGTACTATCAGTTTTTTTTACAAATTACTTTATTGTTTTCATCTACGCCTGTTGCATTTCTATCTTTGTTATTGTAACACTTAATATTTTTATTCGCAATTTTATGTTCTGTAACGTCAAATCGTAAAAAATCCGTTTAATTAACTTCGATAAATATCAGTTCGTGATCAGTTTATTGTATTTTAATCGATATAATTGCAAGTTGCCGGATCGCATTCTCTAGTTAAAATAATTGGCAAACCACTATAATTTGCTCAATAGTTAGCCTTTGAAATGCTGAAAATTAAAATTCAATTACAATTAAATCGGTGGTTGACTACACGTTCCTATTTATACCTATCTCCAATATAGAACATTTAATAAAATTAATTAAGATCTTGTTATCATTTAATTAATTACAGGACATGTACATTTACTTTTATGAAAGTCGGCATATAAAAGCATATACCTTGAATCGGTAGCTCGTTTGTACTTAGTAATTATTGTACGATACGATCTTATCACCAAAATATCGTGATTGAAGTCTATTTAGATTTTAAAAGAGATAAATATTGTGTAGTTGCATAAGGCAACACTGATAGATAACGTGTTTACTCTATGCGCAATGTAGCAATATTATGATATTATGTATCCGTATAGTATACACTTATTAATATAGTTCTACATCTATTAGTTCTATCTACTATGAAATTAAATTTGAATGGTGTTTGTACGGCAAACGGTTGTCTATTTTAATAATAGCATTATTTTTTCTAAATATGTATTAATAATACAATAAATCATTTCAGATCCGTTAAGTGCATAATCACTGAGAGGGTTGCATGTTTCGTTTAATAAAAAAACCGGCCAAGTGCAAGTTGGACTCGCGCAGTAAGGGTTCCGTACCTCTCAACGACCTAATATCCCATAAAAACTGATTTAATTTACGAGAGTTTACCAAAAGACATCAACGCACAGTGCGCGAAATATGCATTTTTGCATGTCTTTCTTACGCAGGTACCACGACATATGTCTATGTTTGTCTTATTTTTAGTATTTGTTGCTAAACTAAATAATATGCACTATAATCTGACCAAGTTTGACGCTGGTATATATTACCGTTTTGAAGACAGAGCAGGAACAAAAACATTGAAAAAAATGCATGTTTTTTGAGGTGTCCTGTATGGGGACCCCCTTATTCTTAGACTTTTTTTGTTTTTAGTATTTGTCGTAATACACCTCATAGCAACACATATTCCGAGAAAATTTTAACCGGTTACCTATTACCGTTCAAAAGATACAGCCCTGTGACAGACAGACGGACGGACGGACGGACGGACAGCGTAGCGAGAGTAATAGGGTCCCGCTTGGCACCCTTCGGATACGGAACCCTAAAAAGAACATTTTAAATAATAAAAACAATAATTCATTTAATTAAAAAACTACAAGAAAAACATGAGCAGTTACGAATAAAAATACAAAAAAAAAACCTTTTTTAGTGCAAGATATCTGTTGTTATCTTGAACAGTAATGGCGCCAGCAAGTAGTCAGTATCTCTTTGTTATTTGTATTAATAAGATAAAAGAACAAGTAGCGCCGAAAGGTGTGTATTGTGAAGGTAACGCCTACATCTAGACACTAGACACTAGGCCATTATGATAACTACCGTATCTTAACACTTGTAGAAGGTCTTCTTGGTCTTACTTATCTGTCATTTACATACTGGGTATCACCTTAACAAGAACATTACATGAAACAGCTCGCTTATTAATTTTTGTTTTTTTACAGAGAGTAACAGTAGGGATAAATACGTACTTAAGGAAGCAAGGAACAATGCCCTCTAATGTATGGCGTTTAGTCTAACCATCAAAATTTGATGTCGCACAACAAAACCCAGTGTATTTGAAGGATAATAAAATGCTCTTTCCGTATAACTAAATGTTTTTTATTGGTTACCTTACCAGCAATTCGAGATAATAACCGATTTGCGTTGACGGGATACAAATTACTTATGTTGAACATAATAAAATCATTCTACCTAATATCCTCCAAAGTTTGATGACTGCAATGTGGCAAAAGAATTAGAATATTATAGAAAATATTTAAAAAAAAACTCTTTGAACATGATTTCAGAGGAAGCTATTATGTCAAAAAAGTAAAAAGTTGATTTAAAACACAGTGGAATTCTGTGCACTACATTTGGTTGTGGCACTTGTGGCACAAACTACACTATCTCGTGGTATTCTTCTTTCTAGGCAAAGATGATAGTAGAAGTCCAGTACATTTTTTATAGAATAGTTTAGACTTGCTCCAGTCTGACCACGTAAATAACGTAAATCATTCGCAACATTTTACACTCCTTCCCACAATTGTTATATTACATTAGATCTAAATCATTTATCACTATGCTATTCATTTACAAGGCAGCAATTATTAAACATACAAAAACAAAAAAAAGTACAATATTTTTAATAATAAAAAGTTATGTTCACTTGTCTTCTTGACCCCATAAGTTAAGGGTTAACGTCGCGTCGCCGCCATTTTGAAGCATGCGTACGCTATATCTTCCTCAATCTGTAATTGCATCGAGAAAGTCCCACTTTTCCCGCGTTTTTGCACACCCTACCACGTAATTCGATACAAATTACTGATGTTAATATTATTACATTTAATAAACGAAGATGAATTCAGTGTTTTTTATACTTAGTTATTAAAATAATTATAATATTATGTCAGTTCAATAAAGGAACATAAACTGTTTTATAGCAGTTCCTATTAGTTATGAATATGAAAGTTATGACTACCTCTGTTTTATGAAGTTGTTTAGTACTTCATGTATTATTAAAGTTTGTTAAAGTTTTTATCGCGACATTAATGTTCCATTGAGGTAAAAAGTAATTAGGTAGGTAATATTTAGTAAATTAACAAAAAATATAGACACTTCCTCGGTTTCAGTAATCTAAACATATTACAACTTTAAATAAAACCTTATTAAGCTACAAAAAACATGGAGTTGGTAAATTTAAGTAGTTTTTTTTTCTCCATAATTTGGCAACAAAACTCAGACCTATCATTATCCTGATTGATATAAATAAACAATTACTTATAACACATTCCAATTACAAAATCATCACAAAAAAGTTATTACATCTGCTTGCAAAAACATAGGAGAAACAAAAACGCTTCGCGGTAAAGCAGAAACGTATAATAAGATCACGTTATTTGATTAGACCTAATTACATTTCTGGTCGTAATTAACTTGCACGTATCATTCCCTTTGTTTTATTACAAACAGATACCAAGTTGAGGCTACACCTCGACAACATCGAAACTATGGAAATTAAACTTTACATTTATAGTCTTAAGAGCAATAGATGTGTATGTAGATAGAAAAAATTCTTGGCAAACAGTGGATGTCTTAGGCCGAGATAAGCCCGCATGTTATTAAGGCATAATTTACGATGGAAATTATGGCGATTTGCTAATTTTATATTCAGCACTGTTACAAGTCGTCGACGGGTCGTTAAGATGTCTTGTTCTATTTTGTCTAAAGCTACCTATTTATTGTAATATGGATTAATTTAAGAACATAATGATATGAAGACTTTTAAACTGTTATGACTCATAATTTGGTGTTATAACAGTTTTTAAAGACAGTAAGTGTTAATAGAATGGTATATTCGAGTTGCTCGTCAGCGTAAAATTATTTTTTGAAATAGAATTAAATTCATTAATTTCAGTTATCAAGTTAATTAGGAATATTATGAAAAAAACCGGCCAAGTGCGGGTCGGACTCGTGCACCAATGGCAACAGTTCCGTACCACCATACATTTCTGTGAAATCCTTTTTAATATAATTTTTTATGCACTTTTGACCAAGTTTTGCAAGTTGACCAAGTTAAACGCTTGTGTGTTACCGTTTTTAAGAAAGAGCAGGAATATAAAACGTTAAAGAAATGCATTTTTTTTCGAGGTTTCGTTTATGACCCCCTTTGGGCTTAGAATTTTCATCATTTTTAGGGTTCCGTACCCGAAGGGTGCCAAACGGGACCCTATTACTCTCGCTACGCTGTCCGTCCGTACGTCCTTCTGTCTGTCACCGGGCTGTATCTTTGTAACGATAATAGATAACTAGTTGAAATTTTCACAGAATATGTGTTGCTATGAGGAGTATCACGAAAAATACTAAAAACAAAAAAAAGTCTGAAACCAAAGGGGGTCCCCATACAAGAAACCTCAAAAAACATGCAATTTTTTCAACGTTTTTGTTCCTGCTCTATCTTCAAAACGGTAATATATACCAGCGTCAAACTTGGTCAGATTATAGTACATATTATGTAGTTTAGCAACAAATACTAAAAATTAGGCAAATATAGACATATGTGGTGGTACCTGCGTAAGAAAGAGATGCAAAAATTCATATTTCGCGCACTGTGCGTTGATGTCTTTTGATAAACTCTCGTAAATTAAATCAGTTTCTATGGGGTATCAGGTCGATAGGTGGTACGGAACTCTTACTGCGCGAGTCCGACTCGCACTTGGCCGGTTTTTATTATTCACTATGACTTAGCCAACTAACAACTAACTATTACTGGTAAAAAGATGTACAGCCTGTGACGGACGGATGGATGGATGGACGAAGCCCCAGATGGCGCCACAGATTACTGACGGCGCCAGGCGTAGGACTTTTTGGGTATGGAACCCTAAAAAGAAGTTGTGATACAGAAAAGACCTTCCTTCTTTCACTCTGACTCAGCCAGTTACATACCTACTAGACGATTTTTTTTTTAAAGTTTCTTGAAATTGAATCTTGATCCAGGAAAAGAACCGGGGTGACCACTCTAGCTATGTAGCTAAATTGGCAGTGGGCTGGCCATGTCTGTCGAAGGACTGATGGTCGCTGGAGCAGACGAGTCCTTGATTGGAGACCGCGAATCGGCAAACGCAGCGTAGGGCGCCCCCCGCCAGGAGGGAAACCGAAAAGAAGAAGAAGAAGGTGGCTGGGGGGATTGGATGCGGGAGGCTGAGGACCGAGTATTGTGGCGCAACTTGGGAGAGGCCTATGTCTAGCAGTGGACTGCGATAGGCTGAGTTGATGTTGATGAATCTTGATCTCGGCAAATCGTAAATACCAGCTGCAAGTTGGCACAAAAGTCAAGGGAGAGTCATCTGCATCACCTGGAGACTGCATTTACCTGTCAATATCTACTATTTAATTACTGGAACTTATTATCCAACGTGTATCAGAAATGCGTGGTCATATGACATCGATCTATTCGACATCAGTGTCTCCAAACTAAAAAAATCTCTGTGCGACCACTTGTTTGGTCAGTTTTAATATACTTTTCAATTTGCTGTCTGCTACTACCATTTCTTTATTTCTGTCTTTATTCTGTTAAATGTGAAAACTTGTAATTGGCCTTATTTACGTTGTAAATAAGGTTGCTTACGCTGTTGTTGCCTCTCGTATTAATGTTTGACGCATTTCTATGCGAGACATAATAGATTGTACATTATGGTTATAATTCGAGAGGTTATCTATAATATTTGTCTAGCTGTAAGTTTTCCGAAAAATAAAAAATAAAATAAATAAATATTTTAAGAGCTCATTCAGGGCATAGCAGAACAACTTTTACTATAGGACCAACCCAAAAATTGCGAAAAAAATGTAAGCTGTTTCCTACTAAATCACAGATATCGCTCGACAAAATGTAAGGACCAGCTGATTTTTTTTCGCGATTTCTTCGTTGGTCCCATAGTAAAAGTTGTTCGATAGCATCCCCTGAATAAGCTCTTCAAATATGACCACGCATTTCCGATACACGTTGTATAGTCTGACATACGTGCTACGACGGAAAAAAACTAACAACTATGTAAATTATCACAAACACTTTACCCTATGCGCACTATTTTACATAATTAAATTATATCAAATAAAGGAAAAATTAGCACAAAACTTACAATCGCTAGGAATAACTGTAATTATGTAAAAACCCAAAGGAAAATGCTGTTCGCGATCCAGTGTCACGACCCGCACGCTCGCAATTAAATAATTATAAATAATCGTTGCGCATCCGACAAAGACCCCAACGATTTGCTCTCGAAAACTCGAAATTAAATCACGCAGATATAATTGTGTCGATTTAAATTTGCCCTGACTTATAAGTCCAAGTCCAAGTGTACATGAATTATAATTCATGTAATAAATATTTCTATTTCTACTTCGTTATTAAAAACTTGACTGAAATACAAAGAACTGACAAACAAGATTGATCGATAGTACTCGATTGAGTCGAATACTAGGAATATGATCAAACATTCATTGTGAAGCTATTAAAGCCACAAATTGCCCCACATTATGTCATGTGAATTATAAACTTAATTGCGTATATCTAAAATTGTAATCCTAATAGAGTGTAGCTATTTTCGTAATGAGGACAGACTGACACTATTTGTGATTGCATTTTTAACCGACTTCAATAAAAGGAGGAGGTTATGTATTCCGCGGGTTATTTTTTTTTTTGTTATTTTTTTTTCATGTATGTACACCGATTACTCCGAGATTTGTGGGCCGATTTACGTGGTTGTATTTTCATTTGGTAGAGAAAGTCCGCGCGGTGGTCCCATATAAATTTTATTGACTTAGGTTGAGTATTTTTTTAACTAGCTTCAATAAATCAGTTTATTTTAGCTTCGCCTATCTAGATGATCTGCTCATTGGTTTGTTTTTCTGAGAATTCGTGGCCGATATGCGTGTTTTTTTTTTCAAGATAGTGATTGGACGTTTGGAAGAACATGAGCAAGACCTTTGCCCAGCAGTGGGATAGCAAAGGTAAATAAAAAATATATTCTCAAATTGGTTATATAAACATTTATGAATCAACCCTCAACTAAAAAGTATGAAATAAAAACTTTTTAACAAAAAAAAAACCGACTTCAAAAGTAAAAAATAATCAGTGTATGTATTTTAAAATCTTAACATAAACAACATTTTGAAGGCGGCGCGTGATTTTCATGTACGTTCACATAAACTGTTTTTACTATAGATATTGCGCTCGACTGTACATTACATGACGCAAAGGGTTTACCACGCGCTGCCTTAAAAATGTTGTTTATGTTAAGATTTTAAAATACATACAATGATTATTTTTTACTTTTTAGTTAAGGTATTTTAAGTCGGTTTTTTTTTTGTTAAAAAGTTTTTATTTTTTTAATTTATTTGTTGTCGACTAGAGAAGGAACAACGGTCACAAGGGGCAAGCGTCGTACAACGCGACTAGAGAAGGGATTAATTTGACTGTAGGCGGCAGCGATCTCTCGCTTCCAGCCGTGGTTATATCTATGGTCGGGAGCGAGAGCGCTTGGGAAGGCGTCGTCTCCTTCTGCGAAGAGGTGATGCTCGCTAAGGAGGCGGCGGAGAGGGTTCGAAAGGCGATGACCTCTCTTCCCATCTGCAGGACCACCTCCAGCCACCCTAGGTGTGGGCCTGCGGGCGGCGGACTCGGGGTGGCCCGCCGCCCGACCAGTCAAGGCCCGTGACGGTGGCGCGTAGTGTTCCGCGCGCGCCAGTCAAGAGGAGGGTGCTGCCGTTGTTGTTGCCGCACGGGGAGAATGGGCTCGCCTGCCAGTGGCGAGCCGGGGCCTGCCGGGGATGGTTGGGCGAATACGGGAGTATTTCCCACGCCCCCGGCCAAGGGTCGGTGGAGGAACACCGTGGTGGTTTTTAGTCGGTAAGAGTACGACACTGGCTCCGCCTTCCCCGGGCGGAGTGCGTCCATAAGGATATTCCCAACGATAAAAAAAAAAAAAAAGTATTAATTTGACTAATAAATGCTTTGATTTGACAGTTTACGAATATGAGCCCTTTTTTGAATAGGATTGATAGTGAGTCACGTGAATTTTCGATAGATAGTCTCTGTTTACGTAGTTAATTCAGTTTAATAAATAAATAATACGTAAATTCTTTTCTTCCCATTCTCATTTATTTAAAGTTGTTATTAAACACATAGTCGAGAGGCTTGATCTGTATCTCTGACAATCAAGGGAACCCAGTCTACAGTGAGATTAACAGACTCATTCATAGTGTGGGGCTACTGGATAATTACTTATTCTGTAATGTTGTTTCTTGGCAAATAAATGAATTTATTATTCATTCAGAAAAAAAAAAAACAAAAACATCCGCATCTGATTGGTGTATTCAATTGTTCCATTTGTGAAACTTTTTGTCACAAAATGTGTCAAGACGACTACTTTTAACAGTGATCACTAACTCTATTGGTGACGATTTATCGAAAGAAAACGGCCGATAAAATGAGTAGGTATAGATAGATAGATAGAAGATAGAATATTCTTTATTGTACACCATTGATAATATTTAAACTTAGGACTAACAGGGTACCACAATCGCATTCAGTTTTTGAAGAGTCTCGAATTCAGATAATTACAGAACTAAAAACTGGCTCGTGAGCTGGAGTAGAACCTACGACTTCTGGTTCAGCGCACTATTCGCTTTAACTGCTAAGCCACCACAAACTTTGTTCTCGATGTAAACTTTCTCTTCCACGATATTACTTAAAGAACATGTGATTGAAATAACTGAAAGCCTCTTAAAGGGTCATTGTACTTATTAGTATGAACAACTTTTACTTTGCGAAAACAAAATCTGTCGCATTCGCGATTTTAATGTTGGTCCCATAGCAAAAGTTGTTCATACTGATGAGTACAATGACCCCTTAAAATGTATTCAGTTGAATCGGTCATTTCAAAAACGTCATAAGTCACTGAATTAGAATTTTTCAAGAATCAATAAAATATTTTATATTCACAAACAAATGAGTTTTAAAGGACATTTTTATGCTTAATTTAGTATTTGAGTGGTGAACAATCATAACAAACTTCAAAGTTTATTAAAAAAATAATGAAAAAACCTAAAAAACCGTTCTTGACTTATGTTGTTTTAGCAAGGAATAGGGTTAGTGGTATATCATTTATTTAATCAAAACAATCGCAGAAATCATATTTTTTATAAATAAATAAATAAAATAAATAAATATCTTTGTGACATTTTTACAAACTAAGCAGAGCTTGTGCTATGGGTACTGGACAATGGATATAATACTTATATTTTTTTTTTTCGTAAATACATACTTATAATACATAAGAAACACCCAGACCAACACAAACACTTATGTTCATCACACAAATATTTGCGTCCTGTGGGAATCGAACCCATGACCTCGTGATCAGCAGTCCGACTCTCGAACCACTAGACCACAGAGGTCGTTATTGCTTGTTATTGAAAATTACCCTTAAAAATAACCTTATTAACATTTTACATGTATTAATTTGCCATGTTTTAACATCTTTAAGGTACATAGTCATATTCTCCATCAAGAATGATGAAGAATATGACTATGTACCTTAAAACAGCAAATGTTGAAAATAAACCAGATGTGAGCATCTGGATTATTTTCAACATTTGCAGTTGGCCAGCTAAAAATGTTGTTATAAAATGGCATATAACATAACATAACCAGCCCATTACCGTCCCACTGCTGGGCACAGGCCTCTTCTCAGTATAAGAAGGCCAAGGCCTTAGTCCACCACGCTGGCCTAGTGCGGGTTGGCGGACTACACACACCATTGAGAACTGTATGGAGCACTCTCAGGTGTGCAGGTTTCCTCACGATGTTTTCCTTCACCAAAGAAGCAAATTCTTTTGATTTAAAGCAAGTTCAGAATAGAGTTCTGGAAGATCAAAATGGCATATGATCTTCCAGAACTCTATTCTGAACTTGCTTTAAATCGTAATTTATTTTTTATTGATGGGAAGGAATGTATTGACTTACGTGGTTTTTACCCAGAATACACATCTTCTTTTAAGGAACCATTTTCAGTAAAAAAAGTATGATGGAAAAAAAATTGACTTAAGAGGTTTATGAAATGACCGATTCAGTTATTTCAATAACACATTGTATAAGGTCAAATGCATGTCGATGGTAAAGAACCAATATATTATGCTCTATTTAGAGCCTGTCTTGTATGGAACTTACATACTAAGCCAGTTCCGTTTATAATGGTTTATACCTCTGATGTGTGGTTGACTATACTTACACCAGCTGATTAATACGATGATGAAATATCGTTAATTTCCGGTGATTTCTAACAATACCACATCGTACTCATAACCCTTATCTTTCCACTAACATCGATCAGCTCGAGGAAATATTTTTGCAGTCCGAGTTAACACGTCATAATGTTTTCCACTAAAACACATCACTGCAATTAACATAAGAAACGGGTAACTCGCTAAATTATAGGTTTGCACGAATATAAAGTTGTTAACAGAACCACAGAATAATTAATAGTACAATACAGACGTTGTATATGTTTCCATTGTATATTGTTAACACTTCAACTGCGGTACTATTATTTAATAATTAGCAAAGGGTAAAATCCAGGGATTTATCTGTCTTGATAAAATAATTTGAGAGCAGCACTATTATAGTGGTTCCATCAAGTCACAACCGTAGCATTGTTTATACAATACAATACAATACTAATACTCTTTATTATGTGTGTTTTTTTTTCATGTGTAGGTACTTTACCTTGTAACAAATTTTAGCAATACTGTTTCGATCACATCATCATTTCAGCCGAAAGACGTCCACTACTGGACATAGGCCTCCCCCAATTAAGGGGGGATATGCCATAATCACCACGCTTGGCAGGCGGGTTGGCGATCGCAGTTGGTTGGTTAATACTCAGAGAACGCTGCTGCCCATCCTCTGGTGAATCCCTTAGTCGCCTTTTACGACACCCATGAGAAGAGATAAGGGTGGTGCTATTCTTTAAGTCCGGCACCACACGGACTTACAAAACTTTCGATCACATGAACTTACAAAATGAAAGAAAACCAAAATAATTCGTAAAATCTTGATATCATAAACATAATAATCGTCATGAAAAGAGGAAATTAACACCAAAAACTGTTAAAACATTTGATATGACGAATACATTTTCGGAAATACATTAATGTTTGTGTCACGATTGTAAGATTTCGTAGAAATATTTTTTACGCTCTATGTATTTATGTATTAGCTGTTAATAATTTATGACATAATCTCAACCCTGGTATCTCTTTCCATAAAATTTGTGGTGACCTTTTAAGGAAAAATCATCAATAAATCAACGATTTCTCCACATTTTCTGTATTATACCAACTTTATACGCTCTGCTTTATATGCTGTCTTTGTTTTCGTTTGGTGTGTGTACAATAAAGAATATAATAAATAAATAATATTGCAAATACACATTCAAGATCATCCCATTATTAGCAAGTTGCATTAAAATCTATTTAGTTGTTTTTGCATTACTTATGTATTGATAAACTTCACTTACAACTAACTTTCTCTGTGTTATATAAATTAAATGAAAACTCATTCCTATGTAACTTAAAATTACCTGCTTTTTGTGATACATGGGAAATTACAATTCTTCTTGTATGGTTTTTCTGCAACTGTAATTATAATCTCAGTGTCGTAAAATGCATTTACAATCTATTGTTTTAGAGATCTGATGTTATAAATTAAACATTAATAGGACAGTAGCATGCAAAGGGTTAGTCGAGAATTTGTTCATAAAGCATTATTATTATGTTTAGAAAAACTTTACAGACATTTTATTAATGTGTTTAATTTTCATGTTATACAAATCTTTTACTTGTTTTTATTATTACTTAGCACCTAATTATTTTATTTCGTTCATGAATTATTTCATGAATGATTGTTCAAATCTACCATCAGCCACCGTAATTAGTTTATCAAAAGAATTTTCTTCTCTAATTGATTTTTCGAATCGACCTGATTTCCCTATAGATATCGCAAATGGAGGCCGGAATACAAAATGTTAATTAAATAAAAATAAATGTTTAATTTTCTTATCGCCTCCCAATCGCTATATATCAGGAGTCAATTCTATTATTTTCGAGTGTTCAACGATTTAAAATGTCGGCAAATCACCGATTGTATCTAAATATGTTATCACCGATTACAGTCGCAATTGTCATCTAATCTTGGAGATCTTATCTTTCGGAACTTTTGTTGTTAGATCAGATTTTATTTGTAAACTTAATTAGATCGAATACTGCATTACCCAGATATGAAATTTATCTTAAGGTGCGTACTCACTACGAGCATTCACATGTAATGTAACAATTCATAATGTTGAGCATTACAACACAATAGTGCGCCAGCTCAACGTACTGACGACATTTGAGGAGCATTCGCTTTTCTAACCGCTCAACATTGAGTATTGCTTGTTACAAATACATACAAATAAATTCGTGCGTGTAAAATTGATTCTTCTGTTTTGGAGTTACTTACAAATGGTACGCACTTTATTGCTTAACGGCTTTACGTAGGTACTCACTACTGTCATGTTTGAAGTTGTAACATTCCAAGTCTGCGCACTGTAATGCTCGGCTTAACGTACTCAGTGCTGTAGGTAATGTTCGAAGTTGTAACATTCCAAGTCCGCGTACTGTAATGCTCTGCTTAACGTACTCACTCACTACTGTAGGTAATGATCGAAGTTGTAATATTCCAAGTCTGCTCACTGTAATGCTCAGCTTAACGTACTCACTACTGTAGATAATTTTCGAAGTCTGACGACCTCTGTGGTCTAGTGGTTCGAGTGTCGGACTGCTGATAACGAGGTCGTGGGTTCGATTCCCACAGGACACAAATATTTGTGTGATGAACATAAGTGTTTGTGTTGGTCTGGGTGTTGCTTATGTATTATAAGTACGTATTTACAAAAATTTAAAAATAATATAAGTATTATATTATATCCATTGTCTAGTAGCCATAGCACAAGTTCTGCTTAGTTTGGGACTATCTGGTGATACACCATCCGGTGCTGTGTAAAAATGTCCCAAAGATATTTATTTATAGAAGTTGTAATATTCCAAGTCTGAGCACTACAATGCTCGACTCGGCGTATTCACCAGTGTAATATTCAAATTGAGCTGTTACATTACACGCAAATGCTCGCGATGAGTACGCACCTTTATATTCGATAATCTAGATTGGTATCGTTTCAGTACCTAATTGTTTAATCTGCATCATGATTAGTGGAACTTGGGTTGTCAGATAAATGAAAGAGCCGCTGTTCGATAGATCAGTTTGAGTTCCGTGTGTTGTTTTAAACAAAAACTATTGTTAATAGGTTATCTACAATAAATCTAAATTGAACAAGCATTGTTACTTGTACTGTATTATTTATTAAAATGCTCTATGTAATCTAATGTTGGCTAATATATATAGTCTATTTATTCATTGAATGTGATGGGGATTTAATTTTGTAATTGCAAAGACTTACAAGTTCTTTGTAAGTCTTTGTGTAATTGATTAAAAGTACAGTCGTGACTCTCGCTTAGGTATTAGCAGCAGGTAGCCTAAATAGCGAGGAAACGGATTACATATTCCAATAATATCGTTTAAGTTCCAAGGGTTGTCTGGAAGATATCACTATTAGCGATAAGACCGCCAATGTACCCTTATTTTACATGTTAGTCCTGAGTTTAATAATGTTATTGGTGTACAGTCTAACAAAGCAATTGGTATACAGGGTAGAGAGATATAAATGAAGTTTTCTCAGAAGATTATGGATGTTTTCGAGTGAATTATAATTTTAATAACGGACAAAGTTAAGCTGTATTTGTACAAAACCCTAATCAAACCATTTTATAATAACTTCCTGAGAAATCTTCATCTATATCTGGCGACCCTGTATACTAATTGCTTTGTTAGACTGTACAATAAAGAATATTCTATCTATCTATCTAAGTTACGTTTTAAATAGGCAATTTACGAAAAGATAACAATCATCATCAACCAAATCGATGGAAATCTTTGGAGAAACGTTCATAATTAAATAAACCTTAAACAAAATGTATGTGTTTATACTAAAAAATACAAAAATAATAATTTATTTATTTAAACTTCATGCAACATGTGTACATAGGCGGACTTAATGCCTTAGGCATTCTCTCCCAGTCAACCTTAGGGTGATACAGAGATGACAAGGCAAGTGCAATATTGATTCACGACACAAAACAAGATGATAAATAAATTACCACTAAATAATAATAATAATTAATATAATAATTAGTCATTGTAATTACGAGCAAGTTGTCGCGTCGATCGTTTCCGACAGGCGGCATTGGTCCAGCGTGCGTGAGCGCATTGCGGACGATGCGCAAGCGCGACGTGAGCCACGTAGTCTCTACATTAGGTGCACGCTACGATATCGATAGGGTAATGTGAACGTGACGTTTGTACACACAGCTACATATCAAACTATACATTTCCAATATAAGCTGACCTGGAATTGTGTAGGTTTTCCGTACAACCTACAAATTTCAAGCCGGATCATCGCCTTTAACTTTATATGGTACAAACCCGGCCGCAGATGGAATATTGCTCTCAACTCTGGGCTGGAGCACCCGAGTATCTACTCCTTCCACTTGACTGCATTCAGCGCAGAGCGGCTCGAATCGTCGACGACTATGCTATTCCTAATTGGTTTGACCCTTTAGCTTTGGGAAGAGACGTTTTATCTCTATGTGCCCTATATCGCATGTACACACGGCTACACATCAAGCTGTACAAATCCAGTAAAGGCTGACCTCGCGTTGTAAGGAAAACCTATACAATGCGAGGCAGCTTATACTGGAAATGTTCAGCTTGATGTGTAGCCGTGTGTACAATGGGGACTGAGGTGTGCTCTGAGGAATTGAGAAAAGAGCATACGTCTTTTTAAAAGGTCGGCAACGCATTGGTGACTCCCCTGGTGTTGCGGATGTCCATGGGCGGCGGAGATTGCTTACCGTCCATCAGGTGACCCGCATGCTAGTTTTCTCGCCAGCTTGACCATATTCAGTGGATTTCTACGTATTTGGTAGATTTTGAGGAACTTTTAACGCTACTAGCACAGGGAAAAAATATCAGTAGGTATAATTTGGTAGAATAATATTGTTTTGGTATTTTGTTGAAAGACGATGGCAATGGTATCCTAAATTATTTTCTGATACGGGAATTCCGGAATCGAAAACAGTTTTTTGACAAAATGGCAAAGTATTAGCTCAGGGCCCCACAAACTCACAGTCCGCCCCTGTGCCTACCCCTTCGGGGAATACAGGCGTAATTTTATGTTATGTTATGAACTTCGGTCGTACGAATCGCACTCGCCATTCGATAAGAAAAAGTTAGTGATAAAAACCTCCAGAATTAAAATCTATTAATTAATCTATTATTTTAAACCAACTAAGCTAGCACTAAAAGTTCTTACAGATAAGAACTTATAAATAATAGTTGCGTACATACGTAATCCAATTCGCTATGATAAAATCACAAAGGAAATTGCATTATCAGGGCTTATCACAACATTGTGTCATAGAATAGTCTCATTCATAAGCCAACCACCATAGATGATGGTCAGATCTATGACTATTGACTTATTCGAAAATAAGGAAAGAAAAATAAAATAAAGTGCCGGAGAAAAAAGTTATATATATCGGAGTGTGTGAAAGTGAGTGATTAAGTAACTGGCTGTGTAGTTAAGGTGTAAAAAAGTGATTGGAACATTTGTCAAATTTATAGTTCTTTTTTAAAAAAGAGTAAGTATGTACGATGATCCTTTAGCGATAACTAATTACAGATTAAAAAAAACTACTAATTTTTTATAGTATAGTATAGTATAACGGGCTGGTTTCCGCAACTCCACGTCCAAGCGTGTATTTTGCGTACGGGTGGGAACTTACTCGATCCACCCCAACTCCTCGAAAAAGGCCAGCAACGCCTTGGTGTTGCTGGTGATCTCTCTGAGGGTACCTGGGTTACCGAAGTACTTGGCCCTGTATGTGGCGACCTCAGGGCAGTCTAGAAGCACATGGGCTGCTGTCTCGTCTTCCACCATGCAGGCTCTGCACAGTGGGCTGTCCGTAACACCTATGACAAAAAGATGTTTGTTGAAGGACCTTAGTATGCACTATAATCATACCAAGTTTGACGATAGCATGTATAACCGTTTTGAAAATAGAGCAGATACAAAAACTTTGAAAAAAATGCATGTGTTTCGAGGTTTCTTGTGTGGGGTTTGGTTTTAGACTTTTTAATGTTTTTGCTATTTGTCATGATATAAGCCATAGTAACACATATTCTGTGAAAATTGCAACTGACTACCTATTACGGTTTAAAAGGTACATCCATGTCAAAGACAGACGGATGGACCGACAGACGGCTTTGTAATAAAGCTCCGTCGGCACCCTTTGGGTATTAAACTATAAAAATAAAGGCGCAGCTTATTCTTAATTCGTACAGTAAATACAAATAGTTACGTATTTTAAAACATATTTTATAAATTCTTCACTTATTTTAATTATAATAAATGCTTCCGTGAATTCGAGTTGGCAATCTGTGGGTTTATTTCTGCAATTTGTTAACTTAATCGCACGCGATCTTTTTACTTGAATTTAGTCGTTTTTCATTACCTTTAAGCCAATTTCCGGCATTTTACGTCATTTGATGTAAATTAAAATGAGTAGTACATACAAGAATATTATTTTCGCATTTCAAGTATAAATTTAGCCTTAAAGTACGGGTTCTTATTGTGTAAATAGTGAATAAAACAGTGATTTATTTATATAATAATTATTCAGTAAATAGTTAGTACAGTCCGTTTTTCTATACTTGTCTTATTTGGTAAGCAATCTTGGTAAGTGTCTTTTATTTTGTAACTACTGAGAAAATATAATTATTACTAGTTCCGCATACGTAATAAGGTTAAAAAAAGTACATTACTGTCCAGGCTTGAAATAATGCAATTGACGGCCGAGTAATATCAGTGATTTCAAAAGAACGAGGTGCCCGTCGAGTCATTTTTAACTAAACGAGGCCGTTAATTGCTATGTTCGGCCGAGACTTGTATAGTACTTTTCTCCCATATGCGAGGAAACAATACACAGATTAATTCAACAGTTTCTAATTTTCATTCACGTCAATTCGTCCGCGCGCGGTTCATGTTCTATTTTCAAACTTCTGAAAAAAAAAACCGCAATTTCTATTATTGTCGTGTTGGAAATTGCTGGCTTGTTATTTTGCTGCGTACGGAAAAGAGTCAATTGTTGTATTCTTTTTTAAAATAATGAAGCGATTTCCGAGCAAGTGGGTGAAAAAAATATTTAGTAATCTTGTAAAATGTCTTTTGACAATTTATTAATGACGAATTGCATCAAAAAGACGTGCCAAGATTCTATTATAAGCGGAACTAGCTTAGTTTTTTTTTTTTTTACATAACTATGTAAGTTTCACACAAGACAGGCTTACACTGGGTTCTGCTTACACTGGTTTTGTCACCATTAATGTGCGCTTGACTGTACCTACCTATAGAACAAAAACTACGTTCAGCAGCCGTCGTTTACAGTGGACTCTGTTACAAATCCGTACGGTACATAATATTCGAAAAAACCTCGCAGTAACTTTCTGACGAACGGACACGAGAGTGATCTTGTATAGGTTCCATTTTTCCTTTGAATGTACGGAACCCTAATAATAAATTCTTCTCTGTTTTCAATCCATTAGCACACATCGAAGGGTCAAGACAATGTCCTCGTGAGATTTCTAACCATAAGAGGCGATCAGTTCTTCTTACCAAACAAAATACCAGCGCAAATAAATTAATAATAGAACTGAACAAATACCATTCACTGATAAAATTACCTACACACAAACAAGCAAAATCATAAAGCAGGCCGCACATTAAGAGACACGTCGCGTCGTCCGTCTCCGCTGCGTCGCCGCATCGGTATAATGAGTAATGATCAAAATTGTCGGGATGATCAGAATTCGTAAGTCATAAGTCATATAAGAATCATATAGGATAAGAAGTTGTTCGTAAGTCCACATTAACATAAAACTTTTTAACAAAAAATTGAACCGACGAAAATAGAAACTGAAAAGCGAAAAATAACTAATTATGAGTCGGCGCCAAACGAACTTTTAACAAGCAAAGTGCGTGTAAGTTGCAAGTGGCCGAGCGGAGAACGCATTTTTGGAAAGTTATTGTTTATCGTTGAAAATTTCACGTTGTATTTGATGTGACGTTGTTTTTATTATTTATTTAAAGTAATTTAATGATCTTCGTTGATTGGTTGTTTGGCGCCGACTCATAATTAGTTATTTTTCGCTTTTCAGTTTCTATTTTCGTCGGTTCAATTTTTTGTTAAAAAGTTTTATTTTTCATTTTTTTGTGGTTAAAATCTATCTCCAGGTCTCCATTATGTCGTAGTGTCTAGAACTATATTTATGTGAGTCAAGTTTCAACAGAATCGGTTAACAGGTAAGAATTCAGTGGGTGAACAAACACTCATCCCCTGTTTTACTACCCTTAGGGGTGGATTTTGATTTTGAAATTTAAATGGGACCAACTTCGAGATATACCCTATCCATTAAAAGAAGAATCATCAAAATCGGACCACTCGTTAAAAAGTTATGCGTGGTCATACATAAAAAAATAAAAAAAATAAAAATATACGCGTCGAATTGAGAACCTCCTCCTTTTTTTCGTCGGTTAAAAATCATTATCATCCTCCTGCCCTTATCCCAATTTATTTGGTGTGGGCCTAGCATATCTTTTTCTTCCATACATCTCAAACAGCCGTCGCCGTCGTCTCAGTGTTCACTTTCTTTTAAATCAACTTTCACACAATCCATCCATCTTTTCTTTGGACTTCACCTTTTTTTAAAGTCATCCACATTTATACTCAAAACTTTCTCGTAACACATGCTTCTCATTCTTCTGTATGATGATCGTACCATGACAATCTACTACAGGAACAAAATTATTAATTGGGAGACTGTAAGACAAGTATCAGTAAGGTATCTTGATACATATCAAATAACGTTTAAATCATTGTTTTGTGGAAATAACAAAGTATTCCATCAGATGCGTTCGGATACTCTCTTTAGAACAGCATCAAAACAGAAAAAAAAACCGGCCAAGAGCATGTCGAGCCATGCTCAGTATTATAGGGTTCCTTAAGTAGGTGTAATTACAAACGAATCAAATCGAATATTAATCATGGCTATTTTAGTTTTTGCAATAATCGGCAGCATTCGCGACTCAGAGCGTGTTGTTAGTAGCGCCATCTAGCGATAAATTCAAGAAGCCAAATTTAAGAAGTCTGTCATGTCAAAGTTACTATTTGTGATTTTTTCAAATAGAAAGTAGCTAAAGGAGCATTATTTGCTATGATCATTTTTCTCTAAGGTCAATGACCTTTGAACTAGGACGTTTTAAGTATTTTTCAGTTTTCTGTCTATAACTCAAAAAATTATGATCACATTATACTCGAAATAATTTTAAAAGAGAGTTTTCACAAAGGTCCATCAATGTGGAAGATTATAAGTTTCTACGTTGCATAGTTTAGAAATGGCAGGGGGGGGACACATTGCAAGCCACTTTGGCGGGCTATATTTCGCAGATGGTATACCTGATAAAAAAGTTGTGTATGAAACATTACCTTCATTTTAGTAGACCTATTCAATGATACCCCACAAGAGGGGGTGCAGCGAAAAAAAATTTTTCATCCCAATTTCACCACCACCACCCACCCCACCCCACCCCTAAAATACGTAAATGATTTTTTTATTCTTTTAAAATTGAGACCTATATGCATACTATTTTTTAACAAAATTTCATTTACTTATGTTTATAACTGTAGAAGTTATTAAGCTGTAAAGGATTAGGACAGACGGACAGACGGACAGACGGACGGACATGACGAAACTATAAGGGTTCCTTGTAGGACTACGGAACCCTAAAAAATAGGAGGTAGAAATTCTGATTCCGTCGCAACTGTGGCGCTACAAATGTGTTACTAACGTGCAGCCTGCCTTACGAACAATTATTATTGACGTGTTGTTTTCCCAAGCTCACTAATTGTAATAACTGATCAATTAAAGACATAACACCATAATCAGGCAACAATTAACTTAATGACATTAACTGAATTAAATGACACAATTGATTATAGAAATGGAGGTCGGAATTATCAATATAATCGCTTAGAATCACGACAGACTTTTTAGGGTTCCGTAGTCCTACAAGGAACCCTTATAGTTTCGTCATGTCCGTCCGTCTTTCCGTCTGTCCTAATCCTTTACAGCTTAATAACGTCTACAGTTATAAACATAAGTAAATGCAATTTTGTTAAAAAATGTTCTAAGTATAGATCTCAATTTCAAAAGAATAAAAAAATCTTGATTACGTATTTTAGGGGTGGCGCCCATACATGTGAAATGGGGATGAAAATTATCTTTTCGCTGCAACCCCTCTTGTAGGGTATCATTGAATAGGTCTACTAAAATGAAGGTAATGTTTCATACATAACTTTTTTATCAGGTATACCATCTGCGAAATACAGTTCGCCAAAGTGGCTTGCAATGTGTCCCCCGCCTGCCATTTCTAAACTATGCAACGTAGAAACTTATAATCTTCCACATTGATAGACCTTTATAAAAACTCTCTTTTAAAATTATTTCGAGTATAATGTGATTATAAATTTTTGAGTTATAGTGAGAAAACTGAAAAATACTTAAGACGTCCTAGTTCATAGGTCATTGACCTTAGAGAAAAATGATCTTAGCAAATAATGCTCCTTTAGTAATCACAAAAAGAAACTTTGTGTTATATTGATATGACACACTTCTTAAATTTAGCTTCTTAAATTTAGCGCTAGGTGGCGCTGTTTGCAAAAACTAAAATAGCAATGATTAATATTCGATTTGATTCGTTTGTAATTAGACCTACTTAAGGAACCCTATAATACTGAGCATGGCCCGACATGCTCTTGGCCGGTTTTTTTTTTTATAAAGGTTTTATAGATTGTTCTTGTAGCGTAGTTTTTTTTATATAATAGAGTGCGGCAAACGAGCAAGCAGATCACCTGATCTGCTGCATCACCACGGCCCTAATTCACGTAATTTCATGATACGCCGATCAAGTTGCAGTGACGCTGCAGTTCGTTTCTGACTGAAATCGCCGTATATAAGAGAATACGAAAAGCATTGTTTTGATCGAAACTTAACTACATCTGCACTGTAACTGCACTTTTTAGGGTTCCGAAGTCCTGCAAGGAACCCTTATAGTTTCGTCATGTCCGTCCGTCTGTCCGTCTGTCCGTCTGTCCTAATCCTTTACAGCTTAATAACTTCTACAGTTATAAACATAAGTAAATGAAATTTTGTTAAAAAATAGTCTACATATAGATCTCAATTTTAAAAGAATAAAAAAATCGTTTTTCCGTATTTTAGGGGTGGCGTCCATACATGTGAAATGGGGAAAAAAAAAAATATTTCGCTGCACCCCCTCGTGTGGGATATCATTGAATAGGTCTACTAAAATGAAGGTAATGTTTGATACACCACTTTTTTATCAGGTGTACCATCTGCGAAATATAGCCCACAAAAGTGGCTTGCAATGTGTCCCCCCCCCTGCCATTTCTAAACTATGCAATGTAGAAACTTATAATCTTCCACATTGATAGACCTTTGTGAAAACTCTCTTTTAAAATTATTTTGAGTATAATGTGGTAATAATTTTTTGAGTTATACAGAGAAAACTGAAAAATACTTAAAACGTCCTAGTTCAAAGGTCATTGACCTTAGAGAAAAAATATCGTAGCAAATAATGCTCCTTTAGCTACTTTCTATTTGAAAAAATCACAAAAAGTTACTTTGAAATGACACGCTTCTTCAATTTGGCTTCTTGAATTTATCGCTAGATGGCGCTACTAACAACACGCTCTGAGTCGCGAAAGCTGACGATTATTGCAAAAACTAAAATAGCCATGATTAATATTCGATTTGATTCGTTTGTAATTACACCTACTTAAGGAACCCTATAATACTGAGCATGGCCCGACATGCTCTTGGCCGGTTTTTTAGTTACGTGAATTGGCCTACAGGGGAGTTGCCAATGTGTTGCCGGCCTTTTATGCTGTTTTACTTCTGGTCCCATGTCGTTTTTTTTTTCTGGAAAACCGCTGACGGGACGTTGGTTTTACAGTGTTGCTGTACGATGTGTGGTGTGTTTGATTTCATGTAGATGTGGCCTATTTTTATAGAGGAGTCTTCAGGAGACTATCTTCTGGCTGATATTAGGCCGGCTCCCATCTGGTGTGGTAATATTAAAACGGTAAAGATATCGCTGTATCTACAAGTAGACATTATAAATATTGTGTATGTTTGTTTCTTTATAAAACGAACTATTAATTTCGATTGTTCCCTACAAAAAAAAACGTGGATTACCTAAGGGAAATAATAATTAGATCACTTTTTTCTACGATGTAGAAAGTACCATAGGCTAAGTTGATTATAATGTACCTAGGTAATGTAACTTATTTAATTAAAACAAAGCCATGTTCGACATTAATTCACAAACTAGAAACTTTCTACCTAGTCGCCATTTACATCAAGATTGACTCGTCAATTATGCCGCAAGCCCCATTTTTAATTCATTGCTGCATTTGTTCTGATCGCGACACGCGCCACCTAAGCCGACAACCAGTAATTAGCGAACAAATTGATTCCAACGTTAACTCTACCGTTGTACATACGACCAATGAGTTAAATATCCAGGCGAACGAATATCATTTGATTCGGTGCACCGAGCAGGCAATTGTTATTGTGTGCCAAATATTTTTAGGCAGCCGTGACCTAATAGTATTAGGAGCCACGTAATAGTTGTAATAAATTTCATTCTCTAGCCTGTTAAAAAACAAATAACAATCTATTGCTGGAAGTTAATCCCAAAACATCACGCTCGAGAACCGTGCACTACTATGTTTATATGAAAAAAAGAAAGAAAAAAATATTTTAGTCTCGTTACAGACGGTAAAAAAATAACACATGAACAATAAAATTAAAAATAACATGCCAGTAAAAAACTAAAAAAGGCCCCATCTCAGCATATATGCAGATGCAGTTAGCTTGTACACTTATCTCTTTTACCAACAGTACAAGTCCATTATATAGTGCACTTGTTTAAAACTATCCCTATGATGACATAAAAAACGATTCTATAATGTTATCACATTTATTTCTCTATTAATACAAAAAAAAGTTGACAGCTATGAACTTCTCGGTTGTCAATCGTTTTTCTCTCTTGCTGTCAACTGTTTGCATGAGTAAGCTGTAACCATTGAATAGTACCTACATATTATAGTAAGTCCATGGCTGTAACTGTTAGTTCACAAGCTGTTATCTGATCATTCTGAGCTGATGTAATTATTTTCTACAGTCTGTTTTACTATACTTGTCTTATTTGGAAAGCAATCTTGCTAGGTTTTTGATTTTCTTAATAACTACTGAGAAGATATCATTACTAGTTCTACACAAGTAATTAGGTAAAAAAAAAAAAAAAAAATGTAAAGTTTTAAATAAAAATAATTTATGTCGTTTTTCATGAAAAGACATGTCATGATTGTTTATTAATAAATACAAGTATAGGACGGACTGTATAAAGTTATTAGAAAACCTATCAGAAATAGTGACCGACTTAGCTTTTAGTATCTTTATTTTTAAGCTGAAGTGGCAGTGGGCTGGCCATGTCTGTCGAAGGACCGACGGCCGCTGGAGCAGACGAGTCCTTGAGTGGAGACCGCGAATCGGCAAACGCAGCGTACGGCCCCCCCGCCAAGTAGACCGATGACCTGAAGAAGGTGGCTGGAGGGACTGGATGCGAAAGGCAGAGGAGCGAGTGTTACGGCTACAACTTGGGAGAGGCCTATGTCCAGCAATGGACTGCGATAGGCTGAGTTGATGATGAATAACTTAACTGGCGAAATGTGGGTGTAGGACACACTCTGCCTATGTATGTATTACTCCTAGACATAAAACGGGATTTATTGTCTTTCTACACCTAACCAAAACATTCTTCTTTTCCAGATTACTTCACCCAAAACCAAGAATACCAGAAATACGCTTCCGCAATGGGGGTCTCAGAGCCTCCGAAGGACGATTCTCCCCGGACGACCCCCGAGCTGTCTCGAGCAGACCAGTCCCCATCGGAACGACCCCCTCCAGGGTCTGCAGACAGCGACGATGCGGACGAGTTTGCGCCTAAAAGGAAGCAGAGACGGTATAGGACCACCTTCACGAGCTTTCAACTTGAGGAATTGGAGAAGGCTTTCTCTAGGACGCATTACCCTGATGTGTTTACGAGGTGAGTTAAATAACCATTTACGATATGAGTCAAGTCAGTACTTATTATTTTAATTTTTATTCCTAATGGGCGGCCAAGCCTAACACCTCACCTGATGTTAAGCGATGGTGTGGTCATAATGAAACATTAACACACACGAACACGCTTGCCTAGTAAAAACTTATTCACTCGGGCCTTAAAAACCACCAGATTACACCTATCGGGAAACACAGGCAATGAATTCCATTCATTAGCGTTACGTACGCATATTAAAAGTGTTAGCAAAACGCTTCATGCATAAGGGTGGAATATCAACTGTATAAGGCTGACGCACTGCCGTGCGTCTGGTTGTCCGATGACGGAATGGTCTTGGAAGAAAATTAATTGTGTAATTCCAACGCTCACTCGCCGAAATGGATCTGAGCTCTGCGCTGATACTCAGGGCTTTGTAGTTTGGCATCGACCAACGCATCGTTGCCAATGAAACTCTACTCCCGCCTCTCTATCGACTCGAGAGCCGCAAACTGATATTTGACCAAACCATCACATAAATGAAAACAATATCTAGTTACTCCATACACGGAACTTGTGCTTGGTATAATTTGAGCAGCTGTTCCGGTGTAAAGTATCGTCTCATCTTAGAAAAGATGCCTGCCTTTTTGGCAGCAAGTTGAGCCTTGGACTCAATGTAAGAGCCGAAGTTGAGGATGGTTTAATTATTCTGGTAAATTGGTTGTTGGCATACACGAGTGACGATACATGAGTAGTACGGCTACATACCAAGCTATACAATTCCAGTATAAGCTGACCTCTCATTGTACGGAAAGCCTTTAGAGAGCGAGCTCTGCTTATACTGGATTTTTATAGCTTGATGTATAGCCGTGTGTACAACCAAGTTTTAGGCGTGAACTGCAGTGATGCATACAATTATCGATAGTCTATCGACGCTTGCTGTTGTTTCAATAACGTTTGCTCGCTCTTATAGGTTCTCAAAATATCTTGAAATAAGAAGTGAGTGGATTAAAGCTGTAAGACGTCATGCACACTAATACAAACCTAGAACCGCACACTAACGAGAAATGGGCACGTCTCTCAAAGGTTCCGTCGATAAGATATTTTGTATGTGCCTGCAGACATAGTAATAATATAGACGAAGTGCTGCGAACAATCATAGTGAAGCCAAAAAAAACTGTGCTCCTTCGTGTACAACCAGCACTCACGAATACACATGCGCCTCAAACCGTGCTCACCCCTCTCAGTACACATGTCGCGCCATCGTCCAGTCATCATCGCTAAAGCAAATATCCTTCAGATGCACGGTGTGTGCGCGAGCGCTGGTAGTACACGAAGGAGCATAGTTTTTTTTGGCACAACTATGATTGTACCTACGCAGCACTTCGTCTATATTTTTACTGTTTGTGTCTGTGTTTTAAAGTTTGTCATACGACAGATATCACAAAATACATACATAACTGATATTCGAAACTGCCGTAGGTACCTACAGTAGGTATTTTCACTCGCAACAAATTTTAATCCGATTTTTTTAATGAATTCTTGAATGAAATTACAAAGGTGTGGTGAAAACATTTCCAGCGACTTATCAATTATCAATGAATTAATCCGTCTCTTCCTGATTTTATAATAGGATAATATAGATAAAAGACCTCTTAGCAGACATTAAGTTCTTTAGTAAATTAATTGCTGCAAGATTATCATAATCCGTCGTAAAATATATTAAATTAGCCTTTGCTTGCGGCTTCGCCTACGTATAATTTGGTTTATCACAAAAATGTGTTATTGCACATCCCTCTGGGAACTGTTTATTTTCTATATATAATCTGATAATCCAGGTTATGGTCTATCCGTGTGCCCATATCATGCATTTCACTCAGTTCTGTCGAGCCGTTTCAGCGTGATTGAAGGACAAAATAAAAACAAATGATACATTCATACTTTTATATTATTAGTAAGATTACCTACATTATATTTGATCTTCAATTTATGTGGATTACATATTGAAAGTAGCAATAATTAATTATAAAAAGATTAATAACGATTAAGGTTTGTTTTTGTTATATAATCTGTGGTCTAGAAACAAATAAAAGAGGATCTGTCAACTGCTTTATTTGTGCCGTGAGCATAGATATATCACATGGCTGTAAGGAATTGGAATTTCATGCACTCATTAGATATCTTGCACTGTTGTTTATCGGTGCCAGTGCAGTGTGTAGTTGTCAGTCAATTGTCAGTTTGTTTAAACTGAAAATTGACTGACAACAAAGCTAAGGAATTATCAACTGAACAATAAAATTTGTCCTCGATAATTTGCATACTACAACTTACCCAGCACTATTCATATATTACTACAAACCAGGCACTCGGTTATCTCTGTATCTTCTTTTAGCGTAGAACGAAAAATTAAAAAAAAACGTATTTTCACGTAAACCAACTCTAAATTACAAAAAAAAAAAAAAAAAATTGTTGCAAGCAATTTCACAAAAGAGAGTGTGTGTGAGAAATGTGTATTAAACTATAATCGATATGACAAATTCGCATTTAAAACTATTTATTTGTTTCAGAGAGGAGCTCGCTATGAAAATCGGCCTTACAGAAGCGCGAATACAGGTAACTTCAGTTCATCAACTTAAACATATACCTATTTACTTCATTTTATAGTATACATTATGCTTGTTAATGCTATAAAAAAGACCCTAGATCATTCTGTGCCTCCTGTGTCAAGAGGTATAAGTCCAAAATTACTACTTTTCAGGAGAGCAAATTAATGTTCTCTAGCAACCATCGTTGAACAAAATTAACCGGGTTTATATCCAGTAGTACCAGGCTTCGACGCAAAACATTCTAGTGTTAATTAGGTTAACTCCAGTTTCATCAAAAAACACAAAAATGTATGGATTTGTAACGTTATTTAAATACTACTTACTTTAAATAATTTTACACTAAAAAACTCAATGAATCTTATTTTTTGTGGTACTACTAAATCATTAAACACGGTAAAAATAAGGTAAGTTGTATCAATTTATACAAAATTATCCCTGGAACTAAGAGAAGTATCGTCACCTGAGTTAGACCAAAAAATCCGCAAGTCTAGTTATATACAATTTGACACAGGAAGCACAGAATTATTTCGTTCTTAATTTTTTTTATTCTTCGTTAAAATCAACTAATACTATCTACTAATACTAGCTTTATAATCATAATCGTCTTTTTCCTAAACATCAAGGAGAGAAAAGACACGGGTGAAGCTAGGGCGGATTCTTAGCAATAAATACACATAAAGTATACTTGTTAATGCCATAAAATTAACTTAGCGTTCAACAAATTATTTAACACATAATAACATTCAGCTGGTATCTCATTACATTATTTTAACTGTGCCGGAGGACATGTCCACAGTAATGAAAGTACCTATTCAGTTTGTTAATTATCCGTGGTGATTAGGGGAGCGGCAGACTGACGCGATGACGTAACAAGCCGCGAGTAAAGACGCAGCTTAACGACAGCATACTTCACATGCATTTCTAAATATTATATCGAAAACCTTGTTACGGGCACATTATAAAATCTAGAATTTAAAGATAACTTTGAACTAAATTGAATAAAACATGAATTTGCTAAGATAACCAGCCTAATTGAATGTAATAACTAGGTAGCAAAATAAAGTACCCTTTTAAAATTGCCGGTGCCTAATCACAACTAGATTTCGTGTTATCACGGTCTAGTACTAGAAAACATTGAATCTAAGGCTTGTTTACTGCTTATTAGCTTACACCTGCTGCACCCAAGGCGATGCCAGGAATACATTACCTCAATCAGCGTTGAAAAGATAATCGGTTACATAAGCATAGACTTGTTATTTTATAAGCTTGCGCTTGGATAGGTATATTTTTTACGTGGAGAAGGTGCAGATGGTTTCCCATGGCTTAGTGTTACCTCCATAACGTAATGCAGATAGATAGATAGAATATTCTTTATTGTACACCAATAACATTATTAAACTTAGGACTAACATGTAAAATAAGGGATAGACAGATAGATAGATAGGGACAGATGGGTATCATTAGTTTTATGTAAGCTTAACACTTAAAGTCCACTGCTGGGCTAAATAAAAATAGGGCAAGGATTTCTCCCAAAAAGCGTTTAAGCCTGTAATAAAAGTGTGCTGAAGCCTGAAACCTAAAAAGAACGTGAATAATTTTCAAAATTGAATAACATAACATAACATCATGCCTGTATTTCCCCGAAGGGGTAGGCAGAGGTGTAATAATACACCCACATTTCGCCAGTTATGTTATAGTCCCATGTAATAGGGGGCGAGCCTATTGCTATTGACCGGGCACAAATCCAGACACCGGGCTGCTACTGAGAATTTCCTAATGAAAAAAACCCAATAACACAATGCCCGACCCGGGAATCGAACCCAGGACCTCACGCTCAGCAGTCGCGCTTGCAACCACTAGACCAACGAGGCAAAATTGAATAATTTGATCAAAATCATATAATATGTATGAAGTTTCTTTACATTTTAAAAATCGTGTCAATCCGCACGGAGCCTTACGGAACGGTCTCGGGGACCACTAATTCCCATGGGTCCAAGGACCTGTCAGGCAACCTTCAATCAGACCAGACCGAATCGAATGAGACGCAGAAACGACTACATTGATAACTATAATAAACTACGTTGAACATGGAGTATGGAACGCATTGTACTGGACGATGGAGGAGGCAGTTTACTGAAATCGTGGAAAATGTGAAAAATTATGCTTATTTTTATGACGGAGAAACTTATTCGTGCACATCAATGTCATATATGATTGATATTTTAATAAATATTGAGCACCCTAAGTCATAAGTTATACGTCATTTATTCATTTGTGTAACATAGTTACAAAAAATAATATAATATTCTTAAATACAATAAAGAGTTCGCTATTTTATGCCAGAAGGCGTACAAATTAAAATCAATATGAGAAATTTGATTCAATATGCTAGTAAAATTATTTAATTATTATCAAACAACTAAAAATGTCACAAAATAATAAAATGTAATGATGATGTTATAAAAAAAATGAGAAATAATATTCTTAGTCACTAATTATAATATTATTAAATTAATTGAGCATTTAAAAATTATTCTATTGAATAATAACAATTAAATTCAGATTAAAGTAGCCACCCTAACTTTCCCTACGAAGTATTGGTTTATGCATAATTTTAGTGACCAACATAACACAGCTAGTTGTTTGCTGTTGTGCTTTAGCAACCAGATATTGAGATAATGTGTGACACTATGATTTTAACATTACTTCTGATCGAAATGGTAGTAATTGACTGACTATAGGCTAAAATTTTGTAATAACATTTAAAAAAAACTCACTATCTGATGCTTGTGGTATACTTATATAAAGTATCCGATGTGGTCCAGGACATGGTATATCTGAATGTTTGTTTGTGCTAAATTTTATCAAAATCCCGTCTGCCGTTTCAGCGTGATTAATGGATAAACAAAAAACTATACGGTCGCATTTATTATATTAGTAGGATTTGCAAGAAATTGCATAAAATACAAGGCCTCATCCGTTTTGTGACCAGCAGTGACGAAAAGCTGTCATTTAAAAAGATTCTAACACAACATCATTCTTCTTTAATGTATTCAACATCTACACGTGTCATATTTTATTATAAGTTTCCTCATGATTATTTCCATCTCACGACACAGGGAATCCTAGTGTGAGGTCTAGGACCTCAACCCGATTTTTTGTAACCTTTGATACAATAAATTATTATTATTCCATCATTATTTCATAAAAATAATTATATTTAGATATAAACCGCTTAATTTAAGAAAAACACTACTACTTACACTTTTACTAATAAGTCAGTAAACTAACTAGTATTTTTGGAATATAATCCGTAAAATAAAACATTCTGAAAAAATAAACTAATTATTATAATTCTGATAAATGAATAAATGACTTATAACTTATTCTGAATCCATACTTTGATTCATGAATTATAAAAATTGACATTAAAAATTATTTTATTGTTTATAACGCATTTACGCATGCGAAGCGTTATCTAAAGAGTATAAACATGTTACACTATGCATGTTGCACTTGAAAATTTCAGCCGAAAGATGTTCTAAATATGCTAAGTATATCAAATTCTAATACATGACACATAAACCCAACTCCATGTTTATTAGACTTATAAGCCTTATAAGGCGACACAATAACAATTTAATCGTCTAAGGTTCTATGTTAATAAATAACTTTATATTCTCGCCGTTATGTTATCTTCAATTATAAATGTAGATTTTGAAATTATTGTTTGAATAAATGTTTATGTATTAATTAATATTAATACAAAATGCCTATTTATTGAATATTCAATACTTTATCGTGTGACCCCTGCAGTGCCATTGGTTGATTTTTAATTTTTATGACATTTTACTATGTAATTTGCATATTTATTCTTATTTTAGTATTCAATAACAAATCTGAAATAAGAAATCACACAAGTTTCAATCGTAATTGGCGAGTTTTACTACTCATTTAAATAGACATAAAAACTAAACATGCTTGTAGGACGACATAAAATTGAATGACCGCGTTCCTGAATGGTTTTTCCTATAAAATTATCGCCTTGCACTTGGCTCGTCAACTTTATTGAGCAGACATAAAATATAGTTATAGATCTGAAGCAACTAATCTGTTCTTATTAACTATTGCTAATTCAATAAAACACAGTATTAGGCTATTAGGTATGACATGTGTTACACGATCTCTCAGACATATTTAGTGTGTAGGTTGGTTAAAACTCTTTCCATACGGCCAAGACCTCAAACTTAGTCTAACTGAATTAAATTTTATAAATCTTTATTTTTTGTTGTCATCAGTAAAACATAATTACTGACGGTATATTATATGAAAATAGGCGTATGTTTGGAACGATAATTAAACATTAATGATTTTACATACCCAACGCATAGGTACATACCTTATACCTAACCTTACAAACCCGCTTGCTCGTTTGGCCCGCTCTGTTAAAAAAAGTTATTTTTTAGCTTAAACTTATAATAATGTGAACTCAGTTTTTAACTACTTGTCTTATTTAGTAAACTATTTTGGCATATCTATTTACTGTTGATTTTTTTAAATAACAACTTCGATACATTTTAATTACTATTTCTTTCTGCACATGTGTTAGGTTAAAAAATGTTATTAAGAGCTTAAAATTGTTAATATAATGTCTTTTAATAATTATTAATGACGAATTGCATTACAAATACATGCCAAGATTGTTTATTAAATATGACAAAATAAGAATATAATACATTTTAATAATGTACTAGCTGAATGTAATAATGATAACTCAAATTGTAATTTTATTTACATACGTGACTTATAATAATTACTATTATCAATAAATAACTATGGACTATAGTATATATATATAAATTGTTACAAAGTACATTATGTATATATATATATATAGACAATAAAAAACATAATGTACTTTGTAACAATTTACGTTCTACGTCGTGTTATTTAAAACATTTAGTCAACAGTACAGCGACAATGTACTTTTGTGCAATTCCATGGCTGAACACTGATCCCCATTATCATCCAGGTCCGTCCAGTTTAGGAGTTAGTACCAGAATTCTTGCAACACATGATATTATTATTTATTGTTTTAACGCATTAACGCATGCGGAGCTAAATCTAAAGATATATACACAGTAGCTTAGCGAATAATCCAGAATCCTGTTCGTGAGCGAATTTTTCTTTCCACAATTTATATCTTTACATAACATTATACTAAGATATCGACTGGACTGTAAAAAATTAGGGGCATGTATTTATAGCGTCAAATTAACCTTTTTATGCCGCCTCCATTTTAGCACGAGCTTCAATACTCCTTGTTGCCCGCAATCTTTTAATAACATAACGAACCCTACACTTTTGTGTCGCAATCGCAACGGTGTATTTTGTGCACAATCGATGCGATTACTCGCACACAAAATTAGAATTGCAATGGATAAAGTAATTGAGTCAACACGCTCACTTGAAAAAAGACAATCCGCCGAAGTACTGCATTTCAAAGTAAAAAAGTGGGTGTATACTATAATAAACATATATGCACACTGTTCCGTGTGGTGCAGGACACAAATAATAGCACCACTCCACTTAGAATTAGTCTAATCAGGGTATTAGTATCCATTTGCGACTTTTGATAATTGGGATATCCTAATAATATTAGTCTGTGTTCTGTGTGGTGCCGGACGTAAAGAATTGCACCACCCTATCTCTTCTCGTGGGTGTCGTAAAAGGTGACTAAGGGATTAACCAGAGGATGGGTAGCTGCGTTTTCTGAGTATTTATTCAACCAACTGCGATCGCCAACCCGCCTGCCAAGCGTAACGATTGTGGCTTATCCCCCCTTTTGGGGGAGGTCTATGTCTGGACATAGAAAATACTGCTGGCAGTGGACTTCTTTCGGCTGAAAGGATGATCATAATGCTGCACATATGGAAATATTAGTTATCTCAAAAACATAAAAAAATGCATTAAATATTGAGCCTTTGTTGATTCCTGACTCAATCTCTTCGTTACACCTAGAGATGTGAATAAAAGTTAATAAAAGTTAATAAAAGTTTAATTGTTAAATATCAAAAGTTATAAGAAAATAACTTGTTAAATTAAAAGTTAAAATTATAACTTTTAAGGTGGGTAAATAATACACGTGTTCGTTTAGTTCAAAGATTAAGTGCAGACTATATTACTTTTTAAGCAGTGAATAAAATATTATAACTTATAGTTTGTAAACATTAATCACATGAGACTTTCCATCTTCATGTCTCAATTTGGCGAACCGACTTGCGGTACCATTTAGGCAACAGCCTAGGTGGTATTGAAGTTGTCATGGGCAAAGGTAACCGCTTAACAACAGGTGGGCCTTTAAGCTCGTTTCGCCATACAATACTAAAAAAAAAAAAAAAAAACAAACATTTAAAGTAATTTTTTAGTTTAAATTAATTATAAAACCTATTTCTACTACGATAAGACTCACAATTCTATGTATTATTGTTAGTCATAAGGTAGTGTACCTACTTAGAGGAGTATACAGTACGGTCATTGTTATGAGTGTTATGATATGACTAAGAAGTTGTAACTTTTAATGAACAACTCAGTATTTATTAATGAAGTTAAGAGTTAAACAGAATTATTGAGTTAAATTAAATGTTATAACTTTTAATCACCACCTCTAGTTTCTCCTGGACAGCGTTTGATTAAAGTTCACACGTAACTAGTTCTACATAGTGACGTAGCTACGCCCATGGCAAGATTTAAATTTTGTGCCCCCAAAGTATATTTTGTAGGAAGAGGTACTCAAGCATAAACTCGTTTTTAAATTTTGGGTAAGTTCTTATGGCTCGTACAAACCAAAAGCAGGTCTGTAGCAGCGCGAACAGTAATTAGTCAAATCCTCAAACTGCAAATTAACTTTTGTCCGCGTCGTTACCTATTTTGGACTTTGACATTTATAACTACGTGCAATTCAATAAAGTTTTTGTGACTCTTCATAAGTAACTATTAACAAATTACAAGGACGTGTACATAAAGTTGATTTCATAGACCAGATGCTCATTATCTCAAGTCATATTAGGAAATAATAGTGTTTTTCAATGCGGACTTACAGAGCAGTGTTCATACTTTGTTGCAATGTATTATACAAATTATATGTCGCACTGTGCGTGCCATATATAATTTGTAGTAATTATGCTTGTTGCGAGATTACAAAGTCGGAAATGCACTACTATTCTCAAACGTCGAAATGTTTCCGTATCCGAAGTGAAAGTTGATCGGCAAACGAAACGAAACAATTTGAGAACCGAACTAATTCGGAAACGCTATTCATAGTTCTTTATAATTTTTCACATCGAGGGTTTTTCGACGTTTCCGACAGCAAATGGCTCTCGGAAGACCTTCCGTAAATTAACGTCATCGATTCGTCTAGAACTGTCAAAAAAATTAGATTTCGGATTTCCGAATAGCATTTTGAGAACGCATTCAGTAACATTCCTCTCAGATTCGAAATAATTTCGGACAATTGTAATTAAAGGTGCGAACTCAAAGGTGTTATTCAAATTATGATTCAGAAAAAAATTACGCAGTTGAAGTTCTTTATTTATTTATTAACTTGGATATATCATCAATCATCAGTTATCACTGCACATACTTCACAAGTTCTGAGAGATGACTGAAAGAAAACCCTACCATATACACTGAGGTAATATGTACTACGTACTAGAGAAGACACCGCGAATCGAATGTTTGTATCACGTTTTAGTGCTTCTGCACTCTCACTCACTTTGCCACGCTCGCGCCGCGCCTCGCGTGCCCCGCGGCCAGCAAGTTGCGTGATATTTTTTGTTCGTAATGCTTACTCTAGTACGTTGTACATATTACCTCAGTGACCATATACAAGTCACTACTTCAATTCAAAGTAAAGTGATGGTAATCTATAGCAAAGATAATATAATACTATTTTAGTATCTATAGCATCGCTTAATGCCCGTACCAAGGCGACATCTTCGCATACCTCTTAACACTTAACACGAAACGACGCTCTTAAGATATTACAGCGTCCCCAGACCAAAGAGCTACCATCCATTTAAGTAATAGGAGCGTATTTTTCAAACCCTTGTTTATTAAATGAGGTCATTAGCAATTTTCTTGTATTATTACCAGCTGATTCGATCATGGACGCGGTTGGGAGCTAAAATTGCGCTTCGCTGACAGTGGTGCTGATTCTCTTTTTCACCAACAAAATTTTAAACTATTAATATCTTTTCCTAATAGTTAAAAACGGTAAAGTTAGTTTACTTGTTACATTCTTCATATTATTAATTGGCACGTTCCGAGATCACGAGTAAACTTGTATGGAAACTTTAATTCCAAGTATTCCGACTAATTTAACAGCACTAAAATTGTTGCCATCCCTTTCTTGTATCTACTATTAGTAAAAGAGAGCTATAGTTTAAAATATGTAGAAGAGAATCACCACCAATATGTGCCATTAACTGTACCTACCTGATAGGTATGAAGTATTTTTTTTTATCTTATAGAACGGCGAAACGAGTTAAAGGTTCACCCGATGATTAGCGGTTATACCTTTGCCCATAACAACTGCAATACCTAGGCTAGGCTAGGCATTTAGGCTGTTGCCTATATGGTACTGCAAGTCAGTTCACCAAACTGAGACATGAAGATGAAAAAAATATAGTTATCTTTGATTACAAATGTGAAGCAGAACGGTATATACGCTTTTTTCATGATAAGTATATCAATAACCTTGTAGAATGTAGAGCAACTTAGCAACGTAATTTGATCAACGACCGTACTTTTTTTACTGGTTTTTCTTTCCTTATACAGGCTACCTAGCCTTCACCTGGAGGAGCCAGATGTACGGTTTACAACGGGCATGGGCAATCAGATACCTTGCATTTGTCCTTGTCCTGAAAAAACAAGGAGTCCGCGGTGAGCTGAGCAACGAGTCGTTACCAAACATTATCCAGCGCTGTTTTAGCGCTCCAGTACACTCGATCGCAGCGCTGGCCAGCCGACGTGGTCGTTACCTTAATGCGCGACTCTGTTAAGCTATTAAACACGGCACCTGGGACGCAGTCGGTGCCTTTTTGCACCCACCGTACCGCATGCCGCCAGCCAACCCGCCACCAATTACAACATTTATAAATTCGCGGCCTCAACGCCGTATGAAGCCATATCCGTAATGGCCATTGTAAACTTAATAGATCATACACCATTACACAAATTCCAACCATAAACCCGACTTATTAAGGCTCATTTTATAACGCTAAGTATAACCGTAAACATAAAACGTTTCTTGTTTATCACAGCATCCGCTAAAACCGCATCGACATTTACAGAAACGCGTTTAATTTTTTACAATACACCATTTATCATAAGTGAATTAATTTAAATTGCCATAAAAATAACAGTTTACATAATGGCTGTACGGTTCGTGACGATTTTTTTCATGTCTCAACATTTTTGTACGTGCATACATATTTCATGCTATGATAATCGACCTTTTATTAAAGTATTGAATTGTATAGATACTAACTTTTTGTTATAAAAAACCAGATTTGTGTTACCAATAAAATATAATGGCTGTCATTTTGAATGCTGCAATTAAAATTTAATAACACTCTAGAATATACTTCAAATTCTATTAATATTATCAATAGAGACATGATAATATTATGTTCCGAGTTGCCAATTGAATGGGCAATTAATCTAGAGAAGCTCGTGACATGCAACTTATGTCTTTATATTTATTGAATAGATCTACTTTACAAACACATCTAACTTGGTTACTTCACTTCGCATTAAGGGTTAGGTACTACACACCTCTTCGAGGTCACGGGCGTTCAGAGTGGGGGCTCTGATTGTCCACTAAGTGACCTCTGGGATGGCGGCGGCACGCTGTGGTCACGTGCTGCCATGTGCACCGGGAAGGACACAAGGAGACAAATAGTCTCTTTTATTTAAGACGTGCCTTACAGGCGTAGCATAGGGAGGGCTCCGGAGGCATATTACATTTCCGTAGTCCCCCCTTATTATGCTGTAGACGGCCACTGAGGGGGTTTTAGTTGGTAAGAATCCCACACACCCCGGCCTCCGTCCCCCGTGAGCCCGGCAGCCTTTTGAAGGTTTCCTCCAGGCAGCAAAAAAAAAAGTTCCCCACACCTAAAGCGTGTGCTCACGGTGAGCAACCAACCTCCCACCAAGGTCACCTTGGTGGGAGGTTGTTTGCTGACAGCCGTCGTCAAACAAAATTTGGTGACAAACCACTGTCTACATGGTTGGAAACCAGCAAGGTCACATTGGTGGGGTGGCTGGTTTGTCACGGTATAGCAGACGCTTAAAAGAAATTATTATGTTTCTTCGTGGTTCCTACGGCCACATTTTTACTCACTTAAACCGTAAGAGAAGTGTTTTTCTTCTCGAGCTTACCACATAAATAATTGTAAAAGACATCTGACGAAAATATGAAATATACATGAGTTTGTTGAACAATAATTTATTATTTTATTACAATAAACATCCGTTTGGGTTGCCATATTTTATGACACGTATGTCGCTGGCTACAATGTAAGAGACAGTTTGAAGATCTGTTCAACATATTTTATTACATTGTAATAAAGAAATATTTAGTAAATAAAAAAATATAAGTTCCCGACTTACCGATGCCTAAAAACCGTGTAATTCTGTGATTTTTAATTTAAAAAAAAAACATTTCCAAATAGTATTATTAACATTTTGACTAGGGTGTCAGTTCTTGCATTCATTCTGTTACATGTTGTATATGGATATTTTATTTTGCAAATATGGGTACAGTAAATTTAATGTAATGTATATGTAATTTTGTATAATTATAAATCCGGATGATGGTCTATCTGTGTGCCAGATTTCATCCAAATCCGTTCAGCCGTTCCAGCGTGATTGAAGGACAAACAAATAACAGATGGCCATACTTTCGCATTTATAACAAGTATTAATAGGAAGAAGGATGCCATGACCATCACGCTCAGATTGCGAATCACATAAATAGCTAATGTTACAATAACGATTTAAATTGTGGAAAGAAAAAGTAATCGCTCACGAGCAGGATTCAAACCTGCGACTCCTGGCTCAATATTCCAGGGCTTTTAGCCACTAAGCTACCGTGAACACTGCTCGTGGTATCGAAATTCTCATCCACTTGGTACGTCTTTGGGTGACGTCAGCGATATCTTATTAAGAAACATAACTTTGCAGTTAATTCAAAGTCGTATAGATATTGCCTAGCCTTCATAATTATTTTATTATTTTTAACGCATTTACGCATGCGAAGCGAAATGTAACGATTTAAATGGTGGAAAGAAAAATGCGTTAAAAATAATATAATAATGTTACAATGTTGCTATTAGCAACTAGGGCTCCTGCGTAAAGCACCTAAGTAGAACAAAAAATGAACTAGATTTTTCTATAAAAAAATTACTCTCATGCCAGTTGATTATGATGTATGAAGACTTTTGTATCATTATTTATCGTTTTTTAACTGCTTGTTAGGTAACTGTTAGTTTAAAAACATTTAACACCTATTACTGAACTTAACCACGCGTGATTAAGAGAAACTAAGTAGATATCTACTTATGTTACTTCCACATAATTAACTTATGTAATGATAGAGTTGGCAACAGCAATAATTTTCTGTGGTCTCGTCTGCAAATAGGCTCTTATTTAATTATAGTTCTGGCAAGCTTTTCTCATAGATAAAGTAGCATGAGCTAAAACAGAAAGGAAAATATAGCAGCCAAGTAGCGCCCCCATCAATAATAAAATGATTACTCGCTAAATACATCATTTATCGAAAATTCGTTTTTAGCAATTGGAGTACAGGTACTTCAGTTAGATTCAGAAAGTATTAACTCTGTATAATATAGTTCGCTGTAGTTGTAAGTAACACATAAACATAACATCACGCCTGTATTTTCCCCGAAGGGGTAGGCAGAGGTGTTTAGTACACCCACATTTCGCCAGTTATGTTATAGTTCCATGTAATAGGGGGCGGTGCCATTAATCGGGCACAAATCCATACTCCAGGCTGCTACTGAGAATTTCCTAATGAAAAAACCCAATAACACTTTGCCCGACCCGGGAATCGAACCCAGGACCCCAGGCTCAGCAGTCGCGCTTGCGACCACTAGACCAACGAGGCAGTAAGTAAATGGAAAAAATGCCAAAAGTGGCCGTTTTACGCACTTTTTCTATCTACAATTATAGTGAAGTATAATTTACAGAGTTAATAAGTACCTTCACTTCAATCGTTGAAAACGAATTTTCGATAAAAGATGTATAACAACAATATAGTAACAATTATTATTATGTATAGTAACAATTATTTTACTGAACTTTAGCTGCTACATTCCCCTTAAAGGGTCATAGTACACACGGCTACACATCAAGCTGTACAAAATCAGTATAGGCTGACCTCGCGTTGTAAGGAAAACCTATACAATGCGAGGTCAGCTTATACTGGAAATGTACAGCTTGATGTGTAGCCGTGTGTACTCATCAGAATTAACAACTTTTACTATGGGACCAACCCTGAAATCGCGAAAAAAATAGATTTTCCCTACATTTGTGTTCACATAAATCGACAAAATGTAGAGACCAGCTGATTTTTTTTCGCGATTTCAGGGTTGGTCCCATATTAAAAGTTATTCAAACTGATGAGTACAATGACCTCTTAAGAGGTTTTCAGTTATTTCAATAACACGTTGTTTAATCAAGAGTGCAAAAAAATTACCATGATTCTATTACTCGTATTATTCATCGAAGTACTCATCCTTACCATCTTTTCCAGGTATGGTTCCAGAACCGTCGTGCGAAATGGCGAAAACAGGAGAAGGTGGGTCCTCAGGCTCACCCGTACAACCCCTACCTGGGAGGGGCGGGAGGGGCACCCCCTCCTTCTGTCGTGGCGTCCATGCCGAACCCCTTCACACAGCTGGGCTTCGGGTTCAGGAAGCCTTTTGATACGAACGCCTTGGCATCATTTAGGTGAGTTATGTTTGGTACTTACTATTTATTTGCCGACCTCTGTGGTCTGGTGGTTCGAGTCTCGGACTGCTGATCACGAGGTCGTGGGTTCGATTCCCACAGGACACAAATATTTGTGTGATGTGACATGACTGTTTGTGCTGGTCTGGGTGTTTCTTATATATTATAAGTATGTATTTACAAAAAAAATAAAAAAAAATATGTAAGTATCATATCCATTGTCTAGTTTGGGACTAGATGGTGCTGTGTAAAAATGTCCCAATAATATTTATATATTTATTTATTTATTAAATATATAAATAAACTACACTATACTACTACTACTTACTACTACTAAGCTAATTAAATAAGAAATATAAATGGATTTGCCCTGACTGCCTAACGACAGTTGTCAAAAAAGACAAAGGTCTTAAAGTTCAAGCAAGAAAATCAATAGAACGCGCCGCGTATTTATAAGCGAACACATTAATCACAAAAAGTATTTATTTAACTAAACATAAAAACAACACTGACGTAAAGTTGACATACGTCCAAAATTAATATCCAATCTATCCTCAATTTGCCCTACTGGAGATAGGAATTTGACATAAGCTCCATACAAAATGTGTCAAATTTCTATCTCCAGTAGGGTAAATCGTGGATAGACTGGATATTAATTTTGGCCGTAAAACAGCAATAAACATCTCTTTTGTTTGTCAACAGATACGCTGGAGGACACGTCCTTGGCGCCCAATACCTCGGCGCTCCTCTACCACGACCGCCACTCTTCAGCACCCCTCTCTACACCAGCAGCCCCCCCTTCCACTCACTCCTCGCCGGCCTAGCAGCGCCCCCTCGACAGTCCCCGGACCCGCCACCTGTATCACCCCCTATCTCACCAGGCAGCGAATCACCTCCAACGCAACCTTCTGGCCCAGAAATTGAAAGAAGGAGCTCAAGTATCGCTGCTCTCAGGATGGCTGCGAGAGAACATGAGTTGAGATTAGAAATCCTGAGACAGAGGCACCAAACAGACTTGATTAGTTGAGCGGGGTCCAACTCCGTTTCGGAGAACTTCAATCCGGTTTCCTAATTGAAGCTTGAACCTTTGGCGAGGATGGCAAGTTTGGGAGAACTCTAGAGACGTCGAGTTGCTGTTACTTATTTATAATTTGTCGGGAATCAGGTTGTACTCGTAATGATGAAAATCAAAACTAGAATTTTGCTTAACTTTTTGTCATTTTTCCGTTAGTTTTTTGTCTGTTTTTTTTATTTGTCTATAGCAAAGGTTAATAATTTTTATATTTAGCCCCATTTTAAGTGAATTACAGTGCTCAAATTATGCCATTACCTACTTAATTGACATTGTAGGTTTTTTACAAACAAACAGAAAAGTTCTTGCTACAGAATCCGAATCAAAAATAAATAGAAAACGAAAAGCTTGTTGGATATCTTAATTGTAATTAAAAACTCGATTGATAGGCCTCAATACAATTCTTAGAGATAATGACAAAAAGTTACAACAAAATTAAACGGCTCAGTACTTTAGGACCTACATACATTTATAATTTATACGTTGCATTAATTTCTGTAAATTGAGTATATAAAATCAGTTCCAATGAGCTATAAATATATAAAGAAAGAAAGAAGAAAGAAAAAGATTTTATTCTTGCGCTCCATTTGACGCACACACTACAAAACGTATATACGTATATTATATACTATATTTTGGCAAAAATGCCGTGTAAGATAACTATTGTAGTAAATACTTATTAGTGAGTATGTTATATGTTAAATATAAGATTCCTGTAGTTACTTCAAATCCGTCCATTTGTAGGCCTTATTGTTATTTATTGTAGTATAAGTCCTTATTAATTTTATGTTTTTCAAGTGATGTATAATCGAAAGAAGTCTCCATGCCTTTATTGTGCCTTTATTCAAAGAAAAGTATTAAAACAGTTTTTGTGTTAACGTAAAAGTATGGACAATAAAACGAGTTACTATAATATGTTATTTATTCATAATATAAATATTAATTTTGATCAAATCTGTTAAAGAAAAAGGTGATTTTATAAATCACTGAAATTATAAATTGCAATATTGATCGCAATACATATGTGTACCTACTTATTGTTCAAGTACTTAGATCAATTGACAAAAATCATTTGTTAATAACATTCTAAATTTTGTATTACTAAAGAAAACTACCTATTTTCAGTTTAATGAAATTGCGTGGGTTTTGTATAAGATTTTGGTGTGGTGTCGGTTTCCATTATATTCAATAAACCAAAATTGACACATTTTTTTACTCTTTTGGAAAAATAAAGTTATATTAAGTTGCACCAAAGAGGATTGTATGTAAACCGCAAACTTCTTGTTAAAGAGAAAATTTTAATAGCTGCACAAACCAGTGTCTACGCTTCTACTGTTTGTTAAAAGGTTAAAAAACATCATTATGGATTATCTTGTATAAAATAAAAGTATTGAAACCTTTTACGCATTTCTTTTTTTTATCCTTAGCAAAAATTATAATAAACGATGTATGGTAATCTAAAAGACTGTAAATCAGTAGATAACTTCATTTAACACACTTTGATACCCAAACAGTTAATTTACCTATAGGTACAGTCAGAAGCAACAATATCTGCCTATCGGTGCATTTAAAACCACCAACAATATCCAACTGACCCAACGAACGAGATCATATATCTTACTGTGGGTTGATGGGCCATCTCCCTACACATAGACACTTATTTATCCGTTCTATCTACTGGCAGATTTTTAAGTCATCAGCAATTCTTCAAGGGATCATTCATCATCATCATCATTCCAGCCGAGAAACGTCCACTGCTGGACAAAGGCCGCCCCCAAATGGGAGGAAATGCCATAATCGCCACGCTTGGCAGGCGGATCGGCGATCGCAGTTGGTTGTTTAAATACTCAGAGAACGCTGCTGCCCATCCTCTGGTGAATTCCTTAGTCGCCTTTTACGACACCCATGAGAAAAGAGACGGTGCATATTCTGTGAACATTTCAACTGGTTATCTATTACCGTTACAAAGATACAGCCCTGTGACAGACGGACGGATGGACAGCGTAGCGAGAGTAATAGGGTCCCGTTGGCACCCTTTGGGTACGGAACCCTAAAAATTAGTTAATAATTGCACATGGTACTGTTTTCACATGTTGAGAAACAACTCTTGAATAACAAAGTCAATTACCTATTCTGAATCTCACATCACATCAGCAATCACGCCAGAAGTACGCCAAAATCAATCAAACATACAAACAGACAACTCAAAATATTAAATAAGCACATTCATTCACAGAAATAATGGTAACCTTTCAACATTCTTGTTCATCATAAAAAAAATGTTTGTACTCTCCTGAAAAGTTGCAATTTTTTAGTTGTGTCTGTCGACACAGGAGGCACAGAATTGAAAATTAGTCAATAATTACACATGGTACTGTTTTCACATGTTGAGAAACAACTCTTGAATAATGAAGTCGATTAACTATTCTTAACTATTCTGAATCTCACATCACATCTGCAATTACGCCGCGTATCATAGTAGTTCGCCAAAATCTTTTAAACATATAACTCAAAACATTCACATTCGTTCACAAAATTAATGTTCACCTTTCAACGTTCTTTTTCATCATAAAAAAATGTTTGTACTCTCCTGAAAAGTTGTAATTTTCGAGTTATATCAGTCGACATAGGAGGCACAGAATTAAAAATTAGTCAATAATAATTACACATGGTACTGTTTTTGTTGTTTTATGTTGAGAAACAACTCTTGAATAATGAAGTCGATTACCTATTCTGAATCTCACATCACATCACCTATTACGCCGCGTATCATAGTAGTACGCCAAAATCGATCAAACATACAAACAGACAACTCGAAACATTCAATAAGCACATTCGTTCACAGAAATAATGTCCGTCTTTCAACATTCTTGTTCATCATTAAAAAAAAAATTTGTACTCTCCTGAAAAGTTGCAATTTTCGAGTTGTATCAATTGACAAAGGAGGCACAAATTACACATGGTACCGTTTTCACATATTGAGTCACTCTTGAAAAATGAATTCGATTAACTATTCTGAATCTCACATCACATCAGCAATTACGCCGCGTATCATAGTAGTACGCCAAAATCGATCAAACATACAAACAGACAACTCAAAACATTCAATAAGCACATTCGTTCACAGAAATAATGTTCACCTTTCAACATTCTCATTCATCAATCATAGCTTATTACACGTCAAAAGTTGAAAAATATGACAGCTTACCGTTCGAGGGTCGGGTCATTCATCAAGACGCACAACAATGGCTAACATTAATTACATAATCGAATTCAATTAAATTGTAATTCAATAACATGCAATTACATTGAATACCGTCGTGGGTAGTTCGGTGCGTGGGACGCATCCGATTGGCTCATGATTAACCATTAATCTAAAATTCAATTATCTTATGATTTAACTTCATTTGATTGAAAGATAGCCGTGACTCACGTTTATTAGTTTTTTTTAATTTTCTACTAAAATTTTAATGGCTGCTTTCTGTTATGTCTAGGCGGAATAGAAATCAGTTGTACCACTTGTACCTAATCATAAAGTATAGGTGGTTTTGTGGAAATTCAAATTGTTTGAAGTTGCTAAATCAATACGATATACAGCGCGCGCAATCTAACTTGGCCTGCCTGAAGTGCAATTCTCCTAATTTTTTGACGACGTCTGTGGTCTAGTGGTTGGAGGGTCGGACTGCTGATCACGAGGTTGTGGTTTCGATTCCCACAGGACACAAATATTTGTGTGATGAACATAAGTGTTTGTGTTGGTCTGGGTGTTTCTTATATATTATTTGTACTTATTATAAGTAAGAATTTACAACAAAAAAAAGTACATATATTTATTATATCCAGTGTCTAGTGTAGCGTGTAGCGTATTAATATAATACGTCTACTAACGCGTTACATACGTTTTATTACTCCCAAATATCGCTTTACATCATCATCATCATCATCATTGGTCATCTTTTACACACTATCATTGTCATTACAGATACTATGGTAAACCTTGGTGCATTCCAATAGGTTCTAGACATCCTCTAACCATTTTTTCAAAATAGTTTACTGCATTTCGTTTGGTATTTATATTGTTATCATAATTTTTTTGTAAATTTTAACATATTTTTCATATTTTGTTACTTCGTCGCTATGACAACATTTTATTCTTTTCTCGACGGCCAGTCCAATGCCCTTCTTTTATTATCAAACCTTCACCTAACTATCAAATAAAGTCCAGGCAACCTGCCTCTGCACTGTTCCTTTTATAAATATTCAAAATTATTTAGTGCTCCAATTTCAATCTGTCAGTCCGGTATAAAAACGGGAAGCTCGCTTGTCTCTGGATGATTCTTTTGACTACAGTCTGCCAAGTTACAACTAAAGGTCTTGTCTTTCAAGAAAGACCTCTGAGCCTCCTCTGGGCCTCCTGCTGCTGCCTGTGCCTCCTGCCGCCGTCTGTGCCTCCTGTCGCTGGCCGCCGCCTGTGCCTCCTGCTGCTGGCTGCCACCTGTGCCTCCTGCCGCTGGCCGCCGCCTGTGCTTCCTGCCGCTGCCTGAGCCTCCTGACGCCGCCTGAGCCCGCTGTCACGGCTGGCACCCCTGCTGTGCTAGCGCTGCGGCACCTCTGCTGTGCTAGCGCTGCGGCACCTCTGCTGTGCTAGCGTTGCCGGCACCTCTGCTGCTAGCGCTGCAGGCGCCTCTTGTGCTAGCGCTGCTTCCGCCACTAAGCGCCTCCCGGCGCTCCTGGTGCTGTCGCCACTCGCGCCACTTAGCGCCTACCGGCGCTACTACTGCTGCTGCTGGCTGCGCTTCTTAGCGCTGCCTGCACCGCCCGTGCCTCTGAGCGCGCGCTGGTGCCTCCACACTCAACTTACCAGCGCGGCCGCCTACGCCGCCCGTGCTTCTGAGCGCGCGCTGGCGCCTCTATGCACCACTAACTACGCGGCCACTGGCGTCGCCCTCCTGCGGTCCTCCGAATACGCCGCCCGTGCCTCTGAGCGCCCGCTGGCGCCTCCACACACCACTTACCTACGCGGCCACTAGCGTCGTCCTCCTGCTGTCCTCCGAAACTTATATATTCATTATATTTCATTTTCACTCATCATATCAAACTCTGTTACATTATTAAGTCAACACGCGGAAAAGTATTTATATATACAGGAGGAAGCAAAATCTTTTTTCTGAAAATATTATGTACAGTATGACCACGAGGACATGTATATCCTCGTGGTCATACTGGTATGACAAACTAGTATGACCACAAGGAAACAGCGATTCTTTTATGTACTGTTTAGAAAATAAATAAATATCTTGTTCTTCTTATATTCACTTCTTTTTCTTTTTCTTTAACAACTTGTCGCTACACGACACTAGTACCCATAGCATAAGCTCTGCTTAGTTTGGGACTAGATTGTGCTGTGTAAAAAGGTCCCAAAAATATTTATTTATTTTTATTAAAAGTTCAAAATATAGATCAAAACTAATCTCAATCTCCTGAAAGTAAATATTCCTGTTTGTCGTTTACTTGTGACGCTTGTCACCAATAAAAGGCAATCAGAACATCTACTGTCAGAATATTGAGATTTAAAGCATTGAGATAAGTTTGGAACTATATTTTGAAAGTTTTTAATTACGAGAACTGACCTTCTGAAGTTAGGCACTGTGCATGTTTTCCTCGCCCCTTGCCACTAATGACACCCATAAAACAATTACTGCGACGGTCTTGTGACAACTTCAGGCCGGTCATCTTATATTGCGCATGCTGTACTGCTTGGATTCTTTGACTAATAAGTATAGGGGAGCCTAAGACTTAATTCAATACTGCCTAGGTTGTAGAAATAGTACCTATTTAAGTTGACAATGCACAATAAATTGAGCCATAGCATTTAATTTGATCAGAAAACAAAGAAAAAAAATCCTTTCGATATTCTGACGTATAACGTGTTTGGAATTTTGGTAACACACCGTAGCAACGAAAATTTATAACCTTACATAAATAATAAATAATATTCTACGAGTTCCAAAATCAGATATGAATGAAAAATAAATATAAGTTCGGTTAATTTAATTGTAATCGAATTTTTATCCTCCCGAACTCATCTGAAAGGGAACGCCTCCCGACAGCCGCTTATTATCGGTTGGGCCAAATTATAAGCGGTAGCTTGTGTATTGAACACACAGGGCCAAGAGTTGTAACGATTGAACTAAAAGTAACCGTACAAATCAAGACTTGTTTAAGTAATTATATAGTTGTTTTTTTTTTTTAAGAGAATAAATTTACAGCCTACGGCCAAAAGTCGGGGTTGACACTACAAACTTTTGCAACGCCTGAATAAATTAAAGTGAAACGAAAAATACTAGTTAATTTTCATATTATTATGAAATACTAGACTTTGCGCGCAGCTTCTCTCGCGTATAATTCAGCATATCACAGAAAAACTTATCGTGCATCCTTCGGGAACTGTTTATTTTTTTCGATGACGTCTGTGGTCTAGTGGTTCGAGTGTCGAACTGCTGATCACGAGGTCGTGGGTTCGATTCCCACATGACACAAATATTTGTGTATATTATGAACATAAGTGCTTGTGTTGGTCTGGGTGTTTCTTATTTATTATAAGTATGTATTTACAAAAAAAAGTATATAGGTAAGTATCATATCCATTGTCGAGTAGGGCATAGCACAAGCTCTGCTTAGTTTGGGCCTAGATGGTGCTGTGTAAAAATGTCCCAAAAATATTCATTTCTTATTTATTTTCAAGGGATAAAACTATCATATATGTTAATTCGGGATATAATCTATCTGTGTGCCAAATTTCATCTAAATCCATTCAGCCGTTTCAGCGTGATTGAGTAATAAACATCCAAATATCTTAACAAACTTTCACATTTATAATATTAGTACGAAATAGGATGCTATTTACAAAAGGTCCAGAATTAGCTCTTCCGACAAAACTGAGAGTAATTTTCATTTCGCTTTTCCCGCTTTTGACTTAGACCAAATACGGGTTACCGTGCAGGGTGGGTCCTCGCCAAATCTAATTATGAAACCACACAAAAAGTAAGAGCGAAAACCACATTTTTGTATGTTTTGTGACCTCCTAGAATTCGCCCGTGTGAAACAGGCGTCTGCCTGTTGTGACAGGCCATTATCATTTAATGGGAGGATTTTATGGAAAGGGCACAAGGTCCCTTAAATGTATTGTGGCTTAATTATAACGTTGTATCTTGAATCAATGTGCGATTATTTATGGAGGTATATTGTCAAACAGTAAATGAAGAATATTTTTAAAATAAATTTCAAGATTACTACAAATAAATACATTCTGATTCTGACTATTACGCTTATTTCACGTTTTGTTTATGTCTGTGAAGTAAACCAACCCTAATGTTTCCAATACTTGGGAATGTAAAGCTTTAGCACCAACTGAAATCATAAAATAAATTAGAAACAATTTATGCAAACCTAAATCTTAACCCAGCCACCATAAGTATCTATGGGGCACATTACTCGTCCAGATATGGTACTACACGATATCCCCAATATAATTTATTTGAAGACCAGAAGCAAGCACTCGGTAACAAAGTACCAGGGCAGCAGGGCGACGCGGGAGGCGGAATCCCAAGTAATTAAACAAACACGAGATCGGCCGGACTCGTTAGCTTGGCCACGCCCACACCTAATCAATTCTCATAATTAATCGATACGCCCGATCACGATACTATCGATACAAACATCTGAATATCGATTACAGATAACGGTAATAACTATCGATGGAAATCCTCATAATGCACGCTTTGTTAGTAACCAAATAAAGTATTATTTGCGCGTGCGTTTCAATTAAAATACTCCGACGTCGCGAATGTAACTAATTCGTATCGAATCGTTAACTAAACGATGGGTGATTTTATACAATAAAATTAATTCGAAATAATAGATTTTGTACGCTTCGTTATGAGCGTGGCGAATCGATGAAATAAAAATTTATTAACGATTAATAAAATTTATTGAAAAAAACCGCCGTTAAAAGTAAACGTTGTTGAGTTTAAAAAGGTAAATTTTAACTTTAGTGTCAGTTCTGTTGATTTGGAATCACGTGTAATCGCTCAATTGCGAATTTATTGCTAGCATTGGATTAGACTCGTCATAGTCTTCGCTTGCTTTAAAAAACGTTTGCAGTTTCTAACTGAATACAGGCTTGCTGTGGTTGATGTTAGCAGCAGTAGGTAAACATTCGTTGCTAAATGAACCTTATTAAATCAAGTTGTTAAAAACAATTAGCTGACATAACATCGTTACCTTATAACTGTTAATCATAAATATAAAGTTCTACACACACTCACACTACTTTATTCATCGAGATTTTTTTATCGCTCTTAATATTCACAACAACTGTTAGTTGAATTAAATTAGCATGAACAATTGACAATCGAAACAATTCGCTCACCTAATGCAAAACAACCACAAGTGCTAAAAACCTTAGCTACAACAAAGTTTACATTTAGGCCTACATTTTGCATGAAAAACCATAACATTTCTAATTATTAACGGGAAAATGAACTTTATGGAGTATGATTGTCTTACATTTTTATTTTTCATGTGATGTGAATGTGATTCACACAAACCTTTTTATAATATTAGTAAAAAAAACTCATAATATAACCTCATCAGTAGAGTGTTAGTCTTGCATTGCGAATTGTTAAGAAATGTAACAATTATGATTTTTTCTCTGACTTGCTCGGAAATTGGTTCATTATTCAAAAAAAAGAACACAACAATCGGCTCTTTTCTGTACGCAACGAAATAACAGGGCGGTAATATCCAACAGGACAGTAATAGAAATTGCTGGACACTTTTTATTTTTTAAATTATGCTACCGAGGTTTTTAAGTACACACTTACATAAATTAGGGCTTTTTAGGTACAAAATATTTATCATTATACAGGCTGATAGAGCATTTTTTTTTCAAAACTTTGAAAACAGAACAAGAACCGCGCGCGGGTGAATTGGCGTGAATGAAAATGAGATACTGTTGAATTAATTTGTGTTGTGTTTCCTCGCAATTGAGAGAAAAGTACTATACAAGTCTCGGCCGAAATAGCAATTGACGGCCTCGTTTAGTTAAAAAGGACTCGACTTGCGCCTCTTCCTTTCGAAATCACTTAGGAAGAGATTCAAAATGATGCGACCCAAATTAAACTTTAGCGTGTACCTACAGAGTTCATTCTGAAACAATAATACACTTTGTGCTATTGAGATATAGGTAGTTTCATTTAGTCGTTTTTAATGAATGATAATAGACTTTATATTATTTATTTATTTACTAAAAGGCACAGCTTATTATTGATATAATATGTGATATTATTGTGTTATTGTGTATTTTCTAAATTAATTAATGTAATAATTTCGTTTAGGTACCCGAAGTGATTATGTTTTTACACACAGTGTAAAAATTGTTTCTGAATAAATTGAATTGTATCAAATCGCGGACGTTCTCAAAAAATTCAAATATTACTCGGCCGTAAATTGCTTCATTTCAGGCCTCGACAGTAATGTACTATTACCAAACAAGTTTTATAAAACAAAGAGCCTAAAATTAATGAAAACAAATAACAAAGAAACAACCAACCGATGCAGGGTTAACTTACATTATTACTCTTAAGCTCATCAGCGGACATCATTACCGTGTTACGCATACCTTGGACTTCTAAACAGTCGATAAACTGGACCTCCTGGCTCCATCAATCAAAGCTACATCCAATGAACATCAAGAAGCGCCACAATGATTTATCAGCGCGGCCGCTGCGCAAGCGTAGGGTGCGTAATGGCGGCCGATCACGACTCGAATCAGAGTTTTTTTTTTGTAAATAAATAATTTGATTTGGAATCTAATTGTGGGAACTTTATGAAAGAATTTAGATTTCAGTATCTAGAAAAAATACCATTAAAAACTTTCAATAAACTTTTGTTATAAGGTCGCGATGTTTTGGAAAATTAATATTAAACTGTTAATAGTGCGTTTTTTTACCAACTTCTAAAGTATTTACGATTTAATTATAGCTACGTACGTAAGTATCTGCTGTAGTTTCAACACCAGATGAATCTACACGCATTTATGCATGCCCAAAAAAGTAAGCTTTATCCTAATTTTCGCAGGATTCCTGTATGTATGCTACATTATAATTTTTTCGTCTGTATTTACCAGCTGCCAGCTGAGTAAAGTCCTCTTCTATGTAAATTGTCATACACCTAACTGCATAATTTTCTCACCCACATGATTCGATTTGTCGTTCCAACGTATCTGAAACGATAAATCGTAAGGATACTAATAGTTTTATAGCCACCCTAACATACGCAATTCTATTCGACCCTGGGGGTCTACTCGCGTTTGACAATATTCAATTAATCGTACAATTTATCGCATAATTTGCTACTCCGGTCAACCATCGTTCCCAAATTGTATGCGATGATCATATTTTGACGTTTGTTTCTCTGATCTCCGGTTAGTTTCATATAACTATGAATCGTAATCTATCTTTATTATGCCTTTTTATGTGCCTATCTTTATTATGTAGGTATCAGTCAAAATGAAAGTTAGAACTTCGTTTGTGGTTCGTAAAACGCGAGTAGACCCCCTGGTACTCTGTCGTATAAAGTTTCCAAGCCAACTTTAAACGTTTCGTTTGATAATTTGCTGCTGGTCTGTCAACCACTCGCCTCAATCAATCAAAGCGGGATGCTCCAATTTACTGTATACAATGACATTCAAACATTATTGTAAAAATAAAGCTTCACATAATGTTTAAGTTCAATCCTTCGAATAAATCAAATCATCTATCCAAATATTAATACGGCAACATCACTAAATTAAAATAATATATGGCCAACAATATTTCATACCAGAGACAACGTAGACTTTAAAACAAAACCACCATAGACAAACAGTAACAAATGAGGTCGGTTGAAATTGAATGGGCCAGTTTTAAATGCAATATTTTTGTTATAATATCCAATTATGGAGTTTTAAATTATTCGAGACTTTTTCATCGGTTCAAAGGAGAGCCTTGGACTAATTAATGATTTCCTCACAGCTGGGGATCCTTAGCGATTAGGGAATGCATCGGTATGTCGTTATGTTCTCAGTTTTGAAGAGTTAAGGATTAATTTTGAAAGAAGAATTAAGGATTTTTTTGCCTTAAAGGTACGATGTTTAAAGGCTTTTTGAGCTGAGTTTTGTATGTGGATTAAAAAGGTGATCTAAAGGATGCTTATTCAAAAAAATATTGTGAAAAAAGGGTCTCAGTAGGTATATTGCTTACGCCTCAGACCTCCCTATGAGAGTCACTGAAAGAACAAGCTACTTGGAGAAATTTCTCAATGATACACGCTCAATGTTAATAGAATCATAACTTGTGTTTAAACTTGAAATAATCCCTCAGTCGTGACTAAACCACCTATATTATAAAATATCCAAGTAACTATGTGCTTAAATAGAATTCAATAACTTGTTGGAAACATAATTATCGCATATTTGTTTAAGTTACAAAGTAGTAAACTTTCTAACATATCATATACATAGTACGTATTCGTAAAACATTTCTTCGTCCATAATTTATCAAGAGGAAATAAACACAGGTTTTAAACACTATCATTAAACGTTTTTACTTCCGCAGATAAAATTGTGCCTTTATTTTTGCAACATAGCCATCTTCAATCTTCAATTCACTGGATTATTTTAGTTTTAGACTCGGCGTCCTCTGATTTACGATATTTTGGGAAGTAATAAAATTAGGTCTTCATTTACAAAATAAAAAATTACAGCATGTCAGTTCGGAGTTATCATTTAAGTTATCAATGAAAAGAAAAATGGCGCTTGAATATTTTATTTAATACCACCTGCCAGTTTATCAATAACCTACACTTTCACAAAAATGAAAATTACAAAAATTGTACTATAAGTCACAACTTGCTGAGGTAGTATTTGCGCAGAAGATTCTTGTAGAAAATTTTGCCGCCATAGAAAATGGGACCACGAGCCTAACAATTACTGTACCGGGACAGCCAAGGACACTGTAGTCAAGGTAGCAGAAGAGATCCGTAATCGTATGTTTAGGGAGCTGATGTTCTGTACGCTCGGGCTGCTCCTGAGCAAAGCAAATCTGAGACTAGAGATGATGTAATAGAGACGAGGCCTTCGTCACTGGACGAACGGACTTGAAATAATTGGTTTAAGCAATATAGATTAGCTGGCCAATATAGGTTAGAAGGCTTTTATTATTATTATTATTTGTATGTCTTTATTTAGAAGGCTTGCCAGAGGACACAGGTGCAGCTAGCAGTCGCCCCTTTGACAAATTTACTCTATGATGGGATGGAGCACGAACCGAAGACAGTCCACAGCTGCACTATAGTAGTACAGTTATATTCCATCTCGGGAAGGTGCAGGACTATTGAGAAATATGGAACTAAAATAATTTTGGCTATGGATATGGGTGTTTGATATTATTATTATTAATAGAGACGAGACACAAACGGAAAGCAGTGGTTTTCTCGGAGTTGCTGAAGCGTACGAAGAAGATAGCAGAGCAGTCGTTAATAACAGTTGCTCCTCAGCAATTTATTTGCATCATTAGGCGCCGAATAAACGACGTTCTTTTTGAGTGGTCGAGGACGTCAATTGAATGAAGCATACGACGCAAAAGAAATAATATGTAAATAGCGTTCTCGATCGCTCTAAGGCAATACATTTAATTCGCTCGATGGCTCTAAGGTAAGGCTTTATTCAGAGACGAACCTAAGTGTGAACTCATGCTTCCAACTGTCAAATAGCACTGCATTTTCAAGAGAATGTTGTTTGTTCAGCGCCTTAAGATCTGTGCCTCAAGTGAGAGTTTCTTCCTCAAGAAAACATAACTACCACGTTTGTGTATTGAGTAGCAAATATATGAAAACATATAAAGCGTGGCGGGAAGCATCACAAACTCCATGTTTTCATACTTTTGGTACGTTTTCTTGAGGAAAAGACTCGCATTTGGGGCTCTGTTAAAGACTCGAGGCTTGAAGTAACTGTTACAAAACGGTTCGGTGATCGCAATATGTTAACATGCTAATATCTCTTAGGAAGATGCAGCACCATCCTTATAACATATTTGTTAATAATTAATACGTAACCACAGAATATCTAATAGTACTAACGTACAGAACGGCCACTCACCGCCCCCCGCTAATTCAAGATTCCTCGCCCGCGCCCCGTACACGCCTGCAATTTGACGGCACTTGGACTGCAATCGTGCTATGGATATCGCCAGACGCTATACAAGCACTCCATCTCTGGGAACTACTGAGAAGCGCTTGGAACCCAGTCGACATTACAAGCGGCGAGAATCTCTAACCTATACGTGTATGGGTTCGTATACAGACGTAATCTTGTGTATGTAGGTGGTGCAAGCGTTCATATTGTATTGAGTGTCTGAGGTGTGACGTAACTATGACCAGTGGGGTAATTGTGTAATGCATTCACATTGACATCAGCTTTCATTTTGTAATTACAGCAATATTCATTGCGTGGTACGTAGTTATCAATATGACGGATTGTCAAAACACACAGAGCAATGAACATTGAAATCCGAATGAATGCGATCGCGAGTGAGTTACGCAATTAGGCATCAGGCTTCTTTATCAGGAACCAAACTGAAAAGATTGCCTTTAGCTAACTTTTAAACTAATACCACAAAGGTTTTACCTATAATTTCAATGTAACAACAACATTTTACAACCATGTTAACAGTCTGTTAGTTAACGTTAATTTACATGTGTGCGCAATTTTAATCGTAAAACTTTATTAGTAACTGTTATATAGAGATTTCACTTCGTTTCGTTATTAGGTACGTTACTAGCCAACTTTTGGTAAAGGAAGAAATTTCTTAGAAATTTTATGTATGTTTTAATATCAATTTAATATGTATATTGACTTAAGGCTAAAATTAATATCCAATCTATTCACGATTTACTCTACTAGAGATAGAAATTTGACATAATTATTTTGTATGAAGTCTATGTCAAATTCCTATCTCTAGTAGGGCAAATCGTGGATAGATTGAAAATTTATTTTGGCCGTTAAACGAGTCTATTATCTAATCGGATATAATGTAATGTGGGTAGGCCCCCCACAAGATGGACCGACGACCTGGTGAAGGTCGTGGGAATTCGCTGGATGCGGGAAGCGCAGGATCCGTCGTTGTGGCGATGCTTGGGGGAGGCCTATGTCCAGCAGTGGACGTCTTTCGACCGAAATGATGATGATGATGATGATAAAACTATGTGAATTCTTATTTTCAACCAATCATTGATTGATACAAGACAGAATCAGTTACGATTGAAGTACAGTCCTCCTACCCTTATCCCAATTTCTTTAAAGTCAGCTCAGCATGTTATTTTTCACAAAAAAATCTATCAGATGTCATCCCATTGTCCACATTCTTCCTAGCCATACCATCTTTCACACAATCCATGTATCGGTGAGAAACAAATCACACACCACATAGCATACATTAACTTTTTGTTTACGTGGAGGACGTAATCCTCAAGGACGAACTCCGCTGGGGTGACGGATCCAGTGTCGGACTCTTACCTACTAAAACCACCAAGGTGTTCCTCTGCTAACCTTTGGCCAGGGTGTGGGATACTATCTGCAGTCTCCATCCAACCCCAACAGGTACCGGCTTCTAGCCACTTCTAGCCTAGCGTCGGCCGCACCCTTCCTTCTGAATGGCGTGCGCAGAACGAGCCTTGACTGGTCAGGCGGCGTGTACTCAAGGCAGCTCCCGCAGTGGTGACACTCAGGCGTCGGCCCCCGGCCTATGTGACACAGATACTTCCCGAAGCATCCATGCCCCGAAAGTATCTGAATCAGCCGGTAGATGAGGGCGCCATGGCGCCTCTCCAGCTACTCCAATATGGGCCTAACCGCTATATGGCGTGCCCCACCACAGACTACCTATATTTTAAATCATATCAATAATTAATCTAATGAAGTCAACCAAACCACTCATATTAGTAATGCAAAAGGTAAAGTCAATGGATATATTGAAAATACTCAAATAGTTCTCAACATTAAATCAATATTAGAACATTTTAAAATTAATTAGGTACATCAGGTTTACATACAACATGAGTTTAATGATCTCATCAGTGGAAACGAATTACATTATAGAAGCGCACAAGAACGTGAGACTGGAGAAATGCAAAGCTAGACTAACGGACAAGGAAATTTACGTGAAAGAAATGATGTGATATGATCTAGTCTTGTGATCTGAATACTTGAACGACACCATATTGAGAAATCACGAACAATCGTTTACAAAGTAAAACATTAGAGTTTGTCAGTTCTAAATCATCATTAAAGTTATCAATGAAAGGAAAAATGGCACTTTCCAATCCAATGTTTTTTCGGCGGTTGGTTCCATAATTTTAAATGTGTCTCTGACTTGTGAAATCAATTTATTGAATCGGTAATTACAAAATATGTAGATACTTTTTTTCATTTTTGATCAAATTATCAATAAAACAAGCCTCACATTACCAATACATTAATGTGTTATGACTTTATGACACAGAATCTTTTATTTAATACCACCTGCCAGTTTATCAATTATCTACACATTCACAAGAACTTTAATGAAAATTAACGTGAAAGGAATGATGTGATGTGATAAGTCTTGTGATCTAAATACTTGAATAACACCATATTGAGGAATCACGAGCAATAAATGAAGTATCTATATATCGTCTTTTATGACACCCATGAGAAGAGTTAGGGTGGTGCAATTCTTTACGTCCGGCACTACACGGAACACAGACTTATTATAGAAGACTTATTATAGAACTTATTATTAGGATATCCTAATTATCAAAAGTCGCAAATGGATACTAATACCCTGATTAGAAAATTCTAGAGAACGTTGAATGATCGTCATTTCAAAAATTGGAATCTGGCTCCAGAATGACCTGATGCGGCTCAATTAAACGATGTGAGACCAACTGGGATTTATGAAATAATAAATAAATAAATAAATATCTTTGGGACATTTTTACACAGCACCATCTAGTCCCAAACTAAGCAGAGCTTGTGCTATGTGTACTAGACAATGGATATAATACTTATATACATTTTTTTTTTTGTAAATACAAACTTATAATACATAAGCAACACCCAGACAAACACAAACACTTATGTTCATCACACAAATATTTGTGTCCTGTGGGAATCGAACCCACGACCTCGTTATCAGCAGTCCGACACTCGAACCACTAGACCACAGTGGTCGTCGAAATCTAATAATCTGACAACCTATTAGTGTACTCAAAAAATGCCAGGTTAAGAGTTCTCTAAACCGACGAGCATGCATGACGAGGTTAATGGACGTAGATGAAGCGAAAGAGGTGTGTCAGGATCGTAGCAGGTGGAAATCCATAGTCTCTGCCTACCCCAATGGGAAACAGGCGTGATAATATGTATGTATGTATTAGTGTACGCATATATGAGTTGATTATTTTATGGGTTGATGGTAAAAAGCGCTTTCTTTGAACAGGAACCACATAAGAATCCTGACAAGAACCCTAACTGGGCACTGCAAGCTGAATAAACAGCTTCACAGGATGGGCCTCAGTGATACCACAGTTTGCAGGTTCTGTCGCGAAAAGTATGAGACGCCCATCCATATCCTATGCAAATGTGATGCAGTGCACCACATAAGAAGGCAGCATCTTGGAGGCCACATCATCTCAACGCAGGAGATCAAATCCTCCTTCCTCAAGTCAACCATGAAGTCGACTATGACAGTTGAGATCATGGTTGACTTGCAGCTTGGGGATGTGCTGTAATCCTGCAAGAGAAGTCACAATAGATCTTATCAGGTCGCAGTGTCTAAGGGGCGTTCAAGACCCCTACCTCTTTCCTCAAAATAATAATGTTATGGGCTCCCGTGTTTATGTAATCAAATCAAACATCAATAAAATTAAATGTGTTTTGAAATATTTGGAGAATTTATTCAAAATAAACAATAAAAATTTATGGTTGCTCTATTGGCTTCCTATTCGTGCATATTTGGTACTTTTCATGGACACAGCACATTTCTTTAGAAATATATCTAATAAAACAAAACGATCAAAATATACTGTTGTCTACATTTATTATTTATTTCTCCTCTCGCAGGTCAACTAATATAAATTTCAAATAAGGAGTTAGCTAGCAGTGTTGTCTATGAGTCTTGTAGACTAGATCGTAATTATTTTAAGGTACTAGTAATTACCTATTAAGACCTTATACATAAAACTAAAATAAAAAATAAGCAGTACCTTTGTACTTACTAAATACTTTTAATGCGTCTCCTTCCATGTGTTGTTGTATGTACTGACTACTATAGTATTATATTATCCGTGGTAACTGTGTTTAAACCAGTAAAAAATGATTAGAAAAAAAAAAAAAAAATTGTTTTTGTTTTAACCATTAATTTTTTGGTAATTTTGTGCGTCACTTTTGAAGCAAATAAATATTTGTTCTTTTTTTCTTTCTATTATCTAGAAATATGTCAGCACCTGGGCAGCTCTCAACTTTGACGGTTGGGCTATTTATTGCTAAGGAACCAAAAGCTCCTCACCCTTTAACCCGAGTCTTTATTGTTTTTTTTTCAGACTACACTTTGCCTATGACTTGGCCCGCGTACTGAAATAAATATAGCCTATGTTACTTCTGTATAAAGTAGCTTTCTAATGGTGAAAGAATTATTAAAATCGGTTCAGTCGTTTCAGAGTTTATCGATTACAAACAAACTAACAAATATTTCTTCTTTATAATATTAAGTATCTAAGACATAATCAAAGAGATAGACCTAATTACAGGCACTTATGAAACGTTGCACAATTCTAGTTGCACGGTTCTAAATGGTAGGTTAAGTGATTGGTAAAATAATTGTTCTATACAATAAATTAATTCAAATAATGAAATCTTATGGAATCCTTACAACAACATCATAGACACAAAAGCCCAAAATAAAGGCAGTAGAATGTAATACCACTTCGTTCAATCGTACATACCATAGTTACATAACACTAGTGATGCCCGCCCACCAGAGAAAGGATTTAAATAAATTCCTAATAAGTTAACCCTCTGTCGATCATCAAAATTGAATATATTTCAACCTCTGACCCTTGCCTCATATCAAACTTTTAAAGCTCCATTTAATTTTATTACCGATGAAAAACTACACTGTTTTACTACATTTATATATAAGCATAAATAAAGTTGCCTTTATTGCCATAGACAACAATAATAAAAAGAAAATGAAAAAGATTTACATTTCCGTTCTAATCAACTTTTTCATAACAGAATTTAGAATGAAAAGTAAGATTTTTCGAGGAAGTTATAAGCAATATTTTATATCAAAATTAACGTCATTGTCTTATTCATCAGTCTAAATCTTCGTTAAATATCAAACGCGTAGAAAATCATTGCCATATTAAACGCAATCAATGATGTTGCCATCAACATTGATATCAAACAAACATTTTATTACAATCCCTCAAACGTTTCTACATTTATATGTCATTTACTTATGTGACACAACACTCCGAATTATTAGACCTCATGAAACGATCACAAAAATTCAATTACCCAATATTTTTGGACGCTTACATATTTTTAAATTAAAAAAGAAAGGTAATCAGCTCTGGTACTAAATAATGCATGGAAAAAAATCAACAAAAACATTTAGAAACAAGCAAACGAGCTTGATTAGGGCCGATGTCACGCCGATAAAGGCCGTAAAGCCGAAAATTGAAAAGGTTACTTCATTAAAAATGCTATATTTTACAATTTTAAACAGGTAGGTGAACCCTATGGCGGTGAGCAGGGTGACCATAATGTTGAGCGTGGAGAATTACTGTTTGTATGTGGAATTTTTGTTTTATTTTGTGTGTATGAGTTTTATTTCAGTCATCAATTGATTTTATGATTTTTGGATGTTGGTTCCTAAACATTTTAGTAACAAAAACTGAGTGCTCCTTTACCTAGAAGTGACTATTGTTTGTGACCCGTTGGTAAATGTAAAGAATAAAACATTTTCAGTTTTAAGAAAAGAAAGAAAGAAAGAAAAATTATTTATAGCCACAACAATTAATTTGTTTTCTTTTTTAATGTGTCCATCCAACTATTTTCAAGCACGCCAATAATTAAAACCTGCAAAATAAACCCTAACAAATAAGCATTATTAAGTACTAGCTCTTCGATCTTGATCGAAGAGGCTGGCAAAAAAGAAAGGAGGCCTATACCCAGCAGTGGGTGATACCGGGCTAGAACGACGACGACGAAGTACTAGCTGTGCCCGCGACTTCGCCCACGTACTTAAATATAATATAGCCTATATTACTTAATAAGGAATAGGAAAGAAGCTTTCTTATGGTGAAAAAATTACTAAAATCGGTTCAGTAGTTTCAGTTTTATCGATTACAAACAAACAAATATTTTCTATTTATAATATTAGTATAAATAGTATACATTATTATTATAGGTATATAGATACAGTAATATATACCTAGTATAAAAATGCTATTTTACAAAAAATACGAACGTTTTCCACTTTAATCACATTTTTAACAACATCTCAATTTCATCAACCTACCAAACAAAACACAGTACCTAAACCTAGCCACGCTCATACTTACCCTACAGCCCGGCGTCGACTCCCGCGCACCCTGCTGCGCGGATCTAATGAAATAAACTGAAAATCAACACGCGTACCCGCGCCGCGCCCGCTTTGTACCGCCGCACGACCCACTCACGATATAATTAACACCAGAATTTATTATAATACTGTCCCGAAATAATCTTACGACGCGTGGACACGCTATTGTTGGTTTTTAATCAATATTATTGGCAGTTTGTTTTCGCGGGTTCGAATTTGAATTTCGAATGATGGTATTGTATGTGGCAAAAAAAAGGTTTAATTTTTTTATTGCTTTATTTGGCTGCCTGATGTTTCCGTCCTGAAACAGACCCCGTAGTATATCTGTTCTCTGATTTCTGATACCTAACTTCTAACTCTTATCCTAATGTACCAAAATATTTATTTAAATAATATAACTAATATACAATTTACGTTTGTACACTTCGAACAACGACTGTGCAGGAACACAGCCAGGAAAGGTCAGGGCCTCATTTAAATGATTGATACGGCTAATTCAATCAGCCTGCTACGAATAGGCTGGTAGCCAATTGGCTTCCAAGCGAGTGATGAATTACACTTATTAAGTTAAGGAGTTCGATATAAAAAAATAGATTTATATTATAATTTAAACGTTTTTGTGATCCGTGTGTGAAGAATTTGTTATTATGTAAGGTCATGTTCTATTTATAGGATATGTGATAATATTTCGCTGTTCCTTTTTAGGGTTCCGTACCCGAAGGGTGCCAAACGGGACCCTATTACTCTCGCTACGCTGTCCGTCCGTCCATCCGTCTGTCTGTCACAGAGATGTATCTTTTGAAGGGTAATAGGTAACCGGTTGAAATTTTCTCAGAATATGTGTTGCTATGGGGTGTATCACGACACGACAAGAACAAGAAACCTCAAAAAACATGCATTTTTTTTCAACGTTTTTGTTCCTGCTCTATCTTCAAAACGGTAATATATACCAGCGTCAAACTTTGTCAGATTATAGTGCATATTATGTAGTTTAGCAACAAATACTCAAAATAAGACAAACATAAACATATATGATGGTACCTACGTAAGAAAGACATGCAAAAATTTATATTTCGTGCACTGGCGTTGATATTTTTTTAATAAACTCTCGTAAATTAAATCAGTTTTTATGGGGTATCAGGTCGTTGACATGTACGGAACCCTTAATGCGCGAGTCCAACTCGCACTTGGCCGGTTTTTATGGAATATAATAGTAAGAAGGGAAAACAGATATAATATAGATACCTACCTACTAAAAGAGATTGGACATCACCATTCACCAGCCACCTGTTCTCATAAATGAACAGGACAAAACAATTAATTTAATTAGATTTCAGTTCATGCAAAACAGAACAAGAATAAATATTAGTACATTTACATATTCAATACACGATCACGTTGGGTTACGGATCCATAATTACTTTATTGTAATTTTTACATCAATAGAAACCCATTCATATTCCCATTACTCTATATTAAAACGTAAATGGATACACTATCAATACGGCATTAATAAAGAACTAATATTCGTGTGTAACGGTAGGGGTGCGCTTGCGCAGCATGACGTCCGCTGTCGCTACACATTCAAAGAGATGTGCCCAGACGAAATCAATTATGATTCGCAGGTGCAAATAATGATATTTTTATAGATAAAAAACTTACTCCAATACTTTTTCGGCCATTTTTTAAGCTTGATGATGTTATTAAATATTAATAGATTGAAATGATTATTTTATAAATATTGATAACTTGTTAATAAAATTACTACTTATAAGACGACCTGCGGTATTTATAGAATAGAATAGCCATTAGTAAGGGTAGGCATATCCACACGACTTTGTATTAACTGCAAAGTTAGTCGAGTCGGTTAAGAAACACTGTTTCTTAATAAGATATCGCTGACGTCACCCAAAGACGTAACAAAGTGGAGGTTAAATTCGATACCACGAGCAGTGTTCACGATAGTTTAGTGGCTAAAGCACTGGCGCACTGTGCCAAGAGTCGCAGGAATCCTGCTCGTGAGCGATTTTTTCTTTCCATAATTTAAATCGTTTTTAGAATAGCATTTATTTCTCAGTATATGGTACACTGTTTGTGAAGCTAGTCATCTAATGGTAAGCAATAAGCATGCTCCATGGTCATCCGCAACACCAGGGTCGCCGATGCGTTGCTGACCTTTTAAAAAGACATTTGCTCTTTTCTTGAAGGCTTCGACGTCGAATTTGTTCGAGAAAACCGCCGACGAAAGCTGTTTCCACAGTTTTACTGTACGAGGAAAAAAATCCTGTGTGAAGCGTGCAGTAGTTGATCGCCAACCGTTACGAGGCCTTACACATTTCACAACCGTCTCGCTCTAACCATCCGTGCTCTAACTGTCGCACTTTTTTAAGATTTCAAAAGATTTTAGGCAAACTTGAAAAATGTCCATAAAAATATCTAATTAACTGTCTATTGTATTATCCTTCAGGGTAACGTTACGCATATTAAAACAATGGTTTAATTTCCATACATGATGTATATAGAAAGAAAAATATATGAATTTTTCTCTCTCCTCCCCCTTTCCCTCTCCTTCTAGGCCACAAATCAAGACGAAAATATGTTTCAAATCTTTGTACCCTGAAGGATAAAATAATAGAATACATTTTTCAATTTCGCCTAAAATCTCTTGAAATCTTTAAAAAAGTGCTAAGTTAGAGCTAGATAGCTGTGAAACGTGAAAGGCGTCTTAAGATGGTGAGGATGGAATTTAGATTAATGTTTGGTGAATACCGTTAGGAAAAGCTAATAGGTACTGCTTTCAATTACTACTTCGAATACTACTTTTAATTCTTCTACTTTTGCTACTTTTAGCATAAAATATAACATACCTGAAACATAACTACATTCAACGTGGCAACGCTGCCAGTTTTCTGGGCACGCTTCCGGATGAAAGTGATGTGGAGGAATTCTTCGATGCCTAAGTCTACTTTTATGATATTTTAATATTATTGATTCTGTTTTTTATACATGTTTATGTTGTTGTTGTATCTCTGCCTACCCCTTCGGGGAAATACAGGCGTGTTGTTATGTTATGTTATGTTGTATATATTATTTATATTAAAGAAAGAAAGAAAGAAAGAAAAACTTTTATTTGGCACAGAACACAGGACAGCACAACAATAACATTAATAAAAATACTAAAGTTAATAGGTTAATAAAATATGAAGTTGCTGCCGGGCATGCCCATGCCAAAAGGGTCACCAACTAACTATTAATGTAGATAGGTAGTAGTTAATTATAAGATGTGTATTTATATTGTATAAAGTAGTATGTAACTTCAATATGTATATTTTCCACAAATAAATTAAATGGATATGCAGACTACATTGTTTATTTCGTAAACTTTATGAATTAGGGGAATACTTTGCAACATCGTCAAATTCATAAAAATTGCAAAAAAAAAAAATTGTCTCACAGGTAAAATCTTTTTGAATGCATACATACAACATGTATCAGAAATGCGTGGTCAATTTCATTCAGGGCACAGCATAGAACAACTTTTACTATGGGACCAACCCTGAAATCACACCTGATGTCGCTCGAAAAAATGTATGGATCAGTGATATTTTTTTCGCGATTCACCGTTGACTAAAACTGAAAAACAACGGATGACAAACTGCAAACACCAATTTTAGGGTTCCGTACCCAAAGGGTGCAAACGGGACCCTATTACTCTGGCTACGCTGTCCGTCCGTCCGTCCGTCCGTGCGTTGTCTGTCACAGGGCTGTACCTTTGTAACGGTAATAGATAACCAGTTGAAATTTTCACAGAATATGTGTTGCTATGAGGTGTATCACGACAAATACTAAAAACAAAAAAAAAGTCTAAAACCAAAAGGGGGGTCCCCATACAAGGAACCTCGAAAAACATGCATTTTTTTCAACGATTTTGTTCCTGTTCTATCTTCAAAACGGTAATATATACCAGCGTCAAACTTGGTCTGATTATAGTGCATACTATGTAGTTAAGCAACAAATACTAAAAACAGGACAAACATAGACATATATGGTTGTACCTACGGAAGAAAGAGACGCAAAAATTCACATTTCGCGTACGATCGTTGATGTCTTTTGATAAACTCTCGTAAATCAAATCTGTTTCTATGGGGTATCAGGTCGATGGGTGGTACGGAACCCTTACTGCGTGAGTCCGGCTCACACTTGGCCGGTTTTAATACAAATATCAATGCAAAAAGTCTTATTACTGCTTACTTTCAGGTTATATTTTTTAAATTACGTTATTTGTGACGAAAATATTTACCGTTACGTAGATGACGCTCCATCACAATCATCATCATTTCAGCCGAAGGACGTCCACTGCTGGACGTAGGCCTCCCCCAAGCATCGCTACAACGACCGGTCTTACGCTTTCCGGATCCAGCGGATTCCCACGACCTTCACCAGGTCATCGGTCCACCTTGTGGGGGGCCTATCCACGCTGCGCCTTCCAGTACGCGGTCGCCACTCCAGAACTTTACTGCCCCATCGGCCATCCGCTCATCGAGCTATGTGCTCCGCTCACTGCCACTTATGTTTGGCAATTCGTCGGGCTATGTCGGTTACCTTCGTTCTCCTGCGAATCTCCTCATTTCTGATTCGACGGTCCATCGATAGCGTTTAAATCAATCATCATTACATCTCTATCAATCAACTCAGCCTATCGCAGTCCACTGCTGGACATAGGCCTCTCCCAAGTTGCGCCACAACGCTCGGTCCTCTGCCTTCCGCATCCAGTCCCCCCCAGCCACGTTCTTTAGGTCGTCGGTCCACCTGGCAGGGGGGCACCCTACGCTGCGTTTGCCGATTCGCGGTCTCCACTCAAGGACTCGTCTGCTCCAACGGCCATCGGTCCTTCGACAGACATGGCCAGCCCACTGCCACTTCAGCTTACTGATCCTACAAGCTATGTCGGTCACTCCGGTTCTTCTCCGGATAATCTCGTTACGGATTTTATCCTTCAAAGAAACTCCAAGCATAGCTCGCTCCATAGCTCGCTGAGTGACTTTGAATTTGTGGACTAGCCCAACTGTCAGTGTCCACGTCTCGGCACCGTAAGTCATGACTGGCAGGACGCACTGGTTGAAGACCGTTGTCTTCAAACTTTGCGATATTACATCTCTATAACCTAATTAAATGTCTGTAAGGATGTATGGATGTAAATGTTTGTAAGGATGTATGGATGTTTGTTACTATTTCATGCAAAAAATACTGTATGGATTTTAATGTAATTGGCATAGGTACAGAGAGAACATAACTCGGATTAACATATAGGCTACTTTTATCCCGGGAAGATGAACAGTTCCCAAGGGATGCACGATAGACGACATTCACGCGGGCGAAATCGCAGGCATAGGCTAGTTGGGGTGCCGGCCAGGAAACCTCCACGTGTGTCTGATAGCTGCTTGTCCTTCTGGACACGTCTAGAGGGAACGGCAGTTGTTGGTCCGGTGCACCCTGGGCACGGGCAATAAGTCTCCTTTGGACCGGGGGACCTTATTGCCTGTGGCGAATATTCTGGCTCGGGAGGGGCCCGATGTGGGCCAATGGGAAGTTGCTCCGCGTGTCCCTCTGAGAAAGCAGAGGGCACTGTGGAGGAGCAGGGGCGGGCCCGGTGTGCACTCACCCTGCCATTGGGCAGGCAGCGGGGGGACTGTCCTTCCCTGCCCCCGTCGGTCTCGTAATCCCAGGAGTGCCTGCTGAGTAGTGTTCTCGCGCCTCTTGGGACCGAGGGTCTTGGCTTCACCGCCCGGACCGCGAGGAAGAAAACCTCTATAAAAAATTACGGGAGGTAGGGCCTGCGAGCAGCAGACTCGGGGTAGTCTGCTGCCCGACCAGCAGCTGGCGTAGCTGGCACAGCCGGCGTAGTTGGCGCAGCTGGTAAAGGCCCATGAGGTGAGGTGGCGTGCAGTGTTCCGTGTGCGCCACTGAGGAGGGTGCGGCACGGGGAGAAGGGGCTCGCCTGCTTGTGGCGGGCCGGGACCTGTCGGTGGTGGTTGTGTGAATACTAACGGGTTCCCACGCCCCCGGCTAAGGTAGTTGAAGGAACACCGTGGTGGTTTTAGTCGGTAAGAGTCCGACACTGGCTCCGCCTACCCCGGGCGGAGTGCGTCCATGAGGATTACCCCACGGGAAAAAAAATAAAAATAGGCATAGGCTAGTTAGCTATAAATGAGAAAACTAACTAATTCAGAGAACTTTTAACTAGATAACTATATGCAATATCACACCGATGCGGACCACTAAAGCCCTGGAGCCCCCCAAATTCCTTACGGCTAAGGACGGTAACTCTGTCTGTTTGTTTGTTTATTAAAATTTCACGACAAAACCTCTGAACCAATCGTAATGAAATACGGGAAAGCGGTAGCCTGGGACCTGGTGAAGGATACAGGGTACTTTATATCCTGGATAGATTCCCGTTCCCGAGGGATGCGCAATAACGCCTTTCTGTGATAAACCGAATTACAGGCGTGCGAAGCGGCGGGCAGAAGTTAGTAAAAAATAGAAATGAAATTGCTGAGTGTCAACCTTTTTGCCGCAGCTACGACATGCAAAGTAGGTATCAATGTAATTCCTAAAATGCAACTAATTAAGTAATTTTTTTATGTGCAATGTCGTGTTGTTGTGGCAATAAACCACTTTTCTTTCTTTCTTTCTTTCTTTCTTTCAAATGTATTAGCCAATTTGTGCTACTACACTTCGTGTTCTATTACATTGACAAAACTATGAAGATAACTAACCAAAAGATCTATCTTATTGGTATAACCGAGCTGAAGATAGTCTACCACGGCGGCAAAGATATTCATTTAATTTAACATTGTAATGAGACACGTCAAGCACTCGAATCCGGCGACGATGAAATATTACCTTTCTATGATTTATCGTAACAAATTATCTTTTTTTTTCTCCATTCGCCTTCATCTGTAAATGTAAATAAAGTCTGGCGTTTGATTTAATAATAAGATGATAGGGAGAAGCCATCAATATTTTGTTTATTTGAATTTTTGATTAGCTTTTGTTTTTGTTGCTGTTGTTTCGATCTGGGGGCTTAGTACGAGTTTAACACTTACGAATACTTTTATAGTTTTCGTCGACTTTCATTCATAAATCAGTAGCGCCCCTGGCGGATACGAGGAGGTACTACTGATTTATAAATGAAAGTTGACTAAAACTATGAAAGTATGTCAAACTCGTACTAGGCCCCTTGAGCTTTTTATTTTTAACTTTTCATGAGCATAGATGTTAGTTTATTGGTTTAGTTGTCACGTAGTGGTTGTCGTCATCAGGGCGAGGGTAGCTCAGGTAGGAGTAGGTGTAGCGGAGTAGTAGCCCAGAGACAGCGGAGGCACGAAGAACTACTACCCTACCCTACCCTACCCTTTTTTTTTTTTTTTTTTTTTGCCGCGGGGCAGTCCTCATGGACGCACTCCGCCCGGGGTAGGCGGAGCCAGTGTCGGACTCTTACCGACTAAAACCACCACGGTGTTCCTTCAACTTCACGGGAGCGTGGGAACCCGTGAGTATTCACACAACCACCCCCGACAGGTCCTGGCCCGCCACAAGCAGGCGAGCCCCTTCTCCCCGTGCGGCCTAACGTCGGCCGCACCCTCCTAGGTGGCGCACACGGAACACTGCACGCCACCTCACCTCATGGGCCTTTACCAGCTGCGCCAACTACGCCGGCTGTGCCAGCTACGCCAGCTGCTGGTCGGGCAGCAGACTACCCCGAGTCTGCTGCTCGCAGGCCCTACCTCCCGTAATTTTTTATAGAGGTTTTCTTCCTCGCGGTCCGGGCGGTGAAGCCAAGACCCTCGGTCCCAAGAGGCGCGAGAACACTACTCAGCGGGCACTCCTGGGGTTACGAGATCGACGGGGGCAGGGAAAGACAGTCCCCCCGCTGTCTGCCCAGTGGCAGGGTGAGTGCACACCGGGCCCGCCCCTGCTCCTCCACTGTGCCCTCTGATGATATCAGAGGGACACGTGGAGCAACTCCCTACTGGCCCACATCGGGCCCCTCCCGAGCCAGAATATTCGCCACAGGCAATAAGGTCCCCCGGTCCAAAGGAGACTTATTGCCCGTGCCCAGGATGCACCGGCCAAACAACTGCCGATCCCTCCAGACGTGTCCAGAAGGACAAGCAGCCGTCAGGCACACGTGGAGGTTTTCTGGCCAGCACCCCACCCTACCTTACCCTACCCTATGAACTACTTATGTAATTAATGACCAAAACCATAAGAAGCCTCCGCCTGCGTGTTGATTTGATACTTTCAGATATACCTACACAAGTCTTGTTTACATCTTTTCAGTTATATTTACACGCAGTCGGGTTTTTTGGTTTTGTTAATTAACTTTTTTATTTAATGATGGGGGTGCCACTTGGCTGCTACATTCCCCTTAATGAGAAAGATCTTATGGAATCAACCCATACTTTCAATAATTATGGAAGAGGACTTTAAATTATTCTCATTTGTAATACACACAGTCCAGATTTATTACCAAAACTTATCCACTGGCACACGTGCCTCTAATGAGTTTACTGGAAAATTACACAATTAGTGCTGTCCGGTATAAACAGGCATAACGCAGCAATGAGCGATAGCTTGCCCCGGGCAATCGTCAATCAGCCACGAGAACCTCCCCAACTTATGCAAAGTAGCACTTTTGAAGGGTCTAAATAAAACGGATGCGTTAAGTTCTATGCCCTATTCATTTTCGTTGTTAAAATGATTGACACATTCAATTAGCGGGGTGACCGGCAGACCTCCCAGCTCAGTTCTTAGCTGTTAACGTCACCGACTTAAATTGGTCCGCGCAAATCTATGAACTTTTCCCTCTACATCCTACTTGGCGATACTTTGAGGGAGGGTGGTGAGGTCATGTTAAGTTTGTCGTTTAAAAAGGGTAGGGTTATCGCATTGTCTTGTGGTTTCACTGTTGTTTTCTGCAATTAGTAAACGTATAGCGTGTCTCTGTTTAATAGGCCTTTCAGCGATATACATCGTTTTTGTTTTGACACTGACATATTGATTTTCACGTTATATACTCTATTTGTTAGAATTTTAACTTGACCGTTGAAAATATTTAGGAGGAAATCAGGTAATGTTCAGTAAATTTATTACGGCAAAACTTACCAAGCGCTCATTCGAAACGTCATGTAGGTAGGATCAGACTAATATTATAAATGCGAAGTTTTGTGAGTGTGTAATTGTGTATGTATGTTGTATGTGACTGCCTCGTTGGTCTAGTGGTCGCAAGCGCGACTGCTGAGCATGGGGTCCTGGGTTCGATTCCCGGGTCGGGCAAAGTGTTATTGGGTTTTTTCATTAGGAAATTCTCAGTAGCAGCCCGGAGTCTGGATTTGTGCCCGGTCAATCGCAATAGGCTCGCCCGCTATTACATGGGACTATAACATAACTGGCGAAATGTGGGTTGTACTATACACCTCTGCCTACCCCTTCGGGGAAATACAGGCGTCATGTTATGTTATGTTGTATGTATGTTTGTTACTTCTTCATGCTGTAATGGCTGAATGGATACGGATAAAATTTGGCACACAGATAGACAATGTCCTGGATTAACACATAGGTATTAAATTATCCCGGGAAAATAAAGTTCCCGAGAGATGCACGATAAACGACACCCACGCGGGAAAAATTCGCAGGTGCCCTCTAGTACAAATCTGTACAATATAAAGGTAGGCTATGTCTATGAACTTCCCCTCATCTGAACAAGCCGTTACAGCTCTTCTTAAGCTGTAAGTTACAACTCCAAATGTAAATTTATTGATATTACACATCACAGCATGGAATAGCGCAATTACATAGCTAAGATGTCTATATTAGGCTCAGTTAAATTAGATCATGACTTTCATCGTTTTTTTTATTTGATTTACACTAACAATGGCGTCGTGTGGTGACCAATCAGAATCATTCACCTCTTGTAATGAAGTTGTATAGTATACACACTACTTTCAGCTACTTTTTGTGGAACAATTTCAATAAGAAATGATAATAGCAAAGGGTATGTTGCCGACGGGCCATAGATTATGTATAAGCAGATAGGAGAAAGGGGTTTGAAAATGTTTGTATGGAGGCTGGCATAGTCCTCAATCCAATTTATTTTTTGCTAAATCTTTTCGATTGGAAAATTATCATTTTGCCATCTTTTTAACCGACTTCAAAAAAAGGAGGAGGTTATGTATTCCGCGGGTTTTTTTTTTTTTTTTTTTTTCATGTATGTACACCGATTACTCCGAGATTTGTGGGCCGATTTACGTGGTTGTTTTTTTATTTGGTAGAGAAAGTCCGCGCGGTGGTCCCATATAAATTTTATTGACTTAGGTTAAGTAGTTTTTTAACCAGCTTCAATAAATCAGTTTATTTTAGCTTTACGTATCTAGATGATCTGCTCATTGCTCATTCTGAGAATTCTTGGCCGATATGCGTGTTTTTTTTTCACGATAGTGATTGGACGTTTGGAAGAACATGAGCGAGACCTTTTCCCAGCAGTGGGATAGCAAAGGTTAATAAAAATATATTCTCAAATTGGTTATATAAACATTTATGAATCAACCCTCAACTAAAAAGTATGAAATAAAAACTTTTTAACAAAAAATAAAACCGACTTCAAAAACCTTAACTAAAAAGTTAAAAATAATCCTTGTATTTATTTTAAAATCTTAACTTAAACAACATTTTGAAGGCGGCGCGTGATTTTCATGTACGTTCACATAAACTGTTTTTACTATAGATATTGCGCTGGACTGTACATTACATGACGCAAAGGGTCAACCACGCGCCGCCTTAAAAATGTTGTTTAAGTTAAGATTTTAAAATAAATACAAGGATTATTTTTAACTTTTTAGTTAAGGTTTTTGAAGTCGGTTTTATTTTTGTATCTCCATAATGTGACACTTTAGGAGAATTTGTTAATGGCATTTTTTGTTCGTTCCCAATCCAAATAGGTATACATACCATTTTAATGATTTAACCAGATTTTGCTAAAGAAAACAAAATGATGGATCGAGGACTATGACAAAAGTTTTCAAACGCCTTTTATAGAATCGGACCAAAATTAAATTGAAGCGGAGCATCGAAGATGGTTGTTCCAATTGACGACGTCTGTGGTCTGGTGGTTCGAGTGTCGGACTGCTGATCACGAGGTCGTGGGTTCGATTCCCACAGGACGCAAATATTTGTGTGATGAACATAAGTGTTTGTGTTGGTCTGGGTGTTTCTTATGTATTATAAATATGTATTTACAAAAAAAAAAGTATATAAGTATTATATCCAGTGACTAATACCCATAGAACAAGCTCTGCTTAGTTTGGGACTAGATGTTGCTGTGTAAAAATGTCCCAAAGATATTTATTTATTTATTTAATTAACGTCTGAAGCGTTTCTAGTTTTATCTATTCACTAAGAAGTGTATCTGAGTTGTGTTATTTTGTTACGAAACGCGATCTCATTTTGCATCTTCGCAAAAAAAGTTCAAAGTTAAAAAGCCTTATTTTTTTTACGAAGCAATGCAATTTTTTCTTTCCACAATTTAAATCTTTAAAAAGCCTTCTTAAATATGCAATTTTATGCACAGGTAAATACAAAAACCGGCCAAGAGCATGTCGGGCCATCCTCAGTATTATAGTAGGTGTAATTACAAACGAATCAAACCGAATATTAATCATGGCTATTTTAGTTTTTGCAATAATCGGCAGCATTCGCGACTCAGAGCGTGTTGTTAGTAGCGCCATCTAGCGATAAATTCAAGAAGCCAAATTTAAGAAGTGTCTCATGTCAAAGTTACTTTTTTGTGATTTTTTCAAATAGAAAGTAGCTAAAGGAGCATTATTTGTTTTTATCATTTTCTTTACTAACAAACTCTTATTTTTATAAATGTGTATATTTTTAAATTTTATGGATCGTGAAGGTCTGAATTAAATGATTTTTATTTTTATTTTCATTTTTTATTTATTTATTATTTGCTATGATCATTTTTCTCTAAGGTCAATGACCTTTGAACTAGGACGTTTTAAGTATTTTTCAGTTTTCTCTCTATAACTCAAAAAATTATGATCACATTATACTCGAAATAATTTTAAAAGAGAGTTTTCACAAAGGTCTATCAATGTGGAAGATTATAAGTTTCTACGTTGCATAGTTTAGAAATGGCAGGGGGGGGGACACATTGCAAGCCACTTTGGCGGGCTATATTTCGCAGATGGTACATCTGATAAGAAAGTGGTGTATGAAACATTACCTTCATTTTACATTTTAGTAGACCTATTCAATGATACCCCACTCGAGGGGGTGCAGCGAAAAAATTTTTTTTATCCCCATTTCACATGTATGGACGCCACCCCTAAAATACGTAAAAACAATTTTTTTATTCTTTTAAAATTAAGATCTATATGTAGACTATTTTTTAACAAAATTTCATTTACTTATGTTTATAATTGTAGAAGTTATTAAGCTGTAAAGGATTAGGACAGACGGACAGACGGACGGACATGACGAAACTATAAGGGTTCCTTGTAGGTTTTCGGAACCCTAAAAATCATAGACAACATAGATATTTATTGTCGTTCAGTGAATTAATAATTCTCAGTTCCATAATTTGCTTTATAATAACTAGTTACTTACTCTATGTCCTGCCCATTTCCATTTTATAATAACTAGTTACTTACTGTATGTCCTGCCCATTTCCATTTTATAATAACTAGTTACTTACTGTATGTCCTGCCCATTTCCATTTTATAATAACTAGTTACTTACTGTATGTCCTGCCCATTTCCATTTTATAATAACTAGTTACTTACTGTATGTCCTGCCCATTTCCATTTTATAATAACTAGTTACTTACCGTATGTCCTGCCCATTTCCATTTTATAATAACTAGTTACTTACTGTATGTCCTGCCCATTTCCATTTTATAATAACTAGTTACTTACTGTATGTCCTGCCCATTTCCATTTTATAATAACTAGTTACTTACTGTATGTCCTGCCCATTTCCATTTTATAATAACTAGTTACTTACTGTATGTCCTGCCCATTTCCATTTTATAATAACTAGTTACTTACTGTATGTCCTGCCCATTTCCATTTTATAATAACTAGTTACTTACCGTATGTCCTGCCCATTTCCATTTTATAATAACTAGTTACTTACTGTATGTCCTGCCCATTTCCATTTTATAATAACTAGTTACTTACTGTATGTCCTGCCCATTTCCATTTTATAATAACTAGTTACTTACTGTATGTCCTGCCCATTTCCATTTTATAATAACTAGTTACTTACTGTATGTCCTGCCCATTTCCATTTTATAATAACTAGTTACTTACCGTATGTCCTGCCCATTTCCATTTTAGTTTCTTAATCTTTATCGTGACGTCTTTTATTTTAGTTATTTTCCTTATCTCTGTATTCCTGATTCTGTCACTTTTCCTTTTCCCCAGCATACTCCTTTCCATACGGTAAGAGGATACGATAAATGGAGTAAGACCTTGATGTCGTGGTACCCAAGAGACAGAAAAAGGAAGCGGGGACGACAATTTAGAAGATGGGAGGATGAAATCATAAGGGTGGCGGGAAGAATTTGGACTAGGACGGCACAGGACAGGAAAAAATGGAGGGAGTTAGAGGAGGCCTTCGTCACTGGACGAACGGACTTGAAATAATTGGTTTAAGCAGTATAGATTAAGCGAAATTTTGTAAATGTCCGAAATAAAAGCTTTTATTATAATATTATTATTATACTCTATGACAGTATCAAGTGAGACATTGAAAGAGTAGCGCGGGCGCAGCACAGCGGGGGCAGATTGCGCGCGCATGACACAGCTCCGACGACACACGACCGCACCCGATTTCAGCTCGTTCCTTCAATATAAAGCATTATTTGGCAATTCTACATGTTCATTATAAAAAAAACGGCTAAGTACGAGTCGGACTCGCGCACCGGTATCGCCCTGATACCCCGTAGAAACTGGTTTAATTTATGAGAGTTCACCAAAGGTGCACTACTGTACGTTGATTGTCTTTCATATTTGCATCTCTTTTTTTTTTTTTTTTTTTTTTTTTTTTTTCCCGTGGGGAAATCCTCATGGACGCACTCCGCCCGGGGTAGGCGGAGCCAGTGTCGGACTCTTACCGACTAAAACCACCACGGTGTTCCTTCAACTACCTTAGCCGGGGGGTGGGAACCCGTGAGTATTCACACAACCACCCCCGACAGGTCCTGGCCCGCCACAAGCAGGCGAGCCCCTTCTCCCCGTGCGGCCTAACGTCGGCCGCACCCTCCTAGGTGGCGCACACGGAACACTGCACGCCACTTCACCTCATGGGCCTTTACCAGCTGCGCCAACTACGCCGGCTTTGCCAGCTACGCCAGCTGCTGGTCGGGCAGCAGACTACCCCGAGTCTGCTGCTCGCAGGCCCTACCTCCCGTAATTTTTTATAGAGGTTTTCTTCCTCGCGGTCCGGGCGGTGAAGCCAAGACCCTCGGTCCCAAGAGGCGCGAGAACACTACTCAGCGGGCACTCCTGGGGTTACGAGATCGACGGGGGCAGGGAAAGACAGTCCCCCCGCTGTCTGTCCAGTGGCAGGGTGAGTGCACACCGGGCCCGCCCCTGCTCCTCCACTGTGCCCTCTGCTGATATCAGAGGGACACGTGGAGCAACTACAACCACAATACCTTTAAGTGATTCAGTCAAGAATCTTGGAATTTATATTGACAAAAATCTCTCTTGGAATCATCAGATGCAGGAAGTCAGTCGTAAATTATTTGCGTCAGCGTGGTCCTTGAGACGACTACGCAATTTTCTCCCTACTGCTACCAAAACGGCGCTTGCTCAATCCCTCCTTCTCCCTATTCTTGACTATGCCGATGCCAGCTATTTAGATCTTACTGAGGCACAACTAAATAAGCTTGAGCGACTTCAAAATGTTTGTATCAGATTTATATTTGGCTTACGCAAATATGATCATGTCTCCGAATTCCGCACTAAGCTCAAGTGGCTCCCTATACGTCTTCGCCGGAATACCCATATTTTATCACTTCTCTACAGTATTCTGTTTAATCCCAAGACCCCCCTTTATCTCAAAGAACGTTTCAAGTTCCTTCATGACACACATACACGATACTTAAGATCATCGGAAAACTTGGGGCTTCTGATGCCAATGCATTCTACAAAATTTTATGATAAATCTTTTACTGTTCAGGCTGTGCGTCTGTGGAATGAGTTACCTGTGTCTATACGGCGAGCTCAGTCACTGTTTTCATTTAAAAAATTAGTTAAAGAATACTACCTTTCCAAATAAATTTTAATTTATTAAGACATTGCCTATGTATCCAATCTCTATTCTAAATTGTAAGATTATTTATATATATATTATATATATTTATGATACCTATATGTGTAATATATTTTGTGCTATTTATTTATTTTATTTAGTAGTACGCCACGGACTGCCCCCATTATCTAGATCTTACGTCTTCTTTGTCCATCCAAAGGTTGTCTGGAAGATATCGCTTTTAGCGATAAGACCGCCCATGTACCCATAATTTGTACGTTGTTCCTGTTTACTACTATTTTCATGGTGTACAATAAAGTATATTCTATCTATCTATCTATCTCCCCACTGGCCCACAACGGGCCCCTCCCGCGCCAGAATATTCGCCACAGGCAATAAAATCCCCCGAAGGTTAATCCCTCGACAGGATTCTATTGCCTGTGCCCAGGATGCACCGGCCAAACAACTGCCGATCCCTCTAGACATGTCCAGAAGGACAAGCAGCCGTCGGGCACACGTGGAGGTTTTCCGGCCAGCACCCCTCCGGCCAGCACCCCCATATTTGCATCTCTTTCTTAACCAGGTACTACCACACACGTCTGTATTTGCCTTATTAGATAAGCACCGAACATTGCTCTAACATAAAACTTTTTAACAAAAAATTGAACCGACGAAAACAGAAACTGAAAAGCGAAAAATAAATAATTATGAGTCGGCGCCAAACGAACTTTTAACAAGCAAAGTGCGTGCAAGTTGCAAGTGGCTGAGCGGAGAACGCATTTTTCGAAAGTTATTGTTTATCGATGAAAATTTCACGTTGTATTTGATGTGATGTTGTTTTTATTATTTATTTAAAGTAATTTAATGATCTTCGTTGATTGGTTGTTTGGCGCCGACTCATAATTATTTATATTTCGCTTTTCAGTTTCTGTTTTCGTCGGTTCAATTTTTTGTTAAAAAGTTATATTTTTCATTTTTTTTTGGTTAAAATCTAACTACAGGTCTCCATTATGTCATAGTGTCTAGAACTATATTTATGTGTGTCAAGTTTCAACAGAATCGGTTAACAGGTAAGAATTCAGTGGGTGAACAAACACTCATCCCCTGTTTTACTACCCTTAAGGGTCGATTTTGGTTTTGAAATTTAAATGGGACCAACTTGGAGATATACCCTATCCATTAAAAAAAGAATCATCAAAATCGGACCACTCTGTAAAAAGTTATGCGAGGTCATACATAAAAAAAAAATAAAAAAAAAAAAAAAAAATTATACGCGTCGAATTGAGAACCTCCTCCTTTTTTCGTCGGTTAAAAAATGTAAGTCAGATTGATGAACAAACTTTGCAGTGGAAAAAATTGATAGTAGTATCTGGGTGCGGGATTTTTTATTGTATTACCTGTGTTTTGTGTTTATCCATAGAAATAGTTACTATACGGTACAGTAGTACCTACTTACAACTTCCTTGTTTTATTCAATGCTGTTAAAGACCGCTGCAAGCCAAAAGAAATGTTTTTTTTTCTTTCTTCTGATGCCTTTCAAAATAATGTTCTCCCATACATCGGTCTTCACCCAGGTCGTTGGTCCACCTTGCGAAATGCGCAGGACGGGTCGTTGTGGCACTTGTGGCGATGCTTGCTTGCTTATGTCCATCAGTGGACGTCTTTCGGCTGAAATGATGATGATGATTATTATACATCGGTCTACATTCTCCAACTGCAAATGTAAGTTTGTAATCGCAATAAAAACTGTATTTTTATCACAAATTCATGATTTTCCTTTATTTATGCTGTGACACCTTCCTTCTTGCCGAATTTCATGATCCTAGGTCAACGGGAACGGTCACCCTATAGGTTTTGAGGAGTGAGTTTGCGAGTATCAAAATACGTAACATAGATACATAAATGGCCGAATCCTTAGACTGTGTTGACTTAGAAGCTTGAATTTTTTACTATTTTTTATTTTTATTTGATAATAATTTCAACTTCATACTTCTATCCGTTGCTGATAAAAAAATATTGGCAAACGGACAGACAGACCTACAAACAGATGGACAACTAAGTGATCCTATAAGTATTAAAAATTTACCTTTTTAGATGCGGGACCCTAAAAAAGAGGTTTTGATCCAATTTCAATTCGACTGCGAATTAAAAAAATAGATTATTTCATGATAATATAGTATTCTATCAGATAATTATTATTTATAAGTGACGTGGGTAATATTATATCAGAAAACTAGCCATCACTTTCATAAAAATGTGGTACCTATAAAATATAAAATATTATACCTCTACAATCTCTGCTTAGTTTGGGACTAGATGTTGTAGTGTAAAATGTCCCAAAAGTATGTATGTATGTATTTATTTATGCCCTTATTTATGTACCTGCACTCGCATTTTTAAGATGTTTTTTTTCATATTTCACATAAATTACAATTAGCACTTATCACAACTTAATATTTCCTAAGCCGCGAAAAAAATATCTAGTGTATACTTACAACATGCCTACAACGTGTTATTGAAATAACTGAAAACCTCTTAAGGGGTCATTGCACTCATCAGTATGAACAACTTTTACTATTGGGGCCAACCCTGAAATCGGGGGGAAAAAACAGCTGTTCCCTACATTTTGTCGATTTATGTGAACACAAATAGTAAGCTAGCGTTTGTTGCTTTGAATGAACGATAATGCAATTGAGATCGACGTTAATTCGAGCTTTTGACACGACAAATGTCACGATATATTCGATTACCGATTTAGCAAGTAGACCCCCAGATATCACAACAATTCATGCGATAATACCGGGCATTATCAACGCACCTGTGTGGTGGAGCCTTTAATATCAAACTACAACTAGAACCATCCTTCTTAATAACCTCTCAGCTCAATAAGACGACGATCGACGACTACAGCTTTCCAGTTATAATCATATTTTCACAAGAAAATTGTCCTTTACAATAAACGCGACTAAAATCAAAGAATAATGACATCAATATGGTCATAAATACGTCATTGCGCGCGCTGACCAAAGTCACATCGTAAAACTCATCAGTGGGCATAAACCGCGGCCATATTGGAAACTGGCGGCTTTTAATAATCTCATTGAAAATGTTGATTAAAGCGAGAAGACGCCTCTGCCTCTGCCACAGGCTTTATTAATAGGCATATGATTGCAGGCTCTATTAAAAGTTATCACAACACCACTGGGCAGGTTGAACGAGATGAAAGTAGATTCAAGTGAAGGTATGGTCAAAGAATTGTGTGTAGAACCGATATAGTGTCGTAGTTCTACATTTTCGATAATTCTCTTGTTCACGAACTTATTCAAACTATTCACATCTTTTTCTAATAATGAAAACAAAAAGCCGGTCAAGTGCGAGTCGGACTCGCGCAGTAAGGGTTCCGTACCTCTCAACGACCTGATACCCCATAAAAACTAATTTAATTTACGAGTTTATCAAAAGACATCAATGTACAGTGCGCGAAATATGAATTTTTGCATGTCTTTCTTACGCAGGTACCACCACATATGTCTATGTTTGTCTTATTTTTAGTATTTGTTGCTAAACTACATAATATGCACTATGATTCGACCAAGTTTGACGCTAGTATATATTACCGTTTTGAAGATAGAGCATGAACAAGAACGTTGAAAAAAATGCATGTTTTTTGAGGTTTCTTGTAAATTAGACTTTTTTTTGTTTTTAGTATTTGTCGTGATACACCTCATGGCAACACAATTTCTGAGAAAATTTCAACCGGTTACCTATTACCGTTCAAAGGATACAGCCCTGTGACAGACAGACGGACGGACGGACGGACGGACAGCGTAGCGAGAGAAATAGGGTCCCGTTTGGCACCCTTTGGGTACGGAACCCTAAAAAAGGATAGAAATAATTTTAGAACTGTCAAATTAGTTTACGTGTTACACTTCTTCGTATTTTTTATCGGCACGTTCCGAGATCACAACTAAACTTGTATGGAAATTCTAATTTCGACTAATTTGACAGCACTGAAGTTGGTGCCGTCCTTCTTGTATCTACTATTAATAAAAGAGAGCGATAGCTTAAAATAAATTTAGTTTGTGAACAAGAGAATCAACACCAGTCTGTAGTAGTATGTACCTCTACCTTTTGAATTAAGAACGCCTTTTATTTTTTCGTAAGTACATATATGGCGTGTTTAATTCAATCATCTGGCCATCAATTACTGTTTATTATACAGTTGCAATTTTTATATGGATTCAAGATGATCAAGGATGAAATAATTATCTTGTAGCTCATCACTATCAACCTCTATAAAATGAAACTTTTAACTCCTTGTTAATTAGGGTTCCGTACACTAAGGGTGCAAACGCCACCCTATTACTCTCGCTACGCTGTCCGTCCGTCAGTCCGTCTGTCTGTCACAGGGCTGTATCTTTGCAACGGTAATAGATAACCAGTTGAAAATTTTACAGAATATGTGTTACTATGGTGCCTATCACGACAAATACTAAAACTAAAAAAGTCTAAAACCAAAGGGGCTCCCCATAAAAGAAACCTCGAAAAACATGCATTTTTTCAACGTTTTTTTTCCTATTCTATCTTCAAAACGGTAATACATACCAGCGTCAAACTTGGTCTGATTATAGTGCATACTATGTAGTTTAGCAAAAATACTAAAAACAGAACAAACATAGACATATGTGGTGGTACCTACGTAAGAAATAGATGCAAAAATTCACATTTCGCGTACGATCGTTGATGTCTTCTGATAAACTCTCGTAAATTAAATCAGTTTCTATGGGGTATCAGATCGATGGGTGGTACGGAATCCTTACTGCGTGAGTCCGACTCACACTTGACCGTTTTTTTCTTTACTTTTAAATAACCAAAATCCTTGTCTGAAGGTCTGACGCTTTGATAAAAGAATACTATACTCAAAGGTGACACATTACCAAGTCAGCACAAAGGTTTAACAGTTCGTAACTCATAGTCTATGGCTTGACGCGCCCCCTGTGCCTGAGTGATTGAATGCGAGAGCAAATTACAGGCTGTATGGACACCTTATTACGGCTTTCGGACTGTTAAAGCAATTTAGCTGACATTTAAATAATTCCGCACCGAATGGGGGCACCAAGTAATGACGGTTTACTTAATGTTACCTCCGTAGCATCATGAGAGTTCGGTTCTTTATAAATGGTCGCGTGCCGTGAGATTCCGCGGCAAGTCTTTTAATTTTTGGTATTTTCTAGAAAGTTGTAATTTTTAATAAAGCCCAATTACACTGTATTGAAAATATGTTAGTCATCGCGTGATGTATGTAGCCATAAGATGAATAATATTAATGTTGATAGTGTAAATAAATCACATTTAGATCTAAGTAATCCCTTCCTCGAAGAGGAAGGTGTGAATCATCACACCTTCCTCTTCGAGGAAATGATGTTACGAGGTATAAGTCCTAGCAATAACTAATTAATGTTATGATATCAAACAGACACAGAATAAAAAACTGTAAATCATACACGGACAACGAAGTATTTCTTAAATAAGGATTATTTAAACGAAAACTAAAAAAAATTTACAACAATAAAAAAAATGCCGTAAAAAAACATTATACCGCCACCAATGATATTTAAAAGTATAGATATATTATACCCTAACAAAACAAACCAAAAATGTACCGTACGCAGCGGCAGCACACACACACATAAACTAGTACAAAGTAAGTAACTTAGTTACTTTAAGTTACTTTCGCGTCATAATTGGTACACTTTTTGCAGACAACGACGGCATTTTTGTTTCCTTTTTGTCACAGGTCACGCTCGGCTCCTTGGCACGCTAGTAACATATATGTAAAGATTTTAATTGTGGAAAGAAAAAAAAAAAAAAAAAAAAAGCTTCTCATGCGTAAATGCGTTAAAAATAATAAAATAACATATATGTACTTTTAAATATCATTGACCGCCACATCATGAATTTCTCTTCGACAAACAAAAAAGTCACAAATCAAAGGAGCCGTTAATCAAAATTTCGCAGCGATTACACACCGTATAAATTAAACACTCGTGATTCCTACAAAAACACGAGATAAACTAAACAAATGCAGAGGCAATTACAACTTCTCCCTTATATTAGCAACAAAATGAACTTGGCCCTAATAATAGTGGTAGCGGCATGTTATGGGAGGCAATTACGTGTGGGTAGCACAACAGAATCCGGTAGTTAATTAGCCTAAATTGTATAATGGTGGTGCGGCAGTTTGCGACGAGTAATTGCGGGGCCCCGGGGCCCGTCCGCAACGCAACTCAGCCCGTAGTGACGAGCAACGTCAGGCCTGATGGTAATTCTCTGATTTATTAACTAGTTTTCTTTGGCATGCGTGGAACATGGGTGTTTGGTTGGGTGCTGGATATAGAGTTTTTTTCTAGTGAATCTTAAAATGGTTTAGACTTTTGTAAACTTGATGTGGTAGTAGTACAATCGACCACACTTCAGTGGTAACAGATTGACCTTGACAGTGTCTTTATTTTTTAAGCAAGTATGGGCAGTTTTCGTAACTCAAGTGTTCTAAGTACTACTGACATAAGTTCGACTGTACCTAGAACCTTTTGCATTTTCTGCCGGTTTTTCAAAGTCCGCTTCAACCTTTTGTAATCCATTTTACGACCACTTACTATTTTTTTTTATATTCGATTGAGCTGAAATTTGGCATAGGCACCTTTCTAAGTTCGGTGACAATGCAATTTTATGGTATCAAGGAGCTGATCTGATGATGGAGTAGGAAGGTCGCCATAGGATACTCTTCCAAGACAGTACTAACATAACACCATCGTGTTTGAGCTCATTTGTATTTTTTTGACTAGTCTCTTAAACCTAGGTGGTGTCTAGGATCTGATGATGGAGCAGGAAGATTGCCATGAGAAATCACCGAAGACAGTTATCTGTCAGTGTTCTTCAACACCATCGTGTTTAAGCTCATTTGATTTGTTTTGACGAGTACTTTAAACCTAGGTGGTGTCCGGGGTCTGATGATGGAGCAGGAAGGTTGCCACAGGAATTCCTCGAAGACAGATCATAACAGCGTCGTGTTTGAACTCGTTTGATTAGTTTCGATGATCACTATACGTTTAGATGGTTTCCAGGGTCTGATGTTGGAGCAGGAAGGTTGCCATAGGAATTCTTCAACGACAGAATATAACACCATCATGTTTGGGCTTGTTTGATTTGTACTGACGAGTACCTTAACCCTAGGTGCTGTCCAGGGTCTGATGATGGAGCAGGAAGGTTGCCATAGGAACTCCTCAACGACAGATCACAACACCGTCGTGTTTGGACTCGTTTGTTTTGTTTTGACGAGCACTGTAAGTTTTGGTGGTGTCCAAGGTCTGATGATGGAGTAGTTAGGTTGCTTTAAGAACTCTTCAACGACAGAATATAACACCATTGTGTTTGGGCTCGTTTGATTTGTTTTGACGAAAACCTTAACCCTAGATGGTTTCCATTTTTGTCAATTTCCTTAAACCTATCAAAAATTCTTGCGTTTTTTGCAATTGTAGCTCTATTTCGCTTTGTATATCAATCAAAATATGATTCACGGCAGTAAAACAATATATCTCATACAATACTCATGAAAAATATGAACCTAGCTCTATAAATTCGACGAACTAAACCATCATAGCTTAAGTTAATATTGTTCTCAAGTAAGTGACTTTGTGTTTTTATTGAGAATAAATTTATTTAAACCTAAGCCTATAAGCTCTACAAGCTCGATAATATTAATTTACGATCATGGATTATCGAGCTTGTAGAGCTATTATGGATAGGTTTATATTTTTTATGAGTATTATTCAGTAGATATATTGTTATTACTACCGCGAATCGTATTTTGATTGATATACAACGTGAAATAGAGCCACAATTTCCAAAAAACGCAAGAAATTTTGAATTTCGCGGGCTGCCCGCTAGAATTCACCTTAAGCCTATCTTTGATTTACCGTACCTCTGTATTGCCAGCAATCTATGACGCTACCTTAAGGACATCATACTTCACACGTAACGACATTAATAATAAAAAACAATACAATACAATACAAATCCTCTTTATTGGACAACATAACTCGCGTAGTAAGGGTTCCGTCCCACCCATCGACCTGATACCCGTAGATAATCAAATTTTATGAGAGTTCAAAAGACATCTACGCGCCGCCGCGCCGTGTGGAATCAAAGTGCACCTTTGGATAAATATGAATATTTGCATCTCTTTTACGCTGGAACGCATGTCTATATTTGTCTTACTAAATTTTTTTGACACTACAATCGCACCAAGTTTGACGCTTGTATGTATTCACATTTTGAATTGTATGTATTCACGTTTTAAAGATAGACCAGGAACAATATTTTTTTGAAAAAATCCATTTTTATGAAGTTTTTTGTATGACCCTTTGGTTTTAAACTTTTTATTTTTAATATTTTTCGTGATAGAAACCATAGTAACACATATTCTGTGAATATTTCAACTGGCTACCTATTACCATTAATAAGATACAGCTCTGTGACAGACAGACGGACGAACGGCTGAACGGACGGATGGCCGGCCGGACACTTTTTTGTCACTCTTTGAGTATGGAACCCTAAAAAGGATGTCATTATTCCTTTTAAATTAATGTTTCACATCAAGGAGTCGCAAAAGACACCCCAAACCAGTTATATCTCTATAACTCGTATGTACATCACATAAACGTATAATTAACTATCAAATCACTCAGCTGACAGCGAATTAATAATGGCCGTAAGACTTGTCTTTCATAAATTAAATTATTACCTGATGGTGTTCGGATAAATAAAAACAAAATCAAATTATGGGCAATTTATACCTATAAACCAATTTGCATAGCAAAATATTATGACCTGGCGACATTGGACATTATCTGTGGTCCATTTGAGGCTAAGCTTGTATAAGCTGATGTTCAGGTTGATGATTAAATACGTACCATAAAGACCAACACTTGCTTTAAAAAAAAGTAAACTTAAGTTGAAAACTAGCCCGCGAAATTCAAAATTTCTTGAGTTTTTTGCAAATTGTAGCTCTATTTCTAAGCTCAAAAATCGATAATTTGATCGTAAATTAATATTATCGAGCATGTTGAGCTTATAGAGCTAGGTTAATCATTTTTACGAGTATTATTCAGTAGATTTATTGTTATTACTACCGCGAATCATATTTCGACCGATATAAAACACGAAATAGAGCTACAGTTTGCAAAAAACGCAAGAAATTTTGAATTTAGCAGACTACCATGTAGCATTCAACATAATTAAGTTAAATAAATATTAAAACTGTTTAAACATTTAAAAATCTAATAAGGATTTACGTCGGTGTAGTTTGTTTTGGGGATTGATGCATCGTGATAGTACAAAACTACGACCTTGTTGAAGCCAGAAGCCGTTTACGAACAAAAAAGTAATTTAATAACGTTGACGTCATTATGCTAAGCCGAGTTAATGTAACCTTTACCTTAATTCGTAGAGACACAATAGGATTTACAATTTTGATATCGGTGTTTCTTTTTAGGGTTCCGTAGTCCTACAAGGAACCCTTATAGTTTCGTCATGTCCGTCCGTCTGTCCGTCTGTCCGTCTGTCCGTCTATCTATCTGTCAGTCTGTCCGTCTGCCCTAATCCTTTACAGCTTAATAACTTCTACAGTTATAAACATAAATAAATGAAATTTTGTTAAAAAATGGTTTAGATATAGATCTCAATTTTACAAGAATAAAAAAATCTTGGTAACGTTTTTTAGGGGTGGCGCCCATACATGTGAAATGGGGATGAAAATATTTTTTTCGCTTCACCCCCTCGTGTGGGGTATCATTGAATAGGTCTACTAAAATGAAGGTAATGTTTCATACATCACTTTTTTATCAAGTGTACCATCTGCGAAATATAGCCCACCAAAGTGGCTTACAATGTGTCCCCCCCCCTGCCATTTCCAAACTATGCAACGTAGAAACTTGTAATCTTCCACGTTGATAGACTTTTATAAAAACTCTCTTTTAAAATTATTTCGAGTATAATGTAATTATAATTTTTTGAGTTATAGTGAGAAAACTGAAAAATAATTGAGACGTCCAAGTTCATAGGTCATTGACCTTAGATAAAAATGATCTTAGCAAATAATGCTCCTTTAGTTACTTTCTATTTAAAAAAATCACAAAAAGAAACTTTGTGTTATATTGATAACACAAAGTAACAGCGCCACCTAGCGCTAAATTTACGAAGTGTGTCACATGAATATATGACACAATTCTTAAATTCAGCGCTAGGTGGCGCTGTTTGCAAAAACTAAAATAGCAATGATTAATATTCGATTTGATTCGTTTGTAATTAGACCTACTTAAGGAACCCTATAATACTGAGCATGGCCCGACATGCTCTTGGGCGGTTTTTGGTTTTTAGTTTAGGTAGGTAGAGGATGGCGAAATAAGCTATAGGCCCATCTGATATTGGTCTTACGTTTGCCAATAACAACTGCAATACCACCTAGCCTGTCGCTTATCGTTAAATACTAATTTTCGATAAATGATGTATTCAGAGAGTAATAATTGCATTGCCAGTGCCTATTAGAAGAGCGCAATCGCTGCCAGTGTTTAAGAGGCATGTGAAGGAGCATTATTTGTCGCTATGAACATGTTTCTTCTCCTGTATTATTATTCCTGATTTATAGAATATATTTTTGTTGTTATTTTATAGTAGTAGTATAGTATTTTATTTCATTATTAAATTATGTATCGAATTTGCACATCTGACAACCCCATTTTCTGTCCAGTTCATTCTTGTCCATCCTAAGGTTGCCTGGAAGAAATCGCTGATCGCGATAAGGCCGCCATTTGTACAATAGTTTAAATCATAAAGTTACCAACAGTTATACAAAGTCTTTGGTTTAAATGCATATTCAATGTAATGTTTTTTATGGTGTACAATAAAGCATATATAAATAAATATATACTTTTTTTACTAATGGGGGCGCCACTTGGCTGCTACATTCCCTTTTTAAATGGTAGGCACCAGAGGTCACGTTCGCCAAATTGAGACCTAAAACTGATTGTAATTTGATTGTAATTTCACCGGCACCCATACCCTTCAGACCGGAACAGCAATGCAAGCATATATTAAATTTTATGTTTAGCTGGATGGTGGTGTAACACCTGTGAATTAGACTTCAAGCTTTATTGCGAAAAAAATATTTGGTGCAATTAGATATAATATTATTTTAGAAGACAGGAAGGTAAACGTAACGTAAAGTACGAACAGCTGTACTTAAAATATGATTCCCGGGGAGGCGAGACGGCGTGGTTATCTGTAAAATATGATTCCCGGGGAGGCGAGACGGCGTGGTTATCTGTAAAATATGATTCCCGGGGAGGCGAGACGGCGTGGTTATCTGGCCTCGCACGCACTAAAACTCTGCCGTGTGCCTACTCTCGCCTTGGGTGGAAGGGCCACGAGAATTGCTACGCATGGCGTTAGCAAAAAAAAAACGGCCAAGTGCGAGTCGGACTCACGCAGTAAGGGTTCCGTACCACCCATCGACCTGCTACCCCATAGAAACTGATTTAATTTACGAGAGTTCATCAAAAGACATCAACTCCCCGTGAGCGAAAAATGAATTTTTGTGTCTCTTTCTTACGCAGGTAACACCACATATGTCTATGTTTGCCCTATTTTTATTATTTGCTACTAAACTACATAGTATGCACTATAATCAGACCAAGTTTGACGCTGTACCGTTTTAAAGATAGAGCAAAAACAAAAACGTTGAAAAAAATGCATGTTTTTCGAGGTTTCTTGTATTCTTGTATGGCTTTATTTTTATTTTAGTATTTGTCGTGATAGGGGTCATAGCAACACATATTATGAGAAAATTACACGAACGGTACCCTAAAAACACCATGCCTAGCTTAGCTTCTTCGGTGTTGATGCTGCTCGCCATCGATCTACGTCATAGGTTAGCAGGTGGGATTTCTGGCCGGGCCAAACTGGCAACAATTTTGGGGAAGCTGAATGTTGTGTGCTGCTCAGTTCATCATCATCTTCCTGACCTGGTCCCAAGTTACTTGCGGTCGGGGCAGTGTTTTTTTTCTTCCTTACTCCTCTGTTAGCCGTCATCTCATAATTCACTCCCTTTTCATTCATTCATATCATTATTAACGCAATCCATCCTACTTTTCTATAGTTTCCTTCTCCGTTTCCATCCATGAACATTCATAATCATCACTCTCTTACGACCAAAATTAATATCCAATCTATCCACGATTTGCCCTACTAGAGACAGGAATTTGACATAAGCTCCATACAAAATATGTCAAATTTCTATCTCTAGTAAGGTAAACCGTGGATAGATTGGATATTAATTTTGGCGGTTAGTTACATGCGTGTCATCCATCTGTAATACATACATATATATAATGTTCTTGCATCCATCCTCGTGACATGGCCATAGACAAACGATTTTCTTTCAAGTTTTCTGTCACTGGCGTCACTTTTAATTAAACTCCCTCTAATACTTGTATTCATTTCTTACTTTATCCATTCTTGTCACTCCACACATCCATCTCAACATTCTCAACTCTGCTAGATGTGTTTCCTCTCAGTTAAAGATAATGATCATTTATTTGTCAAACATGCGTTTACATACAAATTAAGCATGCAAGATGTAAAATAAAGTGAAGCACCTACATGCAGCAGAAGCAGCAGCAGTAACAGCAGCAGCAGCAAGCAGCAGCAGCAGCAATAACAGCAGCAGCAGTTAAGGTCCTCAAAACTTAAACATGGTTAGGTAAATGAACACAGGCGTAATAAAACATTAGAACCGTTTTCAGCAATAAAGGATGGCTATTGCCTTAGCACCACACCGTTTAATAAACTGTATACTGTATATCAAACACACATTTTATATATAAATTAATTAAAAGCAATAGCAAGTGTCACACACTGGCGACACGTGGGACTATCGTCGCAACCAACGATTTAATCGAGCACCTATCGCCTTAGGGCATTTGCGTTCTTGACTTACGACGTGCGAACTCAGCAATTTCCGAACTCACTGATTACAGGTTTCCAACGGTGATAGCCGACTTCTTGCGCGATTGACGACTGACAATCGCGAGTGTGTGAGTGAGTGATCGTGAGTGTGGCCTGTGTTGAAATCATAGAGTTATTATACTGACGTCAGTATAGAAATGCCTTTGGTTGAAATACGGTGGTGTGAGTGGAATGCAAAGAACATTGATAAAAATAGCCTTAAACTGTTACAAAGATGAACAATATACGAAAATTACATGCGAATTTTTTCGTTTCATAATATATATTGTATTTAATGCGGACAGTACAAGAACCATTTTTTATATTTTAAGGAGTATCAATACATTAATGACGTAACCAGATAAAATTGTATCATCTATGATATCTGTGTATCATCCATATCTTTATTTCGATAATCTATAGTCTATGATTCAATATTATAGACTCCTTTTCACACAAGAAATTCCAAAAAAATGGCATGGACTGACAACTTGATGACAATGTAGGTTGTTTGACATAACAAAAAAAGCAAAACATGACATCAAAATAGCACAGATATCTGTGATTATACCAGGCCCCTCAGAAAGTATTGCGAAAAAAAGTTTTTATATATGGGAGACTGGCCAGTTATAATGTTTTTCGAAAATATGATTATTTATAAGTAAAAATAAGTAAGTTCCAATTTCAAAATTTCCCTCCACATTTTTTGCGAGTTAATTCAAAGTATTGTGTCTCACTGAAATATGGATCTGCGCCGGGAACATTTTAGAGCTATGATTTTATACGATTTCAAGTGTCGCCTGAAACCGGATGAATCGTACGATAGACTTCAAATGGCATTCATGGATGAAGGCCCTTCCAAGGCAACCGTGTATCGTTGGTATAACGAATTCAAGCGCGGTCGACCAACTTTGGGGGATGACGAAAGAAGCGGTCGCCCTTTGACGGCTGTTACCGAAGAAAACGTGCTAGCAGTGAAAAATTTAATCCAAGACAATAGGCGAATTACATATCAGGAGATTCAACACATATTGAAGATTGGATCGGGAAGCGTTCACGAGATTCTACACAGCCATCTTCGCGTGAGGAGGATAGTATCACGCTGGGTGCCGCACAACCTCACCGATGCTCAGAAGCAGGCCCGGGTGGAATGGTGCCGTGATATGCTTAACAAATTTGAAGCAGGCTCGTCTCGGCGTGTTAACGACATCGTTACAGGTGATGAGTCCTGGATTTATCAATACGACCCAGAAACCAAGCGCCAGTCGACTGTTTGGGTGTTTCAAAATGAGCCAACGCCTACCAAAGTGAAGCGATCTAGAAGCGGGGGTAAGATTTTGATCGCTAGCTTTTTTAATTTGACTGGCCACTTGGTATCAATTCCCTTACGGGATCAAAGAAGCATTAATGCCGAATGGTATACTACCAAATGTTTGCCAGAAGTTTTCTCTGTTATAAGCAACAAGCGACCAAACACAGGGCTCCGCGGGCTACTGCTCCACCACGACAATGCACCTGCGCACACCGCACTCAAAACGAGGGACTTCCTGGACAGCACGCCAGTCAAACTCCTGGGTCACCCTCCTTACAGCCCTGATCTAGCACCGTGTGACTTCTTTTTATTCCCAAAAATAAAAAATCAGCTCAAAGGGATACAATTTTCGTCGCCGGAAGATGCGCTGGCTGCGTTCGAGCAGGCTGTAAACGAGGTGTCTGCGGCGGACTGGAAAAAGTGTTTTGAAAACTGGTTTAGGCGCATGAATCTTTGTATAGAGGCTGGTGGAAAGTACTTTGAAAAGATTTGATAAAAATATATGTACGTATAGAACAATTTTTTTTAGTTTCGCAAAACTTTCTGAGTGTCCCACGTATGTGTCAAAATAGTAAATATTTTAAAAATCTAAAATTATATTTAGTACTGTCCGTGTTTATGAATGTATTGCAGTACATTGGCTTCATTGAGTTATATATGGTGAGCATCAACTTTAATTTGTAACGCCAAAGGGCGGAGTCACTAAGGATCTTTAGCAATGTCCTTTGGGAATTGAATTTCTGTTGCAAGAGATTATGACAAAAATAACTAGAAGCACCTCAGAAAGTACACAACAAAGACAATCAATCAAACGTTTCTGTTTACAACCTTATCACAAGGCATCAAAGTTTACCAGAATGATCTTATCAGTGAACCTATAAGCATTCGATATTTTGAACACTCGATGTATTGAGCGTTCGATATTTAGAACATTCGATATTATGAACGTTCGATTTTTTGGACGTTCGATATATAGTGTTCGATCAAATGACGTTCGATGTTTTGTAATTCGATATGGCGTAGGACATCCAGTACAAGATGACAAAAAGGCGGTATGTGAAAGTAAAATAACTTGAATGTTCAGGATAGCAAATTTTTCCACCTTGTACCTATAGTGTATAGGTGCTGTTGCTAACATTATGTATTAGGTATCAAAGTCCAGATGATAAAACCTCTCAGTAGCTGCCTTGGTTTGTCCTAAATCTGGGCACTCAGGATGGCGCCAACGCGTCAATCGGCGCGGTATACAGCTAAAATTTATTCGTGAGTGTCAAATTTTGGCGACGACAAGCCACGAATTTTCCGGGTCCGCCATACCTAATCCACTGCATCCCGCTATTTGGCATCACGCCACACTGCCTGTGAATGTGAGAACTCACATCCATTTCCGTTCATTCTGCTCGAAGACGTTGTCTGTGGTCATCGTTGCGCTTAAATAATTTGGAATGATCGTGTGGGGTACAAATTTGTCGTCCATCCATTCTACTTCAGTTGTTTGACTACACGTCAAATGGCACGATTGTGAGTGCCCAGCCTTAGACATGATTGACTCTTGCGGTGTGGAGCATTCCATATATCAACCAATTTGATGACCGCATTTGATATTTTCTGTCGTGTATAAAAACGATACGGCCAAACTACCCAAATTAATACCTACCCATATTCGGTACACTCTGCAAGAGATATTAAACCAGCGACAAATATATCGTGTCTATATTAATCGCATGTCTGCCGAGTCCTCTTAAAGTGTTATTGATGATGTATACCAAAAACGAAAATCGTGAGTGATCATTAAGTCATTAGTAGCAATAATAATGTGATCAAGCTCGCACAGTTAAGGGGAAAAAATATTAAGGGCGCCCCTTAATTACCTATACCTATAGGCATTTTTCCTAAAAAGCACCTGAAGTTGAGTTGTTGCAATCAGAAATACAGATTGGTATATAAAAGAGTACACAAAATGGGGGACCACTAGTCATACATTACAAAATTAAAACCTTAAAAATCGCTGCTCTGGCAGAACTTAGGTTAGTCTTGCCGATTTTACAGGCACATTTTTTTGTATTATAAAACCTAAATGTATAGTATTATCACAGCGTAAGTAAAAGATCAGAGTTCCTTAGACTGTCATGTGGTATTATATTATCTGTGCCTAAACTGACATCATAGAATTACACTGACACAAACAAAAATACCAACAACAACACTGACAAAGATAAAAATTTGTTCCGATTATTGATGTTTTTGCCAGATACATAGGTAATAAGTACAATCACGATCCTTCCCGGTGAAACATTTTGTCGACAAAGTCCCTTGAACGAATCCTGCTACATTACACGTACCGGCTGCCGTCGAACACTGAGCGCAAGCGATTTTAGCCTTAGTGGTGGTTCATCGGAAAGTTTGCTGACAGTAACCCAACTATTCATTAAACAATTCTTGTTTATTGTTCTAGTAGGGAAGTGAGCAGTCCAGCCAGAGTTCACTAGAACTATTAATGACAAAAAATCAGCGCACTTGAAAAATGTATCTATACTAATTGGCGAAGAACGTTTTGCCAAAAAATAGCACGCCGCCGATTACATCATCTAAAGATGTCGACCATACCCAATCTATTAACGATTAATCTAAGACCGAAAGCTTATTCCTAACTATAGAATTTCCGAATATCTGTCTAACCAACCGCATTCCTAGCCAGTGCAATCAGAAACCTATTCCTAATTGAAATAACACCCATGCAAATTATTAAAGTCTGCAAATATCCATATTTTATTTAACCCATAAGGAATTCTATTGGGTTTTAGAATTAACTTTGATTCGTATTGCAAAAACAGAAGTAATGAAAACATTCATGCATTCATTCATTTTGCGGATGAATTAAAGGGTTTATAATTAACTATTGCTTGTATTATTTAATTATTTTTAACGCATTTACGCATGCGAAGCGAAATCTAAAGATATACATTGTGGAAAGAAAAAATCGCTCACGAGCAGTATTCGAACCTGCGACTCCTGGCTTAGTACGCCAGTGCTTCACCCACTAAGCTACCGTGAACACTGCTCGTGGTATCGAATTCTACTTCCACTTACTAAGTCTTCTGAGTGACGTCAGCGACATCTTATTAAGAAACAGTGTTCCTTATTGCTTCTATTGTTTTCCCATAGAAAGTAGGTAGGTATCAGGTTGCTTAGATAGAAGATCATGAAAATCGGTTCTAAAATGATAGGACTAACCTTTTTTTTCCTTGGGGAAAATCCTCATGGACGCGCTCCACTTGGGGAAGGCGGAGCCAGTGTCAGACTCTTACAGCACACACTAGCCACGCCAGCCACGCCCGCTTCGCCTGCCTTACCAGCCACGGAAGCCACGCCAGCCACGCCAGCCCCGCAATCCTCGTCAGCCAAGCCAGCCACGCCAGAAACACCAGCCACGCCAGCTACGCCAGGCAGCAGACTACCTTGGGATACCAACCACCATCCACCGCCCGCAGGGCCTATCCTCCCGTAATGTTATAGAGGTTTTCTTCGTCATCCCTCATCCTCCACTGTGCCCTATGCTAACTTCAGAGGGACACGCGGAGTCACGCCCCATTGGCCCAGATCGAGCCCCTGCCTTGCCAGAATATTCGCCACGGGCAATAAGATCCCCTGGTCCAAAGAAGAGTTATTGCCCGTGCCCAGAGTGCACCGGCCCAACAACTGCTGTTCCCTCCAGACAACAAATTGCCATTAGTAAATTGTATGCCAATAATGCTACCACAGAAAAGGAAGCCAATTGGATTTCAATGAAGAGTGTGAGATTGATAACAGGTGAACAATCCAAGGTGGCCAAGGTCACTAGGACCATGATGCTATTAGCTTCGACTTATAATATTAACGACCGTTGTAAAAAAAAATGCACAAAAAACATATATTCCGTTAAAAATACATACCTACTTATAAAATCAAAGACGGACACCGCAAAAAATCTTTACCGAATCCCCGCCGGAGAATGGAAACGGTATACAGCACAAAATCGTGATGAATTACGACGTGCTAACACCGAATTACCCACAGCAATGATTACACGGTTAAAACAAAAATGATACCGCCATTACTTCGATAGAACTGTGAGAAATTAGTGAGGCGAATCGCAAAGCTGCACTCACCCGCACCGAATAACAATTACCGATATTAATCGATATAAATCGCTAATTTTGAGTCTGTGTTGGTTAAGAATGAAGCAGTTTGCACACAAGGCTTTGTGGTTGATCAATTGAGTGGTTTCGAGATATCCATGGAAGTGTTATTCGGAAGTTGGCTTATTGTAGAAACACAGAAACTTTAATAGAATGCGGCTCGAAGGACCAAAAGATGTACGATATTGTACACGCGGCTACATATCAATCTAGCTTTAACTTCCAGTGTTTAAGCTGACTCATTGTAAGGAAATCCAGTACAATGCGAGGTCAGCTTATAATGGAAATGTATAACTTGATGTGTAGCCGTGTGTACCACACAACTTTACTGATAAGCTGATATGATATTAAATTAGTTATACGAGTCCTTTGAAGTCCAACAGTTTCTTGGACAGACGGATAGACGGCGTAGGCTTAGTAACAGGGTCCGGTTGGCACCATTTGGGTATCAGTACCCAAAAGGTGCTACAGGACCAACCATATATCCATGCAATAGGGTTCAGAGTATATTTTTTATCAATTACTAGCCTATGCCTGCGGCTTCCCTCCAGAGTGGTAAGATTAGTGAAAAAAGTATTTTATATTATAATCCAGGACATTCTTATTCTTATTCAGATTTTTTATTGTACACACATATTTACATTGATTTGACATGGTTTATCTTTGTGTCAAATTTTATCAAAATCGGTCCAGTAGCTTTTGTGTAGTTCTCGAACAAACAATTAAACAGACAATTACAGTATTATAACAGTTGGGAAAAAATGAAGGCTATGTAAAATTCCACTATATTTTAAAAGTGGTGATATTTGCATTTATACTTGATTGCCAACTTGGTGTTGTGTTAAAACGCACCATAAATAAAAAGCAAAATTGAAAATTTTTAAAAAAACCCACGACGTATGTAAACTTAGTCGAAAAAGGATTAAATAAAAAATTTGAGAAACCCCCGACTAAAATAAAGTAAGTAACGGGAGATATAATTACAAACCTAAGGAAATCACCTTCAGCCCCCTGAAGAGTTAACACGATAACACATATCTAAAAAAAAAATTAACTAAAACAAAAAACCCGACTGCGTCTAAAAATAACAGAAAATATATAAACAAGACTTATCAACACGCAGTCGGAGGCTACGTATGTTTTTGGTCATGAATTACATAATAGTTCATAGGTAGCCTCCGCCTGCGTGTTGATAAGTCTTGTTTATATCTTTTCTGTTATTTTTAGACGCAGTCGGGTTTTTTGTTTTTGTTAATTAATTTTTTTATTTGTTTTTTTTTAGTTTTGTCATGTTTTATTTATCATACTATTAATGTTTTTTTTTGAAAAGTCAAATTCATTTTTAACGTTGAATATTTTGTTGTTTTTTAGCATTTCTCATTCCAAATTACATTTAAACATACAAGTTGTATATATTTTCGCAAACCATTTAACCATTTCTTTTGATACCCCACTCGATAGGTTTTGAGCAAAAAAAATTTTTTTAACTCACATAAAATGGCTCCAAAAAGCGGCCATTTTGATTTTTATAATTTTGACATACCCAGTGTCACTCTAACAATTAAGACGAATCCAACGACACCTCTAAAGCTAAGATCCATCAAGCCGTTTAGGCTACAGAGCGTGCCAAAGAAATATACATACATACATACATACACTCGAAAAACATAACCCTCCTTCTGGCGCAGTCGGGTAAAAACCATCGCCGATGAATGACAAACCCTTTACAGAAAACCGTATCCAAATCGGACAAACCGTTTTGGAGATAAATGGGAACATTCGTTTGCACACAAACAAACAAACAACCTCTCACCCTAAACGCATATACCTTCTCCGTTCCGTCAATAAATAATTCAAAACAGAAGTCTTTAAGTTTTACACCCAACATAATCAAATAAACAAACAGAGAAACCTAAAAAAATTGGTTAGCTACAATATTCCAAAGAAATAACTGCCCGAGGAATAACCGATATAATTTCATTACCCACCATCTTCTACAAAACGAATATTTTTCTTAACCAACATAGTTACGAAATTGGTGCCGCGTTGTTCATCATTACTGAGCTCATAAAACCTTACAGCAATCTTACATTATCCTTCATAAGCCGTAGCCCTTATAGAGAGTAGCAAGTACCAAGATTTTACTGCCACTTAACTTTAAAGTGAGGTTGTGTACAGTAAGTACTCGTAATTGGTAAAAGTATTGGTAAACTAGTCGCAAAAAATGCTTTTTTTGTATGCTTACTAGCTTTTACCCGTGGATTCACTGCCATGGTTCTTTATCACATAAGAATCCTGCGTTTTTACGAGATAAAAAGCCTACGTCTGTCTGTGTATTTATGCGAAAAAATAGATTCTAAAAAAAAATTAAAAAAAATCGATGTTGTCTGTCGGAATGACGTGTCATTCCGACAGACAACATCTCGATAAATTTAAAAAAGTAAAAACCGACTTTTAAAAGAATAATTGATTGATTGATTGATTGAATAAAATAATTTGTGTGAAACCGTTTAGAAAGTAGGTGCCTTTGGTTTAGTTTGATTTAAGTTAAAAGAGGCACCGACTTCCTAAACTGTCCACACTTCACACAAATTATTTTATTCTTTTTGAAGTAAGTTTTTACTTTTTTTTAGTTTATTTTATTTTCCTATTTTTTGTGCCATGTAACCAATAGAAAGACAAACGATTGCTGAAATCCTGGATCATATGCTGTCATCCATTGAAGAGTTCCCTTATTTATCTCCAAAGATCTTCATCAGATCTTCACCAAATGATACTTTTTAAATGCAAATGTTTGATTTGTTGATGAAAACATCAAAATCGCTATATGTATGCCTATAATATTTGAGGAGGTCCTTCAATTGCACAGGGATCCCATTATCAGAACTTGATTTTGATAAAAATGGGACCAGTCTGGAAGTCTGTCCTTTCAAATAAAAAAGAATTTTCCAAATCGGTTTATAAATGACGGAGATCTGAAGTAACATTTTAAAAAAAAGAAATAAAAACAATTGTATTGAGAACCACCTATTTTTTTTGAAGTCGGTTAAAAATCACGTCGAACCGTTGCTGCGTGAAAGAAGAACAGACACACTTCCGCATTCTATCGGCCAAAATTAATATCCAATCTATCCACGATTTGCCCTACTAGAGATAGGAATTTGACATAAGCTCCATACAAAATATGTCAAATTTCTATCTCTAGTAGGCAAATCGTGGATAGATTGGATATTAATTTTGGCCGTATAATTATATTAACAGGGTAAGAACTAGGATAGGATATGATTGATACACGTCAGTATATACAAAGTCTTTGATTGATACTCGGAAAACATTTTGTTACGCACTAATGTTGGTTTAAAAGGTTCGGTGATAAAAGAAAAGAATATTGTGTCAGTTTATTTTTCTTTGAAATCAGTTTATATCTCTTTCTATAAACAAAGTTTTATTTCTTTATGACAATTTAGTAAAGAAAAGCCTCATAAATAATTGTGACCGCCTCTTTGTATGGAGAGGAAACACTGTGCGGTGGCTGTCGCGAATGCGAATTAATGTAGCTACAAAGTGAAGTAAGGTAAAAACGGTGGGGATAGCGCGCGGTGCCGACAGCGGCGCGCGCGCAGACTCACTTGGGCCTGACGGTCGGAGCTGGCAGTACCGTGGTAAGCGAACTTGTTATTTCTCAGTGCATGTGTAGGTACTCAGATTTACTAGACATTATAATGTTTACCAATATTATCGATGTGTGTGTGTACATTGTTTTAACAGCGATCAGATTCAGAAATGCTACCAAGTCAGACCAGTATTCAGATAAGAGGTTCAGGGTCGCTGTACTGTTGAGACAGTGACCAGACCAGATTCAGAAATGTTTCCAAGTCAGACCAGTATTCAGATAAGAGGTTCAGGGTCGCTGTACTGTTGTGACAGTGACCAGACCAGATTCAGAAATGTTTCCAAGTCAGACCAGTATTCAGATAAGAGGTTCAGGGTCGCTGTACTGTTGTGACAGTGACCAGACCAGATTCAGAAAATGTTTCCAAGTCAGACCAGTATTCAGATAAGAGGTTCAGGGTCGCTGTACTGTTGTGACAGTGACCAGACCAGATTCAGAAATGTTTCCAAGTCAGACCAGTATTCAGATAAGAGGTTCAGGGTCGCTGTACTGTTGTGACAGTGACCAGACCAGATTCAGAAATGTTTCCAAGTCAGACCAGTATTCAGATAAGAGGTTCAGGGTCGCTGTACTGTTGAGACAGTGACCAGACCAGATTCAGAAATGTTTCCAAGTCAGACCAGTATTCAGATAAGAGGTTCAGGGTCGCTGTACTGTTGTGACAGTGACCAGACCAGATTCAGAAATGTTTCCAAGTCAGACCAGTATTCAGATAAGAGGTTCAGGGTCGCTGTACTGTTGTGACAGTGACCAGACCAGATTCAGAAATGTTTCCAAGTCAGACCAGTATTCAGATACGAGGTTCAGGGTCACTGTACTGTTGAGACAGTGACCAGATTCAGATATGCTACCAAATCAGATCAGTATTCAGATGCGAGGTTCGGGGTGACTGTAGGGGAGGTTGGAGGCCACTGGGGGGAACCCCCCCCATATCATGCGATGATTATTCAGTAACAGTTATTCAGTGGAAATCAGTTTTACGTAAATACAGCATTCATTAAAAGAAACAATGATACTGTACCTAGGCTTATTTCTGAGACGTAGGTATCTTAGAGTTAGATATTCGTCGTGTACCACAGATTGAGGTATTTGGCGACATGGTGGAGATGCTGGGATCTCATTGTTACAGTTTAAAAATAAAAAATTTTGGTTGTGTTCTAAAAATAAAATAAGGCGGGTAGTTCGAAATTGTTTTTTGTAATTAAATGAATTAGATCATGTTTGAGTTCACTATATGATAAGGTGGTTCGCGATTGTTTACTTATAATTCTGGAGAAATTTTCGAACGAACGGCTATTTAATCGGTCAACCAGTGTTCAAGTCAGTACCTTAAAGTTCTAAGTTATTGCGAGTGTTGAGTAATTTTGTTCTAACATAGCTATAATAGGACTGTTTTTTCATAAAGGCATTAGTAATGTTTAATTCGGTTTTAGGCAATGACTATACAACCCAATAGACGCCTAATGTTGAATGTAATGTATACAATAATTTCAGCCACTAAATTAGGCGGGGGTACTGCAACCCGATTTGGCCAACTTGGCAGGGTCACCTACCTAGTTGGCTAAATATTGGCTAATCACTAACGTGGCAGTTTTGACGGCTTATGTCGAAACTGATTTGAAGTTTTCAAGTGGCGACCTAAATTAGTGAAATTTCATAGATGTGTTGCAGACATCGGTCGTCTAGAGACGTATATGGGTATATGGTCGATGGTTTTAGGGTAAGCTTGATTCATTTTGGGTGAAATTTGATTTCATCGTTGCCATTTAATGTGCACAGCCTGCAGGTAAATACCCGCGCTAAATCAATTCCATGAAATAATATTTATACGCGCTGTACAGTATTCAGTCACAATGTAATTATTATTTATTTAGTAAATCAGGGTGCATAGTAGTGCACGAACTAAGTCAAACAGAAATTAATTTTACGTTTTTCAGTGATCAATGATATTATTGTTTAAAGTTTATAAGACCAGGTATTACTTATCAATCAACTCAGCCTATCGCAGTCCACTGCTGGACATAGGCCTCTCCCAAGTTTTACTTGATTATACGTTTATTATGAAATTATAGTAATCGAAGGGGTATTCAAACTAGACATTAGTTGATCGTAAACAGACTTTATCAAGTGAGCGAAACGATTAGTGTTTGATGAATGCTGTTTATTGACATAATTATTATATTTCATAAGAAAGAATCTCATACTTCGTTACATTGTTTTAGATACTCGGTATATTCATATACTAAGAAAACCGTTTTGATATTGGGGCAATTACTTAGTTGCTACCCTATTTATAATGCAAGACGCCATCCGATCTCGCTTGAAAATTATTTTTGAATCCCTCCAAACGAAAATAAGCTCTGCTCGGTGTGCCCTAACGGAGTTATCAGAAAATGACCCCAAGTATAAAGAATTAGAACTGGTTGGTGCCAAACTTAAAGGTGTAAATGAGATGTTTGTTTCGGAAATTCACAATTATTGTAAATCGATTAATGAAATCAACGTTGAGGAAATCAGTGATGAGTATACGTCCACACAGATTCAGGCTGAAGAATTGATAGCAGAAATAGATGTAAATATTAAACAGAATAATCGAAACTGTGCGTCTGTTCTTACAAATGTCAATAATGTTAACACAGTTAGTAGGTTGCCAAAAATGAAGTTAGCCAAGTTTGATGGCGACGTTTTAAAGTGGTACCAATTTTGGGATCAATTTTCATCAAACGTTGATAAGAGAAGTATCAATGATGTCGATAAGCTGTTGTATCTACAATCGGTTCTTGAGGGTGACGCAAAGCAGGCAATTGATGGTTTGGATACAACACACAAAAACTATCGTATCGCTGTCGATACATTAAAGGAACGATATGGCAAACCTAGCGTAATCATTGATGCTCATTATGTGGCACTTTACAAAATTAAATCAGCGGAATCTGGTCAGGTTAAAGTTTGTAGACACATTCTTAATGAAATTGAGAGACATCTTAGAGTATTAAGTTCTTTAGGTGAAGATGTAAATCACAATCATCTTAGGGTGATGATTTTAGAAAAGTTTCCTGAGGACCTTATTTACGAATTAAGGATGAAAATAACTGACGAAGATGAGTCAGTTGATAATATTAGAAAATTATTAGAATGTATCATAGCGGCTAGAGAAACATCAAATAGATTAAAGAAAACTTCAGAAGATACTAAAAATCAAAATACAACAACCAGCGAAGGCAAACAGGTTTCTGACAATTTTACATTAGGATCGTTACATGTTAGGTCGGAAGAGACTAGTGATAACAAAAGGCGTAAATTTACATCAAACTTCAGAAAGGACAAATTTAATTTTGAAAGTAGACATTATAACAATCATAAACTGCCCCCTCGGAAACGACTATATGAAAGTGACAGGTCCGATGAGCCACCTAAAAAGAAATCAAATAGATGTATATTTTGTAAACAGGATCATTTTAATGATGAGTGTAGTGTACACAAAACCTTACAGGAAAGAAAAGCTCAGTTAGGAAACCGTTGCTATAATTGTTTCAGTGAAGGCCATAGGGCTGACAATTGCCGTGCCAAACGGAGATGTAGACATTGTAATAAGTTCGGTAATCATAATCGAGCATTATGTCCGACTAACACAGTCAGTGTAGTCCGTACCAACTGATGACATACATACTAGTAAAGCACCACGCTGTTGCAGACAGCCCTCGTTGTAAATAACATAAAAATTCACTTGAAAATAGGTAAACTGTAGGGTATTGCTCGATTGTGGTAGCCAGCGCTCCTATAAGTATAACAGAATGCAATACAAACTTACATTACCAAATACTGAACAAATTAATTCAGAAATTAGTTAATTCAGATTTTGGTTGGGTGTGATCAGGAAGAATCGGTGAGAACGTTGATAGTTCTGATCAGTTTACTGTATTGACTTACTTTCAATAAGATGGGTTTTTTCTTAATAAATTATACGAACCCGATTTGCCTCCAAAACTAGATGATGCATAATTAAGGGACCTTGAATCGAGAGGCATCACAGATTCACCAAAAAACTGGACACAAAAGTTCTTGGTATGGAACATACATAACGTTCAGATACATTTGTTATCTAATTTCGATTGTACAGAATGCACAGTTTAATCAAAAGGAGACGAGGTGTTAACAGTTATTGCTTCAATTTATGACCCGTGTGGTTTCGCAGTTCTGATAGTACTTCCAACAAAACTATTTATTCAAAAATTGTGGAAAGATATGAAGTGAAATAGGATATCAAATTGAAGGAGATTCTACTTATAGAATGGCAACAAATTCCATAAAAATTTATTTATCTAAAGAATATTCATGTTGATCTTTATTTTTCACATGGTTTGAATAGAAAACAAGTCGTGGAGCAAACTGAATAGGTGAATACGAACTACATTGTTTTACGGACACGTCTATGCACACTTATGCAGCAGTAATTTACGCGGTACTTTTCGCACTAATAATATTGACAATTTTATTATTGGCAAGTCTAAATTAGTGCCGTTAAGAGACCAAAATGACTTACAGATTCCAAGATGAGTTGTTGGGAGTACTTATCGAATGTAGACTTATAGGTTATGTAACAAAATGTTTACGATAAAAATTTAAAGTACAATTTTTGTGGACTTATAGTAAAATAGTTATAAGCTGGCTCAAATCAGACAAATGATTACCGCCATTTGTAATACGTAGAATCAGCGAAATAAAACAGAATGAGACTTTACAATTCAGATATGTGCCAACATAATTAAATTCATCTGATATAGGCACTAGCACAGAAAAAGTACTGCTACAATAGATGGCTCAGAGGACCTGACTTTTTAATGTGGAATTCAGATCAGTGACCTACATTTATTTAACAAGAATACAGCAAATCAAATTTCAATACCTTTAGATAACAGTAGACCAAGTTTAGATATTGCTGTAATGCAAAACCGATGATAGATGATTCAGACAAAATGGAGAATAAAACATTAGAAATTCAGGCTACATATTATTTTCCTAAATAAATTGAAAATATCACAACCAGCTTATCGAGATATGAAATTGAAATTATATAAATATGAGGAAGGAATTATTGAGTGTAAAGGTAGATTTAGATACACGAATTGGTTTCATCATAAAAAGGGAGTCTATAGTACTCCCAAAAGATTCAGATTTTGCGCACAAAATCATAACTAAATTTTATCAGAAAAACTATCATACTGTAGGTATCTCTCATACTTTAGACCTATTAAAACAGAAGTGTTAACTTCAGATTATTGCATACAGGATCCCTTGTGGTTGAAATTTATCCCAGTGTTAGTTCCGTGATTCGGAGAATTTAATGAACATCTTGTCTTGAACATCGTTTAGTCAAGCATAGTTTGAAGAAAACTTTAGACAAACATCTCATAAACCACAACCAGTTACGCACAATGAAGGAACTTGAGGGTGTAATGAATACAGAGTCTTTGACTACCGTAGACGCGGAGTTAGAACACATATTGACTCCTTCTGATTTCCTACGTGAGCAGAACTGTGGCCACTGAAGTTGCAGATCGAGACTTCTTAGAATCAGTTAGAGTAACCAAAACGAATCTGATTGACGGGTGGAGGCGTGGTCAAATCATCCTCTCAACCAAAATGTTCACCCATCAGTACTTGACCAGCCTCCGTGAACGAAGTGACAAATACAAACAACCTAGAGTCGTTGATAATAGGCCATCAAAGTTAGCAGAGACAGTTCAAATAAAGTCAGATAGTAACAGGGCACACTGGAAAGTTGGCAAAATAGCAGAGTCGATTAAAGGATCGGATCGGATCGATCAGACTAGACAAAGTTAAATTATCATCAGGCGAAACATTGACCCGTTTCAAAAAGCCATCTGTACCCGTTGGAGATTGATGACCAAAGTACAGAACCGTCCCCATAGCAGATTATTTTTCCAGTCAAAATCAGTCAATACTCTGAAGATTCTCACAAGGAACTACCAGTTCAAAGCAATCATCCAGTCAGTTGTAACCAAGAGTCTCGAAGTACTCAAGACAATGAATCGGTTACTAATAATGTACACATAATTCAATCACTACAAGACACAAGTAGACGACCAATCAAGACATCAGCAGCTAAAGCTAAAGAGAGAGTTAAGCAGTGCGGACATCACAGTTGATGAGCAGATTGTTTCAATTAATAATCAGCGAGAGTCAGTATTGATTTAGAATCGGAGTACAGAAATGGGTTTTTTAATCAGTTCAAGATCATCAAGTTTTATATACAGTTGTATTCAGTTATTTTAGTTGTATTCAGTTGTATTCAGTTGTATTCAGTTGTATTCAGTTGTATTCAGTAGTATTCAGTTGTATTCAGTTGTATTCAGTTGTATGCGTTTATATTTAGTTGTATTCAGATGTAATCAGTTTAAACCGGTTAGAATCAGTTATCATTAGTCCTGGTAATCAGAACTCAGTTTATAATCCGTCATCATTATCTTGATTAAACAGTTATTTCAACAGATCAGGATGTTTAATTTATCTATTCCCTTGGGCGGGAGTGTCGCGAATGCGAATTAATGTAGCTACAAAGTGAAGTAAGGTAAAAACGGTGGGGATAGCGCGCGGTGCCGACAGCGGCGCGCGCGCAGACTCACTTGGGCCTGACGGTCGGAGCTGGCAGTACCGTGGTAAGCGAACTTGTTATTTCTCAGTGCATGTGTAGGTACTCAGATTTACTAGACATTATAATGTTTACCAATATTATCGATGTGTGTGTGTACATTGTTTTAACAGCGATCAGATTCAGAAATGCTACCAAGTCAGACCAGTATTCAGATAAGAGGTTCAGGGTCGCTGTACTGTTGAGACAGTGACCAGACCAGATTCAGAAATGTTTCCAAGTCAGACCAGTATTCAGATAAGAGGTTCAGGGTCGCTGTACTGTTGTGACAGTGACCAGACCAGATTCAGAAATGTTTCCAAGTCAGACCAGTATTCAGATAAGAGGTTCAGGGTCGCTGTACTGTTGTGACAGTGACCAGACCAGATTCAGAAAATGTTTCCAAGTCAGACCAGTATTCAGATAAGAGGTTCAGGGTCGCTGTACTGTTGTGACAGTGACCAGACCAGATTCAGAAATGTTTCCAAGTCAGACCAGTATTCAGATAAGAGGTTCAGGGTCGCTGTACTGTTGTGACAGTGACCAGACCAGATTCAGAAATGTTTCCAAGTCAGACCAGTATTCAGATAAGAGGTTCAGGGTCGCTGTACTGTTGAGACAGTGACCAGACCAGATTCAGAAATGTTTCCAAGTCAGACCAGTATTCAGATAAGAGGTTCAGGGTCGCTGTACTGTTGTGACAGTGACCAGACCAGATTCAGAAATGTTTCCAAGTCAGACCAGTATTCAGATAAGAGGTTCAGGGTCGCTGTACTGTTGTGACAGTGACCAGACCAGATTCAGAAATGTTTCCAAGTCAGACCAGTATTCAGATACGAGGTTCAGGGTCACTGTACTGTTGAGACAGTGACCAGATTCAGATATGCTACCAAATCAGATCAGTATTCAGATGCGAGGTTCGGGGTGACTGTAGGGGAGGTTGGAGGCCACTGGGGGGAACCCCCCCCATATCATGCGATGATTATTCAGTAACAGTTATTCAGTGGAAATCAGTTTTACGTAAATACAGCATTCATTAAAAGAAACAATGATACTGTACCTAGGCTTATTTCTGAGACGTAGGTATCTTAGAGTTAGATATTCGTCGTGTACCACAGATTGAGGTATTTGGCGACAGTGGCGGCGGCGAAACAATTACCTACTTTTAAATATCATTATTGATTATATCTGTTGAGTCTTATTGACGAACCTTTGTTTAATAAAATTAAACAAATAATACATAGTAAATCCTTTTGAGAAATGTAATCACAATATGAAAAGTTTGCAACCTGTCCAAATTGAAGCAGATATTATCAGGCTAGTACAAAGTGAGCAGATAAGCCTAGAATTATTACATTACGTGCACTTACCGTGAAATATGCGCCTGCGCCTTTCTTTATCACTACGCCAAGCCCCGTCATAGTAACTAGATTTATTACGTGTTTGCACTTTCTCTGGATTTCAATTTAAAATGTTTTGTTTGGAATTTGATAATAAAGTCTGGTCCAGAGTTTTGAGGCTTTGACACCCGAGATTTTTGTAGGTACTCTTTGAGTTTTAATTATTATAATACTTATATATATAACTACGCAATTACAAGTAAAAATACGCAAAACGATAGTGATAAGAAATGAATATGTGAGAGGGAGTTTGAAAGTAGCGCCAGTGACGGAAAAGTTGAGATGCAGTAGATTGTCATGGTATGGACATGTGATGCGGAGAAATCAGGAGCATGTTACGAAAAAAGTTTTGTGTATACATGTAGATAAGATGTATATAAGGCTATTAGAAAAGAGGAATACCAAAGAAAAGATGGATGATGGATGTATTGTGTGAAAGATGATATGCATAAAAAGAAAGTGAACACGGATGGAGTGACGGCTGGTAGACAAAGACAGTACGTTAGAAAAAGACATGCTACGCCGACCCCAAATAAATTGGGATAAGGGCAGGAGGATGATATACGTCCCACCATTTGTTGTCGCATCGGGAAGGTGTTCAGGGAGACAAAAGTCTTCCCTGAGACGTGCCTTATAGGCAAAGCACAGGGGGGGCACCGGTAGTATAACCATTTCCGGAGTCCCCCTCTATTGTGCTGAAGATGGCCACCGGGGAAGTTTTAGTGCGGTAAAAATCCCACACACCCCAGCCTCTTTCCATGAGGCTGGATAGCCTTTTGAAGGTTTCCTCCTCGGAAAAAAAGGAGGATGATATAACTACGCAATTAACTCAATTCTTCATTAAATACCAAAAATATCCGAGTGAGTTTATCATGATTAAATTAATCTTAAATGTTCGGGAATCCATCAATAATCAAGCCCTTTAAGTATTTTATAATAAGCCAATGAGAATTAACACGCCATACCACCAGACATCTCAATTTGGGATTGTAAACCAAACAAAATTCAACAATAAAATTAATTTGAGCATCGTCCAGTGAGGTCAGATGTCCGAGTAATCTCTCCCATCAACTTTACAGCATCTGGGCTCGTAATTTAATTAAAAAATTCACAGAAAACAGGCGCTGTCGGCGGCGTCGGCTCAATCTACCAAATTGCGCCCCACAACACATCGGGAGCCCTAATTCCCTTAAATATTATTTTTGCATCCTTTATCGTATATTTTGAAATTAACCCGACCCCGGTAATAACTGTTATGCCAAGGTTTTTGATTAAATTCGCCCAAAACCAATACTTAAACGTTATCAAAGTGTTATCGTTTCGCGTGGACAATTTGTGAGGGACCACGTTCGGCTTTTAGCGATTATTGAAGATAAAATGACGTGTGGACCTCCTCTTTTATGTTTTGGTAACAAAGTTTTGGTCTAGACTGTTTTTATGTTAAGTAGGTAAAGCTTTTATGAGCCTGATCAAACCTAATTATGACATTGTCATAATTTCTAAAGAAGAGCTACCGTGACTGCAATCATTAAACCAAATCTGCTAGTCTTCAAAGAAAGAAAGAAAGAAAAATGGTTTATTGACTACAGTCAGAGGCACACAATAACAATAATGTACAATTTTATTATCTATAATACGACTTTCTCCTAAAAGTATGATTGTGAAAAAAAGCTCAGCTCAAAGCTCGATTGAATAGGTTTTTGATGGGTATGTACCATCATCGACCGCACCATCGCTTAGCATCAGGTCACTCAGGTGAGGTGGCGGACACAAGCAAGCCCATTAGGTAAAAAATGTGGGAATTACAGTAACTGTAGATTAGTCAACAGGCTTGCCAGGTTCGGTTTTTTACCGAACTTTCCGGTATTCGGTATGACAAAATACCGAAGTAAAAGTGGTTCGGTATTTAGAAAATGCATTTACATCAATCTTGTACCTTCATATATAGGAGTGGCTGCAAGATGAAAGATTTTCCAGATGGATTAGTCAAGCAGATGACAAACACCATACCAGATAAACGATTTTTTCATCTTCTTTTAGTGTAAAAATTGACGGGGTGAAGGGTCTTATTCTACTCAGTAATATTTACTAGTGTTTCATTGTGTTTACCCTCAGTAAATCCCAATGTTCGGTAATTTTGTAAATTTAATCTGGCAACCCTGTGAGTCAATGATTGATAAATGCTTTTATTTTCTTCAATTTGGTGCTAAAAATCAGGTACCTAATCAGGTAATGAAAACCTATTTTCAGGGTTTCAAGGAGGCACAGACTTCTTTCTCCTCGAGACTATGCATGTTCTTAAAAATAAATTAAAAGTAAGAAACTTTTAAAAAACAAGCTTTTATTTAAAAGTGCAAAAAATAATAAAATGAGCTTTTCCTTTAAAATTTTTACTATCAACTTTTTTAGCCCAATTATTTTCCCGCGCTCTTGTCTCTGACTAATAGTTTAAGCGATTATGTACGGCAACAGTTTATGCTGCATTTGCATAATAAAATTACGGCACTGGCCCTCGGAACATCGCACTTATAAAAAATAGGTACGAAGCCACCATCGTTTACCGTATAAATGCAAAATCGATTCGATCAACGGTTATTAATCGAATTATCCGCACCCAACGGTAATCGATTGATTATTTAGGTAGTTTTGACCAGTACTCTTCCGATATTAAGAAAATATTTGCAACTAATTAAATAAGAAGTTTACAAAAAAAATATTCGCAGTTTTTAATGCTACCAAGAATAGATAAAATATTCTTTTAAAGAACGAAATACAACATTTCTTTTAAAATATATCGTGAAAACATGCCAGTCATGCCACAAAAAGTTTCTCGTGATCGCTATCCGAATAAAACTTTAATTACTTCATAATTACTTCCATTTATTACAATAAATTAACATGGGTTGATCACGATATATCTATTTTCAAGAAATTAAAAACATAATTACGGAATATTATCACTTTAAACGAATATAGTTAGTAATTTTTCATTTTATAATTTCAACTAACGCTTTCCTTGGCCGCTATTATCGAGACGCCATATTTTATACTTGTTAATACCACATGAACTAAATCTATGTTAATGCACCAGTTACTGTGTTAGGTACATTGAGTTGTTAGTGCAATTACATTTGAATGCATTAAAGTGTTAGCAAGCAATGGATTTCACGTATTCGGACCATTAATAGAATTAGTTTAGTCTATCTTAGGGCTGGCTGACGGCGGACTTTTCTTTATTACAGTGATTTTCAACGTGTGGGTCACGACCCCCTGGGGGACCCCTGACCCTGTACAGGGGGTCGCAGTCACTTAAATAATTAAGTGTTTATAGTTTTTAATACTTTTATTAAAAAGTCTTACGTAATCATATGTACAGCAAAGGGCGGGGTGGTCGCGGACATTTGTTTTACCAAATGAAAAATCATAGTCATATCTATCTGTAATTTACTACTCAGGTAAGGTGTATTATTTATTTATTATTTTAACGCATTATCGCGTGCGGAGCGAAATCTAAAGATATAAATTGTGGAAAGAAAAATTCCATCGAACCAGGGTATCTTGCTCGTGAACGAAGATTTCTTTCCACGATTTATATCTTAAGGTAATTTTTTCCAGTTATAAATAGCTAAGAATGGTCAACAAACCTTTTTATGCAAACAAAGCCGTCTTTGTGACGTGTTTTTTTATAAAATTGTATTATTTCCAGATTAACATGTCCATGTTGTTCATGCTTGCCACCCACAACACAAGAATTCATACGTGTGAAGAAATATCTCTATAAAGTTAGTGCTATTAGATATTCTGTATACCTACTCAAACGCAAAAATCTTAATATACAATACACACACACACGCACACACGCATACAATATTAATAAGTTATTGTATAAATGCTCAAGAGGTTCTCTGCTTATGTTCGTGATTTTAATTTTGTTGTGTACTTCGTAATTGGCGTAATGTCTATATTAATGAATTGAATATAATCACAATATTATAGCTGTGGAGGTACCAATATTTTATTTAACAAATAAATAAATGAATATTTTAGAACTCAAAAAATATATCTGTAAACCTTATTGTTTTCCCCACGACATGAGCTATTTATTATCATTGTATAGCTCATGTCGACACGAGCGGGGCGGATTGTTTATCTTATTTTTTATTACTGCTGTATATAAATAATTGACTTTTCTATCTAAGTTTGTTAACAAAAATAACTATTGGCTTTTCACTTACGAAACAATTTTGAAACTTTGAACAATCATCACTTAGTAGATAGGTACTTCTGATGCAGACCGTACCCACTATGGTGTTAACCATTTACCAGCCCTATGTAATACGTAATAACAAGACAAGCTAATGAGCAAACGATTTAGTAACTACTCGTGTCACAGACCACTCTAACAAGGCACTTACGGCCCTACACCGCTAGAGGCGATTACTAATAAAGTAGGTACAGCACTAACTCACTTCTCCCACTGTGAACTGGAGTTTTCCTTAACTGGCAACATTTAGATAGTGTTAAGAATGTTGCCAGACTAATACGTGAGTCGTAGGTATATTATTCATGCAAATAAAAATATTTGCCCTTTTTTATCTATTTTGGCTTGATCGTTCAGGCAATGATTGCCGCTGTTTTGTTTTTAATCCTGGTTCACCAGTTACTACGAAATAGCGCTGATGAATATTTTTGATGCCTCATCTTTGAATATCGTACTGCAACATTTGCATCAGATATATAGATAGATAGACAGCAATACGAGCTGTGCTGTGTCATCATAACATGAGGAGCAGTAACTTAACAGTTTGTGATTTGTGTTCGATATTTCAGAGTAAATGGTCTTAATATGGCTGTAAAAACATCATGACATCGTGATGCTTTCACCCCATAAAAGTGGAAGACTGTGAAGATATTATGAACTACCTTAATTTTCTTTCGACACAATATCAACGTACGTGTGCAATATAATAATGCTTTCAGGATGCTGTTGAGGTTGCCGCGATATTGCAGTGCGTCACATATGTTCGCGAGTGCGCAAGTCGACGGGTTTCACGCTATAATGCGTATAAAAGCTGCATTACACGATTGCGCGTTAGCTCCAACAGTATTCTGGAAATGATCGCAGCCCGTCACGACTGTCCAATCCAGAAACACTGGGTGGACAGAGTGATAGGTAAGATAAAGTGATTACCTACCTTCACTCACTGTAATACCTTTTTTTTCCGTGGGGAAGTCCTCATGGATGCACTCCGCCCGGGGTAGGCGGAGCCAGTGTCAGACTCTTACCGACTAAAACCACCATGGTGTCCCTTCAACTACCTTAGCCGGGAGCGTGGGAACCAGTGAATATTCACACAACCACCCCCGACAGGTCCCGGCTCGCCATAAGCAGGCAAGCCCCTTTTCCCCGTGCGGCCTAACGACGGCCGCACCCTCCTCTGTGGCGCACACGGAACACTGCACGCCACCTCACGTCACGGGCCTTTACCAGCTACGCCAGCTGCGCCGACTACGCCAGCTACGCATGCTGCTGGTCGGGCAGCAGACTACCCCGAGTCTGCAGCTCGCAAGCCCCATCCTCCCGTAATTTTTTATAGAGGTTTTCTTCCTCGCGGTCTGGGCGGTAAAGCCAAGACCCTCGGTCTCAAGAGGCGCGAGAACACTACTCAGCGGGCACTCCTGGGGTTACGAGATCGACGGGGGCAGGGAAGGACAATCCCCGCGCTGCCTGCTCAGTGGCAGGGTGAGTGCACACTGGGCCCGCCCTTACTCCTCCAATGTGCCCTCTGCTGACATCAGAGGGACACGTGGAGCAACTCCCCGTTGGCCCACATGGGGTCCCTCCCGTACCAGAATATTCGCCACAGGCAATAAGATCCCTCGAAAGGATTCTATTGCCCGTACCCAGGATGCACCGGCCTAACAACTGCCGTTCCCTCCAGACGTGTCCAGAGGGACAAGCAGCCGTCAGACACACGTGGAGGTTTTCTGGCCAGCACCCTACTCACTGTAATACCAACTAACATAGTTTTAAGTTAATGTTGTTTGTTACTAAACCTTCCTGTGTTGTTATATGGATGACATGTCCGAAAGAAATGTTTTTTTTTTTTTAATATGCGCTAGTAAACAAACATGCTAACAATCAGACGAGCATCTGAAAAATAAAAGTTAAATCTTAATAAATCACTAGAGTATTGAACACTAACAAAATGTTGAAAAATAGGTACAAGTTAGGAATAATATAATGGAATACCTAAGTATGTACCTTACTACGGGTTGTAAATACCAGACTATTTAGTTGCCTGTTTCGAAACTTTACGCTTACAAACATTATTAGGTAGGTACACGTGTAACTAATGCATGGGGCCAAGAAAATCTCTTGACCACTCAAAAGGGTGAAAACGTTATACCTTCAGCACAGAGTGCATGAAAAGAGCCTCCACGAGTGACGATATTTAATTGATCGTCCAGCGCACCTTGGGCAGTCAGCCCCGCTACCAACCTGCTGACTGGCTAATCTTTTCCCCACGGCATGAGCTATTATCATTATGAAGCTCATGTTGACACGATAGAAGACGCACAGAGTAAGGATTATCTCTTTGTACTGTGGCTTCAGTCTACAAGCGATTATTTTAAGCGGAGACTTTCGTCGCGTCTAAGGTCTGCCTTGTGTCACTTATTTAAAAATAGCCTTGGAAAATAGAATAACGAAAATTATCCTTCTTCTTATGACTAATTTTCCATATTACCTATATACAATGTAAAGGAAACAACGCTCACATAACCTGTCCAACAATACAGGTCATTAGTTATACTATTCACACAGAACCTTTTAATTATATCCAATAAACATTGTCAAAGCGTTTAGACTGCGCGCTTTAAATCATCAGATGAAAAGAACAATGTTGCCAACGTTTGTTAATAAACTCCCACAAATGACACTGGGTATAATTAGTTTTTTACGGGCAACACACAATTAGCGGCCGTTTTCCAGCGCAATTACTTTACAATATAAAATTGATGCTTCGTTCTTCTTAGTTTGTGAGTAAAACGTGCTCACCAGCCAGCTTTACGTATTTTGTGATACCTATTAATAAATTTTATTATGATTCGTTTACTTTGTATTGCAGACTAGGTAGGTAGTTACTTGTTTTTAGTTTTCTATTATTGTTTACCACAAAAGTTAGTGATGTCTATTGGCAGCGGTGGTGATTGGATCCAGCGGCTGGTAGTCTGTAGAATCGCCGAAGATAATTACATTTCAATCACAGACATAGTAAAAAATATAGACGAAGTGCTGTGAACAACCAAGTGAAGCCAACACACCTGTGCTCCTCCGTGTACAAACCAGCGCTTACACACACACATGCACCTCAAACCGTGCTCACCGCTCTCAGTACACATGTCGCGGCATCGTCCAGTAAGCACCACGAAAACAAATATCATTCAGGTGGATGGTGTGTGCGTGCGTGAGCGCTGTTTTGTACATGCATGGTTTTGTTGGCTTCACTACGATTATTCGCAGCACTTCGTCTATATCTTTTACTATGTCTGTGATTACAATAAGAACTTAATTGTATCTGTGTAGCTTAATTATTACTGGATAAAATCAGCAGCGGCCCTAGCCTTTATCCAGAGCTCGGATTGTCTTTTGGCGCCCTTTAGCCGCTACCTTTGAATCGATTATAATTAAATTTCTGTTGAATAGGTAATAGAATATTTTTTTAAATCAATCTCTATTTGGTCTATAAAACAGCTGTTAGACCAGTACTGTTGTACGGAAGCGAAGTCTGGGCGTCAAAAAATACTCCCGAACAGAAGCTCCATACAACAGAAATGCGTAGGTACGTATGCTACGATGGGTATACTGAAAGACAAAGTACGCAACGACTCAATAAGAGCTGGTTTTAAGAGTCACTCCTATAAATCAAAAACTCGCAGAATCCAGGCTGAGAAGGTACGGTCACGTAACACGAAGACCAGATGACCACGTCGTGGAAAAGTGCCTTTCCATGGCTACAAAGAAAAGGAGAGGAAGACCTCTAATCACCTGGTTGACGAATATCCATAGGGATATGAAGAAGCTAGGTCTTAGGAAGGTTGATGCCTAATACCAGCGGGAGAGATGGCGCCGCATGATTAGAAAAGCCGACCCCGAGTAACGGGATAAGGCGAGGACAAAGAAGAAGAAGAATCTCTATTTGGCGCCGCGTTCCATCTGGCGCTTAGAGTGGTCGGTCCTCTCGCTCTACCCCTCCACCCCAGGGCCGCCACTGGATAAAGTATCGTCTACTTGATGAGTAGCGGAGATATGACGGTGGCTCCGTATAGGTATACCTACTGTAATAATGCTGTGTGTCTTCGGTCTGCAGTGTGTCCACACTTCATCAGTCTGTGCGCCGACTAAAGAAAGTGTCAGTGGCCACACAAGCGAAGTTCATCGCCACGAAATCCTTTGGTGTGCGAGCGTTTACCGATAGCAGAGCGATGAGTCTACTTCTTCGTTCAACGTGATGAAAACGAGAAGATTAGGCCACGGAAGTCCAATGTAAGCGTATGTAGGTACTTAACACCATTTCTTAACATATATAACGTGTTATTGAATTAACTCAAAACCTGAAACGAGTTTGTTCAGAATCGAGAGTAGAATCTATTACACTACTTTTTAACATAGGTTAATTTTTACCAAAAAAAATTTCATACCATGCCGAGTCTATAAGTTTCATACGACGACGCAGCGCTGACCGCAAAGGCGAGCGAGACCCAGTAAAAAGGTGTGATGGAAACTTGGGTAAAATTTGTTTTCTAAAACTATTAAAACTTAACTTAATTTTAAGAGGTTGTTCACCTCCCGACGCAGAAGCGTCGAGAGCGTCGCACTTTCGTGAATGAATCTAGCGCTATGAATCGATTAGAGTAACCATGATACCAAAAATTACAAATATCTTCTACAATAATAAATACAAATTAATAATTTCTTTCTATATCAATTTATTATAGTAAAAACTAGTTGGGTGTCTGAGGTTTTGAGTTATTCCAATACCACGTTGTAGTTACTAGTTACCCAAACCTATCACTTGAAATGGATAAAAGACCAATATTATCGTATTATTAAACAATTACGCACAAAGGTTGTAATCAAACTAAAACAACACTAAAATATCTAGTCTACCCATAATGTAAATAAAATGTAAGGGAAAGGTGAAATTTAATTGCAGTGCCTATATTTTAATAGCGGAAAATTATCGCATAAATTCAAAGCAATTGGCTTTCTTTAGTATTTAATTTTGATCACGACACAAAGTGTAATCATCGTACAAAGTTCAAATTTAATATTCAGCGATGCGCCTGCGCTTGCAATTCGTGAAAGGACAGACAGAGTTACTAGATAGGGTCTTGTCATCCATAACATACAGGATTTTTAAGGAGTGCGGATAATTTTCATAGTAGTTCAGTATTTGTTCGTTATCGCAACCACATTATTAAAATTCACTTTAAGGCGCATGTAGCAGCCAGGTGGCGCCTCCATCAGTAAAAAAATGATTACGCGCTGATTACGTCATTTATTGAAATTTCGTTTTTAACAATTGATGTACAGGTACTGTACTTTAATCAGAATTAACTCTGTAAATTACAGTTCGCTGTAGTTGTAGATAGAAAAAGTGCCAAAAGTAGCTGTTTTTCGCACTTTTTCTATCTACAACTACAGCGAACTATAATTTTTTTTTTTTACTCACACAAACTTAAAACTAAGGGCCAACGCAGTCAAAACGCGATGCGGCATCGATGCAATCGCTAAAACGCGACGTTACATTTCTGCCGAATCACACCTAGCGCAAGCACTAGGTACGCCTCTATTCAGAATAACGGCTTAATAATGCTTAGCTCCATAGGCCTCACCAAAAAAAAAGATAGGTACAAAAGATACCTATCTTGAAAAGGACCTAAATGGTTTTGTTTGCAATTTATTTATTCATGTAAGGTTAAGGTTTCCTATTTATTTATCTTGTTTTTAGTTTTTACAAACTTCTGCATTTCTAGTATACCGCGGGTGTGCTGAAAGCGATTTCTGTATGAGATAAGAGGTAGGTACCTGCCTTTGTATTTCATAGCTATTTTAAGTTAGGTACATGTTACATTATACAAGTTTCAAAGTCGGGTTAGTTACACCATTTATAACTCAAGAACGGCTAAGCCGATTTTAATTAAATTTGGCATACAGATAGAACACAACCTTGATTAATAATTATATAGGCTACTTTCATCCCGGGAAGATGAACAGTTTCCGAGGGATGCTCGATAAACGACATTCACGCGGGCGAAGTCGCGGGCATAGGCTAGTTATTAAATAAAGAAAGAATCCGACGTCTTACTACACTAGATTACGTTAATCGCATCATTATTCCCCTAATGTTACCACAATACGGCTGCACAAAATCATCAAGGCAATCAAACTATACACATTATTTCGATATATTTACAAGAGAATTATCTAAAATTAGTGTAAATATACAGACGTTGCGGTTAGCCTGATCTTTGCGGGTAGCGGCTGTCTAATCGCTAGCCCAAATTACGTCATTTTAAAGGAGACATCTTATTTTTTGATGGCTTTACTACTTAAATAAAAGATTGTAATCCACGAATTTGAAGAAAACAACTTAATGATTGAACTGTCGCACGCGAATACATCATCCTCCTGCCCATATCCCAATTTATTTGTAGTCGGCGCAGCGTGTATATTTCTTCCATACATCTCTATCAGCCGTCATCTCCGTGTTTACTTTCTACTCATCATCATCATTCATTTCAGCCGAAAGACGTCCACTGCTGGACATAGGCCTCCCTCAAGCATCGCCACAACGACCGGTCCTGTGCCTTCCGCATCCAGCGGATTCCCGCGACCTTCACCAGGTCGTCGGTCCACCTTGTGGGGGGCCTACCCACGCTGCGCCTTCCAGTACGCGGTCGCCACTCCAGAACTTTACTGCCCCATCGGCCATCCGTTCTGCGAGCAATGTGCCCCGCCCACTGCCACTTAAGTTTGGCAATTCTTCGGGCTATGTCGGTTACTTTAGTTCTCCTGCGAATCTCCTCATTTCTGATTCGATCACGCAGGGACACTCCGAGCATAGCCCTCTCCATTGCCCTTTGAGTGACTTTGAGCCTTCTTATCAGGCCCATTGTGAGCGACCACGTTTCAGTACCGTAAGTAATTACTGGCAACACACACTGGTCAAAGACTTTCGTCTTGAGACACTGCGGTATTTTGGACGAGAAGATATTGCGTAGCTTCCCGAACGCTGCCCAACCGAGTCGGATTCGACGATTGACCTCTTTCTCGAAGTTGGACTTACCTAGCTGGACAGTTTGTCCTAGGTATACATAATCGTCAACAACTTCGAGTGTAGATTCTCCGATGTTTACGGGAATGGGTGCTATATGGGAATCCGACATAACCTTTGTCTTGTCCATATTCATTTTAAGACCCACTCTATCAGAAGCTCTACTGAGGTCATCGAGCATTGTACCGAGGTCCTCCATGGTCTCAGCCATGACTACTATGTCGTCGGCAAACCGAAGGTGAGTGATGTACTCGCCGTTTATGTTAATGCCTAGCCCCTTCCAGTCCAGAACCTTGAAGACATCCTCCAATGCAGCAGTGAACAGTTTCGGAGAGATCACATCTCCCTGTCTCACACCTCGCTGCAGAAGGATAGGTTTTGAGGCTTGGTCCTGTAATCGGACTGACATAGTGGCGTTTTCATACAAAGACTTTAACACTTCGATGTACCGATAGTCAATCTGGCACCGTTGAAGAGACTGTAGTACCGCCCAAGTCTCGATCGAATCGAAGGCTTTCTCGTAGTCTACAAACGCTAAACAAAGGGGCAAGTTATACTCTTCGGTCTTCTGTATAACCTGCCGCAGCGTATGTATGTGGTCTACGGTGCTAAAGCCTTTTCGGAAACCGGCTTGTTCGGGAGGCTGGAAGTCGTCAAACCTGCGCGAAAGACGGTTCGTAATGACTCTCGAAAACAGCTTGTAGACATGGCTCAGAAGTGAGATGGGCCTATAATTCTTCAGTAGAGCATTATCGCCCTTTTTGAAGAAGAGTACCACCACACCTCTGCTCCATGCCTGTGGCGTTCTTCCCTCGAGAATGACGGAATCAAACAGCTTCTGAAGGGCCTTAAGGATCGGTTTTCCACCCGCCTTCAGGAGTTCGGCCGTAATTCCGTCATCACCCGGTGCCTTGTTGTTTTTGAGCTGCTTCAGAGCCATCCTAATCTCGTACAGGCTGACGTCCGGGATATCTTCGGTATAGTGTCGGGTCAATCGAGCTCTTGGGTCGTGAGCCCGATTTACAGCGGGTGTCCGGGTGGACGTGTATAACTGTCCATAGAACTTCTCGACCTCCTTCAATAGCTCTGGCTTGGAGGATACAACTCTGCCATCGTCGGTCCTCAGTTTTGCAAGCTGGCTCTGCCCAATAGACAGGTCTCTTGCGAAGACTTTGGAGCCCTTGTTCTTCTCTATCGCGTCTTTAATACGTTCCGTATTAAATTGGCGTAGGTCACTTTTCAAGGACTTTGAGATCTGTCTATTGAGCTGCCGGTACTTAGTCGCATCATCTGAGGACTGCAGAATCATCTCGCGTCTTTCCGCCATAAGCTCGAGAGTGTGGTCTGAGAGCTTTTTGTTTCTACTTGTACGACGGGTCCTAAAGATCCTAGATCCGACCGTATGGACAGTTTCCACAAACCCATCGTTGTAATCGTCCACTGTGCTCCCTAGGCATTCGAAACGATTCTGAAGTTCGAGCTGAAAGCTCTCGGGGTTTTGGATTTGGATCGGTGCTGGACGGAGCGTAGACTTCATCAGTCGAGATCTTTCCAGCTTGATGTTCAGATTCAATGTGCCTCTTACTAAACGGTGATCGCTTCCGGTTTTGACCGCGTTGATCACAGAGACATCATTGAATATTTGCTTCTTCGTCGACATAATGAAGTCAATCTCATTTTTTGTTACACCATCAGGGCCCAACCAGGTCCACTTCCTATGCTCACGCTTTCTGAAGAAAGAGTTCATCATATAGAGTCTCTCCTTCTCCATAAAGCCGGCCAGTAGATGACCCCGGTGGTTCCGATATCCATATCCAAATTGCCCCACTCGCAGCTCATCATCGTAGCGATTGCCCAGTTTCGCGTTGAAGTCTCCCATGACAACAGTGAAGTGAGTTTTTTGAGCCATGCATGGCTCTCGAGATATCCTCATACATGGTCTCCACCTCATCGTCGGGGTGATTCGAGGTCGGGGCGTATACCTGTATAACCTTCAACGAATACCTTTCGGTTATTCTGAGTATAAGGTACGCCACCCTGGTCGAAACACTCTCGATCTTCACTATGTTGTTCACAAGAGACTTGTGGACGATAAACCCGACACCGCCCTGGGAAAGTTGATCACCCTCCCGGAAATAGAGCAAGTTACCGGATTTGAGGATTATCGTGTCCTCCCCCTCTCTTCGGACTTCAGATAACCTTACGATATCCCATCGTAACTTGCTCAATTCTTCCTCGAGTTCGACAAGCTTCTCGTCGGTCCGCAGTGTACGTGTGTTGTATGCTGCCAGGTCCAGTCTTTTTTTGTTGTGGTAGCCGGATCTCTGCCGGGGATTCTTAGCACCCCCTGCCCCGCCGTTACCTATGCCGCTACCGCAACCAGGGCTAGCGGGGCCGCCGGGGACTAGGGGCCGATTTTTAATTGTGCTTTGCATGAGGGGATATGCCATAATCGCCACGCTTGGCAGGCGGGTTGGCGATCGCAGTTGGTTGGTTAAATACTCGGAGGACGCTGCTGCCCATCCTCTGGTGAATCCCTTAGTCGCCTTTTACGACACCCATGAGAAGATATAGGGTGGTGGAATTCTTTGCGTCCGGCACCACACGGACGATTTCTACTCATATCTTCACACAATCCATCTATATTTTCTTCGGTCTGCCTCTTTTATGCCATCCACATTCATACTGAAAACTTTCCTCGTAACATAGCTCCTCATTTCTCCTCATCACATGTCCATACATAATTTATATATTTTTACTAGGTATGGTATATTAGATACACCGCACACGCAAAATTATGATTGGTGACATTTTTTTTTAACCAATCTGTCTGAAAGTGTATCTGAAAATTTCGATTGTGGTTTTGTTAATGACCATGCTAATCAAATCACAATATCTCCACACAACGGTCCATCTCCCTTTTTTGGAATCTCGCATTGCACACATTACTATACTTCCTATTTTTTTTCTATTCTCCTGCTGTAGGCACTGAGGTAATATGTACTACGGCTGTAGGTGGTAAAATGCAACAACAGAAGCCCCCACTGCCTAAGGCATTAATTAATTTTTTTACACATTATCATTTCAGCCGAAAAACGTCCACTGCTGGATAAAGGCCTCCCCCAAAGGGCCAACATCAAGGGGATATGCCATAATTACCACGCTTGGCAGGCGGGTTGGCGATCGCAGTTGGTTGTTTAAATACTCAGAGAACGCTGCTGTCCATCCTCTGGTGAATCCCTTAGTCGCCTTTTAACTACACCCATTAGAATAGAGTGGGTGGTGCAATTCAGTTCTTTACGTCCGGCACCACACGGAGCTAGTTTACTCTGTAACATCCAACTAGAACTTAAACGTTTCACAAGTACCTGTAATTAGGTCTAGTCTATATGAAATAATATGAATTTGAATTTTGAACTCAAACACAATTAGGCAAATTAGGGTTTGTAAGAAATGTTGGAGCATTTAGCATCATTACGGTAGGTACTTCAATGTAGTTTTTCGGTGGAAATGAACTGTTAAGCAATCGACCTCAAGGGTTGAGAGCATAGAACTCTAAATAATATGGTACTAGAAATGTTATCTACTGTCTTTTAATACCGCACCGGAACGCGTGTCGCTTATTCGCCGCTACCAACACATAAATACGCAATCACGCCCACCATGTTTCTAGCATTCAATGCAAAATAAATTAAGCCTAGAAAAACCGCTATTAGATATGCTGCAAAATTAAAAATTGTGAATCTACGTCAAAAACAGCACTCATGATTAAGCAAACCATTCGCACAATGGTGTCCTACGAGACACCTGTACGCTGCGACAAATTCAAGCGCCTTTACCACTTCAGATTTCTATAGTTGAGAGATAGGTGAACCATATAGTTTTAGCCCAAGTTAGTATTATATTATCTGTGCCCAAGTCCATGGGCGTCTTTGGGAAGAATTCGCTATCGTGTAGCAGTTATCTTTACGGCTGCAAAATTAAGATGCCAACCGCTAATAATAAGTTAATTAATGTTAGTACCTACTGTACTGTATCAAGGAAACAAGACAAGCCCAGGCAGGTGTTGGTTTAGTTTTTAATCACTTAACGTCATGATGATGCAATGGGTCCTTTCCGTATCGGCAGGCGCTGCCTTAACTCAGCAGGTAGCCAATGTAGGCACGGCGCCTATGGTCATGGCCTTTTTAAGATATTTCCTGAAGCAGGTGTATACGCATTAGTTTGGGGCACTTAAACAATGTGGCATGCTTATGGATTATTCATTTATAAAGCCGACATAGGATTATTTCTCTATCCAGACATCCTAAACCACCAGAGTTCCCCGGGCGAGATATTTTTCAGCACCCCTTTGTCTTGATATTTAAATGAGCATTCTTCAGAAAACAATTGTTTTTTTTTGTTTCAACCTAACGTTTTTCATCTGACCTGCTTTGAATGAAAAAAAAAACCAGCAACCCATATTTCATCGTACGGTCGACCGCACGTCAGTGGTAACAGTTTGACATTGACAGTGCGTTTATTTCGTAAGCAGTAAGGGTGGTTTTCTAATTCAAGTGTTACCATTTGTCATGCAAGATACAAGATACAAGATCATTTATTTGTTCAAAACATGAGTATAAACACACAGGGCATGCAAGATGGTAAAATTCATTATAAATATCAGTCATGTTTTGCCTTTACGGCGTACAATGCAGTCGACTGTACCTAGTTACTTACGCCTAGTACCTATCGTAAGGCCCGGGCTCCACCAAAGCAGAGAGAAGAGATGTGTCGCAAGCCACCATTAGGATTACGTTAGATCGGAGGCGGATCATCCCTAAGGCAAACTAGGCACGTACCTAGGGGCGCGTGGTTACAAAGGGGCGCCCGCACGGAAGTAAGCTGAAATGGCAGTGGGCTCTGGCCACGTCTGTCGATCGAAAGACCGATGGCCGTATTTTTTTTTTATTTTTTTTATTGGGTCTTTTATTTTTAATTTACGTGTTTTGCCCTTTGGTTTAACCGACCGATGGCCGTTAGAGCAGACGAGTCTGAGCGAAGACTGTGAATCGACAAATGCAGTCCCCAGTCAGGTGGATCGACGACGACCTGAAGAAGGCAGCTGGGGTGGACTAGACGCGAAAGGCGGAGGACCAAGTGTTGTGACGTAACTAGGCAGAGACCTATTTCCAGCTAGTTTTAGGCTGAGTTGATTGAAGCTTGAATGAAACCAAAAAAAAAGTCAAGTCTGTGGCATGCACTCTCAAAACGTTAAGAATCTAGTTGTACGGTTCCAAAAAGTTGGTCCTATGGAGAAGAGCCAGCAAGAAACTCCTTGAATATAAGTTAGGTCCATAATTTGGACAGAATTTTCTATAAGTAGGTACCTACTGTAAGTATGCGTATAAGCTAATGCTTAGGTATATTTATTACTCTATGTATAAATTAATAAATCGACATTTAAAATAAATGACAAGATTATCCATCTATATTATTAAACTCAATTTATACAGAGACAGATACCCCAATTACAGGTGTGCGACGTCGGGACGAAAATGAAGCAATTTGTGGCAATTGAGGGACAATCACAATTTATCACTATTTATATCCTTTGGCGGTTAATCCACTGCCTCTATTACAGTCTGTGGTAGGCTAATAGAGGGAAATAATGAAGTTATACAATTAATCGGAATTGAGACAGATGTAAAACAAATTGAGTCGAACTCGAAGAAATAACTTGGTCAATTTGTATAACTGACAGACTTGACAATACTGAATACTTATGACAAGTTTCTAAATGTGGACAAAAAATCAGTAATTTTGCGAAAAGGTGATTTTGAGATTGGTTCACGAGATCAGTACAATATAGGAATCGGACCCAACAGACCGTTTTGAGATTTGTTCACGAGATCAGTACAATATAGGAATCGGACCCAACAGACCGCAAGCATTTTTCTTTGGCCGATTATACATACAGTCGACCGCACGTCAGTAGTAACAGCGTCTTTATTTCGTAAGCAGTAATTCTGGTTTTCGCTCGTTAGAGAGTAGTATATTCCTTGGGTTTTCGCATGGTGTAATAAGATGGTTTTCGTAATTCAAGTGTAATCACTGACGTTGCGGTTTGACCGTACAAGCGTCCCCACATACACAATGGACAAAGTCAAACTAAATAAGTATCCTTCGAATTCCCAACAGCAATGAGGTAGCCTTTTCACTTCTACTATTTTTGAACAGGGTTGGGTATATACAACGTGTACCAGAATGCGTGGTCATATTTGAAGAGCTTATTCAGGGCATATCATAGAACAACTTTTACTATGGGACCAACTCGTGGGAGCAACCCTGAAATCGCGAAAAAAAAACTGCTGATCCTTACATTTTGTCAAGCGACCGATGATTTAGTAAGGAACAACTGATATTTTTTTCGCGATTTCAGTGTTGGTCCCATAGTAAAAGTTGTTCTATGCAACTGCCCTGAATGAGCTCTTCAAATATGACCACGCATTTCTCATACACGTTGTATATTACAATCACATGAGACTTTCCGTCTTCATGTCTCAGTTTGGCGAACCGACTTGCGGTACCATTTAGGCAACAGCCTAGGTGGTATTGCAGTTGTTATGGGCAAATGTAATCAATCAATCAGGTGGGCCTTTAGCTCGTTTTGCTATCCAATAACATAAAAAAAAAATGCATAGAAATCTAAATAAAGGTAATAGAAGTGACAAAGGCGCGTGAACTTGACGCCGCGTACAGGTGTCTTTTACGACACCAGTGCACGGAACCGTTTGCTTGATCACCAGTGCTGTTTTGGACGTAGAGCCACTAAAATTGTATTTTGCATCATATCTAGCAGCGGAATTGTTTTTTATTTTGCATTGAATGCTAGAAATGTGGTGGGCGTGATTGAGTATTTATTAACACGCTTTTATTAGGTCGACCTGTATGTAACTAAAACTATGTAATGGAATCTAAGGTAACTAATTTTTCAACACACTTGCTCGTAAAGTGGCTCTTATTGCATCGATTTTAGGTTCATAATGTGGCTTGCGCGTGCTTTTTCCATTATATTATTGCACTAGTGCTTTTTACTTTACAGTTTATTTTAAATCGCAGCAAAGAGTTATTATGCCTGAACTAAATTAAACATTTTTGGCAATCAATCAACTGTATTAATTAAAATATGCTATATAAACATTTCATTTCATCAAATTATTAATTTTTGTCAACAAATTAATATTAATTTGTGTTATAAATAAAAAAATCTATTTATAATATTTTTATATTAGGCTGGTAAAGAGTTCTCTAAACCGACGAGCATGCATGACGAGGTTAATGGACGTAGATGAAGCGAAAGAGGTGTGTCAGGATCGTAGCAGGTGGAAATCCATAGTCTCTGCCTACCCCAATGGGAAACAGGCGTGATAATATGTAGATGTATGTATGTATGTATGGCTGTATAGCGGTTTCCTTCGACCACCTGCGCGCGCATATTGCGCGCGCAGGTGGTCGCGCGCGCGCTGTATGGCTGTCACCGCGCGCACAAATTCAATATATTTTGTCTAAAATGTGTAATTTATGTTTTTTTCCTCGCAAGTGTGTTAAACGTCGTATGACACGCGTGAGCATTGACTATTATACTCTCGGCTCCATTACGCCCTCGCCTTCGGCTCGGGCTGCAATCCAGCCTCGAGTATAATAGTCAACTGTAGTCAATAACCATCTTCCAAGGGTCGTAGCGTAATGAAAATTGGCAGCTGTATGTAGTTCTGATAACAATACAATAATATGGTACTATCGAACTGATCTGATGATGGAGCCGGAAGATATGAACTGGAACTTCATGATGGAAGATCGTATCATAGCTGTTTTGGATTTCTTAGAAGTCTTGTAATGAACTTTGACCACGATTAGGTTTCAAGGTCTGATGATGAAGCCGGAAGATAGGCACTGGCATTCCATGATGGAATATCGTATCATAGTCGTGTTTGCACTTGTGAGAAAGGTCACGTAATGGACTTTGAACACGATCAGGTTTCAAGGTAAAAAAGATAGGTAGGTAGGTAGGTAGGCAGGTTGGTGGTAGGTTTAAACCTATTATATATTGAATAGTGTAAATAAAGCGTGTTTCTCAAGTGTTTTTTCAACTAATAATGTATGTATTGGTGGCGGAAAACCGGTGACATGCGTTTCCGTAATAAAAGGCAGTAGATAATATTTCTATTACCTTATTATTCAGATTTCTATGAGTACATGTATACAATAAAAGAAAAGCGCATATGTGACAATCAATTTATTACAATACAAAACTAGTTGTTCTGCTTAGATTCCTTCGCGTTTTGCAGCGCTTGCGTCAAATACAGTTTAGCAAGGCTCTGGGAGCAGAACTGGCTTATGTGTTGGCTGTAAGTGTTGATTTGTCCAGCTACAATCATAGGATTTAGCCTAGGCGGAACGGGGTGGGGCTTGAAGAGTTTATTCACGTCTTCTTCGGGTAGAGGCGGTTCATCCTTAGCGGCCCTAGCTAAGTTCTCCTGGGTCCGCTTGGCCAGCCAGCGGTGTTTGTCCTGCTGTTGGCGGACGACCAACTGTTGGTATCTGTTGAACTTGATAGCTTCTTGGTTGAGCTCGTCGACGCGCTCCATTAGGCTGCGGAGTTGGCCTGTAAAAGAATTATGTAGATTTAGTCTTTAAGTTTCGAATTTAATTGTGTATAAAATAGTGATGCAACTCAAGTCCACTTTTACTCAAGTGACATTGGAAAAAACGCACTCAAGTAAAAAAAATATCGACTCGAGTTCACTCGGACTCGCGAATCACTAACCGAGACATTCTATAGATGTGTTTTTATTCTTAAGAACGCTTTTCCATTTTAAGTCTACATGTTTTAAGCTTCAACTTATTGAAAAAATAAAAAATAATTAATTTAAGGATTGTGACAGGTGATTTGATAGAGGAGAGTGATCGAGTGACTCGTGAACCACTCCAGTGACTCGTGAACCACTCGAGTGAATCGACCACTCAAGTAGTACTCGAGTAAAATTGTAAAATGACTCGAATGACTCTAGTGGTAAAATCGGAATCGAGTCGCATCACTAGTATAAAATATTGTACGGTACATCTTTGAATCCCACGGACTATACAGCTACTTCTACGCACTTACTATTTATAGCATTTACGAAAAACATTTGATTTTTTTATTAGGTTCGCAAACTGGACGTTACGACATTATATTCAATAATTAACATTGTGTAAGTACGTTTTTGGGCCGTCTCTTTAGCCAACGGTAGGAAAGCGCTAATTGACTGTCTCATCGACCTTACAGCCCAATAGACGCCTAATATTGAATATAATGCGTACAATAAATTCTGCCACTAGCTGAGGCTACTGCAATCCGTTTGACCCTACCCTACCAAGGCAGCTATTGGCTAATCACTAACGGCGGCTCATGTGAATGGTCGAAACTGATTTGAAGATTTCAAGTGGCGAATAGCAGCGACCTACATTAGTTAAATTTCATAGATGTGTTGCAGACATCGGTCGCCTGTTATGAGGCGTCTATGGGGTGTATGGTCGATGGATTGCCTATACTGGTTTTTTTTATATCAACCCACCTTCCAATACTGAAGCGGTACCCAAATCGAGGAACTTAGATCCTTCCTCCTCGGGTATCATTTCAGACAGCTCCGACATCATGATGTTGGTCAGAGGAGAGTTGCGGATCACAATGGGCACCTCAATGAACAGGCTCTCGTAGCCAATCTTCAGGTTACGGAGAGCTTCGGGCGTGTAGTCACCCTCCTTGTACATGGCGATGGCCTGAAAGTGTGGAAGAAAGGAATTAATAACTGCAAGAAACTATTGACTAACCATTTTGTTAACAGCTCTGACAATCATAATTAAGTCAGTAATTTTGGTGAAAGCTTTACAATGCATGATTTATACTTAAGCTGGTGTTCATCAATATTAATTTTATGATTAAATGGCTGATTACTCAAAAAATGTACGAGAATTGTGGGTAAACGGTTGATTAACCAGAGAATTAACATTGGCGAAATCAAGCCTTAATTTCTTGATAACTTATGAATAAATAAATATTTTAGGACATTTTTACACAGCAGCATCTAGTCCCAAACTAAGCAGAGCTTGTACTCCATAGTACTAGTACCCATGTACTAGACAATGGATATAATACTTATATACTTATTTTTTTTGTAAATACGTACTTATAATATACATAAGAAACACCCAGACCAACACAAACACTTATGTTCAGCACACAAATATTTGTGTGCTGTGGGAATCGAACACACAACCTCATGATCAACAGTACGACACTAGAACACAGACGTCGTCAAGATATAGCTGATTACTCGAATTTTTTTCTGGAATTGTGGTTGATTAACCAGAGAATTATCATTGGTGAAATCAAGCCTTAATTAATGTCCAGATAACTGAATACAAAGCATATTTATTGATAGTGTAGAAAAGTCAGCCTCTGACGAAAACAAACCAAAATTATTGTATTTAAAATAGCTTTTGTTTTCATAAAAGCATGTGTAAATACCATTTGCAAACTACCCACATTGTGGCTTGTAGCAATGTAATGTTAATTAAAATTATTGATTTGAAAAACCAACCTGAGGAGTCAAGCGATACGCCTTGAGGGTCAGGAATCCCCTGGCAGACTTCTTTGTATCGTAGATGACGACCACACTCTCTTCAATGGAAGTCTGGTAGTGGTACTGGGATTCGAGGAGCGACTGGCTCAGGAAGTTGCCCACATCAGCGCTCTGGTACCTGTAAAGAAAGTAAATACATCATGTAATCAGACCATGTCAAACAAGTAAATAAATCATGTAATCAGATCACGTCAAACTAAGTTCCACAAATCTGCTCTCCTGCCACTTGGTAAACTACCCTTATACCGAGTACAGACCAAGCAAACAAAGGCAAGTGAAGGCTACCAAGTCAACGTACATGCAGTAACTAATAGGCAATCTATGGCGCATGTTCTATGTGGATGCTTTAATGAAAGCTAACGAGAGCCAGCGAAGACCTTTGTACGCGTTCTGCTGTGCTCTTAGCTGGCGTTTACTTTACGTGGACACAATGAAAAGCGAAGGCGAGCAAGCGTGCGGTGTCGCCTTCACTTGCCATTTTTCGCTTCTGCATCCACCATTACTAGCCTATGCCTGCGACTTCACCCAGGTATTATTACAGAAAGACGTTATTGCATATCCCTTGGAAACGATTTATCTTCCCCAGATAGAAAGTAGCCTATATGTATGTTGATCCAGACCCAGGCTATGATCAGTCCTATCAAATGTCATTCAAATCCTTTCAGCTCTTTCAATCATTTTTATAATATTAGAATACTATTAGTACCAATTTACCTTTAATTTACCAGCCTTTCTTGAGGAGTTGGGTAGGATTGAGTAAATTCCCACCCATACACAAAATACACGCAATAAAATAGGCGTGGAGGTGTGGAAACCAGCCCGTTATAATATACTATACTAGTACCAATTGCTGTTTTTGTGGAATCATTGATTCATGACCAAGATGCTCCATAATTTCTATGTGAAGCCACTTTTAATCCCCTGACGCTTATCAAACAATAGTTAGAAAAAATGTTTATCATAAATTAATTGTCAGTCATTTTTACAGAAAACCAACCACATACCATCCAACATGAAAATGATCAACATTGACGCGGCGCAGTCTTCTCATCATGTCGAGTTGGTACTCCTCCTCATCCATGGTGTCATCGTGTTTCGGGAACGGGAAGCAGTTGGTGATCTCCAGACGGTTCTCCACAACCAGACCGAGCAGGGCTCCCTGAGCCACCTCCATATTGCTGCATGATTCCTCATGGCAATGTTTCACTATTTTCATAACAGCCTAGAAATAAACAACATTAGAATTTAAAAGCATATAATGTCTCACACCAAGATCATTATTGAAAGTATAATATAAAACTTATATTAAACCACATCTAAAGTATGCATATGATATGGGATCCCTACTTTAAGAAAGACATCGCACTTTTGGAAAGTGTCAGAGAAGGGCAACTAAGATGGTTAGAATATTAAAGAATAAATCCTAAGAACAACGCCTGAAAGACCTTGGCCTTACTTCTCTTGAAAAGTGTAGACAGAGGGGAAGCTTATTGAGACATAAAATAATCAGTGGTTGTTACAATATTCCCGGAATAGAGAATTTGTACACTTTCAGTGAGAACAAAAACCTATGTGGACACCCTTTAAAACTAAGGAGGATGCTGTCTAAAGGGAACCCCTTCTACCACTTTGGCTACTCCCTACACAATTGTGTAGTCACAGAGTGGAATAAACTCCCTGAGAGTGTAATAATGGCAGCCACAATAAACTGCTTGAAGAAGACTGGACAAAATCTCCAAATCACAAGGCGCGATCAGGGTTCGATTCCCGGGTCCGGCAAAGTGTTATTGGGTTTTTTCTTTAGGAAATTCTCAGTAGCAGCCCGGAGTCTGGATTTGTGCCCGGTTAATGGCAATAGGCTAGCCTCCTATTACATGGGACTATAACATAACTGGCGAAATGGAGGTGTACTATATACTTCTGCCTACCCCTTCGGGGAAATACAGTCGTTATGTTATGTTACAAGGCGCGCGCATCAGCTTACTAAGCTGCTAGTGTTGTTTCCATATAATAATAGTTATCTATTTTCATCTTTCTTGACTTATCAGTGTTCTTTTATCAAAAGTAATTTACTAACTCTATGAAAATGATTTACATGGTAAATATCACATGCTGAGTAACAAAACCCTATATCTTCTCGTCTTTTTATACCAATTGTGCCTACATACCATCTCAGACCACGTATCCACCCATTATTGGCTATGCCAGAATCACGCACTGTGTCGCATGCTAACTCCCCACTCGTTTGTGTGCTTACTATGCTAAAAGCTCTCCTGACTTCGGCGTCTGAGTCCGATTTATTTGCATCGAGATGGATAGATGTGTGTCGTGAATGTTTATGTTTTTGTGAGATGATGGATGCCTAATAAATTAGTGTTATTATTTTTATTTCTAAGGTTTTATGTTATTTTATTTTCTATTTTTATACATAATTGTTTATATGTTACTTATATGTACAACACATTAGTTTTAATTAAACTGTTGTTCATTATACTTGAAATAAATAAATAAATAAATGAGTGTCGTAAAAGGCGACTAAGGGATTCACCAGAGGATGGGCAGCAGCTTTCTCTGAGTATTTAACCAACCGACTGCGATCGCCAACCTGCCGGCCAAGCGTGGCGATTATGGCTTATCCCCCTATTTGGGTGAGGCCTATGTCCAGCAGTGGACGTAGGACGTTCAATTAACACAAACAAAACAACTGCCCACCCACAAAGTTGTTTCATACAATATACTGAGCTAATAAACAATCAAAAACATGAAATACTTCATACATAATACATAAGCATTGAATGTATGTTATTATTTACAACTATACCACACAGCAAAATGTATTGCATTAAGGGACTCCCTACAGATCAGTCGCACCTCCATCAGTAAAACAATGATTACTCACTGAGTACAACATGTACAAAAAAATCTGGTTCTACAGAATAAAATAAAAAGATTTGGGTAAAGGTACAGTCTAACAAAGCAATTGGTATACAGGGTAGAGAGATATAAATGAAGTTTTCTCAGAAGATTATGGATGTTTTCGAGTGAAATATCATTTTGATAACGGACAAAGTTAAACTGTATTTATACAAAACCCTAATCAAATCATTCTATAACTTCCTGAGAAATCTTCATTTATATCTGGCAACCCTGTATACTAATTGCTTTGTTAGACTGTACTATAGTTGTAGATGGAAAAAAATGCCAAACATTGCCATTTTTCGCTCCTGTAGGGAGCTCCTTAAGCAAAGTGAATGATTGAAAAAACAAAACTGTTTTTAATGGACTCTAATTCAGATGGATTATTGAACCAATTAGAGAAGCCAAGTACAGCTATGTACTAACAACTTTACTATTTTAATCTCAAACAAAGTTCAAAGAATGTGTCATTGCTATTTTAACTGAATGATTGGTACAAGAATCCTTCATGCCAAAATCTAACTGAGAACATTTAATGTTTTCATTGTATGTAAACAAAGAGCATTTTATAATCATCTTACTAGCATTTTTAATTAACATAATATTATACAAACAAAACACAGTATCCAGATGCTAATGTATCCAGCCAAAGTTACTCAATGTCACAGCAGTGAGATCATCTCTGTAATCGTCTGCCGGCAGTCTCGGGTCACCGAGGTAAACGTCCGAAAAGAGTGCATGACTCATGCTCATCAACTAATCCAACTTTCACTTAATAAACAAATGACATCCACTAAACGGTACATTCGCCACAAATATTATAAGTAGATGAGTAAAACAGGCGGTATAGCTGTTTTTGTTTGGATATGAAGGTAAATAGAGATGATAGTGACGATTTTTGGGTTCTAATGGGACTTTCAGGAAGCAAATGATTATGTTTCATGTTCAAAACATAACCTATACGGTCTATCGTAAATTACAAATAAAGTAAATTATATTAAGAATATATACATCTTAATATTAAATTAGACTGTAGAAACACATTTCATACTGCGAATTACGCACAATTATTACCCAAAGTTTGAAAACAGAGAATACATGACGTGTCGACGAGGAACAGCTTTGCAAGTACCAGAAACATTGCAAGTAGTGATTATACAAAGAAGTTGTTACTTCAATATCATAAATTGTTTACGTACCAATCCATCGCACTGGACATACGTAATCGCAGCTTCAGTTTCAGGAACGCGCCTAGCAGGCCCACTACGGTTCGCCATTTTTGTGAAAGGTTATAATTTAGATTGATTTTTTTTATGACTTTGGCTTTTTGACAATATTAATCACAATGTTACCAGTAATAAATAACAAATAACTGTAGTGATGGGCGTATACAACTATAAATAATTGATTAATCGATTGTCAAGATTATCAACTCTAGCCGATTATGGCTGTCTTGATCGATCATGTATTTAATCGATTATCAAAAATAATGGAAGAACACTAGTTTTTGTCAAAAGTTAGCAATATAAGCAGAATTTAATTTTGTATCAAAAAAAGAACAAAAATTATAATCTACTATAGACTCGACAACTACGACGAGAGTCCATTCGTTCGTTGCCACGAACGAATGGACTCTCGCTGGCAAAGCTGTAAATGCATAAAAAAACAAACAGCAAATTTTCAGCACTGTGTGATATAGACATTATTAGACATATCAGCAATAGTGCTGCTCGTCTATAATCAATAAAATAAAATAAATAAATACTTTATAAAGATGATGAAGACTGTTAATTTTAAATAATTAGGTGTGTGGATCAGAATTATTATCACTTTTTGCTTTGACGGTAAGGAATCAATAAAAATTTTTATTAATTATCTGAAGCATACAGTGTACTACACTGTGCATACGGTGTACACTCAGTGTAGTGTGAATAAAAATACTTTATGGGCTATAACAGGTTTATTAATTACGCGCAATTTAGTATTTATGTTTTATTTAATACTCGCTGTAGTATTCTCGCTCTTGGCTGTTGTTTTTTAATGTTCAACGTTTAACATATGATAAAAAACACAAAACAAAAACATAATATCACGCCTGTATTTCCCCGAAGGGGTAGGCAGAGCAGTAACTATACACCCACATTTCGCCAGTTATGTTGTAAGTCCCATGTAATAGGGGGCGAGCCTATTGCCATTAACCGGGCACATATCCAGACTCCGGGCTGCTACTGAGAATTTCCTACCGAAAAAACCCAATAACACTTTGCCTGACCCGGGAATCGAACCCAGGACCCCACGCTCAGCAGTCGCGCTTGCGACCACTAGACCAACGAGGCAGTCAACAGTCAGTCAGTCAGTTAACATATGACTTCTTTTATAAACTATGTTATCACTTGCATTTTTTACAAAATCAACAAAGTAATTTCTCCATGTTTTATGATTTTAAAATAAAAGTACTACAATCAATTAATCAATCGATTTTTGCTTAAGGTGTAATTGAATATCAAAATAATCGAATCGGAGCATCACTAAAGAGCTGCTAAAAGTCCGTTATAACTTTATGGTTTCTTGTCTATTATAATTATTTTAATCTATTTTCTCTATGAAAGTACAACAGCTGTCAAGTGTCACTGTCAATTTAGTTATTTCATTTTATTTCTCAATCACACAAGTCTTAAAAAATCTAATCAAACAAAGATAAATAAATCCGTGTTTTCGTAGGAAACGAAAATTATTTCAGTTGTCAATGTATCGTCTAGTGAATAGCTCTACTCGACAACTAGATATGTGCGTTAATGTCTTGAGAAAGTGTTCATTAGTTCTTCCGCCCTGATTTAAATCGATGATACTCCTACTTTCAGTGAAGAAACGAAGTGATTATTAAATAATGAGTCGGCATAATTTCTGGAGAGGATTAACACCGTTGAACGTGCCATCGTCACAACAAGCACCTGATAAAATTGTAAAACTTTGTGCACTGAGCACAGACTTCATTGTTTTAGGAAATGACCATGGGCTTTATCACTGCGAAACTGTAGAGGACTGTTTGAATTTCAAAAAAATCTGTGGTGTTTCAGCAATAGACATATCATATCATAATGATATCCTTTATATTATAGATGTACACGGGCGGCTGTATAAGACAAATGCTAGTTTTAAAAACAAAGAAGAAATTGTTGTTAAGGAGGATGCCAAATGTTGTCCTCATGGTTTTAAAAGTTCCAGTTATAAAGTGAAGTTTAGAAATGTAGTGACAAGTGATTTTGGACAGCTGTTCATAAGTAGTGACGGGCAGCTGTGGGGTTCTGGTGTTATGCCCCAATTATCAATAGACACCAGTAGTGTTAAGAAAATTCCATTTTTTGAAGGACGGACCGTGTATAGTGCTTCAGTGGGTCAGAACTTTGCCGCTGTCATAGCTAGGAAGAATGTCAGACGGTCTGGCAACTGTGATACAGAGAGTGATAATGATGATGAGGAGGTGTTTGCATCAAATTGCTCACAATGCCAGACAATAATAGGCCTAGCCTCCCCAGCATCCGTGCCATCCCTATCAGAAACCTGCCCCTTAGGTGTTCAAATTAGTAAGTCTAGTGAAGATTCAAGTAGTACTACGGCCCCACAAACAGATGTACATATTGATGCTCATAGTTTAACAGAAGACTCTAGTCCCTCATCTGAGGAATCAAAAATTGCAAGAACAAACTTACAAAAAAACATAAACTTAGATGCAGATCAAACTTTTCACGATGCTAAATCTACAGAAGATGGTGATGACCAGATAGATAAAGAAAGTGAAACAGATGAAGCATGTGGAGATAAAATAAACAATATATTTATAAACACTGATGCTGCTCGACAGTTTTTAAGTAGACAGCTCTCTTGGGTATCAGCCGGTGAGGACTATTTAGTAGAATACACAGAAAAACCTGCAAGAATAATAAAAGACAATGTATCAAACCTAACAAACTTCGTATATGAAGGAGTAAAAACTGTAGGTGACAAAGTGGCAACATTATCAAGACATGTTAGCGGTAGCAGTGAAAACAACGATGCTGTGGAGTTACAAATGCGAAGCCACCAAGAAGAACTGAACTCTCTAATGTATAGCTGTCCCTCTAACTGTAATCTAGAAGATTTACATTTCTCCACCAGCACAATAAGCAGTGAAAAAGAGTTTGAAGCTGCAAGAAAAACAGAGAACCTCAAAAACATGTCTAAACTTGGTAAGAATATTTTAGCGACGGAATTATGGACTTGGGGTGACATATCATATGGGCAATTAGGTGTAGGAGATACAGTCAAAAGAATAAAACCAATGGTAGTCATGAGCTTGTCAGGTTTCGGACTACAAAAAGTGTCTTGTGGCAAATGGCACTGTTCAGCTTTAACATTAGATGGAAGACTCTTCATGTGGGGCTACAACCAATTTCATCAAGTCAGTTTTGATAATAGAGAAGACAAAAGTGGTCCTAAACAGTTCACAGAAAATTCTGACAGTGATAGAGTAAGAGATATGATAGCAACTGATCATCATACATTGGCATATACTCACAATGAGAACATATTTTATATGGGGAAACATACTGAGGGGTTCACAGATACTATTGTTAATTTGAATGTCAAGAAAGATGAAGAAGAAACTGAAAACCACACAGATATGACTGTTAAAATGACTGATTCCCAAAGTTTTATATCCAAACCCCAAAACATGTGCTATCATTGGAGAATATTATCTTCTGGCAACATCAGCTATTGCTCAATAGAAGAGTCGTCCAAGTGTCCAGAATTCCAAGATCTATCTATTGCTCAAAGATATCTAGAAGAAATGCTTTTGATATATCATAATCTAGTTAAACCTTTTCTTAAGAAGAGTAAAGTTGTAACTTCACATTCCAATATTTACGAAACAGTTTGTGATATTTTTGGTGACATATTAAACATAACTGCTCTGAATGTACTCTCAATGTGGCAGTACGCCGAGAAGCATATAAACGAATGTGATATTTCTTTAATTAAAAATTTAGAAGAGTTTATTTATTTGTATAGAAAGTATTATGTAGCTATAAGCAATTTGATAGTTATCGGCGGTTTTACACAGATTAACAGTGTCGTCGACGTTCCGTCTTGTGTTTATAGTTTGTTTAGCGACCAGCTCCCGACTAATAAACAGAAGAATAATAAAAAGACTTTGGAAGCCATAGTAGGCCTTGCGTTCGTACAACCCTTAACAAGATTGAGCTCTTACAAATGCATAGCTCAATCGTTATTGAGGTACAAAACGAAAAGAAAAAAGGATGATGCGAAATCAAACATAGATGAGAGAATAAACAAAGTAATAACTTCCCTGGACTCTTTGATTGATGAACAGGAAAAGAAACGGAAGGAAGCAGATGTCACGAAGTTATTTTGGGAGACAGTAGGGAAAACTCTCGAGCCGTATCGAACGCCTGAACGGCGGCTAGTCAGAGAATCAAAATCTCGACAACTAAACTTAGTGAATCCAGGACGTTTTTCATCACACTGGTTTGTTCTGTTCAATGATCTTTTCGTCCATGTGAGCGGCAGCACACCGAACGTCCATCCATTAGAAACCTTGTGGGTCGAACCTGTTCCGAACACAGATTCTCTGCAAAATGTCATTCAGCTCACGACTCCCGAAGAAATTATATCTGTTGCAACTACTACAGAACAGGAGAAAACAGAATGGACACATTCTTTGAACACTTCTATAAGACTCATTTTAAACAAGGAGAATTTCAAACCACCGGCCATAAGGACAGCCAGTCACACGTTTTCAAATAAAAATGCCTTTTACAAAGATACGAAGTACACTGGGAGATGGTTGGACGGGAAAATCCATGGAAGTGGGAAGGTGGAATGGCCTGATGGAAAGCTATATGTGGGCCAGTTTCAAATGAATGCGTTATGTGGACATGGAAAGATGGAAATTCCTAGTGTAGGTAAGAATTCTAAATGTATTATTATGTCTGATAAATGCGATAAATCTTTCGTTATTGTTACGTAAACTTTAATGCTTATAGCTGAAGCCACAGCTAGACTATCGGCAAGAGCTAGATGTACCTAGTCACACTTGCGTTCTAAAAACACTTAGCTAGCCCAAATTCGTTGTTTCAGTGTTCGATTAACCCAACTCGTATGCTGGGGTGTGCATTTCCTGTTATCTTTTATTGTATTTTTATAGTATAGGATGGCGAAACGAGCCAAAGGCCCACCTGATGTTAAGCGGTTACCTTTGCCCATAACAACTTCAATACCACCTAGGCTGTTGCCTAAATGGTACCGCAAGTCGGTTCGCCAAACTGATACATGAAGATGGAAAGTCTCATGTGATTGTAATTGTATCGTAATAGGTGTCATTTATTGTTTGCCAAATTAACACAAATAAATAACATCAGGGAAGTACATCATCATTCATCATCATTTCAGCCGAAAGACGTCCACTGCTGGACATAGGCCTCCCCCAAACATCGCCACAACGACCGGTCCTGTGCCTTCCGCATCCAGCGGATTCCCGCGACCTTCACCAGGTTGTCGGTCCACCTTGTGGGGGGCCTACCCACAAGGTGGACACAGGGAAGTACATAATGAATTGAAATTTTACAATACCAAAACACCTATTGAGGACAAAATGTCAAACGAAAATTAATAAAATTATCATATTAGTTGGTCTGAGTATCACCCACAGAGTACTTTTTAGGTGCCTACATTATTTTCTTTAGGTGTTTTTCGCCCAGTCCACCCAACTGCCATGTCTTATCCAAGGCGTGTTTCGACTCTGCTTTACCAGAGCCGCTAGAACATTTTTTTCTGTATTTATAGCCATATTGTGTCTCTTATGACTTATCCATGACATCTATTAATACAGGTGGTATATGTATATTATACCCAATTCCATTTGTCACCCCTCAGCAAGGAAAATACGGATAAAAGCCAGTCTTCCACAAAAGGAATTTTATCATTATGACATCCAATCAATATCGTATCGGTACACTAAACTTGGTATTCCAATATGAACAATTTTCCTTTTATTTGATATCATTCAAGCTAAACGCTTTATGATGGCGAATTCTTGACGTTTTTGTGCGAGTCATGATCTTGAGGACGCGAGTCCTTGTTGGTATTTGCATGATGAATGGTTACTACATTGATATTAAATTTAGTCATATTATCGTAGTTACATTTACGCATGTTAAATAAGAAAAGAAATACACCTAGGTAAGCACAAACGTTTTCGAACGCGGACTATAGGTGATCATGTTTTTGTGATGCGTCAAGACATGTTATAAACCTACCTACCTTCTTTTTGCCGTGCGGAAATCCTAATGGACGCACTCCGCCCGGGGACGGCGGAGCCAGTGTCGGACTCTTATCGACTAAAACCACCACGGTGTTCCTTCAACTACCTTTGGGGGCGTGGGAATCCTCTGTATTCGTACAACCACCCCCGACACGTCCCGGTCCGCCACAAGCAGGCGAGCCCCTTTTCCCCGTGCAGCCTAACGTCGGCTGTACCCTCCCCGGCAGCACACACGGAACGCTGCGCGCCACCTCACGGGCCCCGCCATGACGCAGCTAACACGCCGATGTCACGGCCACGCCAGCCACGGGGGCCACGCTAGCCACGCAAGCCTTGCCAGCCAAGCCAGCAACACCAGGCAGCAGACTACCTCGAGTCCGGTGCCCGCAAGGCCTATCCTCCCGTGATTTTTATAGGGGTTTTCTTCCTCTTCCTCCACTGTGCCCTCTGCTAACTTCAGAGGGACACGCGGAGTCACGCCCCATTGGCCCAGATCGAGCCCCTCCGGTGCCAGAATATTCGCCACGGGCTATAAGATCCCCCCGTTCCAAAGAAGAGTTATTGCCCGTGCCCAGGGTGCACCGGTCCAAGAACTGCCGTTCCCTCAAGAAGGACCAGCAGCCGTCAAGCACACGAGGAGGTTTTCTGGCCCAGCACCCCATTCTATTTTGAGCAAATAATGATAGGTTTTGCACTTTGCCGATAGACGGGAAAAATTGATATTTATTTGTATAGGAGCAATGCGCAAGGTAATAAATATCAATTTGCATCATTTGTTTCCAATGATGAATGGGGGAATCACGGAGACAAATACATTCATTATATGTAGGTACCTACGAACAGTCGGTGACACGTCAGTGGTACCACTTGAACAACGGAAACCGCCCTTACATAAACATAACCAGCCCATTACTGTCCCACTGCTGGGCACGGGCCTCTTCCCAGTACGAGAGACCTTAGTCCACCACGCTGGCCTAGTGTGGGTTGGCGGACTACACACACCGTCGAGAACTGTATGGAGCACTCTCAGGTGTGCAGGTTTCCTCACGATGTTTTCCTTCACCGCAAACTTTGGAGAGTGTGCGCAAGAGCTCCATGAGCTTATTCCGCCATCTCCTTTATTTCATCGGACTACACGACGCACTGCAGAATATCATCCACATTTGGTAGAAATCCCTACACACGCGCACAGCCAAGTTGTTGTAGAATTCACTGCTGGCATCTGTATTTCCGGGCACTTACAACCCTAACGCCTTTAAAGCTGGAGTGAATCGGCACCTAATAGGTTTGCTCGCTCCATCGTCGACCACATCTTGACAAAGCTGTCTAGAATGCGGTCAAGAGCAGATCTATATCTCGTAAAAAAACCGTTAAAGCAAGTGATAATCGAATATAAATCCGCACATGAATTCGAAAACTCAGAGGTGCGGGCCGGGATCGAACATGGAAACATCATGGAAACCGCCTTTACTGCTAACGAAATAAAAACGCTGTCAAAGTCAAACTGTTACCACTGATGTGTTTCGACTGTACATAGTACATTATCATGAAGAATATGTGAAGAATAGCTTTATTACAGTAGAAACCTACTTTTGTCACTACAACAATACGTAGGTAGGTACTTAAAGCATTAGTGCCAAGGTAGTATTACGAAATTTGGTCAAACCTTGATGAAATGCTAACTTTTTAAATATATTAGCTTTTTACATGTATTCAGGTCGCAAATATATGGTAACAGGTAACGTAACGGAACCTACATAGGTACATCATGAAAAGTATTCTTTAAAAACAAACAAAATTATTTTGGTCTGAGCTTAGGACATGGCGAATATTATATTACAACATTTTTTGTCACGGGTTCATCATAACAGTAGGTACAGTCTAACAAAGCAATTAGTATAAAGTGTCGCCTGATATAGATAAAGATTTCTCAGGAAGTTATTACAGAACGGTTTGATTTGGGTTTTGTATAAATACAGTTTTAACTTTGTCGGTTATTAAACGGCGGATGGAGTCCCTAACGGGATTCTCCGCCACCAGTCCGGTTAAGCAGTTAGGGTATCCATTTTGGGTACCAATTCTGCGAGAGTCCAATCGAAAAAAAAAAAATGTCCGTTATTAAAATGATAATAATATTTCACTCGAAAACATCCATAACCTTCTGAGAAAACTTCATTTATACCTCTCTACCCTGTATACTAATTGCTTTGTTAGACTGCACAAGCTTTCGGTATAAATATATCAAATCGTAAACGATTCAACTTTATATGTATAGTAATCCCGTTCCATACCCCAATCTACCTCACCGAATCGGGGGATAACCGGACATTAGATAATGCTCCATTATGTGTGTATGTTATGTTCCTATGCATATCATTTAATCAATAAGTCGATCATTAAGCGGCCGAAACCCGTAATTCAACAAACTAATGCGAATTCCACTCAAAAACTACTCACTCTATGGTACTGAAATTAAAATACGTGTTACTCAAGAATACACGTGACAATATTATGAAGTCCAAAACATGAATACACTTATTTGGCTCGATCATTAAAAAATCCAAACATATCTCAGAAACTGTTTATTTTCAAACAGTTTCCTAAATATATCCAACATTTATTGGTATTTTGGTATGATTTTTACCTAAATATTGTTTTATTATTTAGAAATAATTTTACTGAGCCATTTTATCGAAAATACACATATTTTCTGGTAATATATATTTTTTCGCTTAAATGCACTTTCATTCGGAGTGGCGTCAACTTCATGCTGCACTACTCCTTCTCGGCAAGACTCGTATTTTGCGTCGCGCTCACTCTCATTCCGCGGCGTTCTGGGCCTTAATATAAAATCAATTTTTATTTTTTTATCCAATTTCAGGAGTCTACGAAGGCCAATGGAAGGACAACCTTCAAAATGGATATGGGGTCATGAAATACACAACGAGCGATATTTATGAAGGCTATTTCAAGGATGGCAGCCCCTATGGCCATGGGATCAAGAAACAAGGGGACTTTACCTCATCGTCAGCCACCATTTACACTGGGGAATGGGTCAATGGGGTCAAACAAGGGTATGGTGTCATGGACGATATTGGGAAAGGGGAGAAGTATTTGGGTAACTGGAGCGATAATAAGAAGCATGGCTGTGGTTTGATTGTCACTTTGGACGGGATTTATTATGAAGGACTGTTTATGCAGGATGTTTTGACGGTGAGTATTAAGATAAGAAGCAGAGTTTTGGTTATCCGAATAGGTTTGGTTTGGTTTAATTATCCGGTTCTTGGTAGGCCTATGTCCACCAGTGGACGTCTTTCGGTTGAAATGATGAGATGATCCGGTTCTTTGCAATCATCCTAGGATTTTCGCAAAGATACGATTTTTCCGATTATCCTACGACATATGCATAAATGTAAAATATGATTATTTGTCTTCATAATACTTCATCCTTCTTAGGGTCAACGCGGACCTAGCGGAGCGCATAGCAGAAGATTTTCTGCTAACACTAAAAATGAACTCTAGTTTTAAATTAATAAAGTGCAAAATTATTTGAGCGATATAGGCTCGAGACTGCGCGAGCGTGTCCGGCCGCGTGGACAATTGTCTTTATAAACTTGGTAATAGAGTTAATTTTTTAGTGTTTGCAGAAAATCCTCTGCTCTGCGCTCCGCTAGGTCTGCGCTGACCCTTATTCTGAGAAGAGGACCGTGCCCAGCAGAGGGACAGTAATAGGCCGATAAAATTTGGTTTATCAAATCAAACTTTCATACAAAAAAGCATCGTTTGCTTCGAAATCCAACATCTTATAAATAAAATAAATAAATATTTAGGAAATTTTACACAGCGACATCTAGTCCCAAACTAAGCAGAGTTTTACTACATTATGGGTACTAGGCAATGGATATAATACTAACATGGTTTTTTTGTAAATACATAAGAAACACAAACTAACATTTACGTTCATCACATAAATATTTGAGTCCTGTGGGAATCGAACGACCTCGCGATCAACAGTCTGACACACAGGGGATCGAAAATCGAGTTTCATAGACACAGGGACTTGAATTTTGAAGGGCCCTTTTTTGGCTAGAAATGGATTCTGCTGATCATTACTGTACTATAAAAATTCGTATGAGGCAATTGCGTGTACAAATGAAGGAGTTATGATTTTTTTAAGATTTTTTTTTATGGCGCTGACATGAAAAATGAGGCTATCTCTGGAATCACAAGGTTGGTCGTTATATCCTTCATCATTTCAGCCGAAAGACGTCCACTGCTGGACATAGACCTCCCCCAAGCATATGTTGGGGGGATATGCCATAATCGCCACGCTTGGCAGGCGGTTGGCGATCGCAGTTGGTGGTTTAAATACTCAGAGAACGCTGCTGCCCATCGTCTGGTGAATCCCTTAGTCGCCTTTTACGACACCCATGATAAGAGGGAGGGCGGTGCAATTCTTTACGTCCGGCACCACAAGGAACTCTACGTCTGGCAGTGGCATCACACGGAACTTTACACACAAATATAGTACTATTTATTTGTAATTTTTTGACATACTTCGTATTGCAGCACCATTTGTGTTTTTTTTAATCCTCAACATTTAAAAAAACTTAATTACTTTGATTAAATACTTTAAATAATAATACATTTAAATATACCAAGTCTTATTCACAATATTTTTTGTACCATAGGCCAAAACAGTCTAAGAAATCACAAAAGTTCGTTTTACTTAATTGAAATGACATGGAATTATGAATTAATTACCTTTTGAATGATAATCTCCTCTAATGGTCAAGTCCTCCTTAGCTAATGACCTCATTGAGGTAATCACCTCATATGACTAAATACTTATGTACCTAATGAATTAACTAGAATACACAAATAAAATAATTAGGGTATACGTTAATTTAGCAGCTAGGGAAGGATCACCATAATTAATTGAAGGATTACCAAATTACGGTAAAAATATTCTAAATTACACTTGGCATACTTAATACTTATATTTAAAGTATTTAAGCATTTAAATGAATCATCAACACAAATTTTTTTTTTTTTAATTATGAGGATTTAAAAAAAAGCACAAATGGTGCCGCAATACGAAGTATGTCAAAATTGCAAATAAATATATATAGATATAACGGCCAACGTTGTGATTACAGAGATAGCCTCATCTTTCATGTCAGCTCCATACATATTTTTCATGTCAGCTCCATACATATTTTTCTTAAAAACATTATAACTCCTTCATTCGTACACGCAATTGCCTCATACGAAATTTTATAGTATAGTAATGATCAGCAGAATCCATTTCTAACTAAAAAAGGACCCTTCAAAATTCAAGTCTCTATGTTTATGAAACTCTGTTTTCGATCCACTGTGCGACAATCGAACCACTATTCCACAGATGTCGTCAATTATTTTATAAATAGAAAATCCTTTAACTTTTCTATTTAAACAGGAAAACGTATCTAATTGCGCTCAGAAGGTGATAAAAGATATTTAATACTGTTTCTGTTTCAAAATGTCCCAAATATTTATTTATTTTATTTATAAGATGTTGGATTACAAAGCTAACGATACTTTTTTGTATGAAAGTTTGGTTTGATAAAACGATAGTACGAATAGTCCTGCGACTCTGTACCTATCAAACGATTCTGCAGAGAATACACACACACACACACAGAACACAGCACACAGCACAGAGGCTTCTGGTACACCACCGGACTGAATCACCCGAGAGCTACAGAGGATGTATGGACCAAATTATTCATATTGGGAGATATTCGATACCCAAACGCCACACATTACAATGCTAACGGCTCAGCACCCGTGGTATGTCGTTAAAAAATGCTTGTGTTAATCCAGGACATGGTCTATCTGTGTGCCAAATTTCATCCAAATCCGTTCAGCCGTTTTAGCGTGATTGAAGGTCAAACAACCAAACATCCATACTTTCGCATGTATAATGTTAGTAGGATAATCGGTGTCACCGTATTGGATACGTACTGTAAAATGCCCTGACTTGGCCCACAAGCCCTACTTTGCCCAAGGCATTAACTAAATTTGTATATACGCACTGGCACTTTATAACTGAACCAAAAGCTAGCATTGTCACAGTATTAAAATCTCCCCAAGTTAGGAAATCAAAGCTATTATAGCATACTCAATAAACAACTAGGAAAAGTAGGATATGTGGACAATATTAAGGCATTTTACGGTACCTCCCTTTTACTCTAAAATACGCGCATGCACTGACTGATATATTCTTTTCGATAACCATTTTCCAGGGTCACGGTGTAATGGTATTCGAAGACGGCACCCACTATGAAGGGGAGTTCCGATCAGCTGGCGTGTTCTCAGGCAAGGGAGTCCTAACCTTCTCCAGTGGAGACAAGATTGAGGGTTCACTGAGTGGAGCTTGGACTGAAGGCGTGAAGATATCGAATGCGACGATGCATTTGAACGTATCTAACCCGGTACTGCCGACCAATAATTCTAAACCTAAGTGAGTTGAATTTAAAGTTGATTTTTATTTGTTGGTGTTGTTGATTGAATCAGATGATTTTAAACCTTACTTGATAAGATTTAAAGTTTATTTGTACATACATACATATTATCACGCCTGTTTCCCATTGGGGTAGGCAGAGACTATGGATTTCCACCTGCTACGATCCTGACACACCTCTTTCGCTTCATCTACGTCAATTAACCTCGTCATGCATGCTCGTCGGTTTAGAGAACTCTTAACCTGGCATTTTTTGAGAACATCCGCGATTTGATCGCGATACGTTCGCCGAGGTCGTCCCCTTCCAACTCTTCCATCCACACTCGCTTCGTATACTTGTTTCGTCAATCTCCTCTCGTCCATCCTCTCTATATGTCCAAACCATCTTAACATACCTTTCTCAATCTTTGTCACTACATCTTCTTTCACTCCACAACGCTCCCTTATCATGTTATTCCTTACTTTATCTCTCAAAGTTACACCACACATACTTCTCAAAGCTCTCATTTCTACTGCATTTATTCTGCTTTCATGTTTCTTCTGCCATACCCAACTTTCACTACCATACATAAGTGTAGGCACTAACACTCCCCCATGAACAGCCAGCCGTGCCTTTTCCGACACTTTGCGGCTGTTCATGAAGGTGTGTAGTGCCCCATTCACCTGATTACCAGCACTCACTCTCCTTTCAATGTCCTTCACATGCTTGCCATCTCTCGTAAACATAGAACCCAGGTATACAAAATCTTTCACTTGTTCCACCTTTTCGTCACCTATCAAAATATTGCACTCTGTCATAACTTCTTCCTTTTCAAAAACCAAAATTTTTGTCTTACTAACATTAACTTTCATTCCTTTACTCTTCAAAGCACCATCCATAATTGTTACCATCTTCTGTAACTCCCCCTCCGACGATGCAAGGATAACTTGATCATCGGCATAGAGGAGACATTTGACAAGTAACCCATTCATTTGTAAACCATTTTCACTCTCTTTCAAATCTTTCAAACAACTGTCCATGAATAGATTGAACAGCCACGGCGACGCTACACATCCCTGTCTCACACCCTTATCGATGCTGAACCAGTCAGAGTAGGCGCCGTTAATCCTGACACATGCGCTAGAATCCGCATATAGAGATTTCAACGCTTGAATCAGGTTGCTATTCACCCCATAGATAGACAAAGCAGACCATAGTTCATTCCTCATCACTCTGTCGTAGGCCTTTTCCAAATCCACGAAAGCGCAATAGACTTTTTGACCTTTGGCCAAACATTTTAGTTTATTTGTGTGTGATATAAATGTTCATTGAAACTTAAAAGTATCAAATAACATCGAATATTGTGTATCTGCCTATAGTGAAATATTTTCTGATTATACAAAATAACTAAAATGTTTCATAGTATTAAAACATCTTTACAATAATAAAAAAACCCAATTCTAACCAAAGTCATCCGTGAAATTGTGGATGACCAAACATAGTAGTGATATTACATACGGGAAAAATTACATGGATTTTTCGTAATATTTACTCATTAGTCTCCTACCTATAAGCTCGACTTTATACTGCCAATAATAGAAAGATTTTTTGCCTTTATGATCTCCCTAACTGAGTCCAAAAAAGCCGATAATCTTTCGTGAGCATAAAGACATTGAATTTGTCTCAAACAAACTGCCGAGTTACAATAACTCTGATTTTTTTTTCTCCAACATTCATCTAGATAAATAATGTATTCTCAACACTCTTTGCAGCTCCTTCGGGAAATTAAGCGTAGCGCCGAACCAAAAATGGAACGCCCTCTTCCGACAATGTTTCCAATGCCTAGGCGTCTCCGAGTCCATTCTCACGCCCACTGGCAACCACTTTGCCAATGGCCCGACCGGCAACACCATTGACAACGTCAAAATATGGCAAAACGTTGCCGTCGCCATATCCTGTTCGCATAAGGAGAGGAACAAAATGTCTATGAGAAGGACCAACGATTTGGACAAGTCTGTTGACTGCTTAGAAGTTATACCGCAGTTCGGACAGAAGACGCTTAATTTGGAAAATTATATGGAGTTGAAACAGTATTTGTATAATGTGAGTACATCTTTTAATTTTTGTGTACGTTTATTTTGTGTCAATGGTAGTATTTGTTAGATCACAAAGGAGTTAGCGGGATGACTCAGATGTTCTCCTTAGAAACTGTCGAGAAAAAACACAACATCACTTTAATCCTACTTCCTACTATAATATTATAATAGATCACAAAGGGGTTAGCGGGATGACTCAGATGTTCTCCTTAGAAACTGTCGAGAAAAAACACAACATCACTTTAATCCTACTTCCTACTATAATATTATAATAGATCACAAAGAAGTTAGCGGGATGACTCAGATGTTCTCCTTAGAAACTGTCGAGAAAAAACACAACATCACTTCAATCCTACTTCCTACTATAATATTATAAACGTGAAAGTTTCTGAGGATGTCTGTATGGATGTGTGGATGTTTGTTACTATTTCACGCAAAAACTACTCTATGGATTTTAATGAAATTTGGCATACAGATAGAACATAACCCGGATTAACATATAAGCTACTTTTTATCCCGGGAAGATGAACAGTTCCCCAGGGATACGCGATAAACGACATCAACGCGGGTGAAGCCGCGGGCACAGGCTAGTAAGATATAATGGGATAGGCTTTTGCCCAGCAGTGGGACAACACAGGCTGATTATAACCCTTTTACATAGCACGAGGCGGGTACAGTGACAACTGTCAAATACATATGTTTTGTGGTGGTCTCTTTTACACTTATTCATTAGACATAATTCTATCCTGCTGTACCACCATACCCATGCTATGTGAAAAAGATTATAAAAGTAAAACTTTTTATCGTGTGTAGTCACTAAAGGATTGTTCTTCCCTCCCATTACCATTTTTTACCTTTACTTCATAATTAAAACCTATTTTCTGTAAGAAAAGTCAACATACAAAAAACGGAATGCGTCATAAGCACTTTTAACCTTTCAAGCAGTGAAATTGATACAATAAAACATCTATGATATTGACTCCTAGTTTCAATTCAAATCAGTGTCTAACCCCCAGTTTCCGAAAGGCTGATCAACGCAAAAATTAACTAATCAGCTGACAAATCTCAGGTCAAGCTATGTGATTGGTTGTTAAAAAATTTACCGGCCAATCACAGGAGCTGACATTAGATCAAATTGATCAGCGTTCCAGAAACCGGGGGTAAGTATCCTAATGATTAAAACCTGGCAATAATTCTGAAAAACGCAGGAATACTGCAGAAAGGACTACAGCTTACTTACTTACAGCTTGCCCCATATCCACAGGCCTGCGAGTCTACCCACCATCCCCTCGGCCAGCTAGTCTTAGGTGTGACCAACGCCTTCAACACCACGTACGGTGGGGTTCGAGTGCACCCCTTACTCCTCAGCCATGCTGTGAAGGAACTCAAGAGCATCACCGCAAGATTGTACCAGGTTGTTAGGCTGCTGTTCCCTGCGTTGCCACCAGAGGGCACTGATGCTGTGTTGCCGTATAAACCAAGGGAGGATGGGCAGGAAGTGGAACATGAAGAGAGTAATCCTATTGATGGGTAAGAGAGTTGTATTTATTAAAATGCTTAGGTAGCAATATCAATGCTTGATACTATTATGTATACATAAGCCAATTTAAAGCAGAATTATTGTTGCACCAGTAGCTTGTAACATTTGACGTTTGAATGACGCGCCATTATTGACAGCTGTCTAATGTACAGTGTTGCCAACATAGGAAACTCGAATTAGATCATCCTTTATAAACATAATTATTTTATGTAACACCATTCAGGCACCGCGTAGGTCACTAAGTCTCCTTCAGGCACCGCTACACTACGCATGCGCCGCGCCATTCAATAGAATTCGAACCTTAATAGAGTATAAATGACTATTTTTGCTGGGAGGTTTTCGTCCCAGCGGTGGGGTGAATATTAAAAAAATCTTAACTAAAATCTAGAAAGTCATTAATCTCTTGAGTTTTTTAACACGATAATAGTTCCAATTGATTTTTTTTATGTGATTTTGTCTCATAAGACATTCATCATTAGACAAGATCACAAGAATAAAAACAATTGGAACTATTATCGTGTTAAACAACTCAAGAGATTAATTACTCTATAATTTTTAGTTAAGATTTTTCGAATATTCACCCGGTGCTTAAGAGTATTAATGATTGGGTGGATGAAAAACGTCCCAGTGGGGTTAAAGAAGTTTAATATCGTAGATAGTGATTTAAAGATCTTCTTTCCGAATAAAGTATCAGTATAAGATTATATTTACCGGAGCTCTGTCTTTTAGAAGTTACGTGCCCATCAGAATTTCATTACCACTTGATTTAATGGTGAAAGAAAACATCTTGACGGAACTTGCAACCCGGAGATTGCTTTATAAAGTTCTCGATGATGAATGTAGTCCGCCAACCTTAATAGGCCAGCGTGGTTGACTAAGGCCTGAACCCTTCTGATACAAAAGGGCGGTGTTCATCAACTTTAATTCTCTGATTAAACGGCCGATTACTCGAAAAATGTACTGGAATTGTGGATAACCGGTCGATTAACCAGAGAATTATCGTTGGTGAAATCAAGCATAAGAAAAGGCCCGTGCCCAGAATGCCCAGCAGTGGAACAGTAATGGGCTGATTATGATAGTATATTTGTTCCAGCGAAGTGGTATCAGCCGCATCTCTGCTCCAACCGACCTTACTACCTCGCGTACATCCGGCTCTCTTCGTTCTATACGCGCTACACAACAAGAGAGAAGACGATCTGTATTGGAGACGGCTTCTCAAGTGGAACAGGCAGCCGGATCTGACCCTCATGGCGTTTTTAGGCATCGATCAGTAAGTATAAGCACAGGTATTTCATCGCTTAAGTACCGTGTCATTGGAAAGGGAATCAAAAAGACAACGTTTTACTAATCACAGTTCAGGGAACGTACCCCTTACGTACGAGACACTTTTTTTTTTTCAATTTTTACCACCCGTAGTATATGCCAAGACCCCCCTCTAGTTTTCACGTAGTAATTCATAAATATGGTTTTAAATCATTTTTTGCAAGAAAGAATATTTAAAAAAAATGCTCATAAAAAAAAATTGTCTTTGTGTGCGTCAGTGTTGCCACCGGTGAATTTAAAAAGCGCTAAATGCTGCGCACCTTATTTAAATATAGCTCGAAAAAGCGCGAGATTTCCCTAGAGCAGCGGTACTCTAAGTGTGTTCCGCGGAACCCTAGGGTTCCGCGATACCCCTGTAGGGGTTCCGCAAGAATTTAGAAAAAAAAAACAAAACACCTCTCTCTGGTCACTGGTCGAACGTTTTGAATCCGCCCGCCGCGCGTATACTTGTGAGCGCGCAGTCCCTTTGATAAAAGCCGCCTCTGAATTAGACGCTATAGTTGTGAACAAGCGACTTTCGGCTCTATCTTCAAAAGCATAAAGTCGAGATTGTTTACAACGCATTTTTTTGTATTTATATTTTTATTTCCGCTTTTTGTTTATCAAAGGCGCCGACTCGAGTATTTTTGAGAATGTTCGAGTTCGAGTCTAGGACTAAGTATAAAAGCGCTATTATATAAAAAAAGTCGCGCCTCGTCAGTCAGTTGACGATTAGCGTTCGGAGCGATAAGTTCGTACCTACCTACTTACAAGCTGGCTAGCCTGCTGCCTTCTTGTAAGTTCTACTGCCCGCTGTATTCTGATTGTATCAGTTTTGTACATTTCTTCTTTGGACTAAACTTTGTCTCATAAACGCAGTAACGATTGTGCATTATTTTGACCCTACCATCCTGACGTGTAACATTATTAATAAAGAAGAATGGAACGTTGGCTTAAAGGTGTTAAACGTGTTGCAACGACATCTTCTAATGACGCTGAATGTTCAAAAGCAGTACGCGCGGAGAATACAGCAATTACCGATCCAGACGATGATGCCACGACGTCAAGCTCCACGGTTTCAAAGACGAAAAAAAGGAAGTATGATGAATCATATATCAGTTTCGGATTTGTTGATTCCAACGGCTCACCTCTCTGCATGTTATGTAGTAAACTGCTTCCTAATAGTTCCATGGCACCTGCCAAATTACGCAGACATTTAGAAACTGTACACCCCGAGTCTAAAGACAAGAATAAAGAATTTTTTGTTCGTAAAAAAGAACAGTTATTGGAAAGTCAAAAAAATATGATGCATGTAACACAAACTATCAATGAAAAGGCCACGGAGGCATCATATTTAGTTAGCTATCGCATTGCACAAGCAGGTGAAGCGCACACTATCGCTGAGAATTTAATAAAGCCATGTGTGTTAGACATAACAAAATGTATGCTCGATGAAAAATCTGCAAAGCATCTTTCTACTGTACCGCTATAAAACGATACTGTTTCACGGCGAATCCATGATCTGGCAAGCTACGTCAAACAAGAACTAGTTGCACGTCTACAAAAAACACGATTCGCCTTGCAAATGGATGAGTCAACTGATGTCACTGGTCTGGCTATCTTGCTGGTTATCGTGAGATATCCATATGAACGTCCTTTCGAAGAAGACATGCTTATGTGTTCACCGCTGCCCACAAACACTACCGGGGAAGAAATTTTTAATAAAATAAACATATTTTTTAAAGAAAATAATCTTAGTTGGAACGATTGCATTGACATTTGTACAGATGGGGCCAAGGCGATGACAGGTAAAACAGCAGGAGCAGTATCACGAATAAAAAGTAAAGCGCCTAATTGTAGTTCCAGCCATTGTATTCTGCATAGACAAGCACTTGCGATGAAGCAAATGCCGTCAAATCTAAAATTAGTTATGGATGAAGCGGTAAAAATAATTAATTTTATCAAATCACGACCACTACAATCCCGATTGTTCTCATCTCATTATTGTGTGAAGATTATGGCAGCAAACATAAAACACTGCTGCTCCATACAGAAGTGCGATGGCTGTCTCGGGGTAAAACTTTAACAAGGCTATTTGAACTTAGAGCCGAGTTACAAATGTTTCTTTCAGCAGATACAGTTTCTTTTAATTTGAAAGACCGTTTGTATGATAAAACTTGGTTGTTCCGATTGTCTTTTATGGCGGATATCTTTGAAAAACTGAACGAATTGAATTTATCATTGCAAGGTAAACAGACAACAGTGTTCCAGGCCTATAACAAAATAACTGCCTTCAAAAGAAAATTAGATTTTTGGATTATTTGCGTTGGTAAGAGAGAAATACACAAACACATCACATTTCGACCACATCCTGACAAAGCTGTCTAGATTGTGGTCAAGAGCAGATCTATAAATCATAAAAAAAAAAAAAAAAAATAGAAAGCTTTACGTCACTCAGTGAGTTTGTTAGCGATAACGACTCGGAAATGTTTCAAGATGATGTGTTTGAAGAATTGGTCCAATATCTCACTTCGATGCGCGCATCTTTTGTAAAGTATTTTCCCGAAGAACATAATACAAAAATGAAGCTGAATTCATGGATTCATAATCCTTTTTTACCCAACTTGCAAAAGCCCGAAAGTATGTCAAACGAGATATATGAATCTCTTTTAGAAATGTCATCAGACACAAGTATGGAGTCACTGTTCAAAACGACGCCTCTCAACGATTTTTGGTGCAGAATCCGTGATGAATATCCAATGCTTGGCAGAATGGCTCTGAATATTCTTCTCCCGTTCCCAACAACATATTTGTGCGAAACAGGATTCTCAACCTATGCAGCCACGAAAACAAAATATCGCAATAGACTGGACGCCGAACCTGATATGAGACTTCAAATGTCTTCTATCAAACCTGATATCAACCAATTGATGAAAAATAAAAAACAGTTTCATACCTCCCATTAGTTAAGATTTTTTCATTTTTAATATCTTCTATTATTGTACTTGGCATGTGGTTAAAGTAAGTAATAATTAGTAACTGTTACATTGTACTTTTATTATGCTTATATAATAAAGAATACACTTTTAAAAACTATTGTTTTATTGTAGGGTTCCGTCAAGTATTTTGCTTGTCAAAAGGGTTCCGTGACCAAAAAAGTTTGAGAACCGCTGCCCTAGAGGATATTGACTACGTGACGAAAACCTAAGCCGTCCCGGGAGACTCCTGTGACCAAACGTGGTATTTTGAAGACCTCCCCCCCCCCTGAACGGGTCATGTAGTATGGGTACGGTCCTTAAGGGTTTGAATCGATAGCGAACCACCTTTATCAAGGAGGAAGTTCAATGATAATTATAATCCATTGAACAACTATGTATTGCTAGTTTTAAATTAGAATACACAATTTTAATTAGATGGAATTTAAATTTCCATACATGTTTAGTCGTGATCTCGGAACGTGCCGATTAAAAATACGAAGAAGTGTAACACGTAAACTGATTTGACAGCACTAAAATTGTTGCCATCCCTTTCTTGTAGCTACTATTAGTAAAAGAGAGTGATAGTTTAAAATAAGTTTAATTTGCGAACAAGAGAATGTAACCATTATCTATATTTTACTCACCTTCGTTTAACCTTGAAACATTTTCTCCAATAGTTCTACTTTGTTCCAGAAAATTCTGGGTTGGCTACACCGGTCCGAACAACCAACTGTCTCCAACGTCACCGCTAAAGGAACAACTGTTTCAAGAAGCTGTGGAGACGCTACAGCAACTTAAGACCACATTCTCACCGATAGAGAAGCTTCTTGTGATAAGAAGTACCTTCCAGAAGATGACTACAGCTGTTCAACAGGAGTTGGGTATGTCTTTTTTTAAAAATTTTAATTATCGTCGTTGTCTATCTGACTGTCTCCTACAAATCTTAAAAGTCAATCTGAACCAGTTTCTATCATCCAAACGCAGTGGCGTAGCTACCGTAGGGCTAGGCGGGGCAGTGCCCCGGGGCCCCCAAGCTTAAGGGGCCCCTCGGCCCCATGGCCGTTCATGGGAACGACGTACAAAAAAGTTATATATTATCCTCGTTGAATATAGAATGTTCGACTTCTTAGCGTTTTGCCCCGGGGCCCTTTTAGGGGGTTACATAGCTACGCCACTGTTCAAACGGCAGATTTTTCACACATGTCATCATCCTCCTGCCCTTATCCCAATTTATTTGGGGTCGGCGCAGCATGTTTTTTTCTTCCATACATCTCTATCAGCCGTCATCTCCGTGTTCACTTTCTTTCTATTCATATCATCTTTCACACAATCCATCCATATTTTCTTCGGTCTCCCTCTTTTCTTATAGCCATCAACATTCATACTTAAAACTTTCCTCGTAACATGCTCCTCATTTCTCCTCATCACATGTCCATACCATGAAAGTCTATTGCTACCTAACTTCTTCTACTTCTTATCCTATCCATTCTCGTTACACCACACATTCCTCTTAACATTCTCATCTCAGCTGCATGCACTTGCCTTTCACATGTACATGCTGAAATTTTAATGGCTTCTTTCCCGAAATAGGGTCATTGTACTCATCATTATGAAGAACTTTTACTATGGGACCAACCCTGAAATCTTGAAAAAAAATCAGTTGGTCCCTACATTTGTGTTCACTTAAATCGATAAAATTTGAGTACAATGACCCGTTTTCGGGAAAGAAGCGATTAAAATTTCAGCATGTAGTTCTGAGTGCCTAGTACGAGTTTGAAACTAACGTATTCGCGATCGATTGCGTCGACTTTCATTCATAATCTTCTATTCTATTTTTTGGTAATTTTGTGCGTCACTTTTGAAGCAAATTTTTTTTTTCTTTCGTTCTTAAATTAGTAGTGCCCCTGGCGGAAACGAGGAGAAACTACTGATTTATGGATGAAAGTCTACGCATTGGTACCGTTTTCGATAGCAATTCATGCTCGTGTCAGATGGCACCTGTTGCCATCTGTCGGGACAGGTCAGCTCCTACATAATATGGCAACTCTTTTTACGTTTATTTCTAAAGGCAATATTCTCACTTTTAACTCACATTTTTTTAATAAATTTGATGTAATCAACAATAACCTATTTTAAAAAGAGTATATCCATGGATTTTCTTGCCGGTTCTTCTCCATAGGACCCACAATTTGGAACCGTGCAACTAGAGCCTGACGTTTCAAAAGTGCCTGTAATTAGGTTTATTTGAAATATAAAACATTTGAATTTTGTTTTTTTTTTATTAATAACTTCTTAGGTTTTCGCGATCACTACACATTACAATAAAACAAAGTTTAACTTTAGTTTAGCTAAGTTTAACTTTTTTTTAGTTTGTTTTTTTTTTTAGTGTTTTTTTTAATTTAGTTTTTTTTATTAGTAAAGTTGCAAACTCGGAATCAGCACTCTATAACAATACAATAAATACTGTTTGGTTTTTTGAAAAAAAAAATAGATTTCTTCTTGTTTTTTCTTTTATGTGCTATGTGTCCATGATTTATAAACTTAATGAAATAATTTTCATTTCTTGCATACCAAATTAGGTTATACAATTACAAAAGCTGTTGATCTCTAACCGTGCCATATTTCTAGAGCAAATGATAAATAATGTGCTTAGTCATCTAAAAATACTTTGAAAATTCTACGATTATTTAATACCCAAATTTTCACTTAGAAACATAGCGAGGGTTTGAGAATATCCGCCTGTGTCTATGTCTAACAGTGGGCTGCGATTGGCTGAATGATGATTGATGATGGACAAAGATAATGAGTAGATTCTTCGTAAGAACATCGCTAAGAAGTCACTCAAAGGGCAGTGGAGAGGGCTATGCTCGGAGTGTCCCTGCGTGATCGAATCAGAAATGAGGAGATTCGCAGGAGAATGAAAGTAACCGACATAGCCCGAAGAATTGCCAAACTTAAGTGGCAGTGGGCGGGGCACATTGATCGCAGAACAGATGGCCGATGGGGCAGTAAAGTTCTGGAGTGGCGACCGCGTACTGGAAGGTGCAGCGTGGGTAGGCCCCCCACAAGGTGGACCGACGACCTGGTGAAGGTCGCGGGCCTATGTACAGCAGTGGACGTCTTTCGGCTGAAATGATGATGATGAAGAACATCGCTTGCTCCATGAGAAACTTGATAAACTAAAATTGCCTCGTGTGAAAGCCGCTTTACGTATTATTTGAACGCTCTATTACACTTGTTTTTTTCACCAACCAGGTTCTAACTACCTGTGGAGTATGGACGAGCTGTTCCCTGTGTTCCATTTCGTGGTGGTACGCGCTCGCATCTTACAGCTGGGCTCGGAGATACACTTCATTGAGGACTTCCTCGAACCCGCCATGCAGCACGGTGAACTTGGACTTATGTTCACCACGCTCAAGGTAATATACACCTTATTTCTATGAAATAAGGTAGGAAATTTAATGCAACTAGAGGCTAACGTTTCATAAGTGCCTCTAACTAGGTCTATTTGAAACAAAAACGATTTGAATGGAGAATAGGAAGAATTACAACTTAGGTGTGTCTTGTCAGCGTTCAAGGTAATATACATCTTATATCGTAGAAATTAAGGTAGAAAATCGAATGGAGAATCGGAGGAGTTTTGTAAGTTTTATTATAACTTGGGTGAGTCTTCACAGCGTTCAAGTTAATATTATACACCTTATGTTGTAGAAATAAGGTAGGAAATTTAATGAAGAATCGAAGATTTCCATAGCTATATTACGAAATTTGGATATATCTTCACAGCATTCAAGGTAATATAAACCTTATGACGTAGAAATTTAGCAAGAAATTTTATACATAAATGACATTTTTGTCCTGTATTACATGACTTGTGTATGTCGTAACAGCATGCAAAGTAATAATACCAACCATAGAGTGTAGGGATAAGGTACAAACTTAAATAAATAATTTAAAATGTACTGGACTATTAAACACTAATGAACAAATCTCGGATGATGGTTTACTTTAAGGTAAATTCCACTTTATCTGCTTTGGATTACAGTGCAATTTAAAATTCTGGTCTGCGCAGTCCAAAAAAAGTGTATTGTACCTTTGATTAATTACTTTCAAAGTGAAAGATTCTTTTACGGTTCAAAATGTCATCATTTTAACCGAAAGACGTCCACTGCTGAGCATAGGCCTCCCCCAAACATCCCCACAACGACCTGTCCTGCGCTTCCCGCATCCAGCGGATTCCCGCGACCTTCACTAGGTCGTTGGTCCACCTTGTAGGGGGCCTACCCACGCTACGCCTTCCAGTACGCGGTCGCCACTCGCGGTTCAAAATAGACCTAATAAAAATTCGATTCCGTATAAATAAAACACATTTTTCTTTCTTTTTCCAGGCGTGCTACTTCCAAATCCTTCAAGAGAAGATGTCGATCAACTAATGAGCAACTATATAATAACGATTGATCTCGCAATACGTATGGTGCGTACCGTTTACTTGTAGCTTGCGCAATAATTTGTTATGTAAGACTTCGCTAGATATTCCTTTAGCTTGTAGTTAATAGGACGTATACAAGAGTACACCGATCAGGGGCCTTACTCCCTGGATCGAGTTCTGTATCAATCGAATTTGAATTCGAATTAGTGTCAATTCGTACTTCATTTCTCTTAGAATCGATATTAGCTCGATTTGGTTCAGAGCTCGAACCAGTCGGGAGTAAAGCCCCAGCTCCCTGATTTAAAACATTTTCTATAAGCAGTTGTCGACCGATTCGGTTTGTCATCTCGTTTCGATTACGATACACGTAACGAGAGAAAAAAAATAGGTTTTCACGATCACTACACATTATAATAAATTACATTACTATAATTACATGCCCTAGACAAACCCAACCTTTTTCTTCTATTTGATAAACAACAAATCCTGGCGAAGGAAAACCGATATGTACCTAGAATGCTCTGTGAGGCTATTGAAATGAAAAAAACATCCTAATTTTAATAAGATGGTTGGCAGCTACCACCTGTTTGGAACCCAGTTCTAAAAATAATCAAGTCCCAAACAGCACGCAACACTGTAAAAGATAATGACATTGTGAGTGATTACTGTGTGCATTGAAACGATTTTAATTAATATATATTGTACGGTAGATTAAAAAAAAATATTAGAAATATCTGCAAAGACGCTTATAATCTTAGGCTAACATTCAGAAGCGAATCTAAGCGTCAACTCATGCTTCCAACTGTCAAAATGCAGTGCTATTTGACAGTTGCAAGCATGATTTCATGCTTACATTTGTCTCTGAATGTAAGCTTTAGTCTTCCTACGACCACGAACGCTGCAAAGCTTTCTGTTGTATAGGAAGCTACAGAGGTGTTTACTCAAAGACGGTATAATTCACACTGGTTTATTAGACGGTAAGGTGTACACACATCTCACTAGTTATAGCTAGATACATAACACTTTTCCCCCTTCTTACAAACAAGAAATTATAAAAGTCTTAAAAAAACTTTTTGTAGTCTATAATTGGTCTAGTCCTACGAACAGGATTTTGCACAAGCGTCAGGAAAGAAGAAGCGTCAGCGAAACGTCAGGAAAACCAATTTAAATAATATACGCGATGTAATCCGGTTAAACTTGTTTTATTATAATGAGAGAAAAAGAGATAACAAAACCCAGTCGATAACTGCTCATCGATAATGTTCTGAATCAAGGAGCAGCTCCCCGACTCGAACCCGTTAACCGACCGGTAAATCAATAAAATTTGTACCGGTTAATTTGCTACATTACACGCGAATCACCGACTATACAGCCCAATAGACGCCTAATGTTGAATATAATGCGTACAATAAATCCTGTCACTAGCTGAGGCGGGGTACTGCAATCCGATTGGCCCTACCAAGGCGGCTATTGGCTAACCACTAACGCGGCAGTTTTGACGGCTCATGTAAGTGGTCGAAACTGATTTTTAGATTTCAAGTGGCGAATAATGATCGATTCTCCTGTTAACGAACTAAACTTATTTTAAACTATCGCTCTCTTTTACTAAAAGTAGATACAAGAAAGGGATGGCAACAATTTTAGAACAGTCAAATTAGTTTCCGTGTTACATTTATTTGTATTTTAGTGGGCACGTTCCGAGATCACGACTTAACTTGTATGGAAATTTTAATTCCGACTAATTTGACAGCACCAAAATTGTTGTCATCCCTTTCTTGTATCTATTATTAGTAAAAGAGAGCGATAGTTTAAAATAAGTTTAGTTCGTGAACAAGAGAATGGATACCAGTGGCTAGGCTACCTACATTAGTGAGTTTCATAGATGAGTTGCAGACATCGGTCGTCTGTTATGCGGCGTCTATGGGGTATATGGTCGCTGACGCGAATGCTCGCAGTGTGGGGGTTCCTAAATAAAACATACCATCTTTTTATGTTTAGAGACTGCTTTATTTTATCTTAAGCCGCGTCTCCTGCGGCCATATTTTTGTTATTTCTAACATCTAACATGTTTTTCTAACAAAATGGGGGCGTGGCCTAACTGTGAGTTTGCACTGACGAAACATTCACATAAAAACATGTTGAAAAGTCAGTTTTCTGTCAATGTACCGAATCGCGTTCGCATTATCATACAACTTGTTAAAACGAAACTTGTTTGACATTTCATAGTCTATTGACATGTTTCACATTTAATTTCGATACACTTCAAAGTATCTGCTTTCGGCCATACATGTTTACCGACCTCATTGAATAACACAAAAAACGAGATTTATACAAGTTTTGACACATGATTAAGCATCAGTGCGAACGTCAGCCGTGACAAATCTACAGACAAACATGTCAATGTATAAGTTTTTAGTCAGTGCAAACACAGCCAACAACAAATCTTGAAATCTGTCAAAGAATTTACCCAGTTTTCTGCAGTGCGAACGTAACAATCAACAAAACAAGTTGTGACATTAGTTTCATATGACAAGTTTCGAGACATTACATGTTAAATGTTTTTTGGTGCAAACCCACAGTTACAAAACACGCAAACATGTTACCCAATTGGAATCGACAACATCCCCGTGTACGCCTGCGGGGGGAAGGGTATGTTTATTTCATCGCTGCTCTCGAACATAACAGACGTCTCTGCGCACTTTCGCTTGTGTGTCATACAAATATTTTGTTTGAGTATTTAAAAATGAATTGAAATAAAGACAACACGCAATTTTTTACTCATTTGATACGCGTGCGCCCAGCAATTTGGGATGTGTTTTTGTCGGATTACAAGAATAAAATAAAAAAATCAACGATCTAACGCAATATCGGTTTCTTTTTTTTTTGTTTTATAATAACTTCGAGAAAATTTAGTTCAGCTTCTTCCTCTGAACTCATTTTAGCTGAATGATGAAAGTTATCTAACATTACTTGTTGACAATTTCTATAAAATCGTAGGAGACGGAAATGTTTTGCTAACATGTTTTGTTAGAATGTTTTGTTAGGTTTTGTCGCAGGAGACCCGCCTTTACTTTTACTTTTCTAGTTGATCTCATAATATCTTTAATGTATTCGTCAGAAAACAAAAATGAAAAACAAATAAGCAATTTTGTGTCGTATGTAAATACAGGTTTTTTTTTTTATCTCATCAACTTGTATAGGTCCATAAACATAATAATTGTTATACAATTCTAATTGTTATATAATTGTAAAATGTCTATGATGTAGAATACAATGGGTATAAAAGGAACGTACAAATATCATTTGAAAGTATATAGAAAATAGATTTAAATGATCTTGAATTTTTCATTGAAATACACCCTTATTTACTGAATCTGATGGCATGATATTAATTTATAATTAATTATTATGTAACACATTGTCCGCAGTAGTAGCTGTATTTTTTATTATTATAGTTATACAATAATTATTTATTGTAATGTAATGTCAAAATTAAGGCACTATAGTTTTATTTGTCTTAACATTCATATTATGATAGCATCTTATGTCTACCCTATTAGCTAGCCAAATCAAGTTGTATTTGATTTTAATGAAATTATATTATATTAGTTACACAGCATGTAACAAAAACCCTGTTGTTCCTGTGAGCTACGTTATCAAAATCGATATTCATACGTAAGGACACAACTCATTTGGAAAAACTCTTCAATAAAAATAATCAAATTAAATATTAGATCATTATTAAAAGTGATTATATCACATTCAATTTACTATTAATAATAATTTAATATTTAATTTGATTATTTTTATTGATATAATCACTGAGTGAGTTTTGAGTGATATAATAACTTTCAAATTAATAATGATTTAGTGTTTAATTTGATAATTTTTATTGAAGAGTTTTTCCAAATGAGTTGTGTCCTTACGTATGAATATCGATTCTGATAATGTAGCTCACAGGAATAACAGGGTTTTTGTTACATATTGTAGAATACTTATATGGCAATGACAACAAAAAATTAATATAAAAAAGTTAACTTACCAATGCCGCAAATGATTTTTACTTGCCTCATAATTTGGTATTCAAATATAAAATATGTAATAACTTCTTAGGTTTTCGCGATCACTACACATTATAATAAAACAAAGTTTAACCGGATTAAATCGCGTATATTATTTAAATTGGTTTCCCTGACGTTTCGAAAGCGACCACGAAATGCTGCAAAGCTTTCGAAACGTCAGGGAAACCAATTTAAATAATATACGCGATTTAATCCGGTTAAACTTTGTTTTATTATAATAAAATATGTATATTTTAATAAAGAATCTTGTAACTATGTTACTATTTTACAAACTATATGTTAAGCAGTTTCATCGATCAGGAAGCCCTAGTTCTTTAGTGGACGATTTGCGTCAGGATGGTGGCAACAGCCAGCAGTAGAGTATAGTTGACTCCAGAATCCCGCAAGCTAATTTGACATTAAAAAATTGATATTCTTAAACGTCTTAATTGCGTGTTTTTACGCAATTATGGCTTGGATCAATTTGACGTTTTTGAAATGTCTAGTTTGCTGGATTATGGAATCAAAAAAGATGAGTTTGACTGTTACGAATACTATTGCTGTATTCATTCCAACATACATTTGTAGTTGCTCGTATCCGCTTGTGACGCTACAAATGTATGAATAAAAAGCAATGAGACGTTAAAAAAACTACAATAGTATTTGTTACAATCAAATACGTGTAGTCGACCGCACGTCAGTGGTAACACTTGAATTACGATAACCATCCTTACTGCTTACGAAATAAAGAAGCTGTCAAGGTCAAACTGATACCACTAACGTACGGTTGACTGTACTAGGTATACTGGGCCTCCAAACGAGTAGACAGGGCCATATGAAGTGTTAGAACCATAATTTGTTCCGTTGCAAGAGAGACCGAGCTATACAGGACGTATAGCCCCATCCTTCTTTCTTCATAATACCTACGGCCCTGCCTAGTGCCTCGATAAAAGGCTGTTAGTAAGTTTTGCATCTCAGAGCCACAGAGCTCTATCTACGGTCATTTGCGTCCTCTACGAATTCTACGATTCAACGTATCAATATTGACAAATTATATGCCTTTGGGCAGTTTATTTATTTACCATTCATATTCAATTTATGATTTCATCCCCACCTAATAATTATATTATTTTAATGCATTAACGCAAGCGGGGTGAAACCTAAATATATATAACTTGTGGAAAGAAATAACCCTGCTCGTGATCTTTCTTTCCACAATTTATGTCATCCCCACCTGTAGAAGACTATAATATTGTACACTGTTGAATGATTTGAATACTCCTGTAGTTTTAGCAGCATTTATTTTTTAATCCTAACTTATATATTTTAAAGTATTAGGCAACTAATCGTATTTATTCTATACCCTGTTCGTTGAAGGACAAAATAAATTGTAAACTCCATTTGACAAAAAGACTTGGTAAGATTGTTTACGTTTAATTTTCTCCTTCAACGAACAGAATATAGTCATCATGATAAAGCATAGTTTTGTCTATGTTTAAATGTATTAGGTTATGTTGAGTGCCAAAATTTATTAGGGGCCATCCGTAAATTACGTAACACGTTAAGGCGAGTGAAGGGTTCAACAGTGTGATATCGTGTGACAAGGGGGGGAGTCATAAGCTTCGTGTCGTATAAATCAAGAGTATTTAAAACTAAACTTGTGACGAAAAACTTTAAAATATTATCGACTCTATTATTATTATATTTTTTAAGTTTGTGTCACTTCGGAAGTGCTGTTTTTATTAATTATTAATTTAAAATTGCAAAATATGTGAAGTCACACTAGAGGCACACCTCGGACACTCAATACAATATGAATGCTAGTACCGCCTACATACACAAAATTACGTTTTTATACGAACCCACACACGTATAGGTTAGAGATGCTCGCCGCTCGTAGTGCCGACTGGTTTCCAAGCGCTTCTCAGTAGGATTCTTGAATTGGCGGGGGGCGATGAGTGGCCATTCTGACGTTAGTACTATTAGATATTTTGTGCTAGAGGAGAGGGTTCACTCAAATGTGAACACCTGTGACAAGGACGGGGGGGGGGGCTAAAATCATGAAGTTCATGTGACGTTATTTATGGATGGTACCTTAGCCCTTTAGCTTTAATGTTAACGCAGCGAGTGAACGAGATATATAAAAACGAATTTTAGATTTAAAAATATATTGTTTAAAACACCTAGCTAGATACTATAATAATGATCTGTAGATATCTTCAAAGTGAAAAAAGTTTTCGATGCTCGTCCACTCACTATATTAACTTGCCCTTAATTCCGTTTAATAATATAATAATTGTTACAATAAGATAGCTAAGCTAAGCAATAATCCAAAGGTCTGGTAGTACAAAAGAGAATTGTTAGTAGCGAACAAATTGTTATTTTTTTAATTGATTTTTTCTGTTGAAAAGTGTAAAGCGGCCCATACACCTGCAATATAATTGTGCAATAATTATATTCCACAATTATTATTGAATCGTTGAATCTTCAATACCATTTCAATCTTACCCGTAAACAGTCAATATTATTGCGCAAATATTGCACAATTATATTGAAGGTGTATGGGCCGTCTTAAACTGTTTTTCTGTAGCTAGTATTTTTTCATTGGCAACCTAAGTAGCCAGTGAAAAACAAGTTTGGTATGTTTAAGATAGAATGTAATTTAAAAACTTGTCAGCCATATTTTTGCTCCAGTACACAATAGCCCATGGCCATACTCGAGAGTTTTATCACTTCGTATTGAAAAATTCTGACTACCTCGGTGGTCTAGCTCTAACGTGTCTAACCGCAGGTGGTGAGGTCTTGGGTTCGACACTTTTTGGAAAAAATTGTTACTGGGATTTTTCTGTCAAGAAAATTTCTCAGTAGCAGCTCCGAGTCAGGAAATTGGCGATGCTATATCCCTATGCCCTCGAAAAGCACGTAAAGCCGTCGGTCCTGGGCCTGATCTCTCTTCGGTCGTGTCGGATTATAACAGTGAGGAAATAGAGTGCACCTGTGTTTGCGTACTATAATATGTCCCGCACAGATAGCTAGTCTCCGTTGAGATTGGCCGCCGCCATGACAGAAATTCCGCCGGGAGGAAATTATTATTAAAAAGTCTAGAAATGAACTGTAATAAACATGCTGTCTGCACTGTGGGCTTTTGTATACAGCAGCTTTAAAGAGGGTTACCATTTGATACTAAATAGTTCCAATTGTTGTATTTGGAGAAGTTTCCGAACATCCCAGGCTAGCCGAATTCTAAACTGAAGACAGACATTGTAAAATTTCAAAAGTATAAAGATACAAGAACAACCAGACTATTAAATTAAGTATGAATTATCACGAACAGATATTTTATTTTACCGATATGTCTATGTATTCTAGACATGAAAGCAGTCATAAAAGCAATAATCTTCTTTCAAATGGTAGCCCCCAGCCATAAGTAAAATGTTGTTAACTTTAAAAACTCGAAACAAAATCATCGTTAAAAAATACTATGAAATCTGTTATGTATGATCAAAACGATTGTTATTGTGAATGCAATTGATAAGTACCATATCATTAATGTTACATAATTACTATATTTATATCTTTGTCCTATGTAAAGTGTGTTTAAACATTTAAAAAATATATATTTAACATTTAATAAAATTCGCAGTAAAATATTGCGTTTTATTTTAATCGAACTACTGATGAGATGACGGCTTACTGATATAAGAAAATAGAAGACGTATATTGCGCCGACCCCAAGTAGTTTGAGACCAAAAAGCAGGAAGTTATAAAATATGAGTATGACCAGTATAAATACCATATTTATGTAGGTACTTATGTACTTATACTAAAACCAAAACGAGGAGTCAGAAATACCAGTGAGAAATACATATAAATTATTGCAATTTACACAAAGTTAAACTTTAAAAGCATGAAGTTTGAGTTGATTTGAGACGACTAGTGATGCAACGAATACGAATACTAGTATTTGTATTCGCCGAATACCATCAAATTACCGAATATTCGTATTCGCCGAATACTTTCATGACATTCGTAAATAAAGAAATTCCTAGAAATTCCATGCAGATATAGCGTTGCGACTTGCAACTATTGCGACCGTGTCGGCAAAGACAACGATTAAAGATTCATTCATAAAATCATTAAACTTTCTCAACTTTTGTATACATCTACAGATGGTCAGCAATTGTGGCGACCTTTTTTAGTTTTTGTGTGTAGAGACTAAAATTGGTAGGTAGGAGTGAGCATGTAATAGTTACAAAGATCAGTCACCACAAAGCAATTTTCTGTGTGTTAACCGTATTTCATAGATTTATAATAAGTCGTAAGCTCACTGCTGTATTTCATCAACTTGTGTACTAAAATTGAGCAGAGTCGTTTTATATTGTTTATCTTTGACTAATAATTACGTGCAGCTATAGTAGAATCCGGTCTTGTGCTGTTGTAGGCCAATTTTGGCCCATCTATTTTTCTTCCTCATCGGCCCATCTTTCTTTGGGCCGTCCTTGTCTTCTTTTGCCTTTCGGGCATGTCCACGTGGTTGCTCCATTTTGTGTCAACAGAACGTGCTACGTGCCCTGCCCATTTCCACTTCAACTTCTGAAAGTGTTTTAAAGCGTCTATCACTTTTGTCTTCTTGCGAATTGTGGTGTTTTTTTGTTTGTCTATACGTTTTATATCCAGTATGCTTCTTTCCATTGCGCGCTGGTATGTTTGTATTTTGTTTCTTTTTAGGGTTCCGAAGTCCTACAAGGAACCCTTATAGTTTCGTCATGTCCGTCCGTCTGTCCGTCTGTCCGTCTGTCCGTCTGTCCGTCTGTCCTAATCCTTTACAGCTTAATAACTTCTACAGTTATAAACATAAGTAAATGAAATTTTGTTTAAAAATAGTCTACATATAGATCTCAATTTTAAAAGAATAAAAGAATCGTTTTTCCGTATTTTAGGGGTGGCGTCCATACATGTGAAATGGAGAAAAAAAAAATTTTTTCGCTGCACCCCATCGTGTGGGATATCATTGAATAGGTCTACTAAAATGAAGGTAATGTTTGATACACCACTTTTTTATCAGGTGTACCATCTGCGAAATATAGCCCGCCAAAGTGGCTTGCAATGTGTCCCCCCCCCCTGCCATTTCTAAACTATGCAATGTAGAAACTTATAATCTTCCACATTGATAGACCTTTGTGAAAACTCTCTTTTAAAATTATTTCGAGTATAATGTGATTATAATTTTTTGAGTTATAGAAAGAAAACTGAAAAATACTTAAAACGTCCTATTTCAAAGGTCATTGACCTTAGAGAAAAATGATCATAGCAAATAATGCTCCTTTAGCTACTTTCTATTTGAAAAAATCACAAAAAGTAACTTTGAAATGACAAACGTCTTAAATTTGGCTTCTTGAATTTATCGCTAGATGGCGCTACTAACAACACGCTCTGAGTCGCGAATGCTGCCGATTATTGCAAAAACTAAAATAGCCATGATTAATATTCGATTTGATTCGTTTGTAATTACACCTACTCAAGGAACCCTATAATACTGAGCATGGCCCGACATGCTCTTGGCCGGTTTTTTTTTTTGTTGGCGGGCCAAAATTGGCCTACAAGTCCTACAATATCACAAGACCGGAAAGAGTCCCAAAAAAAGGAGGAGGCCTTTGCCCAAAGACCCTCCTTGATTAATTCACCCACTATTTATAAAAATCTTATGTACTTTGTTATTAACGATTTAAATTGTAGAAAGAAAAATCGCTCACGAGCAGGATTCGAACCTGCGACTCCTGGCACAGTACGCCAGTGCTTTAGCCACTAAGCTACCGTGAACACTCAAGTGTTCGAATCCTGCTCGTGAGCGATTTTTTTCTTTCCACAATTTAAATCTTTAGATTTCGCTTCGCATGCGTAAATGCGTTAAAAATAATAAAATAAGTACTTTGTTATAGTTTTATTTAGGCATAAAGTGGCTTTATTCGATATTATTATAGTAGAATCAGGTATTCGTATTCGTATTCGCCGAATAGGAGAATTGGTATTCGTATTCGTAAAAGTAGTATTCGTTGCATCACTAGAGACGACCTCTGTGGTCTAGTGGTTCGAGTGTCGGACTGCTGATCACGAGGTCGTGGGTTCGATTCCCACAGGACACAAATATTTGTGTGATGAACATGAGTGTTTGTGTTGGTCTGGTTGTTTCTTATGTATTATAAGTATGTACGTGGGACACTCAGAAAGTTTTGCGAAACTAAAAAAAATTGTTCTATACGTACATATATTTTTATCAAATCTTTTCAAAGTACTTTCCACCAGCCTCTATACAAAGATTCATGCGCCTAAACCAGTTTTCAAAACACTTTTTCCAGTCCGCCGCAGACACCTCGTTTACAGCCTGCTCGAACGCAGCCAGCGCATCTTCCGGCGACGAAAATTGTATCCCTTTGAGCTGATTTTTTATTTTTGGGAATAAAAAGAAGTCACACGGTGCTAGATCAGGGCTGTAAGGAGGGTGACCCAGGAGTTTGACTGGCGTGCTGTCCAGGAAGTCCCTCGTTTTGAGTGCGGTGTGCGCAGGTGCATTGTCGTGGTGGAGCAGTAGCCCGCGGAGCCCTGTGTTTGGTCGCTTGTTGCTTATAACAGAGAAAACTTCTGGCAAACATTTGGTAGTATACCATTCGGCATTAATGCTTCTTTGATCCCGTAAGGGAATTGATACCAAGTGGCCAGTCAAATTAAAAAAGCTAGCGATCAAAATCTTACCCCCGCTTCTAGATCGCTTCACTTTGGTAGGCGTTGGCTCATTTTGAAACACCCAAACAGTCGACTGGCGCTTGGTTTCTGGGTCGTATTGATAAATCCAGGACTCATCACCTGTAACGATGTCGTAAACACGCCGAGACGAGCCTGCTTCAAATTTGTTAAGCATATCACGGCACCATTCCACCCGGGCCTGCTTCTGAGCATCGGTGAGGTTGTGCGGCACCCAGCGTGATACTATCCTCCTCACGCGAAGATGGCTGTGTAGAATCTCGTGAACGCTTCCCGATCCAATCTTCAATATGTGTTGAATCTCCTGATATGTAATTCGCCTATTGTCTTGGATTAAATTTTTCACTGCTAGCACGTTTTCTTCGGTAACAGCCGTCAAAGGGCGACCGCTTCTTTCGTCATCCCCCAAAGTTGGTCGACCGCGCTTGAATTCGTTATACCAACGATACACGGTTGCCTTGGAAGGGCCTTCATCCATGAATGCCATTTGAAGTCTATCGTACGATTCATCCGGTTTCAGGCGACACTTGAAATCGTATAAAATCATAGCTCTAAAATGTTCCCGGCGCAGATCCATATTTCAGTGAGACACAATACTTTGAATTAACTCGCAAAAAATGTGGAGGGAAATTTTGAAATTGGAACTAACTTATTTTTACTTATAAATAATCATATTTTCGAAAAACATTATAACTGGCCAGTCTCCCATATATAAAAACTTTTTTTCGCAATACTTTCTGAGGGGCCTGGTATTTACAAAAAAAAAAGCATATAAGTATTATATTCATTGTTTAGTACCCATACCACAAGCTCTGCTTAGTTTGGGACCAGATGGTGATGTGTAAAAATGTTCCAAAAATATTTATTATTTATTTATTTATATTGATTTGAAAATGACAAAAACTACCTATTATCACAAAAATATTTTAGATGCAAAGAAAAACGTGATGGGAATGATGGGATATGGAACAGGGTTGTTGCGAATATCAGCATCCGCTGATCATCAGCATCATTTTCAACATCAGCATCCGCATTAAATGATGCTGATATTTATGCTGATGTTCATGTTGTAACGTGACCGAAGGGGGAGGGGCTCATGGCACATTTATTTGTTTCGCTTGTGAGTTTTGACCGCTAGTATAATAAGTTTATGGTTTTGACCAACCATAGCAAAGATTATTGCACTTCGGTGATTTTTAGCAAAACCAAATAAACTTGTCTATTACGAGAAATGTCAACAGCAGGCAGTACAGTTGAAAGAGGCGTTCTAACAAAAATGGCAATGTAGAGCTATTATAGTTAGCTAATAAAAAGCCAAGGATGAAAATAATTTATGCTGGATTGCCTTTGCTGGATGAAAATAATCAAGCTCTTCAATTTAAATTGAATGAAATTGAATGCAAATAATAACAGAAGCATTAAGATAAAAAGGGGAACACTACATTTTTAAAAACAAATAAATATTGGCGTTTGCGTTCGCGCTGACTTTTGTGCGCTTAAAGTAGGACCATCATTCATCATCATCATTACAGCCGAAAGTTGTCCACTGCTGGACATAGGATTCTCCAAGCTGTTTGTGGGAATATGCCATAATCGCCACGCTTGGCAGACGGGTTGGCGATCGCAGCTGTTTATTTTAATACTCAGAGAACGCTGCTGCCCATCCTCTGGTGAATCCCTTAGTCGCCTTTTCGACACCCATGAGAAGATATAGGTTGTTGCAATTCTTTACGTGCGGCACCACACGGAATAAAGTAGGTCTAGTTTAAATAATTTCACTTACAAAAGGTTTCTTTCTTTATATGCAATAACTTTGTATATTTATCTCTCGTTTGTTTAAGCATAGTGAAAGAAAGCTCAAATGCTTTTATATCAAAAGAAAAGCCTTAAAACTCCTTTTAAAATGCGCCTAAAATGGAGTAACGTTTTCAGTAATCCTAAAAAAAATCGCGCTCGCTTCCCTCGCGATACTGTGCAGGTTTCTTTACGGGTTTGACTCGTGTAGATTTTCAACGTTCATGTTATGTTTTTCATAATATACCAGATTTTAGTTAATAATTCGTAAATAAACATGTAGGGTAGCGATTTTTTTTCCTAGGGCTCCATGAAAACATGAAAATGTTTCGTTTGTTATATTATTTTGCCCTTAATTTTAAAATTTGATTAATCACCGTAAAAGTTACAAAAAGGCACTATTTTTAGCCTTTAACCAATATCGGATTTTTATAAAAAGATATATTATATAAATAAATTCAAATTACTTACATATTTATATAAATTCATAAGAATCAGTACACATTTCCAATTCAAAAAAATCAGCATCAGCATCCGCTGATGTCAATGTCAAAAATCAGCATCAGCATCCGCTGATGTGATAAAATTCTGGATCAGCAACAACCCTGATATGGAATTGTGGTTTTTAAGGGTTTATGAAGTACCAGTCCCGGATCTACATTTGTAAAAGGAGGGGGCAGAGTGCCGATTAGCCGCTCTTTACCTCTTGCACTGCTTCTGCGGTCTATAAACTGGGTCCAACGTAGTTCAGACAGCGAGACGGGCTGGTGGCTGGCCGCCTCCCTCCCTGGCGGAAACAAAGAACTACTGATTCTATGAATAAAATCGACGCATTCGATCGAGTATGCGTTAAGTTTTAAAACTCGCACTAGGCACTGCTGTAAAGTGTACGTGTATTTTACCAACGATTTAGATTGGTGTGATTTTATAGTTGTAATGCATTTTTTATCATGATCTCAAGCTCTCAGCAGCGCCGCCCGGCGTGGTGGAGCGTATTGCGTTTCGCCTGGTCATAAAAATCTGACTCGAAGCTGTGTGCTTGCGGCATACCCGCTGTACCACTGACCATTCGAATGTTCACTGTGAACATGTAACGTAACGCGCGATTCCACCAAAATCGTATGCAATACATCAAATATAATATAATCTGCAGTACATTTTGTGTTGAAATGAGTGCACGAGCTGCAGATGCGTTGTCTCCGCCTCCACCTGCAAAACAGTGCGTATCTTTTGTCTCATATATACAAATGTACTCGCTGCTTTTGTCAACGCACAGGCGGCCTACCAGTTTGGCACTTACGAATACTTTCGACTATTCGAAACAAAGACTTTGTATATTACGTCAGTATAATAACTTTATGATTCGAAATCAGTAGTTCCTCCTCTTATCCGCCAGGGGCGCTATTCGCTACTAATTTATGAACAGAGACATGACCAATGACATTTACCACCGGTAGAAGCCAACGATTTAAGACGCTGACAACAGCCAAATACCCCAAATAGGCTTCTTTTAAAAACATTTTTAGCTGTATCTATTCAGTTTGTGGCAGTGAAAAAAATATATGTTAATCTTGATCGTATTTTCTGAAACTGTATTGTGCCCAAAACACGTTTTATTGAAGTTTTCTCGATAGAAAAGAATTGTAAATTAACCTCTTAAAATATGCTTTAAAGCCTCTTTGACAGAGTTTTTACTTGGTCTATGTTTAAAGCAAACAGTCTCTATTATTTACTAAATATTATAAATAAAATTAAGAAAACAATTGAGAAAGACAATAATCTAAACATTTGTTGTTTCCGTTTTTCAAATAAGCTTTTAGTTTTTTATTGTTTTTTTTTTTGTTAATTTTCATTCAAGTTGAGCGGCGTATCGGACGTCCCTCGGCTCGTTGCCTCTCTTTCAGTTCTGTACGAAACGACAGTGACCGCAGAGGTCTGATTTTTTGGGTGTTGTCAGCCTCTTAAGAAGCTAGTAGAAGCACAGACGGTAGAAGCTAGTATTATGTTCCTTGGGTAGAAGGCAGGTAGATGTCATATCTGTGTTTATGAATCACAGATCTGTTACCTATTATGAATTAATGTAGTCGAAAACTGAAAGTATTCGTAAGTGTCAAACTCGTACTAGGCCCCCAGTCATTGCACATTTCAATGCCCCCAGTGCAGCAGAAGTATTCGTAAGTGTCAAACTCGTACTAGGCCCCCAGTCATTGCACATTTCAATGCCCCCAGTGCAGCAGATTTGTTAACGAACATGTTCCATTTATTTATTTATTTATATAGTTAATTATTCCATGTTTTTGCTCCGGCAGTGGAAGCAAGATTGAGTGCGGCAGCGTATGCGTGTTTGCTGACGCGACTGCACCGCTCGACGACTGCGCGCACACGAGTTCGCACTTGTTCGCGAACATTGCGGCAAACTGCGCACACGTTTTGTAGCTTAGGACTCCTAAGTTAGGAGTACTTATAAGGAGAGAAAATTAAAAACGCACATTGTTTATTAAGGCTATTTATTTCATTCCTATAAAATAACATACCAAATGTCTCTTTTGTACAACGTCATATCAAAAATGTACACCATTATATAAATTTCGTCTCAGGTAAATGTTACCTAGCTACTCTCGTGTCTCCCCCTATTATTTTCATGGCTATTATTACATAAATATAATTATAGTCCTCTCACCTGCCTAGTCTGATAGGTACAAAATGTTCATAATACCGACTCGGACGCAACTTTATAAAAATACATAACACAACGATATCTATGTTACACTAGATTGAGCACTCGAAACAACCACTCTGTTCCAATAGACTGAGGTTTGGAAACCTCATGTTTAGAACCACTGACATTTGCGAAGTACGGAACTGAAGATAATGAAATTATGCAAGCTAATAGTGATATCATAGTTGAATAGGTAACAAGAACAACAAATTTACTATGAATAAGAACTATTTATTAGTTCATTACGATAACGTACGATTACAATGATTAAAACAGTTTTTCTGCATATGGTCATGTCCAGTATTAGACTCGCCCAACCAGCGTAAACAAGACGGTGATTATCTATCTCGTTTTTTGTTACGGCCACACGCTCTCACCCCACCTCGGATCTTGATCTTAATCGTTGTTCTGATTCTGTTCTAGTGTAACATATATTTCGATGACATAACAAACCAGAATTACAACTGCCTTGTATTTCTATAAACAGAGTCCCAGTAATGCTGTACAATATATCTACAATATGCCAACTTCTAGTTATTGTTAAAATTCATTGTAACGTGAAATTGAATCTTAATTGTAAAGCTTTTAAGTCCAGAATAAATTATATTTATAATATTTTAAAAGAAAGACTATTGCACGGTTACTTTTTATTTATAAGCTGGAAGTTACATCCGTTAAGCATATTGAAGCTCTGGGATATATTTTAAAATCTCAAATACATATAATATGGAACTGTATGGGGAAGAGCGGCAGTTTGGCGTTACTTTTTTACGCGAGGCTTAATGGGAGAAAAAATTAATTACATTAGCTCAAACATAATTCCTAAAAGAATTAAAAATACCATAAATCATCAACTTTTCACCGCCACGGACGAGAATAGACATCAACGTCAAGAAAAATCATCATTTATTTATTTCTATTTTTTTTAATTAAATTAAACTAGAATTTGAGTATTAATAATTTATCAGGTGTCTGGGTGACAATTTATTTTGCGCACTGTGGCGGTGAGTTGTTTAGTAGAACGACTGTGATGCGATGCGTTCAAGGGACAAGTAACTCCTTCGTGGAAAAACTAACTGAACGAAGCCGTTTTACACAATTTTGAAGTGCAGATTCTTCCTTCCCGCCCTTCATAATAATTCATAACTCATCAAACGCTTTTCTTCATAATAAACAAAAAGTTCACTGATTAGAAATCTTACTGCCCCGCGTAAAACAGTTCATACTGGGTGTCAGGGAAACGCTCCCGAAACTGAAAGGCTATTATTATACTACCTAAACACAATCGAATACCAATAACCATTAGCCTTATACTCATTGTTTTAGTAATTTGGTATTTTATAAACCCGCAATGTAAAGCGTACAAAACTTGGGATCAATTCCGCGCGTACTTAACCTACCTACGCTCGCTACGACACGTACTGTGTATGCGGGCGGATGTCGTTCACCCCTAGCGCCAGCAGATATTTTATTTGAATTACATTGCGAACTTTAGAAAATAAAGTAAATAAATGGGTTTTTTTTAAATCAGTTTTATTTAACTGCCCAAAGATCATCATCCTCCGAGCCTTTTCCCAATTATATTGGGGTCGGCTTCCAGTCTAGCCAGATGCGGCTGAACATCAGTATTTCACACGGAGCGACTGCCATCAGACCCCCGCAACCCAGTTACTGGGTAATACTGACATTCGGAGGTTAGACCAGTTGTCAGACTTTCAGGCTTCTGACTACCCGTAACGACTGCCATAGATATTCGTATGATAACCGGGACCGACAGCTTAACGTGCTCTCCGAGGCACGGAGGGGTTTCGAGGTGTATCGAAACGGTTACCCATCCACAGACTGACCGCGGCAAGTGCAGCTTAACCTTGCAGATCGTACAATCCGCGCAGTCTTTGCTTAGCTACGAGCCCCTCAAACAAACAACTAACTAACTGCCCAAAGATGAAAAATGCAAAAAAAAATGAAAAAATCTAAAAAAAGAATCGCATTTTTTTTGTGGGATCGTATCAGTAATCACCAGCACTATCACCTATCTTCGTTTTCGGAAGCGTTTCCCTGACACCCAGTATATAATACAGAATACAATCATTTGTTTATTTTTATCTATTACGATACACAATACGAGGAAAAATGATATTGCTAAATATATATTTTTATAAGACTCAGCACTATTTATTATAAATTTCATAAGAATATAAACTCGATATATACCGCTCTAAGTACCACAGATTAAAATTTTGGGACAATCTCATCGTTAAAGGCAGTGACAGGTAGGTAGCCATAGTATAAAAAATCGAGAGTATTTTTTTATTTATTTAATTTACATCCTAGAGGCAAGAATTTTATTAATGACCGATCGACTCGAATACAAAAGATATGTGGTACAGCATAAGCACAACCTTAATTAAGAATCGTATTAACTGACTCATACATTTTGTTCGTAATGTTAAAACCAGCAATGCTGTTGTATTTTGTACTTTGTTTACAAGCAATTAAAGTTGAGAGTGCAAGTGAATAGACTGCAGTGCAACTCTTGTCGCGTAATCGCAATGAATGTAAAACACTTAATTTGAATTATTCATCGCTATCTAAGAATTGCGATTCGTTCTACGCGACTTAAGTTGCAGTACGTAGCTTGAAAATACTAACCAGCCATTTTTATATTATAACTGACATTATATTTTGACTAAACATAAGTGATACTCGGCTTTTACTGTACTTTCTTAGTTTCTATTGGTTTAAGATAATTCAGTGGTGTAGCTACGTAACCAAGGCCCCCGGGGCAAAAAGTTAAGTCGAACATTCTTTATTCAACTAGGATATTATATAACTTTTTCGAACGTCGTTCATGGGGCCGAGGGGCCCCTTGAGTTTGGGGGCCCCGGGGCACTGCCCCGCCTAGCCCTACGGTATCTACGCCACTTATAAACATTATGGATTGAAAAACAAAATTTGATATTTATTTACTGAAATACATTTTTAAATGACTCCTGTATCCATTTTACCATTATTTATTTATAATTTTAGTAAAAGCCGAGTGTCATTACATCAAATACTCATAAAAGCACCGATAGAAACAATCTCAAACAATTTCTTCAACAAAGAATAAGCTCATTCAAGAAAAACTACAAAAAGAAAACAAGTTATTGCATATACATTACCGTTTTACAAGTCCTTAAACACCAAATGTTAAATTACATAAAAAATCAAATTAATGATACAACAACGATACCAAATCTCGCTATAATGTTAGACATAAAGTATTATTTTTACTATTTTATACCCATTAATAAAAATTACGATATTATTAGCAAAATATCAATCAAATTTTATTGCATGCAATTTTTTTAATAAACGTTATAACAATTATTCTCCTAAATAACTTTGTTGGACGATAAAAAAACATACGATAATAAATTGATAATAAAAGTATTAAATTAGATGGTCACAGGGAGGTGTTCCTATCAAGCTAAATACATGTATAAGAAAACGCGTCATTTAAAACAACAAGAGTCCTTAATTCTATAGAAATCAACGTATATATTACTATAACACCCTAGGTCTATGTTAATGCTTACAAATAAATGCTGTCTACGTGGATCTATCGTGAAAAGTGTGCCGATGGTGACGATATGATAATGTTAGCAATGTAATCCACAAAGTGTAGAAAGAAAGCATCCACTTTGATAAAAAAAAAACATAAAGCAGGCTACACACCAGAAGCCCGCAACATGGAAGCCACATTTACGTCATCGTCACTTCATTCTTTTTCACACAGCATGGGTATGGTGACAGCAGGATAGAACGATGCTTAAAACAAGTGTAAAAGAGACTTCACCACAAAATATATGTACAGTATGTAACAAAAACCCTGTTGTTCCTGTGAGCTACGTTATCAGAATCGATATTCATACGTAAGGACACAACTCATTTGGAAAAACTCTTTAGTAAAAATGCTAAAATTAATTATTAAATCATTATTAAAAGGGATTATAACACTTTCAATTTACAATTAATAATGATTTAACATTAAATTAAATTATTTTTATTGATATAATCACTGAGGAAGTGAGTTTTGAGTGATTCAATTCACAATTAATAATGATTTAATATTTAATTTTATTATTTTTATTAAAGAGTTTTTCCAAATGAGTTGTGTCCTTACGCATGAATATTAATTATGATAACGTAGCTCACAGGAACAACAGGGTTTTTGTTACATATTGTATTTGACACTGTCACCATACCATTTTTCGATACATGTGTGTCTTGTACACTGTTGTCATATGGAGATGTAAAGTAGCTACTTTAAAAAAAAATCGGCATCATTGCCGGCCAGTGTCAATTTTTTTATGTGATTGAGTCAAAAAATGTGGCGTCGAATGTGGCGCTACAAATGTGATACCGGTGTGCGGCCTGCCTAAGTGCCTAAGTGAATAGCACATGCTAATAATATTATCAAAGTTTAAATATGCTTAACGAATGTTTATTTTGTGTTTCAAAGCCCATTTTCAATAAATGTGCTCATGGCTTGCGAACGGGCGCACATTATAATACGCTTTTTTTTCTTTTCATAAGATCCAAAAATATGGAAATTATCATTGGATTTTAAACCTTCTCTGAAAGTATTCCTATAATTAAAGAATTTCTTCTCAATTTGATGTACACACTTGCTTATTTAATTCGACCCTAACCATTACTTCACTCATAGCACTTATAAGTTTTGTTACAAGAGCCAAAATGTAAGTTTTGCGGGTAATAAATTCCGAAAGTAGCGTATACAACGACCATACGTCTGCAACACATCTATGAACGTCACTGATGTAGGTCGCCACTATTCGTCACTTGAAATCTTCAAATCAGTTTCGACCACTTACATGAGCCGTCAAAACTGCCGCGTTAGTGATTAGCCAATAGCAGCCTCGGTAGGGCCAATCGGATTGCAGTACCCCGCCTCAGCTAGTGGCAGAATTTATTGTCCGCATTATATTCAACATTAGGCGTCTATTGGGATCACAGACCAGTAAGCCTCTAGACGCCGATTAGCCGGACACCCCCGGTCACAACGCATATGCTTTAGCACTGCATATCACACGTCCCGCCGCCAATCAGGACGGCAGTCCGTCAGCGAGTGGCACCAATCATACGGAATCGTTCCACTGAAGTTTTGAGCCGACCAATCATAACGCGCCGTCCGCCCCCCGGTCCCCGCCAACATTTTACGACTGCGTTCTCATGCAAAACTTTGTTTAAGCGGCGTCTTGAGGCTAACTGGTCTGTGATTGGGATGTATGGTCATCGAGCGTATAGGTTTCTTTGATAGATTAATGATTAAAATAAACTCAAAAATAGTAGCGTTACCTAACCACAAAACTTATATTAGAGCATTTGATAGAAAATGGTGTCGATTCTCTTGTTCAAGAACTAAACTTATTTTAAACTATCGCTCTCTTTTACTAAAAGCATGGTATAATAAGATATTTCACCAGGTAGTCTCTTCCCGTGACAGCTAGGTCACGTGATTGCCTCCGTACTACGTCATCGGCCGTGGAGCCAATAGCGGGCTGTTAGCGTGACACTTGTCAGTTTGATGTGCTGCCACTTTGTGAAAATAAATTACCTGAGCAAAATTCATTTTTTCATTTACTGGCTTTCTATAAAGAATCACTTTTGAACTAGTAATTTTAACAGTTTCCTTTGATAACTAATTAGATGAATAACACGAGATAACAAATAATTAGGCTAGTTAGGAATTTATTTTATATTCATTATGAACAAAAATCTCCTTATGTATATTGAAGATATCAATCCATGGCAACACTGATCGTGACGTAGCTTGGAGGCACCGCGCTGTCATCGCGGGAAGAGAATACCTGGTGAAACATCTTATTATACCATGACTAAAAGTAGATACAAGAAAGGGATGGCAACGATTTTAGTGCCGTCAAATTAGACGGAATTTAAATTTCCATAAAGAAAGGTACCGTAAAACGGGGTGAATAGAAATGCAGGGGTGAATAGGAAAAAAAGTGGGCAAAGATTTTAACTTTGAAATAAGATAGTTTGTTGCCCACAAAAACGTCAAAAATGTTCTGCATAATTTGGTAAACATTCTAACATATTTGTGGGCAACAAACTATCTTATTTCAATGTTAAAATCATTGCCCACTTTTGTTCCTATTCACCCCTGCATTCCTATTCACCCCGTTTTACGGTAACAAGTAAACTAATTTGACAGTTCTAAAATTGTTGCCATCCCTTTCTTGTATCTACTATTAGTAAAAGAGAGCGATAGTATAAAATGAGTTTAGTTCGTAAACAAAAGAATCGACACCAATGTGCACCCGTTATGTCAAATAGTGGAAATATAACCGTTCAAGATGTACCAGTAATTGGCTTCGGAGGACTATAATTTTCTAACTTATATGGCCTCTGTAACTACGTGGATTACAAGCGCGCTGTATGAATCTGCTTATACCAAAGATAAACCTAGCGTTAAGCGAACATATACCTAAAATATGTATAAGGTATATTATATACATACACCTCTGTAGTCACTAAATAACAAACTAACGCGTATATTAAAAGAAAGTGATTCTACATTGATATATTTTAAAAAAAACATCAATTTCAATCGTTTAAGTTAATAAAAATCTTATTTACAAGCTCCTACAAAACAATAATAGTTCGACATCAAAAGATAATACAAAAAACATTATAACCTTCTTGCTAAGCAATTAAAACAATAAATACATGGCGTGGATCAGCCAAGCAGTTCTTGTATAAGTTTTTGTCAACCAATTGTGATATTTTCAGTGTGTATATTTTTGTATACAGATTGTATAAAACCGAATGTGCGTAGTTTACTTAACAGTCAATAATTTCGAGCTGCTTAATCAACTAATACTGAAAGCACCATTTAATATTACCTAATTTAATCAATTCTTACGCAAGTCCGTTAGATAGAAAATTTTGAATTTTTATTTTAGTTTTAGGTGTTGACCACACTTGAGACAAGGATATACGATACTATTGTTTACGATACTTTATAAGGTAGACGGAAATATTGAGCTTACACCAACACATTCCGGATGTTTCGCTTGAATGCAAAATAAATGCATTACTAAACCATTTTCACGATACTATAAATTCAAATTTCGGATTGAAATTTATAAGTTTCTTTATCCAAGGTTTACATTTTTTTTATTAAACATTAATGTTTTACCTTAAACCTGAAAAGGGGTCATTGTACTAATTATTTTGAACAACTTTTACTATGGGACCAATCCTGAACTCGCGAAAACAAAATCAGCTGTCCCCTAAATTTGTGTTCTCTGAACATAAATCGACAAAATGTATGGAACAGCAGATATTTTTTTCGCGATTTCAAGGTTGGTCCCAATGTAAAAGTTGTTCATAAGGATTAGTATAATCTAACAATGTAATTAGTATCCAGGGTCGCTAGATATAAATGAAGTTTTCTCAGAAGATTATGGATGTTTTCGAGTGAAATATCATTCTAATAATGGACAAAGTTAAACTGTATTTATACAAAATCCTAATCAAACCATTCCATAATTATTTTTTGAGAAATCTTCATCTATATCTGGTGACCCTGTATACTAATTGCTTTGTTGGACTGTACAATGACCCCTTTTCAGGTTTAGGGTACACAAAAACGAATGTTTTACAATTAAAACTTTGTCCGTATTACACATCCCATAATATCGCTGTCACCTCGTCTGTGCAGTCGCAGCGTTACGTTGGTAATACTTGACACCCAATAATTTATCATAGAAAAATATTGCCATTGTAAAAAATATTTCGTTAAAATTCATAGAGATAATTATTATATTCATTTTTAGTTTTTTTTTTTTTGTATAATGGCATCAAATACTACAAAGCTAGATTAATACTGAGATGATGATTTTTATTATAATATTTTAAGTATGATTTGAATTCTGCTCGTGTAGACAAATAAATGGGCTTGTTCGGGAAATTATCGTAATTTTGTTCAAGCACATTTCCCACGGGGTGAGTTGGGGGAGGCCTATGTCCAGCAGTGGACGTCCTTCGGCTGAAATTATGATGATGACATTCCCCATTTCACTGTCTACATTATGGATTTTTTGGTTAAAGTACACATGTACGGTCGACCACACGTCAGTGGTAACAGTTTGACATTGACAGCGTCTTTATTTCGTAAGAAGTAAGGGCGGTTTTCTAATTCAGGTGTTACCACTAAGGTACAGTCGACTGTACAGTTAAAAGAAGTGCTCATTAATTAAATCTCCTTGGATTTCTGCTATAAAACATCACAATCACTACACAAGCAGAAACAACATAATTTAATACGTTTAGATGCTAAGTTGGTCTGATACTACGTTCACCCGTGTTTAACATACAATTAAACGTATTTTATTCATAATTAATAAGTAAAAAAACACTCATATGACACTGTCGCGATTGACTTCTTATTGTCACCAATGCAATAACTACTTAGGGGGAAGTTTAAATGTAAAACACAAAGGTATGTACACACTAAAGTTTAAAATATGTTACATGAAAATGTGGGATAATGTAATACAAGATCTGTCTAATGTGCACAAACCTTGAAGTGACCCGTATTACATCACTTCTTAATAATTGACCATCCGATAATGTCCACATTTGATTCATAAATCAAATCAATATATTAAAACTTAAATAAGTTTTTTCGCTTAGAAATTAGATACAAAATGTAAATTTATACTTTATAAAATAATATTTTGTTAAATAAATAACTCGCTTATCTTTCGATAATCTCATAAAATTAATTATAATTCTATACACTCAGTTATTTGCACCTGTAATAAAACACCGTCACAACTCAAAAATCATGACCATTGGAAAGTCACGTTTAAATCATAAACTTTAAAGGTGATTTCCCAATAATCATGATTTTCGAGTTGTGACGGTGTTTTATTACAGGTGCGATATATATTAAGAATACGAATGTAATACGAGACACAGATGAGTGCGACCCTATTCACCTTAAGTGCTACTGTTTTGCCGAGCGAATCTCTTACAATTCAATAATAATTGTTTATATATAATATAAATGTATGTACATTAATCATATTAATTCTAACCATGATTCAAGCGGCGACCATCATTACTTTCTTATAAAAATATTTACACATTTCACTATTGCTGGATACTAATGCTTAAATTCCAGTCGAATTAGAATCCGTGATTATGTAAAAAAGTCTACCAATTTATAGTTAAACATTCATATAATGTAGTCAAAGACGAAGGTAAATCATAGAGATGCGACATATCGTATTTATCGATTCCAATAATTCCTGACAAAACACCAGAAATGAGCGACACAACAAACTGCAACCACAAAGTTAAAATATCCTAACTTATCTGTATTTGATCCCAAGCACGATATAAGGTGTCGAATAGTTATGAAAATGAAATTCAATGAACGATGATTGCATTTTAAAGGTGCAGGCACATAGCGGGCGGGACGGAACTGAGGCGGAGCGTCGACCGAACGTGGACGGGGCGTACATGTCACACTGCGGACTGATCACAGAAATAGATAGAAAGAATGGTTGTAATCACAATTTTACTTGCGATTCATGCGTGGCAACTTTCGAACAAACTACGCCTCCCATATTGAGGTCATTAATTTTTAAAAATTAACTTTAATCAAACGTACTTTACAGCTTTTGTTTCTGCAGTTGGAAACAACACAATAAGGCATTTTGGCGGGTTTTACGGCGTACTGAGAAAGGCTTTGAAATGCCCTGCACTATGGTCCATAGTGTTTCCATTCTATCTATTTCTGTGGGGCGGATCAAGCGCGGGACTGAACGGCGGCGGATTGACCGCCAGAAGAAAACGTTCTGCTGTCTGTGTGACTACTACTATGCATTCCCATATAATACACCGCCAGCGTATCGGTCGCGCACCGCCCGGCGTTGTATTTCCGCCCGGCAGGACGGCGCTGTGCACTGTCTAATACAGTTCAGTACATTACAACACGACGAGACCCGCCGACGATTCGCTTTAGTTCCGTCCCGCTCGCTATGGGTTTGCAGCTTTAAAACAAACGTTAAACATAAGTTAGTCAGCCCGAAAAATATCGATAGAAATACGTCCAAATATATGAACACTTCGTTTGCAAGCTCACCAGAGTGTGGAAATGTTAAATAAAGATTTATCATCACAAATCCATCATACAGACCACTTACGCACTAAGAAATACCTAAAATGTATAATAGGTAGAAATAATGTCCTCACTATCCAGAAGGCAAAATTGGCACTTAAGACGAAGTTCGCTCCTTTCTTGATGAGTGTCTCCAGGAAGGTCGCGGGCGGTGCGGGCGAGGGCGGGGCCCAGGCTCGGGGGGCCTCACGGGGGCCCCAGTCACGGGGGGCCCGCGGCTATGTGCCGGGCGAGCTGTTCGCCGTGGGATTGTACGGGTGGTTGGAGTTGCGCAACACTGTGTACACACTGTCAACCTTCGCGAGTTTCTCGAAAAATGGTATCAAGTCCAAAAGTTCTGAATCTGTCATGTCGTCGAACCATGACGCGACAGGTACCTGAAACGATGAACAAGCGTTAGTTACAGATACTTAAGGCCCAGAACGCCGCGGAATGAGAGTGAGCGCGACGCAAAATACGTGTCTTGCCGGGAAGGAGTAGTGCAGCATGAAGTTGACACCGCTCCGAATAAAAGTGCATGTAAACGCAAAAAAAATTATTACTCATCAAATATGTGTATTTTCGATAAAATGGCTCAGTAAAATTATTTCTAAATAATAAAACAATATTTAGGTAAAATATCATACCAAAATACCAATAAATTTTGGATATATTTAGGAAACTGTTTGAAAACAAACAGTTTCCGAGTTATTATTTATTTATTTCCACAAAGAAAAAAAAAATACATCAATTTGGTAGATACAGTGTAGAACATAAACCAGTTTAGAATGTTTATGTTTGGAATTTTTTATGATCGAGCCAACTAACTGCATTCATGTTTTGGACTTAATAATATTGTCACGTGTATCCTTGAGTAACACGTATTTTAATTTCAGTACCATAGAGTGAGTAGTTTTTGAGTGGGATTCGCATTAGTTTGTTGAATTACGGATTTCGGCCCCTTAAGATAACATACCATTGATAATGCCGTAGATGTTGCAAAGTTTTGGGTTTGCCAAGTCTGACAAAAGAGCAGTTGTACCACTGACACGAAGAAGAAGAAGATAACATACATAATCTGCACTCTTCGAAATATTTCTGAGATTAAGCATCTCTATTTTATCACTGTTATTTTTGGTTTACTCATAGATTAAAAAGCCCTTTGGAGATAAGTGAACATTGGTGTCGATTCTCTTGTTCACCAATTAAACCTATTTTAAACTCTTCACATCTTTTTCTAATAGTGAAAACAAGAAAGAGATAGAGAAGAAGTGATAACACTTATTACACTTCTTCGTATTATAAGTCGACACGTTCCGAGATCACGACTTAACTTGTATGGAAAACTTAATTCAGACTAATTCGACAGCACTAAAGGGTGCCACTGACGATAGATCCAACAGTCCAAATGGCGTGGCCGCATTCCAAAATCTGTCAGTGAATGTTGAAAACACATTTATTTTTAGAACAAGTCAAGCTTTTTTGGATGTACTCATTAAAACAGCGTCTGAATGAATGCATCGTCAGTGCCCACCTTAAAATTGTTGCCATTCCTTTCTTGTATCTACTATTAGTAAAAGAGAGAGATAGTTTAAACTTAGTTTAGTTCGTGATTTGTGCCCGGTCAGTGGCAATAGGCTCGCCCCCTATTACATGGGACTATAACATAACTGGCGAAATGTGGGTGTACTATTACACTTCTGCCTACCCCTTCGGGGAAATACAGGCGTGATGTTATGTTATTTCGTGAACAAGCGAATTGACACCAATGTGGACCGTCTGATAGCTAAACAATGAACATTCGTAATAAAGCGAGCATCAACTTACACGTTTCCTTGAGGTTCATGATAAGATTCTATGCTACACTACATCATGAATACTCTTTATTGTTCACTAAAAATAAGCAAACATTATTTACATAAAAGTTATGTACAATGGGCAGTCTTATCGCTCCAGGCGATTAGTACAAAACAACCATAATGAACGATATTGGCGATTAAAAAGATAATATTTCATAACTAAACAAGGCACCCCACCTAATATTATTTATTTATTTTGTGTACAGTCAGCATCAAAAATATTGGGACAAACAGACTATATCCAATTACAATCACATGAGACTTTCCATCTTCATGTCTCAGTTTGGCGAACCGACTTGCGGTACCATTTAGGCAACAGCCTAGGTGGTATTGAAGTTGTTATGGGCAAAGGTAATCGCTTAACATCAGGTGGCCTTTAGTTCGTTTTGCCATCTTATAATATAAAAATTAAAATTTGGCAAACTTCGCCGAGTCTTCTCGTCGCCTATACCGCAAAGTTTGAAGACAAAGGTCTTCAATCAGTGCGTCCTGCCAGTCATGACTTACGGTGCCAAGACGTGGACACTGACAGTTGGGCTAGTCCACAAATTCAAAGTCGCTCAGCGAGCTATGGAGCGAGCTATGCTTGGAGTTTCTTTGAAGGATAAAATCCGTAACGAGATTATCCGGAGAAGAACCGGAGTGACCGACATAGCTTGTAGGATCAGTAAGCTGAAGTGGCAGTGGGCTGGCCATGTCTGTCGAAGGACCGATGGCCGTTGGAGCAGACGAGTCCTTGAGTGGAGACCGCGAATCGGCAAACGCAGCGTAGGGCGCCCCCCTGCCAGGTGGACCGACGACCTAAAGAACGTGGCTGGGGGGGGGACGGGATGCGGAAGGCAGAGGACCGAGCGTTGTGGCGCAACTTGGGAGAGGCCTATGTCCAGCAGTGGACTGCGATAGGCTGAGTTGATTGATTGAATATAAAAATAAATCCAAAATTATCTGAAAAAATGAAAATTAAACTATATCTCAATGACCTTGTGTCATGTGGTGTTTTAGAATGAACACAGTATACGCCAAATGCCATTCTTACGAGAATTTTATTTGGACCTCTAACAGACGACGTTCTTTTTGCACGCAGCGGTCGCCGCGTTCTTTAGGCAGACTCAACGCACACAACGTTCATTTAGTTTAGTACGCGGCCATTCTTTGGATGCCAATTACAGAAACAAAAGAGCGCCGTCTCGTCTGCGTCAGTGAGTGTTTCTGTACGTTCTATTTTGTCGCGTACTTTTTAAACGACGTGGACAGGCGCGGAGCGACGCGGTGTGCGAGAAATCAACGTTAATTTTGCACGCCGTTCTTTTTACGCGCCGTATGCGATGCTTCATATCATTTAATGTTGTGATGTATATGCGGCCGTCCGCGCGCGCGTGGTGTCAATAACCAGTAATAAACTAGTGTTCTACTAATACGGTTGTTTCATTACGCTCCATACATATCACTGGCGACGATCGTTGGTCTACCCACGAACAAAAATAAAAATAAAATGAACTCGTATTTTGGTAATTTGCCGGTTTTTGACCATAAGACAAGCGAATGGTTGATACACAAAGGTAAATTAACGCAGTTCTTAAAGATAAATAGTGTGGACGATGAAAAGAAGAGTGGAATTCTACTGACCCATCTCACGGAGGAGTCCTACCGTTTAGTGCTTAATCTCGCTTTTCCGAAGGAGTTGGAAGCGCTAAGCTACAAGGACCTAGTTGACTTACTCGATGGTCATTTCAAACCGAAAAAGTGCTCATTTGTGGACAAGGCGAGATTTTTTGGAGCTAGCAGGAAATCAGGCGAAATCATAGGAGAATGGGCGGCGCGATTAAGAGGTTTGGCAACGTATTGCGACTTCGGCACCGCTCTAGAATCGAACTTGAGGGATCGTTTCGTCCTCGGCCTGAGTGCTGGTCCAGAACGCGACAAGCTGTTCGAGCAGAGCCCGTCTACTCTCACGTTAGCGCGGGCTATTGAAGTGGCAGAACAGGCGGCGTGGGCCAAGGAGGCGAAGGTCATGTTAGGCACCAGTACTGAAGTCGTTTCTGTCAAGGAGGAACCAGTGTATCGTGCGAGATTCCAGGGGCAATCTAGCCGTGAACGTGTTTCAGCTGGTGGTGCACAGGCGTCAGCTCGCCGCGATATTGATCGCTGCTCGGTTTGCGGAATGAAGAATCATAATAACGATAAGTGTCGTTACAAGGGCTATAAGTGTCAAAAGTGCGGTGTTAAGGGCCATTTAAAGAAAGTGTGTGGTAATTCTAAAGGCTCATCACGCCTTTATCATGTCGATACCAATGAGGAATGCAGTGGTAACCAGTCTCAGGACACGATTTGTGAGGAGTGCCATAACTTTAATATAAGGTACGTGGCCGATAAGCCTATTCATATTGAACTACTTTTAGGTAAACAATTTATTAAAATGGAGCTAGATTCAGGATCTGGCAGCAGTGTAATTTCGGATAAATTGTACTTTAAAATGTTTTCGCATCATCAATTACAAAACTGCCAAGTAAAAATGTGCTTGTACAATGGACATAAAATCTCTCCATTAGGTTTTTTCACTACGGAAGCAAGTTTTAATACGATGCAAAGAAATATTAAAGTCTTTGTAGTTAAAGATGGTGGACCTCCTTTGTTAGGTAGGGATTTTATGTCTGCCTTTAATTTAATCATAACAACAGATATCAAGTCTTTAGTGTGTAGTGACAATGATGTACTGGAATTACTAGGAAAATATCCTGAACTGTGGCGGGATGAGTTGGGGTCATTCAACAAATTTAAAGTTACCCTACAACTAAAGGAAAATTCTGTACCAAAGTTTTTCAAGCCACGAACTGTACCCTTTGCGCTAAAAGTTAGGGTAGAACAAGAATTAGAGCGTTTAGTAGATTCAGGTATTTTGGTGTCAATAAATCACTCGCAATATGCTACGCCGATAGTGCCTGTATTGAAGGAAAACGGTAAGGTTAGAATAGCAGGAGATTTTTCTGTAACACTAAATAAGGACCTCGAAATTGAAAAATATCCTTTACCTAGGATTGAAGAGGTTTTTGCTAAAATTGGAGGGGGCGAATTATATAGTAAGCTTGATTTAAAAAACGCTTATAATCAATTTGTTTTAGACGAGTCTTCACAAGAACTTACGGCGATTAATACACATAAAGGGCTATATAAATATACGCGTTTAGTTTACGGTCTAGCTAACGCACCGGCAATTTTTCAAAAATCCATGGAGACACTATTGGCTGGAATAGACGGAGTTAGTATATGGCTCGATGACATTTGTGTAACGGGTCCCGATAGGAATTCACACATTAAAAGACTAACGGAAGTTTTAGCTCGATTAAGCGAAGCCGGTCTTCGTCTACAGAAAGAAAAGTGTGAATTTTTTAGAGAGAGCGTACTTTATTTAGGCTACGTAATTAGTAAAGTGGGGCTAATGACTAGTCCCGATAAGGTCAAGGCTATATTAAGCGCTCCCGAACCGACTAACGTCACCGAAGTAAAACGATTCTTAGGCGTCGTAAATTACTATAGAAATTTTATTCCTAACGCATCGTCGTTACTGAGTCCTCTTCACGAGTTACTACGGAGCGATGTGCCGTGGCAGTGGGGCGATAGGCAACGGCAGGCCATGGACACAGTGCGCCGCGAGCTGGCGTCGGAGCGCGTGCTGGCGCACTTCGAGCCGACGGCGCAGCTCGTGCTCACGGTGGACGCCGGGCCGGCCGGGCTCGGCGCCGTGCTGGCGCAGCGGGGAGAACACGATGCGCAGGAGCGCCCGCTCGCGTATGCGTCTCGTTCGCTCACAGCCAGCGAGCGGAACTATAGTCAAATACAGAAAGAGGCGACTGCTATCATATTTGGTGTGAAAAGGTTCCATCAGTATTTATACGGTCGTGGCGAGCCATTTATTTTAAAAACTGATCATAGGCCTTTAGTTTCCATTTTTAATAATAAGACAGGTATACCGGTAACGACAGCACTAAGGCTCCAGAGATACGCTATTACGTTATCTGCTTATAATTACGTAGTGCAGTACGTGTCTGGGGATAACAATTTAGTGGCCGATTATTTTTCACGTGCGCCGTTAAAATGCACTAATAAGTCAGAAGCCACCGATAGTGATTTAGATACTTATTTTGCACTAAAATTTTTAGATGAAACATCGCCCGCCACTTCGATACGAGAGATAAAACAGGCAACTGAGAGCGATACGGTGATTCAAACAGTCGTTAAGTACACGCAAAAGGGGTGGCCGCGAAAAATTAATTGTAAATCTGTTTTACCTTATTTTCAGTGCAAGTCTGATTTACAGTACGAAAACGGTTGCCTTTTTAGGGGACATAGAATAGTTATTCCGTCGATTCAACGAGAAAAACTGTTACGCGAATTGCATGACACCCACTTAGGTATAATTAAGACTAAAAGTAACGCGCGTAGTAGGATGTGGTGGCCCGGTATCGACGGCGACATCGAGCGCTGGATCGGGTCCTGCACCACATGCGTCAGCGTGCGTGCCGCGCCACCGCGCGACCCCCCCGCCCCCTGGCCCGCCGCCGCCGGTCCCTGGCAGCGCGTGCACATAGATTATATGACCGTAGGACAAAGGGTATATCTCGTGCTTGTAGATTCTTTCAGTAAATGGGTAGAATGCCTACACATGCACAATGGAACTTCAACTAAAGCGTTGATAACGAAACTAAAGGTTATATTTTCAACATTTGGTATTCCGAACGTCTTGGTATCAGACAATGATGTCAAGATTAATTCGAATGAATTCAAAATATTTTGCTCTGCTAATGGTATTAAATATATGACGTCACCCATTTATCATCCGCCTAGTAATGGTCAAGCCGAAAATTCGGTTAGGACATGTAAAAAAATGTTGAAATGTATTTTAAAAGACAACTTACCGCTGTATCAAATTAATGAATTATTGTTAGGTTATTTGTTTAATTATAGAAATACTGTGCACTGTACCACTGGGGAAACACCTGCTAAGTTGATTTTTGGCAGAAATCTGCGATCTCGTCTTGATTTGGTTGTACCATCAAGTGAAACTCATGTTCATTATCCCACGGTGCCCGGAATAAGACAATTTGTGATTGGTGATGTCGTTTGGACCCGATGGTATAGCGCACGTAAGGAAACTTGGCAGTTAGGTATAATAAAAGATAAAATAGGTAATAAAATGTATAACATTTTTATTAAAGATTTGGATCATTGCTGTATAAGACATGTCGATCAGATTATGAAATATACGGGTAATAATTATGATCAGCCCCCACTCACGAATAATAGTGACAAGGTGTCTCATCAGCTACAATCGCCTGGTGTTTCAGTTAACAGTCCACAACATGCAGCGTTACCAGCTAGAGTCTCTAGTGATCAACAGGCTATCAATTCGCCCGTGGTGACTGAAACTAATGAGGCACTAGCACCTGATGCGGAATGTGTCGCAGATGATGGTGGTGGGGAAGAATGGGGCGATTGTGAAACGAACGAGAGTGAGGAAAGGGCCACTGGAAACGAAGCCGCGACGGCGCCGGCGCAGCCCGAAATCTTTGTGTCAAAGGGTGACCTACCTCCTAGTACTTCTGCACGTAAAACTGACGTACCACCAGAACCGTCACCAACACTCCCACGCCCAAGGCGTGCTAAAAAAAATGTAGATTATACGAAATACTTTTAAGATGTTTTATTTTTAGATTTATAATTAGCCAGGTTCTTGTGTATAACATAAGCTGCTTATCCTAAGTTTTCAAAGTTATGTTAAGGTTATTTATATATCAAAATCTAAGTGTGAAGGAATGATGTATATGCGGCCGTCCGCGCGCGCGTGGTGTCAATAACCAGTAATAAACTAGTGTTCTACTAATACGGTTGTTTCATTACGCTCCATACATATCATGTTGTCTATTTTCCAAGCAACAAGAATGCCGTGAAATTGCATGTCGTCTGTTAGATGCCTTATGCCATTTAGATAAAGTTTAATTTTCTTAGTTGTTAAGTTAATTTTGAACAGTCTGTTCGTCTAGATATTTTTGACGCTGACTGTACAGTCCTAAAAGTCGAAATAACAACGCCAGGCAGAAGATTAACTGACGTAAAACCAATGTTGTCTTACCACTGCATTTGCATCTAACTATATTCAATGCTCTTCACAATTTACTGTCGAAAATTTGCCGGTTCATAGAAACAGGCGATGAAAGTAGATACTTTCTATATTCCAATGCATTATAATACAACGTAATAAATGTTTTATAGAGAAAAAAATAATGTTCTGATAATAACGAGACGAGACGTGGACACTGACAGTTGGGCTAGTCCACAAATTTAAAGTCGCTCAGCGAGCTATGGAGCCAGCTATGCTTGGAGTTTCTTTGAAGGATAAAATCCGAAACGAGATTATTCGGAGAAGAACCAGAGTGACCGACATAGCTTGTAGGATCAGTAAGCTGAAGTGGCAGTGGGCTGGCCAAGTCTGTCGAAGGACCGATGGCCGCTGGAGCAGACGAGTCCTTTGTGGAGACCGCGAATCGGCAAACGCAGCGTAGGGCGCCCCCCCGCCTGGTGGACCGACGACCTGAAAAATGTGGCTGGGGGGGACTGGACGCGGAAGGCAGAGGACCGAGTGTTGTGGCGCAACTTGGGAGAGGCCTATGTCCAGCAGTGGACTGCGATAGGCTGAGTTGATGAATAACGAGACGCACTACGTAACATGGTATTAGTTATTAGGCCGTCATATCTATTTCTGTATAATATCCTGTGATGATGACATGTCAGACATGTCGAGATTACCGAGTAATCATGAATTAGCTTATTTTGTCATATAATAAAATCTATACTTTCATTGATACAGAGTTTTTATACTGTGCAAGTGTTATTTAAGGGGCTCGTGGCTAAGTAGCAAGCGTGTTCTGTATTCTTGTTTTTTTTTTTGGTAATTTTGTGCGTCACTTTTGAAGCAAATAAATATTTTTTCTTTCTTTCTTTCAGTAGCATATGCGTTGTGACCGGGGGTTTTCGACTAACCGGCGTCTAGGAGCTTACTGGTTAGTCTGTGGAAACATATTATAATTGGTATAGCCAGGGCATGTCTATCATCTATGGATATAGAGACCAAACATGTCAAATAGTGTTGTCAAAAAAAAAAACGAGTGTGCTTTAGTGCACACGACTGAAGTAAAACTTCACTAATTTATATCCCCCTCGTATTGAGGGGGATATATTTCAATGAGAACAAAGGAATGGCGGCGCTGCGCGCGCACATCTGCCGGCGCTGTGTCGTGACCGGCCTAGTGGGCGCCTCGTTCCCCGCGTCCCGCACTACCCCCTCCGTTCGCCTCACTTTTCGTAACGCATTCACCAGCTTACTCCCCAAGTCAAACGTCAGTAAAGAAGTTTTACTTCAAAAACACTAGTTTGACATTTCAAAAACGTCAAATGGATTAAATCGCTGTTACGTGATTTTACGCAATTGTGACTGTTACGACAATTTTTAAACGTCAATTTATTTCGCGGAATTCCCGAGTCAACTTTATTATATTGGCTAGGTACCTAAAATCCTCAAGTTACGTGATATCTGTATACGTAATTACAGGTCGTTTTGGGTGCCTAACAAGGTACCATCGTAATTACAACAAGGACACTATTATTTTCCTCAATGAATAACACCGTGAGCATATAATTTACGTTCCCGGTAAACAATAGGCCACCTCTCTTCTAGAGTATGTCGTTTAGGTAACTGGACGAGAATAAACTCAGAAGGATAATAAGGATCAATTTACATTACCGCGGAAAAGAAGGGAAGGGAAACAAAGCTAATTTTTTAAATGAAATTGAACCTTATCTCTATTAAGTATAACGTACAAATTTATATACAACGAGTTATTGAAATAACTGAAAACCTCTTAAGAGGTCATTTTGCTTATCAGTATGAACAAGTTTTACTATGGAACCAACCCTGACATTGCGAAAAAAACAGCTGATCCCTACATTTTGCCGATTTATGTGAACACAAATTTAATATAGGGAACAGCTGATCTCGAGGCGACATTGACGCTTCCCTTCCCTTCTCTTCCTTCTATTTTCAATACGAATTGATTGCATCCAGACTGTATTTCAAACAACAATGTTTTTTTTTCTAAGGTATACTCACAGCATTATCCGGATGGAATATATAAGAGGCGGGCGAGTTGTCGACGATGACGACACGCCGGAGGTCGCGGCCGAGGCTGTTGAGGTCCTTCACGTAGTTGCCGCGGTGGAACACGCAGCTGTCACGGAACAACCGAGCGCGGAACACGCCCCATCTATAACAACAACATTCAAATGTTATAAACAAAAAAAGCATAAGCAGGCCACACACCGGTAACAAATTTGAGTAGCGTCTTTAAAAAAAAATTATATCCTGACTGTGGTGCCGGACGTAAAGAATTGCACCACCCTATATCTTCTCATGGGTGTCGTAAAAGGCGATTAAGGGATTCAACAGAGGATGGACCTACTGCGATCGCTAACTCGCCTGCCAAGCGTGGCGATTATGGCATATCCCCCAAACTGCTTGGGGAAGGCCTATGTCCAGTAGTGGACGTTTTTTGGCTGAAATGATAATGATTATGATGAAATGAAAAAAGTATAAGCAGGCCACACTGGTAACACATGTGAGGAGCGACTTTTCAAATATAATATTATATCCTAATGACCACTAGGTGCAAATTAGCATGCTTAGCTATACAAAAAGTAACAAATTTAACCTTATGGTCATTAGGATTATAACTGTCAGAAAAGACGCTCCTCATTTGTAGCGCCACAATACTACGCTACATTTTAACTTATCCATTGCTAGACCAGTGTGCACGTATAAGGCCCACTTGTATCGAGAAAACAATCAAACGTAAATGTACTAGCAAGTTGCGTGTGTCTTTTGTGTACAGCCTGCTTAAATGTTAGTTATAAGAAAAAGCTACTCCGCCCCGCTAGCGATAATGCGTTCAAAATAATAAGAAAAATCAAATAAAACATAAAATCTTGGAAACTAAACTTTTTTCTTTACTTTTAATGGACGTGACTAAATCCTATTTGTGTATGGTTTGTATGAGAGCAAAATAAATTTCCTTTCATTCTTTTTCAAAGCGAGTATAGTAGCCGGCAAATAACTTGAACATTATAGTACCACTGCGCAGGTTACTGTGCTGACATAAAGGTTAGAATCGTTTAAATCGATCACTGCAAATGTTCAAGATATTTGCCGAGCACTACGCGACAAAGACATGATAATATGAGCCTTATAATAGCATACATTACTCTGATTCACACGCAACGCACTCACGCGTTGTATAATTTTCTAATTACACAACTTAGTTACATGGCGTGTCATCGTTCAAAGCTAACCAATTAACATAATAGAATTATTATCAACGTAACTATATGTGCATAAAACCCTGTGCATACTTTGACTAAATATAATATTACTAGGTATGTCTTGGTTCGTAAGTCACAGTTATCAAGTGCTAAACAAAACGGACCTTCAACAACTAAGAATAAGATGAATAATTGAATATGTCTATATGCAAATCCCATATCAAAAAATAAATAATTTTTCACAATAGCTCATAGAACTTCGTAATCATTTATTTTATTTTAGTATAGAATTAGGTCAAAGGCTCAAAGGGCAATGGAGAGGGCTATGCTCGGAGTGTCCCTGCGTGATCGAATCAGAAATGAGGAGATTCGCAGGAGAACGAATTTAACGGACATAGCCCGAAGAATTGCCAAACTTAAGTGGCAGTGGGCGGGGCACATTGCTCGCAGAACGGATGGCCGATGGGGCAGTAAAGTTCTGAAGTGGCGACCGCGTACTGGAAGGCGCAGCGTGGGTAGGCCCCCCCAAGGTGGACCGACGACCTGGTGAAGGTCGCGGGAATCCGCTGGATGCGGAAGGCACAGGACCGGTCGTTGTGGCGATGCATGGGGGAGGCCTATGTCCAGCAGTGGACGTCTTTCGGCTGAAATGATGATGATGATGATGATAATAGAATTAGGTTTGGGCACAACCTGTGATTGTTATGCTACTGCAAACAAGAAGCTGTATGACCAAGTTTCACCATTGTTCTCACTTCACCGTTTTGGAATGTTTGGAAAGTCATCTCACCACTAAGAACGGAATGTTTGAGTTAATCAAACATTACCAAGCTTACTGTTTGATTACACAGGCAAAGATGGCATTAATAACACTATAATGTGGCAAAGATTTGTCGATATTGTGGAGTACATCTGTACCAAACTACGTACGGTCAGCAACATAAGACAATGTTTTTTTATTTATTTATTTATTTATTCCATCATCATCATCACTTCAGCCGAAAGACGTACACTGCTGGACATAGGCCTCTCCCTAAGAGGGGGATATGCCATAATCACCACGCTTGGCAGGCGAGCACCATAGAACCCGAATGTTTTAAATATAAATTAAATCATAGGTAATAATTTATGTTAGTCATAAAAGTATTCCCTACTCTATAGAAAATTGTTTAATTTTATTTGTAAGTAGTAAGTTTTTATACATAAACTAGCTGTCCCGCGACTCCGTCCGCGTGGATGTCGGAAAATAACATCGTGTCATTATTGTGAACACAATATCTTCAAATATATACATATAAGCGCCTACACAGACGATTACACTATTTATTTTACCGACCATACTATATTTTGTTTTTACAACCAACCGGCTAAGGTGAACTCCCTCATTCTGAGAAGACGCTCGTGCCCAGCAGTGGGAAGTAATTGGGCTGATTATGTTATTCTATAACACTAACCACATCTCTTCTTATGCTGAGAAGAGGCCCGTGTCCAGCAGTGGGACTGTAATGGGCTGGTAATGTTATGTTATTCTAGAATACTAATAATAATAATATCCAGTTCATTAACTCTTCTAATTTTGAGAAGAGGGCCATACCCAGTAGTGGGACAGTAATGGGTTGACTACGATATGTTATTCTATATTTTCTAGTTTCTTAACTCTTCTCGTTCCGAGAAGAGGTCCGTGCCCAGCAGTGGGGCAGTAGGTAATGAGCTGATTATGTTATGATAATCTATTACACTAACAATATCCAGTTCCTTAACTCTTCTCATTCCAAGAAGAGGGCCATGCCTAGCAGCGGGACAGTGATGGGCTATGTTATGTTATTCTATATTTTCTATAATACTAATAGAATCCAGTTGTATTTTTAGGAACCTGCAACCTGCATACAACCAACAATCATGACCTCTACTTTGTATGCAACTTAATACAATAGAGGGGTCAAGCTGTATCGCTGGATCTACTCAACCGATTCAGATAAAACATACCCTATATTTTAAGTTAGACTAATACCAATACAAATGCTAAGTTTCATTACGATCTGTTCAGCCGTTTTCACGTGATGAGGTAACAAACAAACAGACAGACAGACAGACAGACAGACAGACATAAATTTTTTCAACGATTGATTCGTGTTCTATAGCTTATTTCTAGTCCCCCTAGCCGGTTTTCGCGAAAAAAAAACTCAATGTACAGACTTTTCGACCTTTACAGTTTTATTATAGTATATATAGATCACTATTGAAACTTTGGACAGTGTTAACCTATTTTCGTTGCTGACTGTAATATGCTATTTTAGCTCCTCAGACTGCCCCAATAAATCAAGATTTTTTTATTACTTTTCCTACACCCTGGCGACCAGTGTCGGGCAGTATGCAGCATCACCGTACGAAAAGCCCGCATCTGCAGTTAACTTTACTACCATGCTCGAAATTAAATTATTTGTTTTGGTAATTGGATCTCAAAATCAAAATAAGGCGTAAGAAAAATGCCGAAAAACTCTGAGGGTCAGTCAATTTTATTGTTATTTTTTATTCGAGATGCACGTCGGACGGTCCCGACCAGTCGAAGCAACTCGAGCGGCTTTCCTTCGAAATACCTCGCGCACGACATTTCCAGAATAGCTTATCTAATTTACACTCGAGAAAAATTCGAATTCGACTTTTCGTGAAGTCGAATGCGCGAGAATCGCTCCCCAGGTCCCATAACTCACCTGTCCAATAGGTCGGCGACGGGGTCAGCGTATTTAGCGAGCGACGCAGTGAACAGTACGCACTCGTACAGTTCGCCACAGCGTCGCAGGAACTCGTCCACGTGTGGCCGCTTCAGGACGTACACCTGGTGGACTGCGCCATCGATCTCGACAGGCACCACGAAGTCAGCGTTATTTATCGGCTGAAAAAAGGAAATATACATTATAAACGGTTTTTTTACCAAGATTTCCTGTCAGGCGTGCAGGTTTCCTCACGATGTTTTCCTTCATCTTAAAGCAAGTCATAATCAAATTCTGATCGGCACATACAACGTGTATCAGAAATGCGTGGTCATATTTGAAGAGCTTATACAGGGGATGCTATCGAACAACTTTTACTATGGGACCAACCCGGAAATCGCGAAAAAAACTCAGCTGATCCTTACATTTTGTCGAGCGACATCGATGATTTAGTAGGGAACAACTGATATTTTTTTCGCGATTTCAGTTTTGGTCCCATACCTACTAAAAGTTGTTCTATGCTATGCCCTGAATGAGCTCTTAAAATATGACCACGCATTTCTGATACACGTTGTATATATTCGAAAAGTCAGGGGTGCGGGCCGGATTCGAACTCCTGTAATGTTCCTCCTCTTGCCTCCAGGCAAGCTTTCAACCGCTAGGCTGTCGCTGCAAATCAATCGATCCTACTGATTGTTTGCTGCTCTCGGCTTTGTTCGATACCAGGGCCCTAATTCTCGCGTTATAGAGATAAATGTCTAATTCGAGATAATCTCTAATTTTAAATCTCTAAGAAAAATGTCGCCGGTAATGTCAACCGCTACGTATCGCTCTTTGTATTTAGAGCGCTAGGGGTAGACATATCTCTAACGTGAAATTCTGAGAATACGAAAATTTAGTATCAATCTACATTCGCCATCTTGTTTCGACATTATGTCGAGTTAGAGATAATGTCTACGACGCGAGAATCACCCCCCAGGGCTTAGGCAAAGCGGTTCAAGGTTTCAGTCGGTAAGGAAATTTGAACAGATAGAATATACTTCATCACATAACAGAACTATTACATAACAAATGTAACAAACACACCTTATAAATAACGATATCTTTAAAACGACAACTAACTGACAGGTTAATCATGTAACTTTAGATTTTTAATCTGGTTACTTAAGAAACCAAAAGCAACACAAGCATGTAACGTATATGGTAAGATAGAATGATTTCATTGAAATGTTTTCTTCGTCTCAAATATCAAACGAAGCCGATTTCGGTTTAGTAGATACACGATTTGGCTACTGATGCGTTGAAACAATCGTGCTTTTGTTTTACAAGACAGAATCTTATACAATAATGCATGAGTAATGACGCACTGTTTTGCTGGTAGAATTCAATGCTAGGCGTAGGCTTTTGGTATTTTTATTCAAAAGTACTTATACATACGAAAAACCGGACAAGTGCGAGTCGGACTCACGCAGTAAGGGACACTTGACTCACGTACCACCCATCGACCTGATACCCCATAGAAAGTGATTTAATTTACGAGAGTTCATCAAAAGATTGAGAAGATTGCATTGCATCTCGTTCTTACGCAGGTACCACTACATATGACTATGTTAGCCCTATTTTAAGTATTTGTAGCTAAACTACATAGTATGCACTATAATCAGATAAAGTTTGACGCTGGTATGTATAACAGTTTTGATGATAGAGCAGGAACAAAACGTTAAAAGAAATGCATGTTTCCGAGGTTTCTTGTATCACCCCCTTTGGATTTAAACTTTTTTTATTTTTAGTATTTGTCGTGATAACATAGCAACACATATTCTGAGATTTCAACCGGCTATCTATTACCGTTTAAAAGATACAGCCCTGTGTCAGACAGCGAGAGTAAGAAGTTTGGCACCCTTTGGGCACGGAACCCTAAAAAATAAAACAATAAATCAAATTTTCATATTTCTGACGCATCATCAAGGAACCAACTATTATTGCATTTACGTCCTCTGGTGTGTCAAATTAGTGGGACCACGAGTCATTCACCGTCTAGTCTACCCATCAATGCCTTATGGCGTCGAAAGCTACGTAAGTAAAAGCCAATATACCTTTATGATTGTTTGCTGTTTACTCATTTGCGTTTTCCGGAATTGCCCGGCTAGTTTCAAGTTGAACTTTCCACGTCGCAACCTTTCTGCGGTTTCAACCCATGATTAAAGGTTTTGGTCCGAAACTAGTCGGGAAATACCGAAAAATGCACGTGATGCACAATGAGTACATCAATCTATGAATGTATGAGTCACTCGAAAGTGTAATTCATTATAATATTCATTTTCTCCCTATTGTTATCGTAGAAGACAAGGACCGTTTGTTGCAGATGCATGTAAAGCAGTCTGCAGTACTCATCTGAACTCTGTCAAAGTATGCTACGTTTCCTTAAAAGGACAGAAGCCTGGGGGGTGATTCTCGCGTCGTATCGTCGCATTATCTCTAACTCGACATAATGTCGAAACAAGATAGCGAATGTCGATTGATAATAAATTTTCGCATTCTCAGAATGTCACGTTAGAGATATGTCTACCCCTAGCGCTCTAAATACAAAGAGCGGTACATAGCGGTTGACATTACCGGCGAAATTTTTCGTAGAGATTTAAAATTAGAGATTATCTCGAATTAGACATTTATCTCTATAACGCGAGAATTAGGGCCCTGTAAATCTGCATAAAGGCACAAACTCGCCATACCATGCACGCTTGATGGAACTGGTTGTGCCTTTAGTAATAAGCGCACGTCATATTCTTCATCTTGCGTGTCAATGGTTCACATTTCTTCCATATAATATTTGGCCACTTCTATGGCGGTGCACGAGGATTCGTTTAGATCGGCTCTTGTACAGTTGACAGGGCACATGGAACAAGCAAGCAAATGGGCCATGGACTGAATGGGGGCCCCACAATCGCATTCAGTTTTTGAGGAGTCCCGCATTCCCCATTTACACAAATTTTCTCTGCAGCGACCGACATAAGTCCGGAGCCGGTTGAGGGATTTCCAGACTGGCCATGGGAGATCCTGAACTGGGGGCAAGTGTTCTTGCGGTACTACAAAATCAGGTGGTGGTGGGAGCTTTTCCTTCCACAACTACATCCTAATTGCGGCTGGATGGAGTTGTGAGGTCCGAGTGGAGCGTATAAAACTCTTATCACTTTTCAACCGGGCTCTTGGGATTTGGGGTCCGAAGAGAGGGTGTCGATGATCGGTCTCTTGTTTCAATTTTGAAACGACATATTAATATTCCTTTAGACAAAGCGGACCAGGGACACGAAAAAGCCATCAATAGGGATTGGCTGGGAAAACTAAACGTAGCTATTACGATGTATAAATAGAAAATAAACAACAGTTACCCTGAAAACGCTAATAAAACTACTGATATTGCATGTTGTGACCTACAGGAAAAAGGGTTACTTTATGTTCTAATGCCAGCAGTTACGTGACAAAAACTAATTAAAAATATGTACTTAGCGCGTGTTCGTAAAAAACACCTGTCTAAACAATTCTGCTTTATAAGCGACCCATTTAGCAAAACGAACAAACATACCATAAATCTTATCAAGCCAAACTAAATTAACTTATTATAACACGAAGGGGTCGGACGGGGGAAACCAGTCATTAAACAAAGGGAAATACAACATTGGTCATGACATACCTACATAAATTATATTAATGTCATCGTAAGTATACAATATATACAAAACTATAAACCGTCGTAAAGTATTCATTGATAATTTGCATAAACTTAATACGTAGTAAGCCATAGACGTCGCATATACATGTTATTTAAATAAATAAATAAAATAAAATATGTTTATTTCAGACATTACTGCCCATAGTTTGTTAGTACAGAAACTTATATCTGTGTTAGTAACAACGTAACATTAAATAAAATATTTTCTATGACTGCCCGATACACCGGTTACATGCACATGTGTATGTACACACGGCTACACATCAAGCTGTACATATCCAGTATACGCTGACCTCGCATTGTATAGGCTTTCCGTACAATGCGAGTTCAGCTTATACTGGAATAGTACAGCTTGATGTGTGGCCGTGTGTACCCAGTGCCTCATGATCGGGCGGTCAGGCTTATCACCAATAACCTTGAGAATGGTGTTGGTGCTCCCACGGACTCTGCGCATGACGTATTTGCGTGACGTGAGCCAACTTCGTTTTATTTATATGACGCTCAAGAAAGCTCCAATGAAAGAAAAAGGTAAAAACTATTGTGTAGGTAAAGCCATTTAATGCAACCAACATTGCAACATTTTTGTTTCCATACGAAGTTGGTTAGTGACAAAAACAAACCTGCTAAGCAGTGTTGCCAACTGTACCATCACCTTTGTAGCTAGACCTTTTATAAAAGTTGCCAGATCACCATATTTTACCCCGCAAAGTAGCTAAAATAAAAAAAAAGTAGAAATATGAAACTAATCTCAATCATCATCCTCATCCTCCGAGCCTTTTCCCAATTATATTGGGGTCGGCTTCCAGTCTAGCCAGATGCGGCTGAACATCAGTATTTTACACGGAGCGACTGCCATCAGACCCCCGCAACACAGTTACTAAGTAATACTGACATTCGGAGGTTAGACCAGTTGTCAGACTTTCAGGCTTCTGACTACCCCCGTAACGACTGCCATAGATATTCGTATGACAACCGGGACCGACAGCTAAACGTGCTCTCCGAGGCACGGAGGGGTCTCGATATGTAACGAAACGGTCACCCATCCACAGACTGACCGCGGCAAGTGCAGCTTAACCTTGCAGATAGTACAATCCGCGCAGTCATTGCTTCGCTACGAGCCCCTCTGAAACTAATCTCAATATAAAACTAAAATCTTTTAGCCTTTTTTGAAGTTGTAGCTGAGGGGTTGCAAAAATGGCTAGATCTAGCTTTAAAATAGCTAAGTTGACATCACTGCTGCGAAGCCTTAGAATGCCCAATGGCAGATCTATGTTGTAAGTAGACCATGGATAAGCGGACCTATCAGAGGGCCTAGTACGAGTTTGACACTTACGAATACTTTCAAAGTATTCGTCGAATTTCATTAATAAATCTGTAGTTCCTCATAGTATCCGCCAGGGGCGCTACTGATTTATGAATGAAAGTCGACGAAAACGATGAAAGTATTCGTAAGTGTGAAACTCGTACTAGGCCCACTGGTAAACAAACAACTCATCGACGGAATAAGTCAGTCGATCGGTCCAATATAAAAGTAGTCTCGGCAATTACTCAATCACATATTTTACGACACTTCATTGACAACGATTACTTCATCGAAACGTTTGTTTACACGACTAGACAGTTATTCTACAATGCTTTGTAGATCTGTGTTATTACGTTTGCAGATTGCGTGTGCTTGGACTTTGGCTTGGACAAAAACGTCAACTAGTAGTAGGTGCCTTTGATTGGGTTATATTTAAGAAAAAAATTGGAACCGACTTCCTAAACTGTTTCACATAATTTTTTTATTATTTTTAAGTCGGTTTTTACTTTTTTTCAAAGTTTATTTAATTTTTCCATTTTGAGTGACAATACATGCAGGCCTATGTTCAGCAGTGGACGTCTTTCGGCTGAAATGATGATGAAACAATACATAGCCAAGCGATTTCTGCAATCGCGGGTGAGTTGCTGTTATCCATTGAAGAGCTCCCTTCGTTATCTCCGAAGATCAAATTTAAATGGGGCCACCTCGAAAGCATACCCATTCAAACCAAGAAATCCACATTTGACGGAGTCATCGCGTAAAAACACAGTCAAATAGAGAACCTCCTCTTTTTTTTGAAGAAAAAAACCTAATTACACGCATCAACTCAACATTTCAGAGGAACGAAACCCATCTCGCGCACTCAAATTATACCAACATCATTTGCTGCTGGCAAAGTTATCAATACTGAAGAACTGGCGTAATCACCACGCCCGCTGCGTCGGTGATCTCACGGTCGAGTCATAACATAAATCTAAATTATGTTCCCTCTGAGCACGTAATATTACCAGACCAACGTGACGTTTAACATAACTTACGAGATAATTTATTTGCCGAACATAACCCTGGAACTCACTAAAATGGTTCCGGGAGCAAGAACGCTGATGTGAGAAAGTGAGATAAACGAGGAGTAGCCAAAATCAACTATGAAGGTCACACTACATCTACATATCCTACGAGATTTTCTCTCACTGTCTTTTCAATCAGAACATCTTCTACATTGAGAAAACAACTTGAACTTCATAAATCGAAAGACAAATTGGCTCCAACAATCACCGATATATCTAAATGAGCCTACTTTCCAAAATCTAGCCATTGTGAAGAACATTTTCACGAGGTATCTCTGATATCGGACATGTTCGGTTCCGAAACTCCAGGTTCTAATGAAGGTTATTATACGGCTCCTACTAGGATGATCGTGTATAGTTAGTAGAAACTGACATGCAACTTATGTTGCCAGCTCTTAGTCTGAAAGCTTTATTGTTATAGTATAATAATCAATCATCTGGGTGCTGCTACGCTGCTAGCCATTACGCGTTTTGTTCAATTTTCTCAGACCACCCAAATCTTGAAAGAAACAAGATTTATTTGTGTAATTGTGCTATATGATGACTACCAATCTTTGAGTATATACCATAGGAGGTCGCAACGCGCAAATTCACAAACATTTTTTTCTGCCAACTTTGGTGGGGTACGAGGAAAACACGTACAGCACACATTTACAGGTAATAGCACACAAGTGCAAAAATATATCGTGTCGCAATGAACTCACACTAAAACAAACTCAGAATACAAACAAAAAACACGCACACTAACAACATTATCGTCGTATATATTTGTTCACGTATGTCAACAGACGCAAAAAAACTAGTGATGGGGTATGATTAAAGACTAATAAAGACCGATAAACTGAATGATACAGGAATTGATTTGATATCGTAGAAAACATAATTGTAGTTATTCATTGTTTGAAAATGAAAAATAAAACACTGTGTTAAAATTTATTATATGTAGAATAGAATATAATTATTTGCTATTTTTTTTATAACATTTGTAACAGTCATGTACACGATGATTATGACTATTTTACATATTTTCTTAAAATATTAAGATATACACATATTATACACGCTGAAATTTATATCGATTAAATACCGCGGTGTAGCGACTCCTTAACAGTAGGACGTAAGGTCAACCGCACGTCGGTGGCAACACTTTGACATTAGCAGCATCTTTATTTCGTAAGCAGTAAGAGCTGTTTTCGAATTGAAGTGTTACCACTGTCCTGCAGTCGACGTACCTACAAACTTTTTAAACACTGTCTACGTATTTGTCATCTTATGTTTTTACGCGCTTCTGTAAAATTTAGTTACAACCCCTTACTGGGTATTTATTTGGGGCAGCTGTTGTATTCCTGCAAACTTGAACATACCTAGGTACCTACTTATGTCACGTCGATCATTTACCTGCCTACATGGCATTCAAACAAATCTTTAGAAACCACAGAAACATAATTTATTGTCTTTTCTTTAACTTTCCTAAACCATTAATTTACCTACAAATTTATTAATTTATTTAATAAATCCTAAATAAAATACCTACCTAGGTACGATAACGCGCAGTAGCTCCGGCCACCGCCGACGCCGCGCCGCCGCCGACCGGCCGCCGTATTTAACTACTTTCGTGTGTTTGTCCCTTACTACAAATTTCAACGGTTTCATAACTTATTTATTTTCACTTGCCAGTTTTTGTATTCTAGGTTTTTTTTTGTAAACTGGTTTGACTAAAAGATAGTAACTACTGAGATAGAGTAGGACACCGCGGGATGAAAGCGATGAAAATTTCAGCGTGTATATTATGTATATAATTCTAGTTCTAGCACAGAATACCTAATAATACTAAAGTACAGAACAGCCTCTCATCGCCCCCCCCGCCTATTTAAGATCCCTCACCCGCGCCCCGCACGCACCCGCAGTTTGATGGCAAGTGGACCACAAGATTGCAATGGACGTCAATCGCCAGTCGCTAATATATATATATATATATTATGTTATGTTATTTAATTAAATTATGATTGTATGCCTCAATGGCGGGACATGGCTGATCCTATTAATAATTTTTACACATCTTATGAACCTGTGATCCACAATAAATGAATTTGAATTTGAATTAATGTCGCTATACAAGCACGCCATCTCTGATTACTACTGAAAAGCTTGTAGGTTGTAGTTGTAGATAGGTTATGGAATTACATGTAGGTATTTAGTACAGCATTGTAGGAGATAATAATTGAACTTTAATTTTGATACGTTATTGAATTAAATAAATTTTAGGAAATAAGGCGTATTTAAAAAGAAATCATGAGTATTTAATTTTATAATAATAATTAAAAAGTAGGTATTTACTTTCTCAAATTTTCATGTCACAATTTAATAACTGTACACTTTATGGTAGAAACTGGATGAGAGATGAGTAGCCGAGGATAAAAGTCGGTGGCGTTCTATTGCAGAGGCCTTCGTCCAGCAGTGGAATGCGATAGGCTGATGATGATGATGGATGGATGGATACGGTTACGGTTACGGAGCTCCATAACATCCCTGCTTATTACTTACCCCCAGTTTCTGGAACGCTGATCAATTTGATCTATTGTCATATCTAATGTGAGCTCCTGTGATTGATCGGCAAAAATACTAACAACTAATCACATCGCTTGACAGGTCAAATCTCAGGAGGTTTGACAGTCGATTAGTTAATTTTTGTGATGATCAGCCTTTCGGAAACTGGGGGTTAGTATTGTAGTTTTAAAAAAACCGGCCAGGACGATAAGGACAAAATATTAATCTATCGTCTCCTTCTTTCATAGATATTACGTAATTTAACGTTCTCTATCTAACTAGCTGAAATGTCGGTGATTAACCATCTATAGGTTGTTCATCTGAGTATGTGAATATGACCTCAATCGGTCAAGTCGTTCAGAAGTTACACAATTACTAACAGACGCACCAGCAATTTTTGATATATATACAATTTTTTTCAATTTCAAAATAATTTAATTATTTTCAGTTAACAAGGCATTATTATAAAATAAAACAATAAGATAAAGCACCAAGTAATAGTATGACAACCGGTGAACCACTTTTTAATTTCGTTCATTCAACTACTATTCACCATGTCCCCACACTACGTCTTGTACTATAATTTTTCTGTCGTAATAAAACGTGGTACGGAGGTATAATTTTTATTTAGTTATCTTCGATTTTATGCAAAATGTATGCATTTTAGACAGAAATAATATTTACATGTGAGAGGAAACTCCATGCTCCCGCAGGTTTGAGGTAGTAGATCACCTTTTGCACAGAAACACCGAACAAATAACCATTTTTGTATGAGTGGTATAAAGCGACACAAAGCGACACAGAATGGCCAGATATTGCGAGTGAACTAGTTTTTATAAACGTCAATGGGCATACGCCACTTTAACATGGCAGAGGGGTACGCCTGTTATTACTCCCTCCTATGGTATATACTCAAAGCTACCAATTCATCAAAATGTAACTTTAATCACAAAAATTCCTAGTAATCAACTCGGCTTATCTTATCCATAGTTGCAAAAGGATCTCCCAAGCTGCGCCAGTCAATCAAATTGTAATGCCATTTATAATTCATTTACGTCAAAACTTTACCAGACCTTTTGTCTTTTAATTACATCATGTCATGTCTAATCCAAATAATCCAATCAATTTGGTTCAGTAGCCACCTTCAAATAATTCTGATTGGTAGCATTTGTGCCACATCCATATATTACTGACACAATTATAAAATTTCAATTAATAATAATTAACCGTTACGTTGCCGTTTAGATACAGGTCAATATTCATATTAGATCCGCACGGTATTAACGGTAGAAAATAATACAGCAGGAAGCTTGCCTGACAACTGTCTTAACATAAAAACTGGAAATTATTACTAGATTTTGTTGCCAAATAAGATATGAAAAGTCTATAGTATTTTATGTATCAATAATACGTTGTAGGAGTTTCGCTGTCTCATTTTGTAAATCATATTGGTACATTTTTATGACAGCAAAATTATCCGTTACAAACATTTTTAATTTGGTTTCGTTTAGGCTACGACACGAATTTCAAAACGACTGTGCTAGTTTCCGCTCACACTAGAATAAATTAAAATTAACTCAAGAATAATAAATGTAAGAAACTCAAAAAGTTAAATAGTAAACCAGGCTTTAGATAAGCTTTGGTTTCAAAGGAATAAGACCTTCAAAATAAAACAAAAACTCGAACCTCAACGTTGAAAGGGTAAATATTGCCCTTCAACAACTTTCAAGGTTCACACATAACTATCAGTCAGGCATTGATTCCCGATTGTGTGGCCAAACATAACCAAGGTCGAAGCCTTGACACGACCAAGCTAACCAAAAGCGAACTTACAATAGCAGCTAACATATGGCATGGACATGGAACTCAAATCGTGCTAACAATACAACATTTGCAGTTAACTGTTGTATCAGTTGGCAAATTTAGCCTTGTGGACCTCACGACAAATCTTGCTCTGTAAGCCTAAGAGATTAGTGAAAGAATGCAAGCGTGATTTTTTACTTATAAAGATTAGCTTTGTGAATTCTGGATTCCGTCGAAAGTGGCGGGAACTACACTTAGTAAATCATAGCCAACAATATTGACCATAAATAAAATTCCGGTCTTGATGTATGTATTTGCGTTCGCTTTAGATTTCAGATACCTACACGTACAAAGGTACTAAAATCTTTCCATTTCATACTCATAACGCACTTGCCTGGATTACAACGTCATTAAAAACTATGTCTTATTGATCCGTCAAAAGTGCATTTCTAAAAAGACGGCGGTGTTTTTGCGTTTTCTAAGCACCTGCACGTCAGCCAGCTCCATTAGGGATCGGAAGTGAAGGGTGTCGGTCACCTCATTTTCTATACCACGTCGCTTGCCATACACCGTACACTATCTACGTACAGTCGCCAGCTCTAGTAAACGTATGCACAATCACATTTTTGCTTGGTTACTGCCAGTTGAGATATTAACGCTCATAGAAACTATTGGACGGCGTGTGAATTATACCCATCAATCTATTTACGTATGAGTCAAAGTTCAGTGCACAACCTAGCCGGGTTACGTTAAAAATAGTCTGCATTACAATAGAGAAAAATTCTGTTTTAGAATCTTTCAACTCAATCCACATCATCATATTGCTGGGTTAAGACTTCCTTTCTTCTTCTACTAAAATGTGCATCCAGGACTTACGATATCATCCTTAAGGCGTTGGTCTGATGGACCTTTAATTAGGACAATAATATACAGGGCCTTAGAAGAATCCATTTCATTTGATTACAAAGGTGTTTGTGTCTTATATAAGGATGTTGAGTAGACAACAATAATGTAATTCGGACTAGAGAACGGACGTTCAGGTTTCAATAATTCAAATAGAATTTCTTTATTTGCGATCAGGAATCCAGCCTAATATCAAAAATGCGAAAGTAAATCTGTCTGTTTAATAATGAAAATTTAACAACCTTTTCAAGACTAAAACCTCTGAACCGATCGTAACGAAATTCGGCAAAGGGGTAGACTGGGTCTTGAAAAAGGACAGCATAGGCTACCTTTTACCCCGATGTGATAAACCAAATTACACGCGTGCGAAGCAGCAGGCAAAAGCTAGTACCGAATAAATAATAAACTGCGCACTGTCAAAACACCAAGGTAATATTTTCTCAATTGTTTCAGGAATACAATAATCAGAAATAACCATAAAGCTCCTTCCAAGACCCAATAAATTTAAGAACTAATCGTGATTCGTGACTAAAGTAGTAACTTAAAGGCAGTCTACTCAAATTTATATATCCTGATATTCCCTATAAGCAGAACCCTAACAAAAACAAAAGCTAGAATGCTAAAGGGCTGATACTTTCAAGACTCTCGCGGTGTCCAAATCAAGATAAAGAATTCGACAGATCGACAAATTCTGTAAACGAGGATCAGATTACTAAGATTCGTGATTCAGATTTGCTGTCAATGTCAACACTGCAATTTTGAACAGGCATACCATCCAAGTCGCTTGTGTCTTGCTTAAATAACGAAGTATTGAGAAATCAATTGCAAATATTCGGATCTCTTCAGTAGCAGTGATTTTGACACGATGACGTTCATAATCATTAGATTACCTTAGCACACAGATTAAGTATGTTAACTACTCGATGCAAAAACGCAATGCATTACGTGCATTCTTGAATCCCCAGATGCTAATATTTTTATTTCAAATAGACCGTATTACAGGCCCTTCAGAACGTCGACTCTATTTGCACGGTTACAAATAGTGGGTCCTATGGAGAAGAATCGGCATGAATATCTATGGATATACTCTTTTTAACTCCTTAGATATATTATTTTTAACTCATCATCCTCCTGCCCTTATCCCAATTTATTTGGGGTCAGCGCAGCGTGTCTTTTTCTTCCATACATCTCTATCAGCCGTCATCTCCGTGTTCACTTTCTTTTTATCCATATCATCTTTCACACAATCCATCCATCTTTTCTTTGGTCTACCTCTTTTATTATAGCCATCCACATTCATACACAATTTTTTTTTCGTAACATGCTCCTCATTTCCTCATCACATGTCCATACCATGACAATCGACTGCATCTCAACTTTTCCGTTACTGGCGCTACTTTCAAACCCCCTCTTACATACTCATTTCTTATCATATCCAATATCGTCACACCACACATTCCTCTTAACATTCTCATCTCACCTGCATGTAATTGCCTTTCATTCCTCCCTTTCGTAGCCTAACATTCCGATCCATGTATGGATGGTGATGTTTTGTAAGAGAAGCAGGTCTTATCATGGTCTTGTATATTTTCCCCTTTAGTTTAAGGGGAATTCGGGGGGTCACGGATAGTTCCCGTGACCTGCCGCCATTTCATTCATTCATTTAATTTTCATTTCTGTGCTCGATGGTTATATATTATTGTTAACTCCATGGATATAATCTTTTACCTTTGAAATACTAGTGTTTATTATGAAAATTTTATTTAAACTAATCGCGTTAAACTCGTTCAGAGCGAGTATTGAGCAGGTTGTAGTTGTAGGAAGTATTTTTAATGGCGCGCGTACATTTCAAAGGCTTCAACAGCTAAGGAGTACGAGAAATGGCTATAATATTGTTTTATGCAGCATTCATACACATTTTAGCGTGTCAATGGTTCAATTAACTATGTATAATATTTTTTTGAATAAAATATAGCCACTTGGTATGACATAGATTGCTCTGGGTCACCGAATTCATACTGAACAAGATTTCGGTCCCTAAATCCCCATTTGCACATATTATTTATAAAGCGACCAACCTAAGTGCGAAGACTATTTAGCGACTTGCACACTAGCCACTGTAGATCGTGTCCTGTCCTGGGCACTCCTGGTCTCCTGGAAGGAACTTCTCTTATGAGGTAACAAAGTCAAGAGGCGGAGGGCGCTTTCGGTGCAATTTGCATCTGGCAGCAGCTGGGTGGGCTTTGGTATGTAACATAATTTACAGTAAGTACCTAACAGTTATCAACGCATCTTCGTACAATGTTAACAATTTCTCTTGAAATACATTGAAAAATTATTCAGCAGATTGCTCGCCATCTGATTTATTTAAAGTTTTTTTTTCCAGTCAGGAACAGCATTGACTATTTTTTTTCATATTATTCTATCATAACAGGTGTTCATCATGACACAATTGTAATGAATTTTCCTGCTAGTATATTTAGATCAATTATAAAACAAATCGATACGAAACATTTTCCTCTATTGAATAGTGCAGTCAAGGAGCGATGATGTATGAAGCGACAATAGAAGGGTGTGGGTGTACTGTCGATCGGAAGTTAGAAACCGTCCTATTGATCTATTATGGTCGACCCACTCATGTTCATAGCCACGAAGTTATATTAAAATACCAAACTTTAATGCACCTTTAAAATCCAAATTTTATTGGCAATTAAGATTTGGTAATAAGGCTATACACATAATGGACATCAATAGCATTCTTGCATAATATTATTTTCAAAGTATTGTCATCATTGTTTTAAGATTATACATAAAGGAATTACCCACAGGTATTACCTATGTATATTGTGATGATGATGATGATGATGACAAGAATATTAATGAAGTAGTAAGCGAAGCCTAATTATCGAATATCGTGTAACTAACGAATGATAATAGTTTTTTTCGAAAATGAGCACAGTTACGTATTCGAGAGCCAATGTAAAAACAATATTTTGTTCTACCAAATTATGTCCTAGTATGTTTACACTGTTTGTATTTTTAAACAGAGCATTGCATTCTTCGATTACAAAATATTACAAGCAGCGTTGATAAAACGCGTTCTCAATAATCTAATAACATCGTCGTAACCGATACATTGCAGTCATTTCGCCTTAATGTAACATTCAATCAACGATGATGACCATTTTTTATCGCGCACCTCGAGATTGGCAAAGCTTCAAATTAAATCACGTTTCAAAGTGAAATAGTAGAGACTTTCACATTATCTCAAAGCTGTTTTACAATATTAATCTGACAATTTCCCGTTTCGCTGCGAGCCCTTGGACGGCAGCACGCTCTAGTTCCCAAACTGAAATGTTAAAAAGAGCAAGTCTTTTGGAACGGGAACAAACCGGTCAGTCAAATGCGAATCAAACTCGCGTGGTATAACATTCCTAACCAACCAATGTAATTATTTGGGATACCAAACTGCTGAAAACATATAGCATACTTTGTTTTCACTCAGTATTCATTCAACTTGGTGGTTGTAATTGAGTTAATAGGGTCGTCCGTCACTACTATAGACTTTGGATCGCGTTAGCTCCGCATTCTTCCATTTCTAAGTACTTCTAAACAATCGCCATTAGTCAATGGACTGCCTCGCGACAAGCAAACTGTTGGCATTCTCGATATTCGCCGCTATCGCGGATTCGTCGGCTCGTAGCCGTAATTCTGACCAATCACAGGTCCCATTTACAAACTTTAATTTGTTGACCACGTTGCGCAAACATGTCGATAGAGAACCAATAACCAAGCAACGTTAACCGCGAAACATTAACACATTGATGACACAAAGATATTGAGATCACGTCGATTCGGAGACGATTAGACCCTTCAAAAACCTCATTTTTTTCTGACCAATCACAGGTCCCATTTACAAACTTTAATTTGTTGACCACATTACGCAAACATGTTGATGGTGAACCAAGCAACGTCAACCGCGAAAAATTAACACATTGATGACTATGACACACAGTTATTGAGACCAAGTTGATACGGAGACGATAAGACCCTTTTAAAAGGCTTCTTTTTTTTGGGATAGGAAGCCACAAAATGTTCGGTTCCGATACTAAATTGTTCGCTACCTGTGTTATCTCCACTTCCTTTGCGCAACCTGTTGGCAATTATAATACAAGTGCTGATTACTTAGGCACTTGTGAAATTCCAAATATGGGAAAACAAGGATGTCTTGAGGCGTCTCGAACAAGGGCAAGATACAGATTAGAACAACCAATATGCGTCACGCAGATTTTGTTTCCCACACTAATATGACTGGGAAGTTTACGTCAGAACTATACGGGGAACTGAAAATACTACGTAGGTACGATTATACTACAAATTATTAATTCATTTATTACGTCTAGCGCAAGTTCATAAGATAATTTCATGAAGGCTGTTGTGCAAACTTGGAATGTTTCGTAGGCGCAGCTATGAACTGGCGCCCTTGGCGTAAAGATGATGACATCATTACATATCTCATCTCGTCTCTAGTGTCAGTTGTCGCCAATATGCAGATTCGGTTTTTATTGCAGCTATAGTACTTAAACAGTGGCGTATCACGCGACGCTGTTGGTGGCCACCTAGCTACTCCCGTTTCGAATCTGTAATTGGTCAGTGCTGAGTTTTGCACGCAAATTTTTATTGCATTTGTATTTTTTATATTTTTATTGCTATTATAGAAATAAATCAACTAAACGCTTGATATTTCAACTCCAATTACTTTTTGAAGAAAAAAAAGTAGAAAATAGAGCTGTGCGTTGCATTCTACGTTATACTTTTACAACGATATAGGTACTTCCGTCTTGTTATCTCGTGCGGCAAAACTGATAATTAGTTGCATAAGTATTATTAATATCAACATATTTACATTGCGCACAGAGCACAATAGCATACACGTCTGTCTGTTTGTCTTTCTCATGTCTGAACATAATATTAGCATCAGACCTGATCTAAACATAATATATGTATAATAAAAATATTCCATATTAAGATAAATCCAATTACAGATGGAGGAATCAAAACAACATTGCTAGAGCAATAATCTGATGCACCACCTCCCAAGGTTAACCAAACACGATATGAATGAATTAGGTGTGATAAAAGATACATTATCTGCGATGTTGGAACGAAAAACTGATAATGTAATGATAAATATTTATATCAATAAGATATGGCTAACGATATAAGTTCGGTCTGGTCGAAAACAAAGCAATGTCATAGGTATTTTGATGACAGTGTTGCACTTTTTGCTTAATTCCATGATGATTAGAGTGATTTGCAGTATCAGACACAAACTACAAACGAAACGACACGCTAATTTGGACAGTCGCAAAAAAAAAGTAATGATTGCTTATCATCACTCATATTTTTACGTATAAAAGCAAGATGATTATGAATTTGTCTCCGTTAGGTAATTATTTTGAAAAAGCATAAGAAAAAAATTACATTGACTGCATAAGAACCTGGGGGTCTACTCGCGTTTCGACGATATTCGATTAATTGTAAAATTAATCGTACAAATTGTTACTCCGCCGGATAATAATCGCGTTGGTATTTAATTGCATGCGATGATCGTGTTTTGTTTGACGTTTGTCTGTACTTCGTCCATCGCATACGACTATGAACCGTCTATCTTTATTGGGCCTTTATATTAGTGTCTATCTATAATGTGTATGTATCAGTGTTGCCATTGCTGCGGCAATTGCCGTGTTCTACGGAAATTGGGCATATATTGCTTAAAATCTACGGTCTATGGCAGGATCCCCATTGCCGTAGCAGAATCTACGGTATTTTCTAGGATGTTTCAATAGTTGGTTTATTCCTTTATAGGACTAATATTATCTAAAATCAGTTCAGTCAAAAAGTGGTTCCCTACTTTTTTAGATACCGCTACTGTCTATTGTTGGTTTATTCTCGAACCGAAATTCTACGGCTATTGCTTTTGTGAGGACCAATAGTGGACTTTACATAAGCTACACAGTCGGTACGCTATTGCAATTAGCGTTTTATGCTTAGTTTTAAACATTTATTCGTCTCATTTAATTGCCTTTTCCTGCTACGGCAATAAAGGCCTAAGTTCCATACAAACACGGCAATTGAAAATTCGGCTCTGGCAACACTGGTACGTAAATAGTAGGAACGAAAGTTCGTGCATCGTTTGTCGTTCGTAGAACGCGAGTAGACCCCCAGCCTTTTCCGTTGCGATTCGGATGAATTACTATTGTATCAAATTGAGCGATTAATTAAAACAAATCGATTAAAAACGTTATTTACAAGCAAAAATACCACCGATACTGCATTAATTTAAAATAGTAAAAAGTAGGCCAGGGAACAAGTTTTACGATTGTTGTCCGAACGTTCGTTGTCAGCTAACAAAACCATGGCCGATTTTGGTGAAAACTTTCACTCAGTTATGATAGAAATGGCATTGTGTTATATTATAACATATTTTTTTTAACTCTATGTAGGTAAGATGATTTAAATAAAACTTTTCACGAAATTTGAGATTTACCTTTACTTTGGAGTAAAATTTAAAACAAATTCTTATATTTTTTAATAAAATCATTTTAAGGTTCATCATCATCATTGTTGCTAGTCCAACCTACTTTTAATTTTTCATTGTATTATTTTTAACTTAATAAATGCATTTTCTTTTACAAATTTTTATCTGTCATTAAAAGCTCCGGAGTGAACACCCGCATAATCGTTTTTTTTTTCCTTTTTATCCTTGGTTTTCGCCACAACTGAGCTATCATCAACAATAATTTCAGTCGAAAGACGTCCATTGCTGGACATAGGCCTCCACCAAGCATCGCCACATTGACCGATCCTGCGCTTTCCGCATACAGCTGATTCCCGCGACCTTCACCAGGTCCACCTTGTGAGGGGCCTGCCCCCACGCTGCGCATTATAAGGTTACAGTAGTATTTTTGTTGGTTTTATTAATAAATTAGCATTTGGCTGAAAATCGTACTGATAAAAAACCGGCCAAGAGCATGTCGGGCCATGCTCAGTATTATAGGGTTCCTTAAGTAGGTGTTACAAACAAATCAAATCGAATATTAATCATGGCTATTTTAGTTTTTGCAATAGACGGCAGCATTGGCGACTCAGAGTGATGTCAGTAGCCGCTAGATGGCGCTATACAGTGCCAAATGTAATAGACGGCACTTGACGGCAGCATTGGCGACCCAGAGTGTTGTTTGACGCCGCTAGATGGCGCCAAATTTAAGAAGTGTGTCGTCAACATAACACAAAGTTACTTTTTGTGATTTTTTCAAATAGAAAGTAGCTAAAGGAGCATTATTTGCTATGATCATTTTTCTCTAAGGTCAATGACCTTTGAACTAGGACGTTTTAAGTATTTTTCAGTTTTCTGTCTATAACTCAAAAATTTATAATCACAATATGCTCGAAATAATTTTAAAAGAGAGTTTTTACAAAGGTCTATCAATGTGGAAGATTGGTATGGCAGGGGGGGGGACACATTGCAAGCCACTTTGGCAGGCTATATTTCGCAGATGGTACATCTGATAAAAAAGTGATGTATGAAACATTACCTTCATTTTAGTAGACCTATTCAATGATACCCCACACGAGGGGGTGCAGCGAAAAAAATGTTTTCATCCCCATTTCACATGTATGGGCGCCACCCCTAAAAAACGTTACCAAGATTTTTTATTCTTTTAAAATTGAGATCTATATCTAAACCATTTTTTAACAAAATTTCATTTACTTATGTTTATAACTGTAGAAGTTATTAAGCTGTAAAGGATTAGGACAGACGGACAGACGGATAGACGGACAGACGGACGGACATGACGAAACTATAAGGGTTCCTTGTAGGACTACGGAACCCTAAAAAGAACATTAAATTTAATTCGGCTTTCATTTCAGTTGTGGCAAAAATAATCATGCTTCCTGTTTTATGATAACTCTGTTAAATAATTGTTTGTTACTATATTTTAACCATATATCTTCACATGGGTGTCGTAAAAGGCGACTAAGGGATTCACCAGAGGATGGGCAGCAGCGTCCTCTGAGTATTTAACCAACCTACTGCGATCGCCAACCCGCCTGCGGCGTGGCGATTATGGCAAATCCCCCCCAACATGCTTGGGGAAGGTCTATGTCCAGCAGTGGACGTCTTCTGCTGTAATGGTGACTATAATGTTAATGGTAGCATTACCTACCATAATTTACAATTTTAGCTCTATCAATAATCTTAGGAATGTTTGAACTTTTGATTTACAAAAATTTATGATTTTGATGGAATTGAAAAACCCGTTTTCTTGTGCAGTTTTGTGTCCTATTTAAAAATGATCCAGACTGCCCTTGCTATTAAGTGGCCGGTTTAAGACTGTAAGCTAGAGCAGCAACTTAGATAAGTACAGTCAGAAGCAATATCTGCTTATCAACACAGTATATTAAAGCAAACAATAGCTACCTGACTATGGCTAGAACAATTAAATAAGTGTCTTTGTATAGGAGAGATGTTTTGAGTATGAATGTGGATGGCTACAAGAAAAGAGGCAGACCAAAGAGAACATGGATGGATTGTGTGAAACATAACATGAATACAGTGAACACTGAGATGACGGCTGATAGAAATGTATGGAAGAAAAATACATGCTGCGCTGACCCCAAATGAACTGGGATAAGGGTAGGGGGTTGATGTATAGGAGAGATGGTACTTCAACCCATAGTCAGATATTTATTTTTCATGGCTTTCATCAGATAGATATTATTGTGGGTTTTAAATCCACCGACAGGCATCTTATTACTGCTTCTGACTGTACAAGAAGCTGGTAGCTATAAGCAGGTAAGCAGGCAGGCAGGCTGATAAGTCAGGATGTTCTTCAATAGAATGTCCTGACTTATCAGACTCACTCCAGTTAAATTTATTACATAAATATAAACATACCCTACTTCTATTAAGAGAATTGATGGCAAATCTTGACAAATTTGTAACAAACAAAATAAAAATATATCCAGGCATTGTCTAATATAAAAAAAAAACAAGATGTATTAAAACTATTAGAGATGATAGCAAAAAACAGTACATGTTATTCTTATGATAACTTTTTACAATACATAGAATCACTAACTATAAAAAGAGTGAAGCATTTGAGCTTGGAATTTAATCACATAATAAACATAATTGCTGCATTGTCTGTCTGTTTCAACTACTTATGTATGTGAGTCATAGTTTATAGACTCTACTATGAAGATGCCACTTAGGATTTAGAGGTTTAAAAACTTTTGAGAATGAATTTATCTTTGTGTTAAAGTACATGAACATTATAGGTAAACAGGAGAATTACAATAATTTTCTTCAAGTTTCCATGGTATTGAAATGTACTAACAAAATATTGATTAATGTCCCTTAGGCCTCATTGATACTTATCCTTGCATAAACCTAGCCTATCGATCACTACACATTGGGTCAATCTGTCAATGGGGTAGGCTGAGAAAACACTGAAACGATCAAGACATGTTTCTCAATAATTGGACTGAAGAAGCTACCGATAAGGAAGTTTAGAAAGTTTGGAAGAACATGGGGGAGACCTTTGCCCAGCAGTGGGACAGTATAGGTTGATAAAAAAACAAAAAGAAAACCTGGCCTATAAATCATCATAACTAAAAAAGTAGCTTATTCTGTCAATACAATCAAAAGTTTGCTACAAGCTTTACCTCTACAACTTGGGTCATAAGTAGAGGTCCAACAAAGAAGTTTTAATATAAAATTTTCATTAGGTTGGTAGCCATGACTTAGCTTCCATACTATTATCAATAGTTCAGTCTTAAATTTTGCATAATTACTGGCAGCACCCAATAACCTACTGTCTGTAAGCTTGAACATACATAACGATGAGAATAGTGGTTCTTTCTAAGAACACATCACATAAAACTTTGCATATCAATAATTAAGTTTTATCTATATATATAAAAATCAATTGCTGTTCGTTAGTCTCGCTAAAACTCGAGAACAGCTAGACCGATTTGGCTAATTTTGGTTTTAAAATATTTGTGGAAGTCCAGGGAAGGTTTAAAAGGTGAGAAAATGTGGAAAATTTGTGAGGAAAATAGTAAAAACTACAATTTTATTTTCCCATACAAACTGTTCTTAACTGTCAAACATTTGATGTTCGTCCCTTCCGTATGGTAAACTCGGGTCCCCTCTAATTTAAAGAATGTAGGTATTAAATAAGATTTGGATGAAATTTTGTGTGTATGTTTCAATGGGTTCCTGAATGGTTTAAAAACACAGTTGGACCCGGTAGGTGGCGCTGCTGTCGGTATGTATGTCACTGATCTCCTAAACTGATAGATGATAGATTTTAATGATATTTTTTGTGTAGGTATGTTCGAGTCCGGGTCCCTGCAAGGTTTAATTAACAAATGGACCCGGTAGGTGGCGCTGCAGTCGTTGTGTCACCAAATTTGATTTGCTGAACAATTGATAACATGAGACGGGACTGGACATGTGACATGGGGGACGGGACAGGACATGTGACATGAGGGGCGGGACATGGGCCGGGACATGGGACATGAGACGGGACATTGGACATGGGACGGGACGGTTAACGTGAGCGAAGCCACGGGTAAAAGCTAGTTTTTTTATAAAATTTCAACTGATAGTCAAATGAATAAGGAATGTAAAAACAACATTTATAATTTATGGAAGATTTTGAACTATTCAATTATAATAATTTACTATGTTAACATCTTTATGTAATGACATCAATAGACATACCTATTTAAGTACTTTGATGATAATAAAACATGAAAATGATGAAGGTATTTTTTACTGCCCAAATCATTGAGATAAAGATATAAGTTGTGGAAATAAAAATATAAAAATTCGCTCACGAGCAAGATTCGAACCTGTGAGTCCTGGTTCAGTACACAAGTGGTATTAACCACTAAGCTACTGTGAACCACCATACCGAATACAGTCAGAAGCAATAATATATAACTATTGGTGGTTTTAAAATTGTAAACAACAGCTATTTGACTATGAATGGAACGGATAAATATGTTCTTGTGTATAGAAGAGTTGGCCCTACTACTTATAGTCATATATGTTTATGCTCATGGCTTGGGTCAGATATATATTATTGGTGGTTTTAAATCCATGGATTAGGAAGATATTATTGCTTCGGACTGTACAGTGGTAATATATATTTTTAATTCCACAGTTTATATCTCTAGATTTAGTTTTGATGCATTAAAATAATAATAAAACATTGAGATAACTTATACACAGGACTAGAAAAATTACCTCTGCAAAAAATAAACAATCAGAGTATCCAATAAAAAAACATTACATACCTTGAATGAGCTGTGCACTAATGTCTCGTCGAGATCAATGACCATACACTTTTTGTGCATGTCCTGGTGTCTGACTGGTGGTAAGAGTGGTCGGGGGGCATGCTCTGCCATGACCAGGAGCCCCCGCTCCTGCGGGAGCGGCGAGGCTCGCCCGTCAATGCTGTTCGCACCATTGCTTCCAGGCGAGCCCTTACCGCGCCCGCCGCGCCAGCAGCACAGCAAGGACCGCAGGAACCCACCGCCACCACTCGACTTCTTGCTCCCCAATGGGGCAGACCCCGACACCGGCGTACCATCCCCCTCATTTGGCTGGCCGCCAGGGGATGACCCTAAAACAACCATTTCACATCAGAACACAGTAACACACACGCAGAAACCCTGATGGATGTCACAAGTGGAACCGTAAGGTTTTTCAGAAGTTCTCAAGGTTGCCATAAATGTTATCGCGTCCACACAATCCAATTGTTTACCTCACACCACAGGCACGCGAATCGTAACCCAGAGTATAAAACGTTCACTAATCCACTGATTTAACATCGATCACGATCAGCCAATATTTACAAGTCGTGAGGAGGTAACACTATACGCTCTAATTTGATGCTAGTAGGTAACAGGTGTAATTCGGTTGGGATTTACCTCTGTCGGATCCATAATTGTTTAATTGCTCGTCATCCCGTGACACCTGAGTTATAATGGACGATGCGTCCATTTAAACATTTGTTTTTGGCCCTAAGACAAATGGCAACGGAGTTTTTGTAAAATCTTAACACCATAAAACTATTTTTTATCTCCCTTCTATCTTACAAAATGGCAGGCTCTTGGCAAATACCAACTTCAAATGTAGCCAACACATAAAAAATATAGAATCGTATTACTCTTTCTAGCACAAACAGATTTGGAAAGAAAGAGTGAAATGACAACACTGTATAATTCATATTTTGTAATGTTGCTACTTCTGTCAACAGCCAAAAATAGTTAAAGCTGACGTTCAAATTAAAGAAAAATAGGGTAAAATTAATATAGAAATAATTCTGAATTCGTGTTTATTTTATACATTCTAATGAAAAACTAATATCATGAACAACCCAAGCTGGTTCAAATAATAAATAATCATGAAATTATTAAGTACATGCTTATTATTTCCATGTAAATAATATATATAAAAAAAATGATGAAGTATTCGAATGTTTGAGTCACAGACTACAATGGACTCTATAATACAGTACTCTGTGGAGTCCACAGAGTACATTTGTATATATATGAGAGAGTCCAGCAGAAAATATAATTAGGAAATCTTTCGGCGGATGGAGTCCCTCACGGGACTCTCCGCCCCCAAAGCCCGGTTAAGCAGAAACACAGATTAATGATATATGTACTAGTAAGCAGAAAGAGCACTCTAGTGCTTCCTGTGAGTAGTCAGTTCGAAAAAAAAAAAAAAAAAAAACCGAAAATATAAAGTAATAGCACATAATAGGTATGAATGACATCACCATCTCGGTCTTCTTCTTCTTCAGCTGCTGAACCAGGATAGTACTTGCGCATCCGCCTTGGAAAATGAAGGAAAATAATTGTGGCTGGTCTTCCACCTACCCACGACTTTATATAAATAAATTGTGTTTACAGAGGTTAGAGGTTATTATTTAACTTTTAATAACCTCCCTTCATCCTAACAGTATCACTCGCTGTCTTACTAAAGACTTGGCTAAAAGGTCTAAGCAACCAGGCCATAAAACTACTCACAAAACAACAAAAAAACACTATTGTCGGCAGTGCTGCCAAGTTAGGCGATTTTTCTCCTTTTTAGGCTATCTCGAAGGGTGTCGGGGTGACCAAAAATTGCTTATGACGACTGGTCGCCATTTAGGCTTCTTCAGAAAAACGTTTTTAGTCTGACAAAAACATTATAATAAAACAAGTTTAACCGGATTATATCGCGTATATTATTTAAATTGGTTTTGCTGACGTTTCGAAAGCTTTGCAGCGTTCGTGGTTGCAGGAAGACTAACGGCCAAAATTAATATCCAATCTATCCACGATTTACCCTACTGGAGATAGAAATTCGACATATTTTGTATGGAGCTTACGTCAAATTCCTATCTGTAGTAGGGCAAATCGTGGACAGATGGGATATTAATTTTGGCCGTAAGATGACAAGCGTCTTCACAGATATTTCAAAAAAAAAAAAAATTATCTACCGTACAATATTATTAATTAAAATCGTTTTGATGCACGCAGTAACCACTCACAATGTCATCATCTTTTACAGTGTTGCGTGCTGTTTGGGACTTAATTATTTTTAGCACTGGGTTCCAAACAGGTGGTAGCTGCCAACCATCTTTTCTAATAAAATTAGGATGTTTTTTAATTTCAATAGCCTCACGGAGCATTCTAGGTACATATCGGTTTTCCTTCGCCAGTCTGTTGGCAGGACTTGACGTGGTTTATCAAATCGAATTTGTAGTTTATCTAACAAAAACGTCTATAAACAGAATACATTTTATGTTGTTGGCAGTATTGTGTCTGTCTGTGGTTTATCATGCAAAAAATATGCATGTGAATCATTATCATTTCAGCCGAAAGACGTCCACTGCTGGACTTAACCCTCCTACAAGCATCGCCACAACGACCAGTCCTGCGCGTAGAATTAGAAATGAGGAGATTCGCAGGAGAACGAAAGTAACCGACATATCACATACCACGAAGAATTGCCAAACTCAAGTGGCAGTGGGCATATTGCTCGCAGAACGGATGGCCGATGGGGCCGTAAAGTTCTGGAGTGGCGACCACGTACTGGAAGGCGCAGCGTGGGTAGGCCCACCACAAGGTGGACCGACGACCTGGTGAAGGTCGCGGGAATCCGCTGGATGCGGAAGGTGCATGTGAATACTTAAATTGAATTGAAAGGAATAAGACTACCCAAAGATCTGCCAGAAAAGCGATTTTTAAAGTTTAAATTTTGTAATTTACGACTAGTGTGTGTGTATACTCTATCCCATTGTGTATACTCTATCCTATTGTGTATACTCTTTTATGCCAAACTATAAAAGATACTTTGTTTTCGATTTTATCCTTCTTAATTAAAAATAAATTCGATAACAACATATCCTTTATAGGCTACCCGACTTTGAATTAGGCAATTTTAGGCTACTTTACAGAAGAAAATAGTAGTCTACTTGGCGCCAAGTTTTTGGGCTACACTTGGCAACACTGATTCTCAGAGATGCTGTGTCCACAGATTAATGATATATGTACTAGTATGTGTCGACCTGTCAAAAACGGATTAATAATTAGTGTTTAGCTTTTCTTCTGAAAAGAAAAACCTTTTATCGTGTACATAAATCAATGTGTCTGAAACAGAATTTACATTAGTCTTGTAGTGAATCGACCTCAGAAAGCGGTCATAATGTCGCAAAGGGATCCTGGACCTATACCCAATAGATGGTTGAGGTGTCCACGAAAGGCGACTGGACTCGTTGCTGATAAGTTTATGGCTTTCAAGACCCCTTTGGGAGCCCAATTCAATGACAAAGTGCCCGAAGAAAACCGATTCACACCATCCATGTTGTTTGTTTACATGAAAAGTATGAAAGTGAGTCATAATTTCAATGTCAGCCTTGCATTTTGTTTTGTTCTAATTATTTCTATGAAACAGTATTCAATTCGAATATACATCAATATTTCCTAGTAGTATACAAGTAAACTGTGTATTTATTGTATAGAGAAATACTTACTTAGTTGACCACTACTATAAATACCATGGCACAATTATTATTGTTTTCCCAGATACTTAAAAATTCTATTTTTAGTGGGGTTAGCGGGTATCCACACGCATAAAAATGTGGTACTAGGAATGTAAAAATTTCACTATTTTTCTTCTTTGTGTCAGTGGTATAACTGCTTTTTTTTGTCAAACTTGGCAAGCCCAAAACTTTGCAACTTCTTCGTTATTATCAGTAGTAATATCACTATTACTAAACTACAAACTAAAACTACTAAACTTCTTACCCTGAGTGTTTGTTTACCCAGTTATGTTGGATTTGACTTTCAGTCTATCCAGATGCAGCTGAACACCAGTATTTTACATGGAGTGACTGCTACCAGACCCCTGCTACCCAGTTACTGAGTAATATTGACATCCTACAGTTAAACCAGTTGTCAGAATTTAGGGTGGCTAACTCTAACAACTGCCATAGATATTTGTATGGCAATATCGCTATCACAATACTGATACAAATGATGAATGTACTAGCCTGTGCCTGCGGCTTCACCTGTGTGGATGTGGTTTCTCACATATCCCTTGGGAACTGATCATCTTCCTGGGATAAAAAGTAGCCTATATGTTAATCTGGGCTACGTTCTATCTGTATGCCAAAATTCATTAAAATCCATACAGCCGGTTTTGTATGAAAGAAGAACAAACATCCACACATCCATACATACATCCATACATCCTCACAAACTTTCATGTTTATAATATTAGTAGGAAGGATAGTAGGAAATAGGATTGTATAAAACTATTGCGAACTCAATTACAAATGCATTACCAGGCCCCTCAGAAAGTATTGCGAAAAAAAGTTTTTATATATGGGAGACTGGCCAGTTATAATGTTTTTCGAAAATATGATTATTTATAAGTAAAAATAAGTAAGTTCCAATTTCAAAATTTCCCTCCACATTTTTTGCGAGTTAATTCAAAGTATTCTGTCTCACTGAAATATGGATCTGCGCCGGGAACATTTTAGAGCTATGATTTTATACGATTTCAAGTGTCGCCTGAAACCGGATGAATCGTACGATAGACTTCAAATGGCATTCATGGATGAAGGCCCTTCCAAGGCAACCGTGTATCGTTGGTATAACGAATTCAAGCGCGGTCGACCAACTTTGGCGGATGACGAAAGAAGCGGTCGCCCTTTGACGGCTGTTACCGAAGAAAACGTGCTAGCAGTGAAAAATTTAATCCAAGACAATAGGCGAATTACATATCAGGAGATTCAACACATATTGAAGATTGGATCGGGAAGCGTTCACGAGATTCTACACAGCCATCTTCGCGTGAGGAGGATAGTATCACGCTGGGTGCCGCACAACCTCACCGATGCTCAGAAGCAGGCCCGGGTGGAATGGTGCCGTGATATGCTTAACAAATTTGAAGCAGGCTCGTCTCGGCGTGTTTACGACATCGTTACAGGTGATGAGTCCTGGATTTATCAATACGACCCAGAAACCAAGCGCCAGTCGACTGTTTGGGTGTTTCAAAATGAGCCAACGCCTACCAAAGTGAAGCGATCTAGAAGCGGGGGTAAGATTTTGATCGCTAGCTTTTTTAATTTGACTGGCCACTTGGTATCAATTCCCTTACGGGATCAAAGAAGCATTAATGCCGAATGGTATACTACCAAATGTTTGCCAGAAGTTTTCTCTGTTATAAGCAACAAGCGACCAAACACAGGGCTCCGCGGGCTACTGCTCCACCACGACAATGCACCTGCGCACACCGCACTCAAAACGAGGGACTTCCTGGACAGCACGCCAGTCAAACTCCTGGGTCACCCTCCTTACAGCCCTGATCTAGCACCGTGTGACTTCTTTTTATTCCCAAAAATAAAAAATCAGCTCAAAGGGATACAATTTTCGTCGCCGGAAGATGCGCTGGCTGCGTTCGAGCAGGCTGTAAACGAGGTGTCTGCGGCGGACTGGAAAAAGTGTTTTGAAAACTGGTTTAGGCGCATGAATCTTTGTATAGAGGCTGGTGGAAAGTACTTTGAAAAGATTTGATAAAAATATATGTACGTATAGAACAATTTTTTTTAGTTTCGCAAAACTTTCTGAGTGTCCCACGTATAATTATTCAATTTACTTTAAAAAGAAACATGAAAGAATTGAGTTATCAAGAGTTATTTTATTTTAATAATCGTGAAAATTATTTATTTTTGTATGTTTTTACCTGACTGCAACAGCGAAGACAGGGTTATGTTTTTAAGAAAAACAATCAAATTATCTTAAGAGAGCCTGTTTTTGATTTTTAAAAAATGCATAGATCACAACAGCTGTGAAAAATGTTTTCTAAATCCAATTTAGCAGGTTAGAACAATTACTTTTAGGCCAATTTCTTTTTAAATTGTAATTAACAGTATTGTTTCTAGGCAGCAGCATTAGTGCTTATTGAAATTTAAAGGAGTATAATTGTTTCTAGATAAAACTAGGTCTATGGATTGATCTCACTAACACAAGTCGGTTTTATAATAAGACAGAGGTGGGAGAATCAGGTTGCAAATATGTGAAAATGCAATGCCGTGGGCATGGTGAAACACCATCGCCAGAACAGACTAGGTAAGCCTTATATTGTCTATTAATGTTTTTTGAGCAAAATGTTAAATTTTTATTTATTTATAGCCTTTTATCAGAAATAGTAATACTAACTCAAATATTTTATTTATGGTATGGTACAGTCCCCTACAAGGTGGACCGAAGACCTGGTGAAGGTCGCGGCGATCTGCTGGATGCGGAAAGCGCAGGACCGGTCGTTGTGGCGATGCTTGGAGGAGGCCTATGTCCAGCAGTGTACGTCTTTCGGCTGAAATGATGATGGGTTGTGAATTTTCTCTGAAGAAATCCGACTGGCTGCCGAAAAATACAAACAGCAATTAACACACACCCAAGCAAACGAATGTCTCAGAGCTATATATCTAGAGTCTATTACTTAGCCTGAATCTACATGCCTGTTCGGTGTCAAGGTGTCGCTATACACCCTGCCGTCAAGTTCACTCTACGTGCCTGCACGACGTCACGGTTGTCACACAAGTACACCCGTCGTGTCACCGGTCAAACAATGTTACATGCTAACAATGTGCGAACTATACGAAATGTGAATGTGAATCCTCAATCGTCTTAAGAGACATGACATAATGAAGCTACAGACTAGATCGTAGCTGCTGGATAAAGTAGTAGCTGCCTTGCTGAATGAAGCACTCTCCATAACAATTTCCCGATAACTCCTCTAAGCTGAGCACATGATTGCAGATAAAGAGTACAAAAAAAACGACAGTAACCGGTTATGAATATTCTGTGTGCCTTCGGGCAAAGGCCTCCCTTAGTCTGCTCCACTCTTCCTTATCCTATGTTGCTCTGGTCCAGGTCCTACCAGCCATCTCTATGATTTCGTCCACCCAGCGTTTCAATGGACTCCCTCTGTATCTTTAGTTTCCTTCCAGTGAAAAATGTTAAATGGCAAAGTTATATTTCAATATTTTTATTTTAACCAACAAAAAATCTACTTTCAGAGAATTCATCCAGTTAGTTAGTAAATTTGTGAGTCAGAATCCCCTGGAATTTATTGGAGTACACTGCACCCATGGCTTTAATAGGACAGGGTTCCTACTCGTCTCATATATGGTGGAACATTTGGACTGCAGTGTTCAGGCAGCTATCAGCGAGTTTGCTAGGATGAGGTATGTTTCATCATAATTTTAGTGACATAAAAGAAGTATTAAATCTCAAGCTTGATTTTTGCAGATTAACAAGAGCCAGAGGAAAATCTGCAACCTCGGAGCTCAATAACATCAAAGACAAGGATGGAAATATAATGAATGAGGAAGGATGCGTGTTAAAGAGATGGAAAGAGTATTTTGAAGGACTGTTTGAAAAAGAGGTGATGCAAGTATCGACGGTGATGGACGAAAGGGCAGACATTGAGGATAGGTTTTGTATGGATGAAATAGTAAAAGGGTTGAACAGAATGAAATCAGGAAAGGCTCCAGGGTATGATAGGATATCAGTCGAAATGCTGAAGGCTGGACAGGGCGTGGTGGCTAGTCTGCTGTACCGTCTTTTCAACTTGTGCTGGAGTAATGGCCTGGTACCAAAAGACTGGTGTAAGGCCGTGATTGTGCCGCTCTACAAAGGAAAAGGGTCACAGCAAGACTGCAAGAATTACCGTGGCATTAGCCTTTTAAGTGTTGTCGGCAAATTGTATGCAAAAGTTTTGATGGAAAGAGTGATGAAAGTAACTGATGTAAAAATATGGGATGTGCAAGCGGGATTTAGGAAGGGCATGGGGTGTACGGATCAGGTCTTTTCCTTGCGATGCATAGCTGAAAAATGTTTGGCCAAAGGTCAAAAAGTCTATTGCGCTTTCGTGGATTTGGAAAAGGCCTACGACAGAGTGATGAGGAATGAACTATGGTCTGCTTTGTCTATCTATGGGGTGAATAGCAACCTGATTCAAGCGTTGAAATCTCTCTATGCGGATTCTAGCGCTTGTGTCAGGATTAACGGCGCCTACTCTGACTGGTTCAGCATCGATAAGGGTGTGAGACAGGGATGTGTAGCGTCGCCGTGGCTATTCAATCTATTCATGGACAGTTGTTTGAAAGATTTGAAAGAGAGTGAAAATGGTTTAGAAATGAATGGGTTACTTGTCAAATGTCTCCTCTATGCCGATGATCAAGTTATCCTTGCATCGTCGGAGGGGGAGTTACAGAAGATGGTAACAATTATGGATGGTGCTTTGAAGAGTAAAGGAATGAAAGTTAATGTTAGTAAGACAAAAGTTTTGGTTTTTGAAAAGGAAGAAGTTATGACAGAGTGCAATATTTTGATAGGTGACGAAAAGGTGGAACAAGTGAAAGATTTTGTATACCTGGGTTCCATGTTTACGAGAGATGGCAAGCATGTGAAGGACATTGAAAGGAGAGTGAGTGCTGGTAATCAGGTGAATGGGGCACTACACACCTTCATGAACAGCCGCAAAGTGTCGGAAAAGGCACGGCTGGCTGTTCATGGGGGAGTGTTAGTGCCTACACTTATGTATGGTAGTGAAAGTTGGGTATGGCAGAAGAAACATGAAAGCAGAATAAATGCAGTAGAAATGAGAGCTTTGAGAAGTATGTGTGGTGTAACTTTGAGAGATAAAGTAAGGAATAACATGATAAGGGAGCGTTGTGGAGTGAAAGAAGATGTAGTGACAAAGATTGAGAAAGGTATGTTAAGATGGTTTGGACATATAGAGAGGATGGACGAGAGGAGATTGACGAAACAAGTATACGAAGCGAGTGTGGATGGAAGAGTTGGAAGGGGACGACCTCGGCGAACGTATCGCGATCAAATCGCGGATGTTCTCAAAAAATGCCAGGTTAAGAGTTCTCTAAACCGACGAGCATGCATGACGAGGTTAATGGACGTAGATGAAGCGAAAGAGGTGTGTCAGGATCGTAGCAGGTGGAAATCCATAGTCTCTGCCTACCCCAATGGGAAACAGGCGTGATAATATGTATGTATGTGTAACACAAACACACTATTAAACAATATTATTATGTAACAGAATAAACGTAACTCCTGAAAGTGTTTTGTTCAGAATCACCTACCCCCAGTTTCTGGAAGGCTGATCAATTTGATCTATTGTCAAATCTAATGTCAGCTTTTGTGATTGGCCGGCAAATTTGTTAACAACCAATCACATCGCTTGACCTGAGATTTGACAGCTGATTAGTTAATTTTTGTGTTGATCAGCCTTTCAGAAACTGGGGGTTAGATAATTGATTGGTATGGTTTTTAAACCATGTTATATTTTGACCAAAGACTTTGTATATACTGACGTAATAGACCACTACAGTGTGCGACTGAGATACCGATCTTTACGAAAAAACCTATATACTAGAAAGAGACATAATAAAATGTCAGTAGAACCGATTTTGAAAATTGTAATCTCCCATAGCGTCCCATCAAAATATAATCTCGTATTATTTTATGATTTATTTTACAATTGTTCTGTATTTTATCCAATTAATATCGATAATCGTATTGGTGTAGTGTTCTGTGTTATACTGCTGTGTAATTTACATTATTAACCTAAAGAAAGAGATGTTTCACAGGTAAGTATCTGCAGGACAATACTACTTTCATAATGCTTATTTTCATAGAAGTTATTCTTAAAATTATTTAGTAATACGTTAATAACATGCAGTAAATAACCTATTTTCTATATAATATGTTATTTTAAATAATTATGTGTTAGATAAAAAAATATTGTGTATGTGAAAATGAAACCGTTTCGCATATGGATTGCTCAAAATATTTCGATATGTCGATAGTTTCAATTATATATTTTTTGTACTACCTAGCACCATACATGTCACAAGTTAGTGTCCGTTACTGCTTTAAAAAAAATACAATCGAATTGAGAACCTCCTCCTTTTTTTGAAGTCGGTTGAAAGTATTGAAAGGTTGATTTAGTCCGGCCGCACATTGGAAGGAAATCACAATGATTCATTCATTGATCACAGAAAAAATCTGACGCGCCGGAACCTATACCATGGTTGTACTTTTACGATGTTATAATAGTATGTTGTACGTCTATGGCAAAGAGACGTTTCACAGGTAAGTATCTGCAGGACAATACTACTTTCATAATGCTTATTTTACATTTATACAGTTAATTTTAGTACCAGCCCCGCACACTGACAGAATTTTCCGAATCGTATGTCTGCTTTTGACATATTAAAATGTAAATACGGTGCTATTTTATGACAATGTGCGGCCGGGCTAAAAATGCTGTAAAATATTGACCGGCTAACTTCATAACTTCCAGATTTCCTGTAAATGCTGTTATTAAAGAATAAAAACCGGCCAAGTGCGAGTCGGACTCGCGCAGTAAGGGTTCCGTACCTCTCAATATGTCTATGTTTGTCTTATTTTTAGTATTTGTTGCGAAACTACATAATATGCACTATAATCTGACCAAGTTTGACGCTGGTATATATTACCGTTTTGAAGATAGAGCAGGAACAAAAACTTTGAAAAAATGCATGTTTTTTGAGGTTTCTTGTATGGGGACCCCCTTTGGTTTTAGACTTTTTTTTTGTTTTTAGTATTTGTCGTGATACACCTCATAGCAACACATATTCTGAGTAAATTTCAACCGGTTACCTATTACCGTTCAAAAAATACAGCCCTGTGACAGACAGACGGACGGACGGACGGACGGACAGCGTAGCGAGAGTAATAGGTTCCCGTTTGGAACCCTTCGGGTACGGAACCCTAAAAATGGATGGGCACAAATGTTAAAACGAATAAGCACCGTATCTACTATTCTCCGCCAAATAGTGATGCTTGCTTGCATTGCTGTGTTTCGGTCAGAATGGTACGGGTGCCGGTGTAATTACAATCACATGAGACTTTCCATATTCATGTCTCAGTTTGGCGAACCGACTTGCGGTACCATTTAGGTAACAGCCTAGGTGGTATTGCAGTTGTTATTGGCAAAGGTAACCGCTTAACATATGGTGGGCCTTTAGTTCGTTTCGCCATCCTATACAATTAAATAAAAGCTGAAAGCTTCGAAAAAACTACAGGGTTTGCAGTAGATATTTTAAGGATAACTGTATCGTTTAATGAAATCACCAACGATCCATACCTACGGAATTTGTTCGGGTCGGTGTTTGTTTCATATAAAGATCTTTACTTTAATAATGGTAAATATTCAAAGTGGTAATCTACGAAGTGACGAGTATAAAGTAAAAGTCAAAAATAAATATAATACAAGAAGAGTTAGAGATAAAAAAAACTAGTTCAAGCGAAGATGACAAATTATTATGGAGACAGAATGTCAAAATTTTTAGTTCCAAAAATCCTATCCTATCCTACTTCCTACTAATATTATAAATGTGAAAGTTTGTAAGTATGGATGGATGGATGGATAGATGGATGAATGAAAGTGGAGTGGAAGTGGAGGTGGAGATGGAAGTGGAGGTGGAGTGATGTGGAGTGGAGTGGAGCAGAGGTAGAGGTGGAAGTGGACTTTACTCGCAAAATAATATACTACATTTAATATACTATAATAATATACTACAAATTATACATGTAGTAATATAAATTAGTAGGATAAGTCTGATGTGTAACTTAAGTTGACTGGACAAGAAAACTTGTTAAGTTCATAGATATTGTAATTTTTCATAAAAAATCAATAATTTGACCAATTCCGGAATCGTGTATAGGAACTTAGTTCCGGGATTGAAAACCTTTCTATACACCTAATTAAAACTAATATGATTAATTGTAAAATGTTCCGTGTGGTGCCGGACGTAAAGAACCGTATATCTTCTTATGGGTGTCGTAAAAGGCGATTAAGGGATTCACCAGAGAATGGGCAGCAGCGTTCTCTGAGTATTTAACCAACCAACTGCGATCGCCAACCCGCCTACCAAGCGTGGCGATTATGGCATATCCCCCCAATATATGCTTGGGGGATGCCTGTGTCCAGCAGTGGACGTCTTACGGCTGAAATGATGATTAATTGATGTTTTTATTTCTTATTTATGTATTCCTTACCTTCGTGACATTAATAATGTAATTATAATATAGCCCTTAATTGCGTAACTCAATCTTTTAAAATAAATAAAATTATATCTCAAATATCTGTAATTTTAAAACAATAGTTACTTAATAGCTTAGCAGTTTTAAAATACTACCACTCCTTAAAAGTAAGGCCGGTTGAACTATATCGATAATGCGGAAACGTCCATGTGACATCACTAAAAATCACTCCTACACGTGTCAATTTCGCACATATACTCATTTCGTTTTCGGTCACGTGATAATGAGGTGACAGTGTCTCTATTACGTCAGTATAATACCTTTATGGTTTAAACTGCCTAATAAATATAATCGAGAACAGCGGTCAGCAACAGGTGGACCGTCCGGACCGCGGATTGTCGAACACCTGACCGCCAAATATTATTAAAACCTACATATAAAAAATAATATATGCATATAACTAGCCCTATATTCATACGTTTGAAAACCATGTAGAATCTAACTTAGTAATTATGCTAGTTACCTAGTACCTATTTTCCAAGTATTATGTTTTATAATATAATATAAATATAAAACGTATATAATAACTTAATTTGAAAACAAAATTAAAAATAAAAGCTTGTAAAAAAAAATAGTACTTAATCATTATCAGTATTTTTTTCTGGACCTTGATATTTTTCAACAGTATCCAGACTCCACTTGAAACTACTTGCCGACCCCTGATCTAGAATGTTCCAATAAGTTATATATTTTTCAGGCCTCCTGGGATATACAAACAGGATTATTTGCAAGAGTTGTTCCGGCGATATGATGAGGTGGATTTAACACCTCCTGCTCCAATACTGCCTGATTGGTGTCATGGTAAGTGTGCCTACTAATGGTATTTTCAGAAGTCATCTGCCTAGCCCCATATGACCTCTAACTTCTAAGCAGTGGCGGCTGTACCTTAAGTGCACTCGTGCGCTGCACTACCAGTTCATAAATTCATAAAACCTTTAAAAAGAATCACAAAATATCTAAAACATCAATATTACTCATCTACTTTATACTTACAAATAGTTATGAAGTAATGAAAAATCAATTTAATGTCTAAACTGATGAAGTTAAGACTTATTTTCGCTCAAACAAAAAAGGCCCGTGCGCTTCGCGGAGCGCACGCAGAGCGCTCATACAACTTCTATGAAATACGAGCTAAATCCCCTGGCGCGTGAGACGGAAGATAATTAGTACATTTACTATGAAGTAACTAGCCTAGATTCGTGCGCCGCACGGGCCGAATATTGCCGAGAATGACCGATTGTTGACGAAATGCACTCGATGCGAGCCGGCCGAAGGGCGGTAGGGGCGTTGCCCTCTCCTTGTCATAGTTCCCGCGCTCGTTTAAATTTCTCCTTGTTTTGTTATTAGTGTTTTTACGTTACTGTGACTTTTTAATGGTGTAAAAATTAGCATTGACTTCAATGTTGGCTACTAGAGTAGTAGTATTTATTAAAATTAAGCATTAATATAACTTTTCAAAACAACTTTTCTTAATTTAAAAGTGAATTAAATAATAAAAAGCTATGGTTGTGTGAATTTCTTTTGTTTTCTTAGTACGTTTTTTAGAGAGTCGATTTGGACGGAAACTGGTATTAAAGATGTTTATTGTATTTTAAATCATATTTATTGTATCATTATTGTATTTTATTAACCGACTTCAAAAAAAGGAGGAGTTTATGTATTCGGCAGGTTTTATTGTAAATAAAACAATACAGTGCACCACCGGTTCTCTGACCCAGCAGCCGCCACTGCTTCTAAGTAAACCTACTTTTCTATGTCATACTTATTTGCTAATTCCGGTTCCTCCCATTTTCAGAGGAAGAAGAGGATGTCGACGATGATATCCCCAGTAACTCACAGAACACATCATCATCCACGTAAGTTTTAGTTGTGTACTTATGAAATGAGGTGAAACTAGACATAGTTTTATCGATGGGTAAAAATTTTTTATAAACATTAACTCTTTTATTAGCAACTGTGGACCCTTTGTAAGGAAAACGTTATATTTTTTTTACCAAGTAGTCTATGACGGGGGCAGGGAAGGATATTCTCCCCGCTGCCTGCTCAGTGGCAGGGTGAGTGCACACCGGGCCCACCCCTGCTCCTCCACTGTGCCCTCTACTGCATCAGAGGGACACGCGGAGCAACTCCCCACTGGCCAACATCTGGCCGGGCCCATCCCGTGCCAGAATATTTGCTACAGGCAATAAGGTCCCTCGGTCCAAACGAGAGTTATTGCCCGTGCCAAGGGTGCATCGGCCCAACAACTGCTGGTCCCTCCAGACGTATCGAGAAGAACCAGCAGCCGTCAGGCACATTAGGAGGTTTTCTGGCCCAGCACCCCAAAAGTCTGCAGTCTGCGGCTTAGGAATAGAGACAAGTTGTCATAATAATAATTAAATTCATTATTCGGACAACTCTAGATACATTACATAATCCATCATTCGTCGTAGGAGTCGCTCAATTTTTTACCGACTTCAAAAAGGAGGAGGTTCTCAAAATTAGTTTGTAATTATTTTTTATTTTTTGTATGTTCAGGCATAACTCCGTCATATATGCACCAATTTGCATGATTCTTATTTTTTTGAAAGAGTTTTCTCCCGAGATTGTCCCATTTCAATTTGGTGAAGATCTGATGAAGATCTTCGGAGATAATGAAAGGGAACTCTTCAATGGATAACAGCAAATCACCGGCGATTGCAGCAATCGCTTAATTGTCTATGTATTTTTTATGCCACTCAAAATAGAAAAATAAATAAACTTTGAAAAAGTAAAAACCGACTTTAAAAAAAAACAAGTAATTTTGTGAAACTGTTTAGAAAGTCGGTGCCAATTTTTTCTTAAATCTAATCAAATTAATGACACCTACTTCCTAAACTGTTTCACATAAATTAATTAATTCTTTTTGAAGTCAGTTTTTACCTTTTAAAAAGTTTATTGAGAAATTTTTCACCACTGTCACCACATCTTCTTTCGTTGATTCCAAATGAGTTTTACCTAACATGTACCAATGACTAGAGGGCAGGTGCCCACGGCTTCGCCGGCGTGGATGGTGTTTATCGCGCATCCCTCGGGAACTGTTAATCTTCACGGGATAAAAAGTTGCCTATATGTTGATCAGGGTTATAGAGCGTGAAGAATTAAGTAACAAAAATACATCCACATACACACTCAGAAACTTTCGCATTTATAATATTAGTGTAATTGGTTGGCCCAATCCATCCTTATGAAATCTTGTTAAAATTTTAATTATTGTAGTGTATACTGGGTGTAAGGGGAACGCTTCCGAAAACGAAGATAGGTGCTGGTGATTACTGATTCGAAACCACGAAAAAAAAAATGCGATTCTTTTTTTAGATTTTTTCATATATATTTTTTTTGCATTTTTCATACATAATCAGCTTTGGGCAGTTAAATAAAACTCATACATAATGAAAAATGAAAAAAAAAAAAAAATTATTAAACGATTCGCAGTTTTTTTCGTGGTTTCGTATCAGTAATCACCAGCACTATCACCTGTCTTCGTTTTCGGAAGCGTTTCCATGACACCCTGTATATTGATTGTAGATAGCAAAATTGTTATTTTTAGGGATCCGAACCTCAAAAGAAAAAAAATTGAACCCTTATAGGATCACTTTGTTGTTCGTCTGTCTGCCTGTCTGTCTGTACGATACGGTAACGGGTAGAAGTATGAAGTTGAAATTAATCTATATCTATACTTATAACAAAACAGTAGAAATATCAAAACTGTCTGTTAGTAGAATCTGTTTTTTTTTTTGTATTATAAACAATACAATGTTTACAGCACAGTATAAACTATGCTGTAAACTATCTGAGCAAGCCAAAATAAATGTTTTTCTTTGTTTCTGTCGTTCAAAAAAAAACACCCAAACATCGGTCTACATCACGGTTGATTCTTCAACAGTAATTGTAAGTTTGCAATTGCAAAATATATATTTTTCCTGTGATATAACCACAAATTCATGATTTTTGGATATTTTCCTGTACTTGCGCTGGGAGACCTTGCTTCTTGCCAAATTTCATGATTCTAGGTCAACGGGAAGTACCCCTTAGGTTTTCATGAGTGAGTTTGTTAGTAATTTCTTAGTGTACGTACTATCAGCAAACTTTCCGGTGAACCACCACTAAGGCTAAAATCGCTTGCGCTCAGTGTTCGACGGCAGCCTTAGGTACGTGTAATGTAGCAGGATTCGTTCAAGGGACTTTGTCAACAAAGTGTATCACCGGGAAGTATCGTGACTGTACGTAGTACGTACAGTACGATTTTCATCACTTATCCTTACTCAACCCATTCTTAGTAGGTATAGTATGTTTTCATTCTTTAATAAGGTAACCAGTATCCACTTGTAGTGTGGAGCGCAGCTTCTTTTCGCTTAAACCAGTGGTTCTTAACCGGTGGTCCGCGAAAGGATCAGAAGTCGTCCGCGAAGCCATCCAGCATCAACGTACCTATATAGTCACATATAGTAGTTATAGGAATTGAAACATAAAGTCCAAGTGAATCACGTAGTCCGCGCGTACTTTCATTAGAATCGGAGCTTGAGTTTAATAAACAGTAAGTTTATAACCTTACTAGCTTTTACCCGCGGCTCCGCTCGCGTTAAATTCTGCTAACCCACGTCTGTCCAGTCCAGTCCATTCCAGTCCACTGTCCCGCTGTCCCGCTGCCCCGCTGCCCAACTGCCCAACTGCCCCGCTGCCCCGCTAACCCACAGCCCCGCTAACCCACTGCCCCACTGCCCCGCTACCCCACTGCCCCGGTACCCCACTGCCCCGCTGCCCAACTACCCCACTGCCCCGCTGCCCCACTATCCCACTGCCCCGCTGCCCCGGTACCCCACTGCCCCACTGCCCCGCTGCCCCGCTGTCCCGCTGCCCTACTGCCCAACTGCCCCGCTGCCCCGCTACCCAACTGTCCCGCTGCCCCACTTCGCCACGGCACCGCTGCCCCACTGCCACGCCGCCCCGCTGCCCCACTGCCCCGCTACCACACTGCCCCGCTGCCCCACTGCCCCACTATCCCACAGCCCCGCTGCCCCACTGCCGCACTATCCCACGGCCCCACTGCCCCACTACCCCACTGCCCCGCTACCCCACTGCCCCGCTGCCCCGCTTCCCCACTGCCCCGCTGACCCACAGCCCCGCCGCCCCCCAGCCCCACTGCCTCACTTCCCCGCTGCCCCGCTATCCCACTTCCCCACTGCCCCGCTGCCCCGCTATCCCTCTGCCCTGGTACCCCACGGCACCAGCTGCCCCACTGCCTCACTGCCCCGCTGCCTCACTATCCCACTGCCCCGCTGCCCAGCTACCCCGCTGACCCACTTACCCACGGCCCCGCTGCCCCGCTACCCCACTTCCCCACTGCTCCGCTACCCCACTGCCCCACTATCACACTGCCCCGCTGCCCTAGTACCCCACTGCCCCGGTACCCACTGCCCCAGCTGCCCCTCAGCCACGCAGCACCTCTGCCCCACTGCCCCGCTGCACCGGTACTCCACTGCCCCGCTGCCCCGGTACCCCACCGCCCCACTGCCCCGCTGCCCAACTGCTCCGCTACCCCACTGCCCCGCTTCCCCACTGCCGCTCTGCCCAACTATCCCATTGCCGCACGGCCCCGCTGCCCCACTGCCCCGCTTCCCCACTGCCCCGCTGCACCACTACCCGACTGCCCCGCTGCTCCGGTACCCCACTGACCCACTGCCCAACTGCCCCGCTGCACCGCTACCCCACTACCCCGCTGCCCCGCTTCCCCACTGCCCCGCTGCCCAACTATCCCATTGCCCCACAGCCCCGCCGCCCCTCTGCCCCACTGCACCGCTGCCCCACTTCCCCACTGCCCCACTGCCCCGCTACCCCGATGCCCCGCTGCTCCGGTACCCCACTGCCCCACAGACCCGCTGCCCAACTGCACCGCTGCCCTGCTACCCCACTGCTTCGCTGCCCCACTGCCCCGCTACCCAAATATCCCATTGCCCCACTGCCCCGCCGCCCCGCTGCCCCACTGCCCAGCTGCCCCGATATCCCACTGCCCCGATGCCCCTCTATCCCGCTGCCCCGGTATCCCACTGCCCCGCTGCCCCACTGCAACGCTGCCCCACTGCCTCGCTTCTCCGCTGCCCCACTGTCCCACTGTACAACTGTCTCACTGTCCCACTGCCCCACTGTCCCACTGTCCTACTGTCCCACTGCCCACTGTCTCACTATATCACTATCGTCCCATGTCCCATATCCTGTCCCACTGTCTCACTATATCACTATCGTCCCGTCCCATGTACCATTTTTTTTTTTTTTTTTTTTTTTTTTTTTTTTTTTTCGTGGGGAAAATCCTCATGGACGCACTCCGCCCGGGGAAGGCGGAGCCAGTGTCGGACTCTTACCGACTAAAAACCACCACGGTGTTCCTCTACCGACCCTTGGCCAGGGGCGTGGGAAACTTAACTCGCCCAACCATCCCCAGCAGGTCCCGGCTCGCCACTAACAGGCGAGCCCCTTCACCCCGTGCGGCACCCACATCGGCCGCACCCTCCTCTTGACTGGCGCGCGCGGAACACGACGCGCCACCGTCACGGGCCTTGTCTGGTCGGGCGGCGGGCCACCCCGAGTCCGCCGCCCGCAGGCCCACACTTAGGGTGGCTGGAGGTCGGCATACGCCCTCCTGCGACGCCCAGGTCGCCTTCTGCGGGAGGGAAGGGAGGTAATCGCCTCTCTAATTCTCTCCGCCGCCTCCTTAGCGAGCATCACCTCCTCGCAAAAGGAGACGACGCCTTCCCAAGCGCTCCCACTCCCGACCATCGATTGAACCACGGCCGGAAGCGAGAGATCGCTGCCGCCTACTGCAGTGATGAGATCACGGCGCTGCGTGGCCCAAGCTGGGCACTCCTCCAGTGTGTGCCGCGCCGTGTCCTCTGGGCAGCTCCCGCAGTGATGACACTCGGGTGTCGGCTCCCGGCCTATGCGACACAGATACTTCCCGAAGCAACCGTGCCCCGAGAGTATCTGTGTCAGCCGGTAGGTGAGGGCGCCATGGCTCCTCTCCAGCCACTCCTCCATGACGGGCCTTACCGCCGCGATTACGGCGTGCCCTGCGCTGGGTTGCGCAAGTCGTTCCTCCCATTCAGCCGCTAGGATCTGGCGGACCTCGCTCCGATCAGGCGGGTCCTCGCGCTGATGATACCTCAGTGCAAGGTCTCTCGCCTCCAGATCCCAGGGCATTGATCCGGCAAGAAGGCTCGCCGCCTCGAAGGAGATCGTACGATACCCCCGTATCACCCTGACGGCCATTGCACGCTGCGGTCTACGCAGCAGCGCGACATTGCCTGGCGTCAGGGCGTCTGCCCACACTGGGGCCCCATAAAGGGCCATGGACCGTACGATCCCCACGTAGAGCCTCCGGCAGGAGGCATTTGGCCCTCTCAAGTTTGGCAGCAGCCGCGATAGCGCGGCCGTGGCCCCTAACAGCTTGGGCGCCAACCGCTTAAAGTGCGGACCAAAGTCCCACCGGCTGTCGAGGACGAGTCCCAGGTACTTCATCGTCGACTCGATACCGATGCGGACGCCTCCTACCACTATATGGGATCCCAGAGGTGGCCTCTTCCGAGGCCCATGAAAACACAGGGCCTCAGACTTATGTAGAGCCACCTCGAGACCCAACCGCCGGATCCTCGCAACGACTAGCGCAACCCCCGCTGTCGCCAGCATGGTCGCCTCCCGGTGCGTCTTCCCCCTCGCCGTGACTAGCGTGTCGTCAGCGTAGCACGTCATGCCAACGCCGTGGAGAAGAGCACCGCGCAGCACCCAGTCATAGCCGATGTTCCACAGAAGCGGTCCCAAAACCGATCCCTGTGGGACACCGCATGACATCTCTCGCCGACCCCATACTTCCCGACCCGGGTAGATGACGGCCCTGTCCGTCAGGTAGGCCCCGATAATGTGGCGAAGGTAAGTCGGCACCCGATGGAATTCAAGTGCCGCCTTAATGCAACTCCAGGGCAAGGTGTTGAAAGCGTTGGCGATATCAAGTGATACCGCCAAAACCACCTCCCCCCGGGCCACTGCTTCCTCCGCCAGAGCCCTCACGCGCATGATGGCGTCCACAGTGGAGCGCCCCCGGCGGAAACCAAACTGGTTGTCCGATAGATCCGGCCCCATCCTAGTCAGGTGCTGGACAAGGCGGTCTGCAATTACTCTCTCAAAGAGCTTGCCCACCTCGTCCAACAACACGATGGGGCGGTACGCAGATGGTGAATCTGCAGGGCGCCCCTCCTTCTTCAGCAGGACCAGTTTTCCAGTCTTCCACCTCCGTGGAAACTGGCCCCGCTCGAAACATGCGCTCAAGAGCCCTCCCAATCGGGGCCCAAGGGCCTTCAGAGCCAGGACCCATGCTCGGCCAGGTATGCCGTCGGGCCCTGGGGCGGTGTTTTTGGCTTGAAGCCGTTTCACCGCAGCCATCAATTCTTCCCGGGTCACTTCGGGCACGTCGTCGTCATCGTCCGCGCTAGGCACCATGTCAGGAGGAACCATCGGCGGAGGGGTGTGCTCCACCCTTGAAGGGAACAGAGCGCTCACCACACCCTCCAGCAGCCTTGGCCGGAGACTCTGGGATAGTGGGGGGGCCCACAGGCGAAGTTTGCCCCGTACCATACGGTATGGACGCCCCCATGGATTTGCGTCCAGAGTCGCCCTCATAGCGTCAAAGCCTGCTACTTTGGCTTCTGCTATGGCCGCCTGAAGGGCCACCTTTGCTGCTCTGTACCCCTCGTACAGCTCTTCTTCTATGGTTGCCTCCTCTGGGGTGCGGGGACGCCTCCTGAAGCGCCTCCTGAACCTGGTGTACCGGCGTCGCTCGTCAACACATGCAACTCGTAGTCGCGCTATGTCCGAGGACCACCAGTACATCTGGCGCCTTGCAGGACCGGGTCTTGCCCTAGGCATCCCCGCATCGCACACTTGCGACATTGCCTCCTGGAACCACTCGGCCTCCACATCGGTATTTACCCAGTGCTCGTCCTCGGGGACTTCAATGCCAAATCCACGGCTTGGGGTTCCCCGGCCACGGATGCGTGGGGTGAGGTGTTGGAGGACTGGGCTGTGGAGTATGGCCTACTGCTTCTTAATCGGGGTTCCGTCCAGACATGCGTGCGGCAGCGGGGCGGGTCTATAGTGGACATTTCGTTCGCTAGTCCCGCTGTGGAGCGCCATGTCCAGGGCTGGCGTGTGATGGAGGAGGTAGAGACGCTGTCGGATCATAGATATATCCGATTCGACGTCTCCGCCCAGACCTCTATCAGTCCAGTCCAGGCGGCCCCGGCTGGGGTAGGTCCGCGTTGGGCTCTTGCCAAGTTAGACCGGGAGGCCCTCCTGGAGGCCTCGATAGTACAGGCCTGGGTGAGAGTACCAGACAGGCCCGTCCCATGTACCATGTCCTGTCCCATGTCCTGTCCCATGTCCCATCCTATGTCCAGTCCCATGTGCCGTCCCACTGTCCTGTCCCATGTCCCGTCTCATGTCCCGTCCCATTTCCCGTCCCATGTTCCGTCCCCTGTCCCGTCCCCAGTCCCGTCCCCTGTCCCGTCCCAAGTCCCGTCCCCTGTCCCGTCCCCTGTCCAGTCCCCAGTCCCATCCCCAGTCCCATCCCCTGTCCACACCACTCCACTCCATCGTACATTACTATCCGCTCGTGCAAATGCATAGAAGCTTCGATCTGTCGGGTGAGTACGCAACCCACGAATTAATTTTTTTCTTTTTTTCTTTCTTTCTTTCTTTCTCAAAACCCATACCAGTTTTTAAGTCAGATCATCAGCTTTCAAACAAAAAAAAAAACATCAAAATCGGTCCAGTAGTTTTAGCGTGATGCTGGAACAAACAAACAAACAGACGTTTACAATTTTATAATAGTTAAGATTAAGATAACTTTTAAATTAAATACTTCGTACAATTATTGATTATTATGACTTATGACCGTTTCTACTACCATTGTATTTTATTAACCACTCCAGTGGTCTGATTCAGAAACGTTCGAAAAGTTTCTGTTTCCGGAGTGAAATTTGACCAGCAAACAAAACAAAACGACTATTTCTTTCGACCACGAACGCTGCAAAGCATTCGAAATATCAGGAAAATCTATTTTAATAATAATACACGATGTAATCCGGTTAAATTTGTTTTATTAATAAACAAAACGATTTCAGAACCGAACGGATTCGGAAATGCAACGCAAAATTTACGGAAACTCTTCCGAGAGCCACATTTGTTGCCGGAAAGCACTCGATGTAAAATTAAAGAACTATGAATAGCGTTTCGGAATTCGATTCTCAAATCGTTTTGTTTCGTAATAAAACAAGTGTTAAACTTCGGACGGTTTACATCGCGTATTATTATAAAAATTGGTTTTCCTGACGTTTCAAATGCTTTGCAGCGTTAGTGGCCGCAGGAAGTGGTCGTTTTGTTTCGTTTGCCGGTCAAATTTCACTTCGGAAACGGAAGCTTTTCTTACGTTTGTGAATAGCACTGCTGGTCGGTTGGTGGTACGGAACCCTTACTGCGTGAGTCTGACTCGCTCTTGGCCGGTATTTTTTTTACTATGACAGGCGGCTAAAGATAATTCTGAGGAGACTCTTCAATCATTCATAATTATCAAACGAATATAAAAAATAAAATAAATAAATATTTTTGGGACATTTTACACATCACCATCTAGTCCCAAACTAAGCAGTTTTTTTTTTACTAATATTTCCGTATGACGTCAAGATTTGACTTGTCGCCCGGGGAATTATCTCATGCTCACGTTTACCGTTCAGTCAGTGTTGCCACGGTAGTTCTGTAAACTAAATCTGTCTTCTACTCCGCCTTTGGCTCCGGCTCCGACTCTGACTTCGATAAATCAGATTTAAAAACTCCGATTCTGGTTCTGGGAAAATTGGCAGAATTTATTTCAAACAAATCAGATACACGGTTGCGTCTCTATGGTGTTTATTACTTGATGTGCTGCATCCATCATCAAACCATCATCTCTGCTATAAATCATCATTTCATCCGAAAGACGTCCACTGCTGGACATAGGCCTCCCCCAAGCATCGCCACAACGACCGGTCCTGTGCCTTCCGCATCCAGCGGATTCCCGCGACCTTCACCAGGTCGTCGGTCCACCTTATGAGGGGGCCTACACACGCTGCGTCTTCCAGTACACGGTCGCCACTCCAGAACTATACTGCCCCATCGGCCATCCGTTCTGCGAGCAATGTGCCCCGCCCACTGCCACTTAAGTTTGGCAATTCTTCGGGCTGTGTCGGTTACTTTCGTTCTCCTGCGAATCTCCTCATTTCTGATTCGATCAAGCAGGGACACTCCGAGCATAGCCCTCTCCATTGACCATTGAGTGACTTTGAGCCTTCTTATCAGGCTATAAATAATATATAATATATAGAATAGAATAGTATTTATTTATATGCTATAAATAACTTCAGCAATTATTCTTTAATTTCGTCTATTGTCATCAGCCCGAGAAAACACAAAGGTAAAGGCAGGCGCGAAACCACCCACAAGAAGGCTGTATTTATGCCTGGAGTTCGTGGCGTAGAGCCATTTGACACCCAGCCACGTCTCAGCGAGGTCCAGAAGAAGGCCCAACAGTTCTGCGATTGGGACTCCACCGGGTTCCCAGGCTCGCAACCTGTGTCAATGGATACAACGAATTTGAGGAAGCTGCATGAGAAACCTTATAGGGTGTCGTGGAAAGCTGATGGTGTTAGGTTAGTAATTTTTTACATTATCAACTTTTTTAGTTCAACAAAGGTCCGTAATGAGACCATAGATATTCTATTGTTGTTTGTCTATTCCGCCGCCAGCGGCCATGCGCCTGTTGAGGAGTAAACAAAATGTTTCGGCATAAGAAACATGTCACAGTGCACAGAAATGCGCTATACTTCATTCGCGGAGAAAGACTAATAGGGAAATCAGGGACTGCACGTGATTGGTCGCAGATAACGAACATAGGGTGCGTGCACGCTGGGACTGATAAATTATGCCACCAATTATGTCCAGGTAAATTATGATATACGATTAATAATAATAAGTAGCTAGCCTGTAGTCTCCAATATAAACGCACCCTAACATTTTTAGAGAATGATCACGCCCACTGACCAATCACGGTGATAGTGCGTCCTTTTCACTTCCATACAATTGTGCAAGAGAGAGTGCCCTATATTAGCATTTCTCGGCGAACAGAGTATAGACACACACACACTGTGTACTCTTTACATCGTTTCGATCAACTTTTATAGCACAATTACCTATTCTAACTTAATTTATATCCCATATTGTTTTTATTTCCTATAACATTATAATATGTATAACCTCATTTACAATTCATATATAGATATATGATGCTGATTGATGGCGAAGGCGAGGTGTACATGTTGGACCGAGACAACTGTGTGTTCAAAGTGAACGGCCTCAGGTTCCTACACAGAAAAGATCTCAAGAGGCATTTGAAAAATACTCTTCTTGATGGTGTAAGTTCATGTGCACACAACCTTACAAATATATCACAGTGTAATTATCTGTTCCATACAGTGGGTCAACGAAAATTAACATTGACAGTTTTTAAAGGAAATTCGGGACATTGTTTGATAGTTTTGAAGGCAGCTTGGCACACTTAACTCTCGCGTTGGAAGACTGTTTGGAGTGGCTAGACTGTGATAATATATTACCTACCTAATCCTAACTATAATAAAACTGTAATTGTCTATTTATTTGCTTGTTCGAGCATCACGCAAAAACTACTGGACCGATTTTGATGAAACTTTTTGTGTCTAAAAGCTTATGATTTTGTCGGGATAAATCAGAAGAACCACGGAATTGAAGCCGCGGGCACAGTTTAGTAATGAAAAAAACTTCGAAAAAAAACATTTCTTGTAAAAAGTACATGTTTATGCAAAATTTATGTATGTTCATATAACGGGAACTGGCTCAAAGGACATTTCTAAAGTTCGATTAAAGTCCAGCCTATGGAAGTTATAAATAAAAGATGATGTTCACTATATACAATTCGATGATGGCAATGTGTTGCAATCTATTTTAATAAACGGACTGTACTCCACAGATGTTCAAGTCACCAAAATATTGACTATTAATTTGACTTGACCGTTATTCGAAGCTTATTTAATTTGAGATAGGCACTACGTTTCCCGCCTTATATATCTTTCTCTTTCTTTCATACACCCTTCCCTTTCTAACCCCACCACCTGGCAGAGTGGAGGCGAACTGAGTGAGCCGCCATCTTTATTTCTCATTGGCGTCTAGTTTCCCGCCACGTACGGTTGTGCTAGCACTAACGCTACCACATTATTGTCAATTTTAATATAATATTGTTTTTTTTTTTTCTAAATTCTCTTGTATAGCAATAACTCATTGTTATTTTCGTGTGAAGCACAATTATTTTAAAGTGTAGTAATAAGAAACTACAGGAAAAAATAATTACGTATAGCAAAACCACACGTAAGTAAATATAATTATAATTTTAACCAAGTGATACCTTGCCTAAGGTCTTCAGGTATGCAATTTATTTACTTTTTATACTGCACTGTGCATGTACATTATGATGAAGTGTCTCTATACTACTACGTGTAGTCAAATATTTTTTATTTACGGTTTGCCGTTATAATTATTTTTCATTATCGGTAATTTGAACCGTATTTTATAGTGATGTCTGTACTAAATGTGTAGTCAAACAACTTGTATTAACGGTTTTTCCGTTCGAATAATTTTTTGTTACGGGATTTTTGCCCGTATTTAATTCGTTTATACATACCCTATATTTAAATGCCTCTCTTGTTTAGTATGGATGAGAGAAATAAGTGTGTACGAAATGCAGCGGCTGAACCATTAATGGGACCATCTGGTATGCAGCATAAGCCACGATCGACTAGCTCGAGTTCAAGCAGTAGCAGTTCTCAGAGCGATTGTGATTCTTTTTCGTCCTTATCGTGCTCCCCAAAGCGTCGCCATGGTTATCATAAGAAAAGGAAGGGGGGCAAACATAGTTACGTAAATTATCGAAACAGGTACGTGATCTTCGTACATTTTTGTCCACTCTGGATAGTGGCTGTCAAATTAAAGCCAGTGATTACTTTCTCAACGAAAATGATTGCATTTCTGCTTTTTCTGGCATTAGTGGTAATCTTTACGAAGAATTAAGTGATCATGCGTCGAATATCGACCCACCTAATGAAGTTATTTTTAATATTCAAACTAAATTAAAAGATCCCTCTATGCCTAAGACCTCTGAAACTTACTTATAATTATGTGACCTTCAACATTTAGATAGTAGCGATTGGAATGAAATCAGATATTCTGAAAGTCAGAAGGCGTAAATCACAAACCTGGTTTTACTGATATTGAGTTAGTCAAGAGGTTGCAGGCTTCCTGTCTCCACGTTATTTGATCTATGCTAATAAAGCATTTGCTGCTTTAACTTTGTGCGTTCTCAAGCAAAGAGATTCGCTTCAGATTATTAACAATAAATAGGCAAAGCTTGTCTTGTGGTGATTTACAAGACTTCCACAGATATTTTACAGCTAGCTTGTGGCCATCGCACTGAGATTTTGTAAATGCGTCGAGATTGCATAACCAAACAAGTGAAGGATCCATTGGTGAAGCCTACGCTAAGAAAGATGCCGCCAACATCCTCAAACTTGTTCAATGCAAAAAGATTCACAGCTGCGGTGGAAAAGGCTGGTGGAGTACGCAAATATTTTTGGCCTTTGAAGACATCTGTCACAAACACCTCGCAGGTGCAGGCAAATAAACGATAGTGTCTCCTCGCAGGAGCACGGGACCCGTAAAATACCCTCGCAGGGTTATCAACACGGATCATACTATATTCAAAGCTGTGTACAGGGCTACTGTCAAGCACCCCCGCAGGGTGATTACAATTCACTGTTATGATGAACACTCGGTCGCACCGAATAATCGTGGGACATTTCATTACGAAACCAGCCTGAACATGGAAATCAATCTAAGTCCGGGCAGAAATGAACATCGTCGTCGTCCAATAACACATGGAGACTGTAAGCGTCGAAAATATTGACATGATGCACTTAAATCAGGTCGTCTGGCAATCCTTTTAATTCAGTGGGATCAATTTGGAGTATCAGATGTGATACTAAAGATGATATCAGGGTATCGCATACCCTTTCGTCAAAGACCCACTGATCCATCCAAGGAACATAATAAAAGGCATGGTGGTTCCTTGCTCATTGGAAATGACCAGCGTCGTCGACAAAATGGGAGATTAGGGCATCACCAAACGAGCAATAACTGTCTCTATAGTCAATGTTCTTGGTTTCCATAAGCGTCGGCTCTGCCCCGGCCCATTTTCATTTGAGGGCCGTCAATCGGTTCGAAACGAGGAATACGACAAAATTTCATATTTGCGTGGCTCGCAGCCACAGAACAGGCTTACGCCTTATTTACCAGAAAGAGCTCTTGGAAATTACTTGTTTACCTTGTAGCCTGAGTATATACTGCACCCAAGGCCTTCGCATTAGTGACAAATCGGGTTGCCCAAATGCTCAAAAAACGAGGAATACGAATTCTGGTGTACAAGCTTGGACAACTCCTTATATTTCATCAAGAAGATGAAATCTTAAAGGAACATGCAAATGTTCTCATTCACACTCTAGAGACACTAGGGTGTATTATGAATTACGAAAAGCCTATACTAGCGCCGTCAAAAGCTTTGGCGTATTTGGGCGTCCAGTAAAACGGACGAATCAGAAGCATCTTCTTTCCCAAGAGAAGTTGCCTTCTCTGCTTGCCAAGCTGTCCCGAAGGTTAAAACAAGAACGTACAAACCTCTAACAGATCCAGAGTCTGGCAAGACTTCTGAATTTTGCAAGTTTTCTGTTCCAGAAGGCCGTCTCAATTTCAGAACTTTATAGGCCTTCTGAACTAAATGTTGAAATTGAACCAGCTGCCGAATTGCGTAACTCACTCGCGATCGCAATCATCTGGATTTCAATGTTCATTGCTTCGTGTGTTTTGAGAATCCGTGTTATCGGCAACTACGTACCACGTACAGATATTGTTTTAATTTCAAAATGAAAGCTAATGTCAAAGTGAATGCATTACACAATTGCCCCACTGAAATGGCATTTAATTCTTATCGAAGCCAGGAACAGCATAACGTGGTGTCTACAGAACTGCAAGTTCATGTACCTCCGCTATCCCTTTACCCAATAACGGATGCCTCCGATATTACATTGGGAGTTCGATTAGATAATTGATCATTGTCAGGTCTTTGGGCAAATTACGAGATTCGATTAGATAATTGATCATTGTCAGGTCTTTGGGCAAATTACGAGACATTTACACTACAATTTCCAGGTAGAAATGCCTGTCATTCCAAAAGTATTACAAGATCATTCTCAGCTCCTGTGTTGGAGACTCTGAGTACAATACTGGTTGAATGCGACAACAAAACTGTATTCGCATATCTCCGACAACAAGGAAGCACAAGATCTGCACCACTGATGAATCTGATTGACCAGTTATTCTAAATTCTAGAGGAATACCAAATTCACTTGAACTTTTCCATATCCCCGGGATGGACAACATCCATGCTGACTATTTGTCGTGACTTAGAAGACGTCGTGTTAACCCGGAATGGTGTCTCTTGACCAGATGCACAGAGACTGCCAAATGGGTGATCCCATGGATAGACCTCTTTGCCTCCAGTCGAGGTCACGAAGTTGTGAGTTATGCTTCTCTAGATCTAAACGATCACCAAGCGTTGTTTCACAACGCGTTCTCTCGACAGTGCAACTTCCAACTGGCGTGGGTTTTTTCCCCAACTTATGTGATTCCCAAAGTACTCTTCCATCTAAACAGTGCTGACGGGATATACCTACCTGATAGTTTCACACAGGGATCTAGTCTATTGACGGGCAGATCTGAAGGCCGGAGCCTTAGCAGCCCTATTCACGTTTCGGAATTTCGATGAAGTCCTGATAGACGTGTCAACGGAACTCCTAGCTCCGAAGACAGAACTTGACCCTCGAAGCATGGAGAGGTTGGGTTGTTCCGAGGACCTATAAGATTGAAATGATAGCCAAGTAAAATTACTGAAGAGGTCATGGGGCCTTCTACAGTAAAAACTTATGATGTTGCTTAGAAAAGATGGCTAGCCTGGTCTGAGCAACACTAAATTATTCAATAGAATCCTATCGGGAGAGAAGTAGCTAGATTTCTATCTGACCTTTATTTAGTACACAAGCTATCCTATAATACGATTTTGTGGCACAAATTGCAATTTCCACTCTTTGTAATCCAGATATTACCGGCCAAATTAGTAAGTTCAGTAGAATAGTTCTACCCTCATCTATAAATACCACTATTATCATGTTATTTGATCATGTTGATTGATTTTGTTGATTTCTTATTTCTGATATATTATTAAACAAGGTAAAACGAATATTATAATAAACTCAATAGTCAAATATGACTATATTACGTGTATCAATAGATACCTACACTTGTAAATTTTCTTGCTTTTTCAAATAAAAAGAAGAGATCAAGATCCATTCGATTTATTCAAATGACACTAAATTTGTAATTTTATTTATAAGTTTACTTAAAACATACAATTATCATTCACATTGGCGTCTGTGTCACCAGTGCCACCACTCACCACCACCAGGCGATAACAAACAGGTCTCAAATTAAATAAGCTTCGAATAACGGTCAAGTCAATTTAATAGAAGCGTTTTACCTTACAATAAAACGCATATTAATTTACTTACCTTATTCGAAGCTTATACTTTAAAGTCTACCTGGTGATTTTCGACTCAATGAGAAATAAAGATGGCGGCTCACTCAGTTCGCCTCCACTCTGCCAGGTGGTGGGGTTAGAAAGGGAAGGGTGTATGAAAGAAAGAGAAAGATATATAAGGCGGGAAAAGTAGTGCCTATCTCAAATTAAATAAGCTTCGAATAAGGTAAGTAAATTAATATGCGTTTTATTGTAAGGTAAAACGCTTCTATTTTGAGGTTATTTGTTGGTACAAAACTTATGTCATACAAGTGGTTGCTTAGCAACTCGGCAGTTTTACTCCTCTATTCCTATAGTTGTGAAGGTGCTAAAAAGAGATTTGCTGTCTTTAACAGTGGTGTCAACATATTTTTCACAAAACCATAGAGTACTCACAAGGGCTTGGTCAAAATTATGAAGTCAAATGGAGTATCATAGCCGCTCACGTTATTATTGTGTTAATTAACTCTTTAAAATAAAAAATATTTAATGTACTGTCCACATTAAGACGCTGACAACACCTAAAAAATCAGACGTCTGCGGTCACTGTCGTTTTGTACAGAACAGAAAGAGAGGCAACGAGCGGAGGGACGTCGGGTGCGTCGCTCAACTTGAATGAAAATTAACAATATATTTTTTTAATAAAAAACTAAAAGCTTATTTGAAAAACAGAAACAACAAATGTTTAGATTATTGTCTTTCTCAAATGTTTTCTTAATTTTATTTATAATATTTAGTAAATAATAGAGATTGTTTGCTTTAAAGCATTTTTTAAGAGGTTAGTTTAAAATTCTTTTCTATCGAGAAAACTTCAAGAAAACGTGTTTTGGGCACAATACAGTTTCAGAAAGTACGATCAAGATTAACATATATTTTTTTCACTGCCACAAACTGAATAGATACAGCTAAAAATGTTTTTAAAAAAAGCCTATTTGGGGTATTTGGCTGTTGTCAGCGTCTTAAATACGAATAGTAAGTAATGAAAAAATACGCTTGTAATTGTCGTACCTATATCTTTTATATGTCTATTGACTAATAGCAGACATATAGACAACGAAGCAAGTTAAATTAAAGCTCTTAATATTAAAAATATTAAAATCATACAGTAGTAGGGATTCGCCGATACTGGATCAAGTCTGGGGGCCGACGCTGCCGACTAGTCTCACATGGCACATATGACCGCGAAATGATTAAGTTAGTCTTATAAAACCGCGAATTAATTTGATTACACGTATCAAACCGCGAATTACTTTATCGATCCGCGAATAAATTTGATATCAAAACGCGAATTAATCAGACTACACGTATCAAACCGCGAATTATGTTGATTGATCGATCTGATCGCGGGTTTGGTCTTTGCTGGTAGTAGTAGGGATTCGCCGATACTGGATCAAGTCTGGGGGCCGACGCTGCCGACTAGTCTCACATGGCACATATGACCGCGAAATGATTAAGTTAGTCTTATAAAACCGCGAATTAATTTGATTACACGTATCAAACCGCGAATTTACTTTATCGATCCGCGAATAAATTTGATATCAAAACGCGAATTAATCAGACTACACGTATCAAACCGCGAATTATGTTGATTGATCGATCTGATCGCGGGTTTGGTCTTTGCTGGTAGTAGTAGGGATTTGACGATACTGGATAAAGTTACTCTTATCAAAGATTCACCGGCTAAGAGAATGCCATAATCAGGTACTTCTTTTTTTGTTTTGTTTTGGGGGCATTGTTAAGCGTTTATGAGTTGTATTTTTATTAATTCTATTGTAAGGATTTGCCTTATTCTTTTCAGAAACTGGCTATTGTGTTTTATTTCAATTACCTTTACTGTTCATGTCGGTTCCTTTGATAATAACCTTTTCCTTTTTTGAACCATTATAAAGTACTTATGTTTATGAGTACTATTGTGAGAATTTGGGTGCAAGATAAGGAACTGATATAATAAGACTTCAAATATTACTTAATAATTCCCATTTATTTCGTTTCTTAAAATTTCTTTGTTATACTCTTACATTCTAAAATATGAACGAAACATCTTATCCAATAACAAATCATTGAATAATGTGTTACTAGTAAATAATGTTATGAAATCCAGCATCGTACAGCCATGATATTTATGTAACAAATACATTAGACAGTATTCACCACAAACTGAAGTAAAATCATTCTGAATCCTACTTGTATTCCAGTTCCATCTTTTGCAATTCCTTCTTAAGAATTGAACATAATATCCTGTTGGTGCCCGACCATAGGAATCGAAATATTGACCAACACCATTTAGATCAATATTTATAGCTACCCAGTGTGAGCCTGGCTTATAATCTGGATCCAAGTTTCCTATCATATATGTTGGTGCTTGGGTGTATACCGGTAACCTGTTTGCAGCATACACATTACTTGCTAGACCTAGATGAACTTTTTTTAGGTGTTGCTGTATCTCTACTGTATCCATCTTATTATTCTTATAAAACAATCGGCAAGAGCTAAAACAGTACTAATCTATGTCGTGGGTGACGTGTGAGTGTTAAAATTTTAACTTGATTAGCAAATTGTGCATGATATCTTGTATTAAGAAGGGGGTAGGATATAAAGGAGTTGGGTGATTAAAACTGAAATAGTTTTTGCGTAACTATTTATTCATCATTTAAACTTAAATGTTTATACAATTCCTTCTTATATCTAGATACACTTATTCTTAACTGCTATAGTCCACAGTTACATTTCTGTTTTTATCAATTTCAATTATATTATCAAATTCGGCATAAACAATACAGTTTATTGTTTGTATAAGTGATGATTCAAAACGAACTTCTAATCTTACACTACCATGCTTAATGAGATTCCAATGAGCTGATGAATTAGCTGATAAATCAGGAGTTAAATCGAATGCTAGCAGACAGTAACCTTTAGCATATTGCTCTCGAGAAATAGCATTGCCTTCATTAAGAAAATGTATACCAGTTCCAGAGAAAAGGGTATGATAAGCAGTTGTAAAAATATTATTATCAAAAGATGGCTGTAACGCTTTTGAAGGTACTTGTTGACCATCGATATATAAGCTAAAAGTATTGATACCATAATTTTCAAAATTAAATGGATTCTTAGTAAGACCGCCATTAAAGGCAGCATTGCTTACAAACCCGACTATACATCTTTTGGGTACTTGTCCTAGAAAAATATTATCAAGGGTTTTTCCCTGAACACCAGATGGTATTGTTAAGACTTTGACTTCAGCTCGTGTGATAGGATATTTAGCTGTAGTTGAAGCTAAAACTTTCTGATGTGCAAGTAATACACTTGGATTAATTCGTGCCCTTCGAACGATAAGAGTTGCATCTGTAATGCAAACTTTAAATTTTGTATCGCTTGACGAAGCCATTAAATTAAAACTTTCTCTTGAACGAACTAATTTTACACACATTTCAACACCATTAATCATAAATTTTTCTTGATTAAATATATCTCCATGAAGATGTCCAATCATTTCAATTTCTTTACTTTCAATAGATAGTTCTTGTCTTTTCAGAAATCCTGTGTTTTTTTCATCTGTTGAATTCATTTTTCCTGCTGTATCTTCATACCAGAGACCACAAGTAAGATGAGATTGTTTAGCTGCAGGAGCATAATTTAAAAGAGTTTCCATGTACGCTCGATAGGCATATGTATTGTTTGGTGGTGATACAAGTTTTTGATTCAAATAAACATCAAGTTGACTAAAGAGTGAATGTAACCAATTATTAACTGGGGCTACCACCGTAGTTGATAACAATTTTGTTGAATCCTGATTTAATATCTTAGCCTTTATGTGAAGTAGTGTATGTGACAAATCTAAATAGTCATCACCTGTACCCGGAACTTGAAACTCAATAGGTCCATCATCACCAAGAGATGAAATTGGTTTATAATGAATCCACAATCCATTTTCAATACTCGTTTGTGTAGACGGTAAAGCAAACAAATCCAGCTCTGACTTAACGCACTCACAAGAATGATTATGAAGAAAAGACATAATTATTTTGAAAATATGTCTTTGATATTATTTAATTTTGGTTTAAGACCTGATTTTTTTAGAGCTTTCCCTTTAGCTGTTAATGGTGGAATGAAAGACGACAATCGTTTTCTTTTGGTTATATACCCTGAACCAGACATGTTGATTCTATCAATTTTATCATCGGCTTTTCTTTTTAAATTTGAACCGACGAGCTTGAGGCGATCTTTAATTGAGTCTTCCATAGGACGTGCTTGAACCATATCACTCAAAAGACCTACTCCGGCATTTAGAGCCTCTTTACCAATAACTCTAGCACCACTTGAAAGTAAAGGTAAAACTGATCTAAATAATCCACCTAAGAAGCTCCCGATACCGTGACCACGCTGGTATGCAGAACCTTTATAAATTACTCCAACACCTGATCCAGCTTGATGCGTGTAATAATTTTCATAAGGACATTTAGTTTGATTACGATGTGAATGCATTATATTATAATTTTCGGAAATGTAGTTTAATACACACGGTTCCAAACTGGAACGGTATTTTTTGCCCCGTGCTTGATCTTATATCTATTTCTAAAGTATCAAATTCCCTTCGCATAACAGGCAAGTAGTGAGGTGGTGAAAAAACATGCATTTTATTAGCACCATAAATATATTTTGAGGGATCTAAAGAAATTATTCTTAATAACGGAGTCATAACATCACCAACAATCTGAGGTTCAACAATGTCGCAATAAACAAATAATTGAGATGGTAACCCCAAGTGTAAATTAGCAGGACACTTTCCAAAATTTCTTTCTAAAAGATTTTTATTCGGTTCGAAGCCTAGTTGCAAACATAATTTCGTAGATAATGTTATCGATAGTATAGTTTTATCCATAACCGAAACAGATACAAATTTTGTTATCTCATCGTAACGAAATTTTACTTTCTCTTTAGTACTGTTTAATGCTGTTAAAATATGCTCAATGTTATCATAGTTGGTGGCTGGAATGTGTGTTTTATAAAACACTGTCGATGGTTTTTCTTCATTAGGCATAATCATCTTTTTCGTAAAGTAAACAACATTTTCGTGGTCTTGAACCGTAAACATGGTGCATGGAAATTGAAATTCAACCACTCCAACAGACCATTCACCTTCCAGTTTAATGGCTTTCGGTAATTTAGTTGAAAAGTTTGTTGTCTTGTTATCAGGGAAATATTCCATCGAACTATTGCTAAGCAAAGTTAAATAAAAACTTTCTTTATTCATATTTGTTTTAAACTGGTAGCTAAAATCCAACTATTAAATTTATCTGGATAACCTTTCCACTTCACTAACACTTCTTTTCTGTTACCTGAGTATCGAGAACGAATGATTTTATCTATTTTATAATTTGAAGTGGGGTTATAAGACACTTTTTGTAATTCTCTTTCATAAAAAGTGCCAACTATTGGTTCATTTTGTAAATCTTTTATTGTATAAACAATCCATGGAGATCTATCAATTATTGAAGATATAATAAATATTTCATCACTCCAGTTCGATTCGTAACCTTTTTGGAATATATGTTTATATTTTGTTATTCGAACGTAATCACCTACATTTAATTTTGGTTTTTGACTATCTAAAGATTTTTTTGTTTTTCTATCATAGAGGTTAGTCCAAACTGTCATAATATTGTCAGAATTTACATCGCATGGGCACATCTTAATACTGGAGTGGTTACTGTGGTTATAAGAATAAATTAAATCTTGTAGAACGTCTACATACTTATATGTGTTATTATGAGTGAAATAACGCCACATTTTCATTTTCAAGGTTCTTTGAAATCGTTCGACAATGCTGGCCTTAATGTCAGGATTGTTAGTAGTATAGTAATTAACCTGTTTATATTTGAAGTATCGTTGAACATCTTTCGAAACAAATTCAGTACCTTTGTCAGATTGTATGTGTGTAGGAGTTGTATTAGCTTCAGTAAATATACTTTCAAAACATTCTTTAGTGGTGTCTGAATTTTTCTTTTTCATTGGTCTAGCAAAAGCATATTTACTGAAGACATCAATAACACAAAGTATATAGTTAAAACCATCATTGTATTGAGAGTAAGATCGCATATCACTCAAATCAGCTTGCCATAGTTCATTAATATTTGATAAAATGTATTTATTTCGTGGAAATTTCTTCAGAACAGGTTTGTGTAGCGTGTACGTTTCTTGCGACTGTAACCATTTTCTTATATTTTCTTTGTTCATTTTACCCCTCATAGCTGTTGTTAGTTTATCTATACTACTATAACCAGCAGGATTTGATGGGTCATAGTAAATTCTATTAATTTCTTCTAGTACGGAGTCCATTTCTCCCAATCAATCTTTTTCTTTATTTTCTTTATGTGCTTCTTACCTCCACTATTTGGTGTAGACAATTCTTCAGCTTCAGATATTTGACCTAGATCCTTCGTTTGAAGTTGATTGATAAACTCGTACCTCTTGGGGTTACCAATGTAACTCAGTGGTACTTTAACATCTTTTAATGCTTTTGCAAATCTGTCCCATCCTATCGGATCACTTCTTTTCAATGGTCTTAGTGAATCATTCACTAAGTCAACAATATTGCTTCCAGGAATTATTTCATTATCAATTATTACCGTACCTTCATCATCCCAATGAATTTTACTTTTACTTGATTCAACTAAATTTAACAATAGCTCACCTTTTTTATTATATGTTTTTGGTATCAAACTAAGTATTTGGGTTGCTGTGTAGCTCGGTTTTATTTTTAAATTATCTTCTTCTTTTTTAACAGATTCACTCTCTCTCAACGAAGCTTCGGTAGTAACTACATTTTGGTGATCCATTTCCTTCTTTTTATAACAATTCTTAAATTCATTTGTATCATTGTTAGAAGTATCATCATAAATTGGCAGTTTGTAAGGTTGACGATTTTCTTCAGCGAAATGAAGAAATCTTTGCAGAGTTTGTGAATATAACATCCACTTTTTTCGATCCTCTATCTTACTATGCATAATATTTTGCATTTCAGTGTCTAATCGAGACAAATTATTGTTACCAGTGTTTTCTTGTTTGAATTTTTCTATAAACCCAGGTTCTATAAGTAACATCTTTTTTGCATTTTCCATGTTAACTTTGTACAAAACAATTTACAAATGCACTCAGAATTGATCCCAATATTATTGGTAAGAAAGCTCCTCCTTTTTGAATGATTATATTTTTTCTTAGTTTAGTTTTACACTTGCGCAACAATTTCCGAAGAATATTTTTACATTTATTTAATTTCTTCTTTTCTTGATCTTTAAGAGGTACCTTTCCTTGTAGAACGTTATGAATGCATTCACAAATAAAATTTATTTCTTCGTCATCACAAGCTTTTATTAATGCTTTTCGATACTTTGGTTTAAGCGTATGCAATGCATTTAACAAATTTCTATACGTTGTTAGCCTACGATGCATTGTTAACAAGTGATTGGAACTGTTTGATTCTTTGAGTATTTAAACCCTTTTGTGGGTATGTATACTATGCAATGCCCATTAAATGGGAATATTTTTGTCTTGATGCGACACAAGTCATTGGTGTTCTGTTTTAAATCGATTATTAAATATCCATGGGCTTCTGAAGTAGCATCTTTGTAAGCATCTTCAATAAATTTCGAATTATCCGGAGATACCTGTCGTGCTAAATATCTTATTTGAGTTTTATCACGAGGATTTTTAAAATAGATTATGTAATTTGAATTTAAAGAAATGTCTCTTTGTCCTTTACCCTGGTGAAATAAATTTTGTTTTATATAAAACACGCTTAAATTTCTGTGATGACTACCCTTAGTAAATATATCGACAACTCTGCCATCTGATTCTCTCATTAAGTCATCTATTATAACAAGATGCGGTGTCTCGCCATCAAACATGTTAAGGTTGGGAATACCTTGATGATAGTTAACGTTTTGTAAATTATACAAAGGTTGCATTTCGTCAAAGCACCATGTAATTTGATTGAAATCAATATTACATATTTCTTTCATGGATTTTATAAAATCTGTTACAAACTTTGATTTTCCACAACCACTCGGACCTGCGACTATGGCAGTAAAAGGATGAAAAAAATGGAACATTTTAAATGCACGTGTGAACTCTAAAAGTGTATTGGAATGAATAAAACATATTATTAAAATGAATGGTATTTATTATATTTGTTTTCAATTATTTGAATAAATCTACAAACTATATCATACATTTAAAATAAAATAAAATGCATTTATTTCAGGTACAATAACAAACAGAACAAGACAGACATCAAAGATACAGACACATGCAAAATATATAATTACTAAGAACATCATTGCTCTACAAAATAAAACAAAAACACATATTTACAGATACATATTTATATACACTTATAAATTACATACACATCGTTCAATAGTACAGAAAATAATGTTTGAATTACATGTTCTTTCAAAATATATAATTACTAAGAACATCATTGCTCTACAAAATAAAACAAAAACACATAATTACAGATACATATTTATATACACTTATAAATTACATACACATCTTTCAATAGTACAGAAAATAATGTTTGAATTACATGTTCTTTATCTTATAATGACCCCAAGCCAGAGTGTCAGTAGAATTTTTTAATAAATGGCGTTTTGTGTCACTATGCGAGAGCGATATTTTATTAATTTTTTGAGTATATATAGCGTGTTTAATTGATTTGAATCTTAACATTTCACTATATTGAATTTTCTTTTCAAATAAACATGTTTTAAAATCATTTAGATTAAATTTATTTGTGACACATTTATTTATACCTTTTGCTTTAGCTACAAATTTATTTTGCACATCCATTGCATACATTTTTGCACGAAGTCCGACAAACTCTTTGAGAATTTTACCATTATTTTCGTCTTTAAAAAAACCTAACCGCTTTTTGTTTATTAATGGTAAACCATATTCATTATTAGGGGTATAGTCAGACGTATCGAAATAATATTCTAAGTTATCTATAATGTCAACATAAAAATTATCGGTAAATATTTGATAAATTAAACTGTCAGTGTCCGTATAAAGAAGTTTAAGATTATTTTGATATTTTGATTTCATGAAATCGTAATGAAATTGATACATTAACGTTTTTGATAGTTCTAATATACAAAATCCGAGGTAAATTGGTTTGTTGTATAAAACTTTAGTTTTATTTAATTGTACTGCTACTAAATCTTCAGAAAATATTGAAAGACTATGAAATTCAGGTCTCGCTATCAAAGATTGAACTCCTTGGGTTTTCCCACGATTCAACCAGTGGGTAACTAATTTAACGTTTACCCGTTTTTTTACATTTTCCATTGTTTTACCAAAGACTGAATTGTTCATAAGCTTAAAAAAATCTTTTTCAAAATCTGAGGTCGCTAACGAACGCATGTGTGTGTTTAAATCTATGTAACTTTTTAACCAAGCTGATTGTTTAAATTTAAGAATTCTATAAATTTTAAGCAATCGTAGACCTTTTTTTAAACATTGTTTAAGATTCCTATAATGAATAACATAGTTCTTTTTATCATTTAAATTCGGGATCAGTTTTCGATCCTTGCTATCCCCTAAACATATGTTTTCAGGACAAAAAGGTAAATCTGAGTGAAAATCGTGTAAGTGGTTTGGGTATTCTAAATCTACTTCTAAAATAAGACCGTGTTCAGCATCGTCGGGGATGTTGAAATCAGTATTTACATCTACCCATTCGAATCTGCCGGTTGGCAGACATTGGGACATAGCCCAACCGTAAAGGTTATTTGCATCTAGGTACATCAGAAAGGAGGATGGTATACTGGCATCATATTCTGCCATAAATAAATTATTAGCTTTTGCATGTCTGTTACTACATTGAGATATACCACCCCTGATATTGTTCGCAATAAAAGCAATTTGGTTGATATCTGTTAGAAGCTCTAAATTTATTTTAGTAAAAATTAACATAGCATCCCAACTTAATCCAGGTGCTGTATAATAATGAGCAGGGTCCAATCCATATGTTTTGAGACAAACGTTCCTAAAATTTTCAAATATATCTGCTAATAACAAAACATCCGTTTTTAAATAAAGATCAGAATAGTGACCCATATTTTGACAATTGAAATGATTCCATACAGCATGAGCATGATTGTAATCATTTTCAGAAATGTGATTATCATTCAAAGAACTATAAAATTTATCACGAGTAGGAAGAGAAGTTTCTTTTAAATAATCAAATGAAGTCATGTATTCATATGGATAAACACCCTTTCGTGTTAATAGTTTAATGTCTTCTTCTAGTGGAAAATTTAATTTGAGTTCTTGAAATTGTTCGGGTGATAAATTGTTTGCTAATTTGTCAAGACTACTGGACATAAATTTAAGTGAATCAAGAAATCTTAATTTCATAACACGGTTATTTATATGCAAAACTTTGGAAAAAGATATATATTTCTCTTTATTCTCAGGAATTATTTCTATATCACCCTCTTCAAAATTGAGAGCGTGAACTATAAAATGAGCATCATAATTACTTAAATTGTGAAAAAATACTGGTAAAAAATTAGGTGCCCGGTATTTCTCAGAACAAAATGGATGAGCAACTCCTTCATACACACCAGTATACCAATTGTATGAAATTGTGGAATCACTATTTAAATCATTATTACAAATATAACACGTATTGCTTTGGGAAATATTCATTTTATTTTCGATTGTTAAAGGTAATGGACATTTAACAAAACAATTTTTTTTACAAATAATCTCTAAATCTTTTTTAATAAATTTCATAAATGTTAGTGCACAATCATTACCGGTATATGTTCTATATACTGAATAGCTGTCATTATACGAACATTTAAGGTAGTAACCAAAACTATACATTTCATGTTTTTGAATATTAGTAGTTGATGATTTACTCGGATCGTTAGAACAACTCTCTATTGGATTTAAAAATGCTTCAAAGTCAGCATATACAACGAATGGAACTCTTGACTTTCGTTCATAATTATTAAATGAGACTTGGTTAGAGGGAGTTAATTCATTAAACCAATTTCTCTTACTATCACTATCCGATGGTAAATCTGTGCATACGTTGAAACAATCTTTTTCTTGATGTCGCTGTAAATTATCGCGTGAAGTGAAATTTAATAAACAGCCATCGCAAATATGAACTGTGTGTTCTGATGTTGATAATTGTTTAGATACTAGTCTCGAAATGTTTTTTATATAACAATAATGACCGTTACTACCTTGAGATAAGTACAATAAGTTTAAATGAGTAGTTTTCCTATGTTTTGTTAAGTGTAATGGCCCTATAATTTTATTTGTCTTACTTGTTGAATCATAATCTAGACCAAAAACATTAATACTTATATTATTGAGCTTTTCAAATTTATGAATGTCTTTAATTTTAAACGGAAAAGAAAGATGATCAAATTTTAATTTATTTTTATGAGGTATATAGGATGTTACCCTATTTGAGTTATCTTTAACTGGATATAACCCTGACAATACTGCCCAACGAAAGCATTCGTGATCATTGTTTTGAATATTGATTACAGCTTTTTTATATTTAATATCTAATGGTAATTCTATATATGACGATCCACGTAATGGGTTAAACTTGTTTACATTCATGTCCAAGTGTTTTATTTTAACTAAACTCCATCCACTATCTTTTCGCTCAAAATTTGAAATTTTATTTGTTATTTCAGTTACAATAGATGAATAAATCATTTCCTTATCATCCCCGCGACAAAAAACATAATTGGAAATTTGAAAGTCAAAAGTATTAAAAAGGTTTTTAGTTTCTTGTATAAATTCTGCATTAAGAATGAAATTTACTTTCACTACAAAGTTTTCTGTAATAGATCGTTCTAGTAGTTTATAAATTAAGACTTTAATATTTTGTAAAAATAATTCAGGTGTTTCAAATGGTTGGTCAGAATTTATAACTGATTTTATTCTATAAGTAAGAATTCTATTACCGAATGCACTATCAATTATTTGAACGTTTGCTAATTCTTTATCGGATCTTAAAATATTGATTTTATGAGTATTACTCTTTAAATGGTTAGCAAAATATTTTCTTGACACAGCTAGGCGACAAACAGAACATTCAATTTTATCATTATTTCCTGTACTTACAATTGGAGACGTTGACGATGTTGATGTTGAAGGGGTTTCGGGGTGTTTTATCCTCTTCTTTGCTGGTTCCTCTTCGTTCAACTCCGTCGCCGCTGGTCTTTTCTTCATACCTCCTCCAAGTTGCATAGATCTGTTGGAAAAATAAAACATAAACCATTAACGAAACTGATTAAAAATATAATGAATGCTAGAATTCATCCATTTTTGCTCGTGAAATACTAACATGTTTCTTATTTACATCGTAAACAGTATGCTTGCATTGGTAAAACGCCATCAATTTCATCTATATCGGATTGAGTGCCGTCCACGATTTTATGTCCTTTACATGGAGTATAATATGGAGTAATGTCAGGATCTTGCAACATTGACTCAGGTAGTACATTTTCCATAAACCAAAATCGTATTAAGCGATGGAATTTTCGTAATACAAGACTTTTGTCTAAACTTGAAATTTCACTCTGAGATAAATTAATAAAATCGAGTCTGCATTTTGTGTCGCTGTTGTTATACTACAATACGATTAGATGGAACGAATGTTTTAAAAACATGACATTACCACTTTAAGTATCCAAAAACCCACCCCCTCTTTATGAACTACCGAAACATGTAGCAACAAGTTAATTTATACCGTAATAGACTATGTACTCACATTTTAAAATAGTTTTGCTCTTTTTCCTCACAGAGCTCGTAGAGTTCTTGATCGAAGTCTGATGACATCAGATCCAATGATTCGATGTCTTCAACTAGCATGATGAGTTCCGAGTTGTAGAAATCACAGCTTAATTTATCCATGGTGTGGAATGAGTAAGAAATGATGTTTTGAAGTAAATGTTGGAGGTTTATATAGTGTTCACCCAGCACAATTAACAATGTCTTGCCAAAACTTGTTTTATTTTTAAACAAATACCCAGAATATAAACAATAGTCCTCATAAAATACACTTTACAATGTTCTTTAAAAAATAAGTACCTGAATATTATTATTGAATTCGAAACACATTCACTATTGTTCATTAATCACTTATCAGTATCTACAAAATATTTTATACAATCTTCTTTCGTTGCTAACTCTTTAGTAACATTAAATATAACATCACGCACACTTTGCATTTTTTCATCTTCTTCTGTTACTGTATAATATTTTACACGGACATCCGCGTGTTTCCAGTGGTCCGTTGGTGCAATGTTCTTGATCTTGTCAAGTTCATAAATCTCAATTTTAATGAGATGAGATGCGTAGGCACCGTCATCTTTACCAGAAGTGATGTATGAAACACCACCGGTCGATGATCGACCAACACTCGATGACTTTTTAACCAGCTTTTTCTTCTTCTTTGGTTTTTCAAAAAAATCATCAATATTGTTTGACCTTTTTGATATTGCCTGTTTAACTTTGAAGGCTAGTGTACCTTCGTCATCGCTAGGTTCGTCGTGGTCTTCGGCATAGTAATAGCTCTTGAAAGTATTTTCAGAGAACTGAAACAATTTAAAATCAACATTTATAAATTGGTTAAGGAACGAGCGTGGGAACATGGTGAACACATAAATATACACAATATAATCGTTAGTAAATGAGGCATGAACATTATAAAAAGAAAATACTTACAGCCATTATTCAGCAGATTCACCACTTAACTATGCAAACAACTGGATGGTTTCACTATTTCACTTCACTAGACGAATAACTGGAGATCTTGTATGATGCAAAGCACAGGAGACAATAAGATGCAGTATGATTTTGTTCATCCCTTTTATACAGACCATAACGGATTTTTATTCGAACAGGAATAGACATGAAATTAAAACGTGGGCGGTCATGTCTAAGAAAACAATAGTCCTTTGAAAACAATACTAAGATAATATGGTACCCTAAGTCTCACAATAGTACTCATAAAAATAAGTACTTTATAATGGTTCAAAAAATAAAAAGGTTATTATCAAAGGAACCGACATGAACAGTAAAGGTAATTGAAATAAAACACAATAGCCAGTTTCTGAAAAGAATAAGGCAAATCCTTACAATAGAATTAATAAAAATACAACTCATAAACGCTTAACAATGCCCCCAAAACAAAACAAAAAAAGAAGTACCTGATTATGGCATTCTCTTAGCCGGTGAATCTTTGATAAGAGTAACTTTATCCAGTATCGTCAAATCCCTACTACTACCAGCAAAGACCAAACCCGCGATCAGATCGATCAATCAACATAATTCGCGGTTTGATACGTGTAGTCTGATTAATTCGCGTTTTGATATCAAATTTATTCGCGGATCGATAAAGTAAATTCGCGGTTTGATACGTGTAATCAAATTAATTCGCGGTTTTATAAGACTAACTTAATCATTTCGCGGTCATATGTGCCATGTGAGACTAGTCGGCAGCGTCGGCCCCCAGACTTGATCCAGTATCGGCGAATCCCTACTACTTCATACACATCGAGAATGAGGTGTAGATCAAAGGTTTTTTCTTCTGTTTTTTAAAATGAGATATAGATGTGCTCTTGACCGCAATCTAGACAGCTTTTTCAAGATGTGGTCTACGATGGAGCGAGCAAACCTATTAGGTGCCGATTCACTCCAGCTTTAAAGGCGTTAGGTTCCATTTAGGTGAAAAATAATAACAATCACCGTTTTTCTACGATCATGACGATATTATAGAAATGTGTATATTTATCTTGTATTATTGAATTCCACATTTTCAGGAAATGGTAATAGACAAAGTGGACAATCAAGATATACCTCGATACTTGTGTTACGACGTGATAAGCTTCGAGGGGACTGATACCGGCAGAATGGAGTTCTACCCAACTAGACTGAACTATATTGAGAATGAAATCGTTAATCCTAGGTAATTTACTCATTTTAATAATTATAATACGTAATTTACAATTTAGCAGACGACAATGTTTGTTACGTAGACCGGAGTGACCGACATAGCTTGTAGGATCAGTAAGCTGAAGTGGCAGTGTGCTGGCCATGTCTGTCAAAGGACCGACGGCCGCTGGAGCAGACGAGTTCTTGAGTGGAGACCGCGAATCGGCAAATGCAGCGTAGCCCCCCCCCCCCCCCCGCCTGGTGGACCGCTGACCTGAAGAACGTGGCTTGGGGGGACTGGATGCGGAAGGCAGAGGACCAAGTGTTGTGGTGCAACTTGGGAGAGGCCTATGTCCAGTATTAGACTACGATACGCTGAGTAATATGGACATAATATGGAGGGCAACTCTAGATTAGAATTTAAAGTGTTCAAACTTTAAATTCACTTCTGTAGATACTATGTAAGAAAAGACAGCCGCACTTGGAAACAATCGTGGCACTTATAAACTGATCTCATTTAATTTTAATTAATTAAACGCCCGACAGTTTCCCGTAAGTCTAAACAACAACAAACACTTTACGCTGCTCAGGAGGCCAAGCCAAGCTTTGTATGCGCAAGCGCACGTGAATATTCAATCGCGCATTTTAGCTCAATGACGTTACAGGCATCAAGCAATGAAAGAGGGCATAATAAAGAAAGAACGGGAACCGTTCAGTATACGGCTGAAGCAATTCTGGGAGCTACCGATGGCGAGGCAGTTGCTTGGCGAGAAGTTCGCCAAGACTTTGTCGCATGAACCTGACGGACTTATATTCCAGCCCTCTAAAGAGGTATGTACAGTTCGATATAAAAGAGTAGGACAAACCATTTGGATTACAACATAATTATCTTTTTTCAAATTTGAAGTTTTGTACATATTTTTGCAAGTAAATACAGCACAATTTGGCATTTTCGGGAGCTCTGTTTGTACTGTACTGACGATTCTATGATTTATGAGTCAAAATGGCGTTCAACTAGTTTTATAGTTTTCAGAGCTGTACTCCTTAAGCATTGGCGAGAGAGGTACGCTCGCTAAGCCGGCTCCAGTCTATCTCCTCCAAACGTTAAAATAATTCAATGATTATTATTATTATATGGAACAGGATATGTATGGTTTTGAGTCTTTATCTTTTTTAAAGGATATGTCGGGCAGTAGATAAAGAGTTTATTCAGGAAGATGGTTTCATTTGTGTTTTTTCTATTTCAGCGGTATATACCAGGACCATGTGAAGATGTGTTAAAATGGAAACCAAGTAACATGAACAGTGTAGACTTTAAGTTAAAAATTGTTACACAGGGTGGGCAAGGGTGAGTATCTGAATTAATCAACATTAAAAATTTCTAGCCATAAACGTCCTCTACCACTTTACATCTTTTTTAGTCTCTGCACGAACAATGTAAGAGTATATATCTCATACTAGCCTGTGCCCGCGGCTCCACCCGCGTGGATGTCGTTTATCGCGCATCCCTCGGGAACTGTTCATCCAGTCCACTCTACTCCACCCTTTCATTCATCCATCCATCCATCGTACATTACTATCCGCTCGTGCAAATGCATAGAAGCTTCGTATCTGTCGGGTGAGAACGTACCCAACGATTTTTTTTCTTTCTTTCTTAAAACCCATACCAGATTAAAGTCTAATTATTATTATGATACTTTATTGTACACACAAATACACATTAATATTACAATAGGAAAGCTTATGTACATCGGCGAGCTTAACTCAAAAATGAGTTTTCTTACAGCAAACCTTAGAGCGATAGAGAGATGTTGATATATTATTAAAGGATAAAAACAAGTGTACAACAGAATAACAAAAATTTTGACTGCATAACTTATCTAACAAGATTAAACTATTTACAAGTAAAATAATTATATTAAGATATATATACTTATATACATAAATAGGTACATACATATGTACATAAAATACATACATATATATATATATATATATATATAATACGTATATATATATAATACATATGATTTATGGTGAAAGAAAATGCTCCTTAATTCTTCTCTTGAAGACATCCAGTGAAGGGCTATCGCGTAGAGAGTGTGGAAGAGAGTTCCACAGGCGCACTGCATGAATGGTGAAAGAACCGTCGTAACGGCTAGATGTGTGATAGGGCATACGGAGGAGAAGGGAAGAGGATGAGCGACAGGGCTTTCCCCTGGGGACAAGATACTCAAAGCGTTCCCGGAGATATGATGGAGAATTAGGATTGTGAAGAACAGAGTAGAGAAAAGAAAGAATGTGAGTATCTCGACGACGTCGAATAGGCAGCCACCTCAATTGCGTCCGGAATTCCGACACATGGTCGTATTTCCGAAGGCCAAAAATGAAGCGGATTGCCAAATTCTGCAGTCGTTCGAGTTTATTGAGAAGTTCCTCTGTTGCATCAAGAAAACAGATATCAGCATAGTCCAGAAGTGGAAGAAGAAGAGATTGGGCAAGAGTGATTTTAGTAGGAAAAGGTAGGAACTTCTGGAGCCGTTTGAGAGACTGGAAGGAGTAATACACCCTCCTGCTTACTTCCGCAATGTGAACGTTCCAAGAGAGATTTAGCCTCGAGCCTAGTTTAGGCACCAGTCTCCCACAATATATGACCTAAATATGTACTTATATAAGAAATGTTATTTTAAATGTAATATTGTGGCGAGAAAATAAATATTTATCTTATCTTATCTTATATATATATATATATATATATGTATGTATTTTATGTACATATGTATGTACCTATTTATGTATATAAGTATATATATCTTAGTATAATTATTTTACTTGTAAATAGTTTAATTTTGTTAGATAAGTTATGTAGTCAAAATTTTTGTTATTCTGTTGTACACTTGTTTTTATCCTCTATTAATATATCAACATCTCTCTATCGCTCTAAGGTTTGCTGTAAGAAAACTCATTTTTGAGTTAAGCTCGCCGATGTAATGTTAGAGGGTTAAGGACAAAAACAAATGACTTATACCAAAATATCTTACTGAATGATTTTAAAATAATAGCTTTTACTGAGACCTGGCTAAATTCGAACATCCTGAACAGCGAGTTGTTTGATTCGAGGTACACTGTTTACCGTCGCGATAGAATATGCAGCGATAGCACCAAAAAAGATGGCGGAGGCGTTCTTTTAGCTGTTTCACGAGATGTTCCATCAGCCAGAGTCCACAGCTGGGAAAGTAATAACGAAGATCTTTGGGTGACAGTTAGGTTTAGTTTAAATAATATTGTAAAAAACATAGCTATATGTGTCTCATATTTACCTCCACCTGTAAAAGTGGAGGCTTTGTCCAACTTTCTAAATAATGTAACTAATGTAATTAACAATATTCAAGATGTTCTGATACTCGGAGATTTTAATCTCGGTTTTGTCAAATGGTTGTCCCATAATGGACAAACTCATTGTATTCCTAATAATTATAACAACAATTTAGGACATACATTTATTGATTTCTTGGCTGTCAATAGTCTATTTCAGTTTAACTGCGTTTGTAATGTCGATGATAGGACACTAGATTTAGTTATAAGTAATATGCAAAGTCTTTGTGTTACCCGTACTTCCGATGTTCTTACCAAAATAGATATCAAACACCCACCTCTGCTTATTTCAATATCACTAGGAGATATAAAACGCTTACGTCCAAGAAATAATATTCGTCCAAATTTTTATAAATGCAATTATGAAAAAATTAATTCAGACTTACGTGCTATCGACTGGCAACAAGAATTCTTACAATTTAATACTATTAATGACTTAGTTTCTATATTTTATTCAAAGCTAAGAGAATTAATTGACAAGCACGTACCGAAACATTGTTCAAAAAATTCAAAATATCCTTCCTGGTTTTCTAAAGCGCTCATAAAGCTATTATCAGAAAAAGAAAAATATCGTAAAAAGTTTCGTAAATACAACAATCCTCGTGACAAGTTAAGTTATGATATACTCAGAAGCCGCTGTCACACAATGATTAACAAAAACTATAGCGATTACAAACACCACATCGAAAAAGAAATTACGAAAGATCCCAGAGCATTTTGGGGTTACATTAAAAATAAACGAAATAGTAAATTTGCGATTCCAGCCAGAATGCACATGGACGACGTAGTGGCTAATAACGGAACTGATATTGCAAATCTCTTCGCTTCACATTTCTCATCTATTTTTTCAAATACAGTCAGTAGTTCAGTAACACTTGTCCCGGAATCGTCTGAAGTATTAAGTAGTATTCAATTTACTGTAAAAGAAGTGTTTTCTAAAATTAAAAAAATTGATACGACAAAGGGTGCTGGCCCCGATTCTATTCCTCCTTTTTTTATAAAGGCTTGTGGGGATGCACTTGCGAAGCCATTGTGTCTTTTATTCAATCGGTCTTTGGAGTCGGGCGTATTCCCCGATGAATGGAAAAAAGCCCGCATTGTACCTGTGCACAAAAAAGGTGACTCTAGCGATATTAAAAACTACAGGCCAATTTCCATCTTGTCATGTTTCTCGAAGCTCTTTGAATGTCTCGTTTGTCCAGTTATCACTAACTACTTAGATGCTAAACTTTCAGATAGCCAACACGGTTTCCGAGTTGGGAGATCTACAGAGACTAATCTAGTCAGATATATATCTGATATATCTGAGGCGTTGGATGACAGGCAAGAAGTCGATGCAATATATACTGATTTCAGCAGTGCATTTGACAAAGTAAGCCATTCACTCCTGGTAGCGAAACTCGAACTTAGTGGCGTCCACGGATCGCTGTTGAGGTGGTTTGCATCTTATCTGATGAAACGCTCTCAATTCGTTGCTATAAATGGTTATGTGTCACTTGAATTTCAAGCACGTTCTGGTGTGCCACAAGGTTCACATCTTGGCCCAGTATTGTTTTTGTTATTTGTAAATGATATCACAAGTCAAATCAAACACTGTCAATGTTTACTGTTCGCTGACGACCTAAAAATTTACAGAAGGATCACAGGAGCTGAAGACATTATGCTTGTCCAGAGTGACCTACAAAACATTGAGAGCTGGTGCATTACCAATAATATGACCTTAAATCCGCGTAAATGCTTTCATATACGGTTTTCAAAAAAAAAAGTACCCGTTTCTACCACTTACACACTATGCAACACCACCTTAGAAAAGGTAAGTGAAATACGAGATCTTGGTGTGATAGTAGACGATGTACTGAGTTTTAAGCCACATATCAACAATGTAGCTAAAAAGTCAGCGCAGATGCTGGGTTTTTTAAAACGTAATACTAGAGGCTTCCAACATCCAAAGACCAGAATTGTTTTGTTTAACACCCTTGTGCGTAGTCGACTGGAATACGCCAGTGTAGCCTGGAACCCATTCTATGCAGTTCATTCGCAGAGATTGGAGACTATCCAAAGAGCATTCTCCAAACATCTAGCTTTTATATCTAGAGATATAAGCCACCGCTGTGCATATGTGCAGCGCTTACAGTATTTTAAAATGAAGACGTTGTATGACCGTCGCCGTACACGCGATCTTATATTGTTTTACAAAATTGTGAATGGATTAACTAAATGCAGTGAATTAGTTGAACGTATCCTATATTCAGTCCCTTCTAAACCTCCCCGACATCCTAACACCAGAGTGTTCCATATCCCAAGACGCAACACCAACTTAGGTCTAAATGCTCCCTTGCTCAGAATGAGTAGGGAGTATAACAGCTTCTGCAAATTTACAGATACTGACATACACTGTGTCTCGCTGAATAGGTTTAGGAAGTTAACCACGGAGGTGCGGGGGCACAACGTCAGTGCATTAATTTAATTTAATTTAATTTAAAAAAAAAATTGTTTTAAAATTTTTGCTTAGTTTTAGTTTTAGTTACTTTTACTCTTGTATCTAAATAATTATTTATTTTCGCATATTAATGTTAGTAACCCTACATTACTTTTGAACTTGCTGTCTTTTCTATGAGTGCTGTGTGTACCTGTAATGGGCATACATATAAGAAATGTTATTATTGTATTGTGTGTTTTCTGTATGCTATATATGTATTGCTGTTGGTATACCATAAATAAATAAATAAATGTACATAAGCTTTCCTATTGTAATATTAATGTGTATTTGTGTGTACAATAAAGTATAGATGTCGATCGATGATGTGATGTACAGATGAATCACGAGAAAAACGCTTTTAAAAATTAGAATGTTGCTAGTTCATTATTGAGAAACTGTAGAAACTGTTTCTTATGACAAACCGGTACATAATAAAAAATCTGGCGATTGCAAACGGAAGTTGCATAAACAATGTACCTTATACATTACCATTAAAAAGTTAAAATATTGTGACATTCCCTGTTCTTTTCCTGTACCCTTCATATATCCATGATCGCATAGGAAAACCTCGTTCTGTTCTCCATTTTGTATCAGAACAGTTGGCAGCCTTACTAAAACCTTTAATGAACCTCTTTATTTCAGGATCCTACCAACAAAGGTTGGGTTACTATACGTTGGTAAAATGGACCAGCCTTTCGCTTCCATGAAGTTCACAAAGGATATAAAACACCTGGACAATAAAATCATAGAGTGCAACTTCGAGAATGGACGATGGGTGTTCATGAGGGAGCGAACGGATAAATCGTTCCCTAACAGCTATAACACTGCTTCTTGTGAGTATAATAACCATTTCAAAATTCAGAGCAGGGTTGTAACGGATATCCGTATTGGTAACTGCGGGGCTTTAAATATCCGCATCCGTATTTTAATGATCCGAACCCTCAATAATTGGTTGCTGCATTGCGGGTCGGTCGTCGGTTGGATTCCCGCACGTGACGGAATAAATATTTGTATACCTTACAATAGGGAAGGTGACAAATTTTATTTAAGAGGACGCTCCCAAAACGTAATTCCCACCCTCGCACTCCCCTTACACACCGCAACTGCGGGCCGCTCTCGTAAATTTTATGCGAGTTGCAATAGAACTCATTTTCGAAAAAATCATTCTCGCGTGTTTTACCACGGAAGTAAATGTCGTAAATCTCAAAACAGTTTTCTTTTTATTACAAGAATACTAAACAATCTATACAAATTTCCTCTAGCTAGTATTTAATAAACTTTATTATCTTCCTATTTGCGTATATTTTATATAGCTAAGTTAAATAATAAAGGATAAATATTCGAAACATCTCTAAAAACGAATGATTTTCAAAAAATAAAAGTATCGAACAAAAATCAACTAATTATGTAACTGTCTAGTCAAGCGTTGGACAAAGGTTCAAAAAAATATGTATCTAAATTTGACATTCATCAAGCATGTGTTCGACTCAGCATATGTTTTCAAAAAGTCTCCTCATTTTGGGAGCCTAGCCTTAAATTAGTTTTTATTAGAAATCTTGAAACTTTTCGAGGAATAATAAGCAACAGTGAAAAAACCAAATAAATACATATAATAAAAATATTTAATAAAATGTCCAAGTTATGAGCGATTTAAATTAAATTTGTTCACTAGACAGAGACAGCACTATCAAAGTATGACGTCATTGTTCAGCACCTTCATAGAAACTAGTGACATATCTCTGTACAATGTCTGTTTATCACGACAAAGATAGAAAACGCCCCCTCCAAAAACTGTAAAAGCGTGTATCTCTTCCATTTTTTCATGGATTTTACTATTTCTTTCAACAATGTTGTCGTTTATGTACCTTCTTTTAAATAATATAACATTTGCTGATCACGAAGTCGTGGGTTCGATTCCCACAGGACACAAATATTTGTGATGAACATAAGTGTTTCTGTTGATCTGGGTGTTTCTTATGTATTATAAGTATGTATTTACAAAAAAAAAGTATATAAGTATTATATCCATTGTCTAGTACAGTCTAACAAAGCAATTAGTATACAGGGTTGCCAGATAAAGATGAAGATTTCTCAGGAAGTTATTATAGAATGGTTTGGCTAGGGTTTTGTATAAATACAGTTTAACTTTGTCCGTTATTAAAATGATATTTCACTCGAAAACATCCATAATCTTATGAGAAAACTTCATTTATATCTCTCTACCCTGTAAACCAATTGCTTTGTTAGACTGTACCCATATCACAAGCTCTGCTTAGTTTGGGATTAGATGGTGCTGTGTTAAAAATGCCCCCCTAAATGTCATTTATTTTTAGAATTTTTTGACAGTAGTAGGTACAACTACTGGATTAATAGTTTTCGGGGTCTAGGCGTATGTGCATCTGAAAATTGTGGCTACTAACACGACGGGAGAAATCCTAGTGGGGGCTAAGTAAAAAAAAACATTAGTTGATGGTTTTGTTTTTCTTTTTCAAGCTGTCTGCGAGAGCATAAAGGACCCAGTAACGAAAGAGATCCTGCTCGACTACATAGACAACAGCAGGTTCCACGACGACTCGGATATGATGCCGCCGCCCAAGCGCATGCGCCGATAGCGACGACTGTACATTGTTGCCACACGTAATTAAGATGGCGAGATTGTCGGGGTTATTTCTTGTATTTTTTTTTTGTTTGATTTAAATTTATAATGTTTTTGTTCCTTCACAAGATTAAAGGATAACACAGAGGCATTTTTAGTACCCTTGCCATGCCATTTAGATATCTGACAATTTTTTTTTAAACAACAGTGAAAAAACCAATAAAATATTTAATAAAATGTCCAAGTTATAAGCGATTTAAATTTGTTCACTAGACAGAGACAGCACTATTGAAGAATGACGTCATTGTACAAAACCTTCATAGTAACTTGACATCTCTCTGAACAATGTCCGTTTCGCACGACAAGGACAGAAAATGCCCCTTCCAAAAACTTAAAAAGCGTGTATCTCCCATTCTTTTATGGATTTTGTTTATTCTTTCTACAATGTTGTCCTTTCTGTACCTTCTTTTAAATAATATAAAATTTTTGGTAATGTTTTACTGTAGTCAACTACCGGATTCTTCTGGCTATGTCGATTACCTTCGACACAATCGTGTAATTCCGGCTTAACTCTGCAGTCTGTGGGGCTAATGGAACTGACTTGCCTATACAGCTAAATTACAAATGAAAATTGAAATTTTAGAGGTGAATAAATAAACTATAAGAAACCTCGGTGATCGAGCTATCACATCACTCATTTTTGTTGATATCAACATAATAAATTATTTAATAAGTTACTGAAATGTAAAATAGAAATAACAACATCAAGGATTTTCATTCTGAAAGCCTTTTTGTATTTTTTTTGTTTAATTGAAATTGACATTTCAATGTGATTTTTCTTTTGTGTAATGTCGTCGGTGAGTTGAAAACCGTGTAACATCATTTACAAGCTATACGGTCTAATTTTGCATTAAATAACACTGAAAATTAGGCCTTAATAGCAAAGCAAAATGAAGTTACGCGGTGTTGGACTTTCTCCGAAGATATGGATTGTTACGTTGTATTAAACTTTACTGAATAAAATAAAATTGTATGGTTAGTTGATTAATGAAATAATATTTTTTATTTTATGCGTATGTCGAATTGATTGTCTTCGAGGGCGGGATATTTTCTGTTAGTCTTTTAACGGTGTATAATTTTTCAGAGCATTCAGTGTTACGTACTTACGTACTACTCGTGCAGATAAAGAATGAGATTAGAAATGGCGACATTTGTATTTGCCTCTCACTCGCATGCACGGTATTGTGTGAGCGAGAGGCACATAGAACAATTGAAGTGCGCGGGTAGTATTTACTATTTTAGCCTAATTTTCATTTTTAAGACATAGTTGAATTCCCACGATTGATTTCTAAGATAATATTATTATGTTAAGAGAAACTTGGAATTTTCATCCAATTTTTTTCTACTTGTACAATATTTATTACATATCCTTGATAGCCTCGGCCAGGCACCTCTGGGACGTAAGTTTCCTTCAGGTACCGCTGCGCATAGGCCATTCAATAGAATTTGAACCTTAATACATCAGAAATAGAGTATAAATTGACTTGGTTTTACTGGGTCATTTTTGTACCAGCGGTGCTTAAGGTTATTAACAATTAGATGGGTGAAAAAAAAAACGATCCAGAGGTACCCGAGATTATGCCCGCTCTACGTTCGCGGCTACGAACCCGCGAAAACGCTGGATGTTGCGTTTTTAAACCAAATATTTTATTATTGTACCTACTGAGCTCAGAGCAATGTACAATCGACTACACGTCGGTGATAACAGTTTGACCCTTAACAGCATCTTTATTAGGTAAGCATTAAGGACGGTTTTCGCAATTGAAGTGTAACTACTGACATGCGGTTGACCGTACATCGTTTTCGCGTATTCGCAGCAGCGAATGTAGAGGGAGAATTACGTATAACTCCAATGTACAAACTTTTCCGCCTTTGTTTACTCGCGCGACTGTCCAATAGCAGCTACTTCCCCATATAGATAGATATACAGAAGAAAAGTACAGTCAAGCGTATAACGATGGTAACAATACCATATAAAGTATAAGCAGAGCTAGTCTTTTATGGAACTCACATACACATTAAGGTGAATGCTACAGAGTAGCCCGTGAAATTCAATTTTTTTAGCGTTTTTTGCAAATTGTAGCTTTATTTCGCGTTGTACATCAGTCAAAATATGATTGTCGGAAATAGTAACAATATATCTAAGGAATAATACTCATAAAAAATATTAACCTAGCTCTATAAGCTGTATGAGCTCGAAAATCTATAATTTTATCGTAAATTAATATTATCGAGCTAGTACAGCTAGTAAAGCTAGGTTAATATTGTTTATGAGTATTATTCAGTAGATATATTGTTATTATTTCAGCCAATCATATTTTGACCGATATACAACGCGAAATAAAGCTACAATTTACGTTTATAATGGTTTTGTTACCATTGATGATATGCGGTTGACTGTACTTTTACATAATCTATTACTGTAAAGATTTTTTGTGAAATAAAAAAGAAATATTATTTCAAAAAGGAGTTTCTATTTAAACTAACCTATTATTCCCAGACAGAAGAAAGAAAAAACTTAAATGTAAAAAAAATACAATATTTATTATCACAAAACAAATGTAACAAGATAATAACAACTATAATTATACCCTTTCCAGTATTAAAATAAAATTAAAATTAATGTAACTCTATAAATTACTATCCATAGTTCTAACGTATTGCCATTTATTCTCGCCTTCAATATTCAAAAATGTAAGTTTTTTCTCTTTGGTCAGCTTTTTCAGGTGATGGTTGACATTGTAAGCTGCCGCTGCCCACAAATGTTCAGGCGTCTCAGTATAAATTAGTTTGACTAGGTCCATTTCATTCAACTTCTTATCACAGTTAATCTTCAAAATTTCTAATATTTGTGCCTCTCTTTGGTTTCTGTGTGCTATGTAGAATTCAATTTTTTTTAATGGGTCCTGAAAATATTTATAGAATTTGTATTATAGACTGTTGATAATTCAGACATATAATTTGCAAAGATTATTATGTTACAGTTCAAATTGAATATATCAACGAATTGAGATATTTAGATCACGGTACAAAAAGAAAATTAGAGACGTCAAGTAGTTTTCGAGTAGGTAACTGAATTTTCGTTACGTATGCGTTGCGCGATCTGTTTCGACGTCACTATACATCCTTGCGCTCAATATGTTGCACGCCCGCGTACTATATGCTAGCATTTTATGTTAAAACTCTTAAAATGTCTAAATCACAATGAAAAAATATGTTGTGCCCAATGATATTACATAAGTACAGATGAGTGACTAGCGCGAATATCTGAAGACTCGAAAACAAGCTAATTGTGACATCTTGCTATTAGTCCGCGTCAAGGCAAGGCGCCGAGCGTAACCGGTGACAAAAAATTACAAAAATGCCGTCGTGAATGTACAGAAAGTGTACTAATTATGAGATGAAAGCAAACAAATAAAAAGGGATCACATACCACTTGCAAGTACAAAAAATTATTTGCATTATAGGCGTATTTCTATTTAAAAACAATAAATATTTTTTGTACCGAGAGCGATAAGACAAAACATAGATTATAAAGATGCAGATACGACTCGTAGGCAGAAAAGTGGTACGTTCAGTATTATCGTCCGACGACGCACGGAGCGTACTTTGGTCGTTCAGTTACTCAGCTCAGGTCCGTATTACAGAACATTTCTCAAGTACAGTTTGATCTAAAGATATAAAGTTACAGTTTGATCTATCAACTGATCGTTAAATCGTTAGATTTTGCTTCGTATGCGTAAATGCGAAATAATACAATAAATTATCGATTATCGAGATTATAGAGCTAGGTTAATATTTTTATGAGTATTATTCAGTAGATATATTGTTATATTGATGTACAACGCGAAATAGAGCTACAATTTGTAAATAACCCCACAAGAAATTTTTAATTTCTCTGACTACCCGGTAGCATTCACCTTAAAAAGCATACAATTTAATGGTTGAATTCCCCGCACCAGACAGGATCATCATTATTTCAGATTTGCATCCATTTTGTTAGTAAATATTGCCCTGGGCCGCGTTTAATATTATCACCCGTCGTCGGATGACGCTCGGAGCGTTCCTTGGCGTTTGTTTGTATGATCACTCTGAGTAACTGAACGACCAAAGTACGCTGCGGGCGTCGTCGGACGATAATACTGAACGCGACCTAATGTTAGTAAATTACGAATTTTAAATTGAATAAATTTTATGAAAGCATAGTTTATGTAATTTATACTGTCACAGGGGTATGTATGGGGTTTAATCCAGGGTTGATAAAAATCATGACTTTTTGGTTGACAGTTTTTTTTTTAATTTTAATAAAAAAAAACATGATTTATTAGATTTTTTTCACTTTTTATTTGACTTTTTAAGATTTTTACTTGATTTTTATTATTTACATACTCTTAACTGATAATATTCCAAATATTGTCTCAAAAATCCCAATGGTTCCGAAGAAAAACTAGATAAGAAAAAAACATTTTTTATCTCCAAAATTAGTTATCATTTTTAAATGGTTTTCATAAATGTTAATCTACTGACATAGAATCTTTCATATTTATGACAAAAATTTCAACGTCAAAATAAAAAAAAACTAAACTTGAAGAAGACCTACTCCCTATTTACTTAACACTCTTACCTACTTCTTCACTTATTATGAATATTTTTACGAAAAGTTTTACTAGTATGCAACTTTGTAAGAATTAAAAAAACCATAAATAAATCTTAGTATGACAGTAGTAATTAAGTACAGAAATGTAGGAAACAGTTTAGACCAGTAATAAAAATAACTGGTCTATAATCAGTTCCGAAAAGTAAATTCAACATCTAATAGAAGCAACTCCGAACTCGATTTTCTTGACTATTTGTAGTTTGAATGCCATATTTTTATTCAATATTCAGTAAAAAATAAAAACTGTATAAATTTTAATATGAATTTTTCTTATCTAGTCCCATAACATTATAATTTAAATAAAACAATGAAATTTTATGGAAAAAAATAAAGTTTGTCAAAAAATCATTTTTATTAAAAAAATCACTTGATTTAAATCAATCAACCCTGGTATAATCTACGATTAAAATTGGATCTTTAATCGTAGGGTATAATACTTGCCGCGTAAAATACTTGTACCTTCTGTATACTTACTCGTTTTCGTTAATCTATGCCAAAAGTGCTGTGATTATCTACTCTGCATGCTGCTGCGTGCTGTGATTGGCTACCCTGCGTGCTGCTGCGTGCTGTGATTGGCTGGCCTAAATGGCCACATACACTACACGTAGCTGACAAACACTAGCTTTCTTTTTTGTTCATATTGGTTTACATACACCATCTCTTTCACACGACACGGCAATGTTGTGAAATGTAAGTGATGTAAAACATTGTGTATGTGTGCGACCGCTGCGCACGGAACATGTTTTTCGTTTGATTTGTTAGGGTATATCATATCTGTACTTATGTAAAATCATTGGTTGTGCCAAAATGCGAGAAATAGGTAGGTACAGTAAGTAGTACACATTTTATATGGCCCACCGATGTACCTGCGCAGATGACATAATTTAAATAAACATGAAATTGGTTAACCAATCAGAAGACACCATTGCTGCGCGCTAAGTCTCAGCCGCTGCCGCTAGAGTTCGGCAATCAATTTTAACACCTATTTGCATTGCATAAGGTTGATTATGATTTTTTAATACTTCAGGTGTTTTCGTCGATCGTCTTTTCGTGTCTGCGCGAACGAAGATTGACGAAGCGCCATCTTTTGTGTCGTACTGTAGGTACATAAGTACATAATAAAAAACTACGGGGACAGCGAGCGTGTCACGGCTGTAAAGTGACGTGCCACCACGCGCTTCCGAGCGGAAGAAATTTCATCATCATCATTTCAGCCGAAAGACGTCCACTGCTAGACATAGGCCTAGGCCCAAGCATCGCCACAACGACTGGTCCTGCGCTTTCCGCATCTAGCGGATTCCCGCGAACTTCACCAGGTCGTCGGTCCACCTTGTGGGGGAACTACCCACGCTGCGCCTTCCAGTACGCGGTCGCCATTCCAGAACTTTACTGCCCCATCGGCCATCCGTTTTGCGAGTAATGTGCCCCGCCTACTACCACTTAAGTTTGGCAATTCTTCGAGCTATGTCCAGTGTTGCCAACTTAACGGATTTCCCGTCAGATCTAGCGGATTAGGATGTGGTGATAACGGGATAAATTTTATTCTAACGGCTGACGGATTTTTTAACGGAAAATTTTACGAGTTTTATTAACGTGTCTTTTATTTTTTTCCAATATAGTAGTCAGATTTATGAACACATTTTAATTTTTTGTTACTTTGTCACTACTGCTAAATGCAGTCCACGGTGCTCAATGGTTTTCAATGTCTTGCCAAAAAAGAGTAGAAAGCGCATTGCCAAGCTATAGATGATTTTTTCATCGTAAATTATAACTAAACCGTCTAATTATATCATTTAAAAATTTTAACGGCTATTATCGAAGGGAATTATATTTTTTGACGGAAACACACAACACTTTTAACGGAATTTCAAAATTTTTGTTGGCAACCCTGGCTATGTCGGTTACTTTCGTTCTCCTGCGAATCTCCTCATTTCTGATTCGATCACGCAGTGACACTCCGAGCACTAAACGAGGACGAAACTTCAGTGTATTATAATTTATCTGTTTGGTCTATTTGAATAAAATTAAAATTTATGTATTCCTAGACATTACAATCACATGAGACTTTCCATCTTCATGTCTCAGTTTGGCGAACCGACTTGCGGTACTATTTAGGCAACTGCCTAGATGATATTGAAGTTGTTATGGGCAAAGGTAACCGTTTAACATCAGGTGGGCCTTTAGCTCGTTTCGCCATCCTATAATATATATAAAAACCGGCCAAGAGCATGTCGGGCCATGCTCAGTATTATAGGGTTCCTTAAGTAGGTGTTAAAAACAAATCAAATCGGATATTAATCATGGCTATTTTAGTTTTTGCAATAGACAGCAGCATTGGCGACTCAGAGAGTGTTGTTAGTAGCCTCTAGATGGCGCGCGCTATACAGCGCCAAATGCAATAGACGGCAGCATTGGCGACTCAGAGAGTGTTGTTAGTACTAGATTGTATTACTAGATGGCGCCAAATTTAAGAAGTTTGTCATGTCAACAACATAACACAAAGTTACTTTTTGTGATTTTTTCAAATAGAAAGTAGCTAAAGGAGCATTATTTGCTGTGATCATTTTTCTCTAAGGTCAATGACCTTTGAACTAGGACGTTTTAAGTATTTTTCAGTTTTCTCTTTATAACTCAAAAATTTATAATCACATTATACTCGAAATAATTTTAAAAGAGAGTTTTTACAAAGGTCTATCAATGTGGAAGATTATAAGTTTCTACGTTTTATAGTTTAGAAATGGCAGGGGGGGGAGACACATTGCAAGCCACTTTGACGGGCTATATTTCGCAGATGGTACACCTGATAAAAAAGTGATGTATGAAACATTACCTTCATTTTAGTAGACCTATTCAATGATACCCCACACGAGGGGGTGCAGCGAAAAAAAATATTTCATCCCCATTTCAGATGTATGGGCACCACCCCTAAAATACGTAATCACGATTTTTTTATTCTTTTAAAATTGAGATCTATATCTAGACTATTTTTTAACAAAATTTCGTTTACTTATGTTTATAACTGTAGAAGTTATTAAGCTGTAAAGGATTAGGACAGACGGACGGACATGACGAAACTATAAGGGTTCCTTGTAGGACTACGGAACGCTAAAAACAGACTCCATTATGACTATTTCAAGCGATTCTGTGCACCTACTGATAATGCCCATTGTATTGATTAATTTACCTCAACAACATTCCCGTGTCCTGGATAGATAACACCAGGATTCAATTCTAATATTCGCTTCAAACTCTTCATGTATGTGTATAGGTCTTCGAACACAGCAGTTCCTTCTCCCAATATACAGTCTCCGCTAAACAGAATATTTTCTTCCAGAAGAGTCAAGACTATGTGGTCCGTTGTATGGCCGGGCGTGTGGTGTACTTTAAGCGTAGCACCCTCTACTTTTATCTCTTGGCCGTCTGATAACCAATGCATTGGTATAGCTTCTGGTATATCGTCTTGATCATCATCTACACTCCTTTTATACTTCCATACTTTGGGCTGTTCTGCAATAACAAGTAAATAGGGTGGGTTGGGTTTAGTAACGTGCTGTAGGGGGTTAAAGTGGACCTCCCCTCCGTCCCACAATGTTTTCTTTGCAGGATCCGCATTTTTTTGTCCCCCCCTGATGGGAGGTTTGCCAAGGGGGTTCGGGGGTCTTAGCCCCCCGCTATAAGAATTAAAACTGATGGCAGATACCTGCTAGTTAGGTTAGGTTAGGTTATAATTCAAACTAATTCAAGATTAGAAACCTTTCCCATAAAAACAGATGAAAATTGAATCAATTCTTACTAGCAATACTGCCATACAGATTCTCAACTCCGCCAATATGGTCATGGTGCCAGTGAGTGACCACAATGTGCTCGATGTTCACTTGTTCCGCCTGCACCACCTGTGCCAAATTCCTCTGGTATTCTGGCAGATCTCTGTCACTAGTATCTACAAGAATCCGACTGAAAATTAATTTCAATTTAATTTATTTTTTTGAAACACAATGTTTGAAATATTATGTAGAATTCAGTGTATTCTCCTTTTGCAAGTCTACTGGAAGAGATTTCTTTTGAGACATCCGTGTTGTGCAGAAATGTTCCAACCCACAAAAACAAATTTATTCATGTGAAAGATTAATATATTTTTCTTGTGACAGTAACCATATTACATTGTGTTCTGCATATTATTTCAAAGTTAAAAGACTATTGATATTGTATTTTTTTTTTTAAATTTTACACATCACCATCTAGTCCCAAACTAAGTAGAGCTTGTACTATGGGTACTAGATAATGGATATACTTAGATACTTTTTTTGTTTTTTTTTAATAATTTTATATAATTTATTATTTTTAAGAAGTCCTAATTCGGAGATAAATAAAATTATATTAAATACATTAGAATTTTAGTCAGTTTGTGGGTTGGATCATTTCTGCACAACACAGTCCATTTATACTTTATTTTCCTAAATATTTATTTATTTATTTATGCACAACTGGGTACTAAGGCTTAACGCCATAGGCGTTCTCTACCAGACAACCTTAGGGTAATGCTGAGACAAAGAATAAGGTAGATGCACCAGTTAAGTAGTAAAATATGTTTAGTACAGTCGACCGCACGTCGGTGGTAACACTTTGACATTAGCAGTATCTTTATTTCGTAAGCAGTAAGGGCGGTTTTCGAATTGACCACCTGTCCATACCAATGTCATGCAGTCGACTGTACTATGGACTTATAATTACATATAATAAAAATTAATAAATACCTATAGTAAATATGGTTTTCTTTATGTAAATTTCTTTATACATTTATTTGACTAAAGGTGCACCCTCACTGCAAGCATTTGCATGTAATACTCCGTTATTTCTTACTCGTCTTATTAAGTAAACAATCAAGTAGTATTAGTATTTTTAATGTAATTAATTCATCAATAAAAATTATTAAAAGACATTATGTTAATAATTTCACACACTAAATAACATTGTTTAACCTAATTGCATGTGCAGAACTAGTAATGGTATTTTATCAGTAGGTATTTGAATTAAGAGACATGCCAAGATTGTTTACTATATAAGACAAGACAGAAAAAACAGACTGTAATGTATCAAATTCACTGGTACAAATTTTATTTATTTACAAGTGAATGCTCGCGGTGATTGAATTTGATAATAATTTAGTACACTGATTAGGGAAATTCTAAGTTCCAAAAAAAATTTTTTAATCTTTTTGTTAGATAACACTTTTGAACACATTTTATCACACTTTTTGCGCGTATTGCAGATTTCATAGACTAATCTTCGCACACTGCATGAGACCTCGAACACCTTGTGCATTAGACCTCGCACACCTTGTGCATTCTAGTGCAAAGTCTACTTCGCACACCTTGTGCATTAGGACAAAAAAAAACCATTTTATTTTTTCCTGACTTTTCATTGAGTCCCTAAGCGTATACTCCAACTCTAACTCCGTCCCTACGGCGACACTGACCGGGTTGTTTCTTTGAACTTACTTTTTGCCAGTGCCTAACAAATAAGTATTGGTGCCTTGAAGAGTCATAGGTCCAGGATTACATCCGAGAATCCTTGTTACTCTTTTAGTTAGCTTTGTCACCGCTGGAATAATGGCTGCCATCACTGAATTTTATTAAATCTCAGCAGAATTAAAAGTATTGAGATAAGACACAAGTGATTATTATCGAATAACTCAATATTTTAATTAATTACCAGGACAAAAAGGATACTGCTAATTGACAATACACAATACAGTTAATTAATATTAATGAATGGTTAATCAAAACACTCAAAGTTCATGAATTTAACATTTTATTAATAACTTTCCACAAAATTCATAAATCATACTGGTGGTGGAAGGCAAGGTCTTTGTTTGTCAATATTTTTTTTTTTAATAATTTTGACATTGACATTATGGACAAGTCTGTTTGACTTTGTTGTTTGCCGTTTCGTTCCAAAGATAATATAATCACTCAGTGTTGCCAGATGGCAAGTTTGAAACTATCGCAGATCTAGGAAAAGAATATCGTTTTTAAAGCATACACTTTCTTATACAAAATTGTAATCATATTGATATTTTAAGGTTTATGTCCAAAGCTTATAACGATTAGTGTGTGCAAGAATACCAGCTGTGCCCGGCATACGTTGCAAAGCTATTTTTGTTTTCCAAAAACCTTCACGGGCTCTCGCACAACAACTCACCAAGATTGTCATTGCAGTCGGATGGATGTTATAAGAACACGTACGGGAGGGACAAACAAAGAAACATTCATTTTTTGGTTTCCGTACCGAAGGGTGCCAAACGGGACCCTATTACTCTCGCTACGCTGTCCGTCCGTCTGTCCGTCCGTCCGTCCGTCTGTCTGTCACAGGGCCATCGTTTGAACGGTAATAGGTAACCGATTGAAATTTTCTCAGAATATGTGTTGCTATGAGGTCTATCGTCGTCATGCATGCTCGTCGGTTTAGAGTACTCTAACGGCCAAAATTAATATCCAATCTATCCACGATTTACCCTACTAGAGATAGAAATTTGACATATTTTGCATGGAGCATGTCAAATTCCTATCTCTAGTAGGGCAAATCGTGCATAGATTGGATATTAATTTTGGCTGTTAACCTGGCATTTTTTGAGAACGTCCGCAATTTGATCGCGATACGTTTAGTTTAAGTGTATTTTTTAGGGTTTTAGGCTATATACTACTCGTGCACATAAAGAATGAGATTGAAAATGGCAGGATTTGTATTTTCCTCTCGCTCACAAATAAAGTATTGTGAAGGTCCGCCATTTGCAATCCCATTTATTATCTGCGCCGAGTGATATACGTAATATAAAAATGTAGCAGAATAGAAGTCTATAATAGACATTAATGAGGAAGCTTGAGCGAAGCGAGCGCATAAACAATTTTTTTTTCACCTCCAAAGCTTCAATCGCTTGCGCCTTTAATATAGGGTCCGATCGCAACGGCATGCGGCAGGGTCGTGAAAATTAGCGCAAACCGTTCAACAAAATGAACTACCACCGTCGTATGTGATATTATAGTCATAGTAGCTTTGTTGTACAGGCATCTAAGCAATGTAACAAAAACCCTGTTGTTCCTGTGAGCTACGTTATCGGAATCAATATTCATGCATAAGGACACAACTCATTATATCATTGAATTGAAATATCATTCATACTTTATTTTTAGCCAAATAATACCTATGCTATAAATTGAACTTTAGTACTTACTACGTCTAAGTCATTCAATTCATTGTCATTAGTATTTCAAGTGGGTGACGTAATTATAACTTTTTGATAAGATGTTTACTAGGTCTATATGTAGTAAATATAACTTATCAAATCCTATGACCAACCAGAGTTAGTCAACGGATTTGATAAGATTAAGATTTTGTTTTTTTTTATTTGTTTCAGAAAACAGCAAATAAAAACATCAGTTTCATGTATTTTTGTAACCACACAGATGCCGAGAGTCCGACTCTCGAGAAACCAAACACGATGCAGCAGCGGCTGCTGGGGGGACCAGTGGTGGGGAATCCCCAGCTGCACCGTGAGCCGAGGTCGAGCTCCCCACCTGGGGACGCCCTCACGGTGTCGCAACCGGAGATAATCTCGTCACGCGAGACCGGCATGCTTACCCTTACTCCTACTCTACTCCACGTTATGAGCAGTTTTGATCGCCGATCAGTTAGGATTAGGTAGGTCCTAGCCCTCGCCGGCGAGGCTTGCCGCTTAACGGTGATTCGCGAAACGCGTCTCCCCCCCCGTTATACCGAAAGTCCGCCGCTTTCGAGAAAACATTTTCCGATGCAGCAACGGCTGCCGGGGGACGTAGCGGCGGTGTCCCCCAGCAATGCCCTAAGCCGAGGTCCGAGCCCATCCCTGGGGGACGCCCTTATGTGGCATTGCAACCGCGATATTAGTTTGTAAGTTAATAGTTAGGAAATCTTTCGGCGGATGGAGTCCCTCATGGGACTCTCCACCCCCAAAGCCCGGTTAAGCAGAAAGAGCACTCTAGTTCTTCCTGTGAGTAGTCAATTCGAAAAAAAAAAAAAAAGTATTTTTGTATGGAACAGCGGATATTTATTTTGATATTCAGGGTTAGTCTATAGCAAAACGTAATAACCAAGAGTGCTTTCAACGCCTGAAAATGAACGCGTCGAATGCAACGGGCTTTAAAATGTCGTGAGCAGATTTGGGAGTGACGACTTGGATGCCAGTTAACTCGGCCCGTACTCTCAGTCCACATATTTCTTAAGAATGGTTCATTCGGGAAACTGAAGTAAAAAGTAAAAATTAAATACATGTAGTGGTAAAAATAATCAAATGCTGGTATCCCCGTCAAGATATTATCCGACTATTGACAAATGTCACGTAGTAACATATGATAGTAACCAAATGAAAATGCCTCACACTTTGGTCGGTTAGTACAAACAACAAGTTATGATTTTATCGTCTTTTTAGATGAAGTTATGAATAAATTTTGCTTATTATTGACAGAAAACAGTCTTGAGTATAATAATCCTTTGATTTACTTGCTGTAATAGATAAAAAATGTTACTTACCGATGAAAGGTTATGTTTGGTAGATTTCGTTCACTACGGCTTTTACAGCCATATAAACAGCAATTCACCATCACTACACACTAAATATTACCTTTTGGAATATCAATAAAGTCACAAATCACACAAAATAGGCGTTTTACAGTTTTTATCAACGAAAATCTTTTGACACCACAACTTGTTTGCCATCAATGACTAGTGATGGCAAACAACAAAAAACCGATACGCAAATAGAGACAGAAAAAAATGCTATATCCTGCTCACACACATACATTTTGACATATCTGTCATCTCACTTTCGCAATTCAGAGCATGTCTACCTTTATTCTCTGTCTACGTTCTACTAGAATAAAAATAAAAGAAGTTAGGAAAATAATTCTAATGAAACACCACATACATAGTAAAAAAATATAGACTAAATGCTGCGAACAATCTAGTGAAGCCAAAAAAACTATGCTCGTACACATGCACCTCAAACCATACTCACACCCAAAGAGTATATAATCACTTGCTCACACCTCTCAGTACACAATTCAGGCGCGGTTCCAGGGGTCATGACCCCCGCCAAAAACCATCCAAGCTGGCCAGTACTTCAAAATGATCCTAACAATCAAAACCTAACATTGACATTTCAAACAATGAGTTGTCACGACATCAATCGACAATCGTACGTAAAAAAATACAATTACCCACATGATGGGGGTAAAAGTCCAAATATGGCAATATTAATTGCACGTAGCTATAGTAATGTATTTATGTTGAACTATCTCTATCTCATACGGCATACGCTGAGGACTTGTCTATTCTATTATCTGTCTACGTAGATGTCCGCGCGTAGCTCAAGGTTTCATCAGGATTCATCACGAAATAAATTTCTCATTACTTCAAATTATGTATTTTCCGATTATTACATGATCTGACCAGGAAGTTTTACAACAAGAATGACAGCCCGCGCAAAGCACAGTGTCTCCATCTTTATATTACTACAATCAAATAGACCCAACGGAGTCACTATAAACATTTTAATTTATAAATGAACATTAAAATAATTAACCAGTCGTCGTGATAAAACTAATATTAATTTAGATAAACTCTAAACATTATATAAACCAACAAATCATGCCAGATATTAAAATATGAAACAATATAAAGTGGAATTATCAGAACCACAAAATTAAATTAACAACATTTAAATTAATCATTTCATTAATCTAATTAGAATATTTGAATTATAATTATCATAATATTAACATTATTCACAACATTAATTTAATTAATACGGATCATCAAATATTAAACTTTGCTAAACAAAAAGGTATCTTTGATGATCTTTGCAATGTACAACAAATACAACTTTGATGATCTTTGCAAAGTACAACAAATACAACAGCAAACTACGTAGCAAATTCTAGAAATAAAGAATATTTATTTCAAAATACTTCATAATCTAAAAGTAATTCATTGTATAAACTAGTTACCTCAAAATGGCAATAGATTGCGTTGTAAGCATCGATATTCGATATAGCATAGACATTAATTGGTTTGAGTCCGAGTATAAAGTAATATTTTAATGTTATAAGCTATGGAAAGCTATATTACTCTCAAATTACACTAGAGGGCGCAATGTTCGACCAACGCCAGGAAGAAACATTCAATACTGACCAATAATAAAGATTAATACGTGGGACACTCAGAAAGTTTTGCGAAACTAAAAAAAAATGTTCTATACGTACATATATTTTTATCAAATCTTTTCAAAGTACTTTCCACCAGCCTCTATACAAAGATTCATGCGCCTAAACCAGTTTTCAAAACACTTTTTCCAGTCCGCCGCAGACACCTCGTTTACAGCCTGCTCGAACGCAGCCAGCGCATCTTCCGGCGACGAAAATTGTATCCCTTTGAGCTGATTTTTTATTTTTGGGAATAAAAAGAAGTCACACGGTGCTAGATCAGGGCTGTAAGGAGGGTGACCCAGGAGTTTGACTGGCGTGCTGTCCAGGAAGTCCCTCGTTTTGAGTGCGGTGTGCGCAGGTGCATTGTCGTGGTGGAGCAGTAGCCCGCGGAGCCCTGTGTTTGGTCGCTTGTTGCTTATAACAGAGAAAACTTCTGGCAAACATTTGGTAGTATACCATTCGGCATTAATGCTTCTTTGATCCCGTAAGGGAATTGATACCAAGTGGCCAGTCAAATTAAAAAAGCTAGCGATCAAAATCTTACCCCCGCTTCTAGATCGTTTCACTTTGGTAGGCGTTGGCTCATTTTGAAACACCCAAACAGTCGACTGGCGCTTGGTTTCTGGGTCGTATTGATAAATCCAGGACTCATCACCTGTAACGATGTCGTAAACACGCCGAGACGAGCCTGCTTCAAATTTGTTAAGCATATCACGGCACCATTCCACCCGGGCCTGCTTCTGAGCATCGGTGAGGTTGTGCGGCACCCAGCGTGATACTATCCTCCTCACGCGAAGATGGCTGTGTAGAATCTCGTGAACGCTTCCCGATCCAATCTTCAATATGTGTTGAATCTCCTGATATGTAATTCGCCTATTGTCTTGGATTAAATTTTTCACTGCTAGCACGTTTTCTTCGGTAACAGCCGTCAAAGGGCGACCGCTTCTTTCGTCATCCCCCAAAGTTGGTCGACCGCGCTTGAATTCGTTATACCAACGATACACGGTTGCCTTGGAAGGGCCTTCATCCATGAATGCCATTTGAAGTCTATCGTACGATTCATCCGGTTTCAGGCGACACTTGAAATCGTATAAAATCATAGCTCTAAAATGTTCCCGGCGCAGATCCATATTTCAGTGAGACACAATACTTTGAATTAACTCGCAAAAAATGTGGAGGGAAATTTTGAAATTGGAACTTACTTATTTTTACTTATAAATAATCATATTTTCGAAAAACATTATAACTGGCCAGTCTCCCATATATAAAAACTTTTTTTCGCAATACTTTCTGAGGGGCCTGGTATATGAAGTTCTGTCAAAAAAGTGTAAACAAATTGATGGTAACACTAGCGCGCTCATATAGACCTAGTAGAATTTTAGAATAATATTGCATCTATTTTAGTATTTTTTACCCGACTGCGCCAGAAGGAGGGTTATGTTTTTCGAGTGTATGTATGTATGTATGTATATTTCTTTGGCACGCTCTGTAATCTAAACGGCTTGATGGATTTTAGCTTGAGAGGTGTCATTGGATTCGTCTTAATTGTGAGAGTGACACCGGGTATATCAAAATTATAAAAATCAAAATGGCCGCTTTTTGGAGCTATTTTATGTGACTTGAAAAATTTTTTTTTGCTCAAAACCTATTGAGTGGGGTATCAGAATAAAGGGTTTTATAAATGGTTTACGAAAATATAAACAACTTATATGTTTAAATGTAATTTGGAATGAGAAATGCTAAAAAACAACAAAATATTCAACGTTAAAAATGAATGACTTTTCAAAAAAAACATTAATAGTATGATAAATAAAACATGATGACAAAACTAAAAAATTTAAAATAAAAAATTATTAACAAAAACAAAAAACCCGACTGCGACTAAAAATAACAGAAAAGATATAAACAAGACTTATCAACACGCAGGCGGAGGCTACAACATAGGAACTTTTATGTAATTCATGACCAAAAACATACGTAGCCTCCAACTGCGTGTTGATAAGTCTATATCTATCTTGTTTATATCTTTTCTGTTATTTTTAGTTGCAGTTGGGTTTTTTGTTTTTATTAATTAATTTTTTTATTTGTTCTTACATTTTTTATTTTATTGATTACCTTTTTCAAAAATGGTCACACTGTTGACACATTTGACATTTTGACAATAAACAATTTGACATTTCATAAAAAATGGCTGGTCCGCTGGCGAGGATTATTCAGAGCACAAAAACGCAATTGGGTACATTCTTTTTGATAGTTTATATATCTCGAAATATTCTACATTTTACTAAGATATACGGATTCAAAAAAAAAAAAATCTAATATAGTGAACGAGTAATTGTTATTGTAAGATGCGTAGTGTGTGGCTTACATAATTTCAACTTTTTGACGTCTCTTTCTAGGCATTGTTGGCCCATTGGCGAACATCAACAATGCGCTGGTGCGCTTTCAAAGCCAGCAGGCCCAGCCGCCCCCGGCAAAGACCAAGGGCGGGGCGCTGTCGGACTGCGACAGAATCTTCACAAACCTGTATGGACGACACGACTGGAGGTTGAAGGCATCGATGTGCCGCGGCGACTGGTACATGACCAAGGAAATACTGTTGAAGGGCAGCGACTGGATTGTCAGTAAGTATTATTTTATAAAACTGAGTTGATCTCCAAATGGGCATGCCAAATTATTTGAAGGTAGTTTGGTAAAAGTTCAGAATTAAAAAGACCACATGTTTCCTATTCTAATTTGTTTGATATGTATAGTAGCCAGCAAATAACTTGAACAAACATGGTGCCACTTTGCATGTTATTGTAATATCATAAAGGTTAGAATCATTTAAATTGATCACTGCTCATGTTCAAGTTATCTGCCGATAGTTACTCAATAATAAAGACTTGTGAACATTCATTAGTATGTCCCATTAGCATCCTTTAAGTGTAATTAATTTAATAAATCAACCATAATGCATTACTCATATTCTGGCCAGCATGTTATCAGCACTAATATTGATCAGAACCCAATAAGTCTGACCATCCCCTATACTCAAAACAAAATAATTAGATAGACGGAGCATGTAGAACTAGTGAATGAAGCCAGAAAAAGGAATCAGTCAATCTTATTCTTTTAGTTTGAGGATTAGATGTATGCTCCAGATTGCGGCTCAAGATCACTGTGGGCAGAATACTAGGTACTCATTTGCCATTTTGTATTCCTTTTTCTGGCTTCATTCGCTAGTTCTACGTGCTCCATCTATCTTATTCTTTTGGTCTGAGCCCCTATATTAAACTGACTTCTTGATCGTTTGGACTAAATATACCTACTTTAAATTGAACATGTAATTCCATTTCCAACCCCATGAGTTAAAGCTTCAATATAATTGTTTTGAATTGAAACCTATCTACCTATGTAGACAGATCCATAATGGTCATCCAAATATAACTTATGTTTACAAACACGGTATTTATTGATGACATCTGTGGTTTAGTGGTTCCAGTGTCAGACTGCTGATCACAAGCTTGTGGTTTTGATTCCCACAGGACACACATATTTATGTGACAAACATAAGTGTTTGTGTTGGTTGGGGTGTTTCTTATTTAATAAAAGTGTGTATTTGTATTTTAAATTTAAATAAGATTTTTTCATTTTATTTATTATATCCATCTAGTACCCATAGTATGGTCGACCACACATCAGTCGTGATATTGACAGCACCTTTATTTCGTAAGCAGTTTCGTTTGTAGTTCATTTCATTTTCATAAGCAGTTTGCTAATTCAAGTGTTAACACTGTCATGCAGTTGATTGTATAAGCTCTGCTTAGTTTGGGGATAGAAGTTGCTGTGTATAAAAAAAAAAAAAAAATATTATCATTACAATGTGCAATATAAATATTAATGTATAAAAAACAAAAAAAGTAGTAAGTGAAGTTAGAATGTTGTGTAACTGACCTACAAACTACAAACACAAAAGTATTCATGATATCTATTTGAGGAGGCCATGTCTGTATAAAAAATAGTTGTGCAATATTGTCTAGAAACAAGTTTAGTATTGCATAGAAATTAATCAGGAGAACACAAAGAAACGTGAACAAATGTCTTATTAAGTAAGACCAAATCTTAAGATTCTCTTTTTAGGGATCCTTGTAGTTTTGTCATGTCCATCCGTGTGTCCGTCTGTCCTAATCTTTTACAGCTTAATAACTTCTACAGTTATAAACATAACAAAATGAAATTTTGTTAAAAAATGGTCTAGATATAGATCTCAATTTTAAAAGAATAAAAAAATCTTGATTTCGTCTTTTAGGGGTGGCGCCCCATACATGTGAAATGGGGATGTTTTTTTTTTTTCGCTGCACCCCCTCCTTGTGGTATAATTGAATAGGTCTACTAAAATGAAGGTAATGTTTCATACGTAACTTTTTTATCGGGTATACCATCTGAAAAATACAGCCCGCCAAAGTGGCTTGCAATGTGTCCCCCACCCTACCATTTCTAAACTATGCAACATAGAAACTTATAATCTTCCACATTGATAGACTTTTATAAAAACTCTCTTTTAAAATTATTTTGAGTATAATGTGATTATAAATTTTAAATTGTGGAAAGAAAAAATCGCTCACGAGCAGGATTCGAACCTGCGACTCCTGGCTCAGTACGCCAGTGCTTTAGCCACTAAGCTACCGTGAACACTGCTCGTGGTAACGAAATTCTCATCCACTTGGTACATCTTTGGGTGACGTCAGCGATATCTTATTAAGAAACAGTGTGTAAGTGCAGTGTGTGTTTCTTAAGCACTGGCGTACTGAGCCAGGAGTCGCAGGTTCGAATCCTGCTCGTGAGCGATTTTTTCTTTCCACAATTTAAAAATCGTTAGATTTCGTTTCGCATGCGTAAAATGCGTTAAAAATAATAAAATTATTATAAATTTTTGAATTATAGTGAGGAAACTGCAAAATACTTAAGACGTCCTAGTTCAAAGGTCATTGAACTTAGAGAAAAATGATCTTAGCAAATAATGCTCCTTTAGTTACTTCCTAAATTTAGCTTCTTAAATTCAGAGCTAGGTGGCGCTGTTTGCAAAAACTAAAATAGCAATGATTAATATTTGATTTGTTTGTAATTAGGAACCCTATAATACTGAGCATGGCCCGACATGCTCTTGGCCGTTTTTTTTTGTTTCTTTTTGGTAAGCAAGATGTTTCTTTCTCAAACTGCACTGTTGCAATGCTAGGCTTCTCGCCTAACATCTTGTATTTTATGTTGAAGAACACTAAACTGTGCTACAAAGGTATTAAACCAAAAACAATATCTATTAACTATACAACATGTTCTTAAATTAATTGATAACCTCTTAAGGAGTCATTGTACTCATCATTATGAACAACTTTTACTAAGGGACCAACCCAGAAATCGCGAAAAAAATATCTGCTGATTGCTACATTTGCACATAAATCCACAAAATGTTTGGACCAACAGATTTTTTTTTAGATTTCAAGTTTGGTCCCATGGTAAAATTGCTCATAATTACGAGTTCAATGACCCCTTAAGAGGTTTTCAGTTATTTCAATAACACGTTGTTTTATTAAAAAAGAAATAACATTAAGGAAGTAAAAACCGGTTTTGGCTTTTATTCTAAAAAAACACACAACAAAATAAACACACAAATAACACAAATATAAATAAAAAAAAATCAAAAAAAATAGGCACAGATAACGGAATATAAGGAGATCGGGCAAGCCGCCTAGTTTGCATGGAGTCCGAGTGTCGCAAGCGCAACTTACGCACACAACGCAAGAAACGCATCAATAAATTACAGCAAAAAGCACGCACACATATAAAACACGCACACTTGTATCCTTACGGCGTTTTGCAAATAAAATAATGTTTTCTCGCAAACTAATGTGTGTAATACGCGTAATTTAACTGTGCCGCTGTTAAGTGAGAAACAGGTGGCTGCGCAATAGTAAACTTTGCAACCAAATCAGTAGCGCGCATGCGCGGTAATGGCGGCAAGACTGATAGGTGGTCATCTGAGTGGCAAGATGGCAGGGGACTACATGTTCTCGTTGTCTTAGTCGTTCTTTTAAATTGTTTGCATCGTTATGTCACAATTATTACGCTACTGTACCTACGTGGCCCTTCGCAAATCCTGGTATCAGAGTGGCACAATTATAAATAAATAAATAATCTTGGGACATTTTTACACAGCACCATCTAGTCCCAAACTAAGCAGAGCTTGTACCATGGGTACTAGTCAATGGACATAATACTTATATACTTTTTTTTTGTAAATACATACTTATAATACATAAAGAACACCCAGACCAACACAAACATTTATTAGTTATACTTATTACGCGTACTGCATACTCACTCGGGTGCAAGTGACAGTTAACTAGCGGCAGTGTATGCCCACTGTGCATACAACGGTCAGCCTTTACGCGGCGGCTTGACCTCTCTAGTATTCAGTTGCTCTGAGTTTTTATGTCATAGTTGTTACAATTTTTTAAAACAACATTATATTCGAATGCTTCTAATTTTGAGCCTAAGCCAGCCCAGCAGTGACATAATAATGAGCCAATCATGTGTGTACTTATTCAATTTTAACATATTGATAAAATAAATAAATTTTTTTTGGGACATTGTTACACAGCACCATCTGGTCCCAAACTAAGCAGAGCTTGTACTATGGGTAGTAGACAATGGATATAATACTCAAATATTTTTTTTGTTGTAAATACATACTTATAATACATACAAAACACCCAGACCAACACAAACACTTATGTTCATGACACAAATATTTGTGTCCTGTGGGAATCGAACCCACAACCTAGTGATCAGCAGTCCGACTCTCGAACCACTAGACCACAGACGTCATCGTCGTGTCGTATAATTAAAATCTAAATCAATATTTACAGATGAGGTCAAGTCATCCGGTCTCCGTGGTCGTGGTGGGGCTGGTTTTCCGACTGGCATGAAGTGGTCCTTCATGAACAAGCCTTCCGACGGCCGTCCCAAGTACCTTGTAGTGAATGCTGATGAGGGAGAGCCTGGCACTTGTAAAGACAGGGAGATCATGAGACATGACCCTCACAAGGTGATTGAGGGTTGTCTGATTGCGGGCCGGGGTTGTGGTGCGCAGGCTGCTTACATTTACATCAGAGGAGAGTTTTACAATGAAGCTAGTAATCTGCAAGTTGCTATAGCTGAGGTGAGACATTGTTTTTTAATATTTTATTATTTTAAATAAACAGGCAGCAGTTGACACAACTGATAGTGCCTGTAACCTGCTTATCCCCACTATTATTTATTGTTAAGTTCGAGAAGATGCTTGTCAAGTCTGTTATTAAATCGGATCACATTTTGGACTGAGACTACATCTTATAGTATCTTATATTTCTTTTAAATAAAGAATGGAATCGGGCGTTACTTTGCGGAAATCCATGACGCACAAAATATGAAGTTAAAGTACGGTAATGCCCATAAAGGTGTTAAAATTGATTGCCGTGATGTATTTTTCTATTTCGCTCACACACTTCCGTACACCATTAGCAGCGGCTGAGACTTGGCGTGCAGAGATGGTGTTTTCTGATTGGTTAAACAATTTCCCACGTATTTAAATTGTGTTATCTGCTCAAGTACATCGGTGGGCTATATAAAATGTGTACTACTGTACTAAATTTAGTGTTGATTAATAATAAGTGAGGCTACGACTTAGAGTGATTAATAAATAAATAATAATATTATATATTTATTTATTTATTAATCACACTAACTAAGTCGTAGCCTTTTATTTCAATAAGTGAAATAAATAGATAATCAAATTGATCCCATTCATACTTGGCACGCATGCCAATACCGTTTAGGCTGAGATAAGTAATTGCAACCTAACATATGTTTTGGCTAAGCAGTATTCGAGTCACTGTTGCATAACTTTTAAACTAGAAGAAGGAGACAGGGAGGAGAACACATCTAAGTCAAAATTTTAATCCATTCTTTTATCTATGCCTAAGTTATTCTTATCGCAGTCCACTGCTGGACATAGGCGTCTCTAATAGCATGCCGCTGACTTAGATCCTCGGCCTCTCTCATCCAACATCTAGCAGGAACCTTGCGTAGATGGTCACTCCACCTAGCCTGAGGGCGCTCTACGCTACCTTTACCGATTCGCGGTCCCCACTCTCTTGAGTTGAACCGATGACGTGTAAGAATACGTCTACCCCAATGGCCATCGGTCATCGCATCGATCATCGGTCTTCGGCTAATATAGCCACCCCATTGTCAGTTCAGCTTACTTATCCTATGGCCTATATCAACAACGGTGGTTCTCTGTCGGATTACCTCGTTGCGGATCCGATCCTTCGCAGAAACTCCGAGCATAGCCCGCTGAGCGTCTTGAAATTTGTGGATCTTTTAATGCAAACAATTAACTGTAAACCTAGGCATACCAAGCGGGTCTAATCGGTAAGAACGCGTGCGGCTCCGGGTTCGATTTCGACGTGTTCGTCCACCGCGGCGCGGGCGCATACATCTGCGGGGAGGAGACCGCGCTCATTGAGTCCATTGAGGGCAAGCAGGGCAAGCCGCGCCTCAAGCCGCCCTTCCCGGCCGACGTGGGCCTGTTCGGATGCCCCACCACCGTCAACAATGTGGAAACTATAGCTGTGGCGCCTGTAAGTACTTGTTATACTTCAGTAAAGCTGCAAACCCACAGCGAGCGGAACTACAGCGGGACGGAACTGAAGCGTATCATCGGCGGGTCTCGTCGTGTCATCAATCATCATCATTTCAGCCGAAAGACGTCCACTGCTGGACAAAGGCCTTCCCCAAAGGGGGAGGATATGCCATAATCGCCACGCTTGGCAGGCGGGTTGGCGATCGCAGTTGGTTGTTTAAATACTCAGAAAACGCTGCTGCCCATCCTCTGGTAAATCCCTTAGTCGCATTTTACGACACCTATGAGAAGAGAAACGGTGGTGCAATTCTTTACGTCCGGCACCACACGGAACTCGGTCTCGTCGTGTACTGAACTGTATTAGACAGTGCACACAGCGCCGTCCTGCCGGGCGTTTTGACTGCGCGACCGATACGCTGGCTTCTGGTGCCGTCATTCCGCCGCAGTTCAGTCCCGCGCTTGAACCGCCCGCGGTGTGACATGCACGCCCCGTCCACGTTCGGTCGACGCTCTGCCTACGTTCCGTCCCGCCCGCTGTGTGTCGGCACCTTAAGTTTAGTTGAGCAAAGGGATAATTGGCAAAACAACCTGGGAGCCTCTCACTTCATCCAGTTCAATGACTTTCAGTAATAAACCGGTATTTCCTCATCTTATCTACTACTGATTTATGAATGAGAGTCATCTGATTTAATTATAGTAACTTTAGTGTCACACTCTTAGGTCCATGTTACAGAACTTTCCTCAAGTACAGTTTGATCTTCAGTCAACTGATCACTACTTATGGATAGAATCGTTACTTGAGCATCGGTCTTATTCCAATACGGTAATTATAAACTTCAATTCAACAACATAGCACACAAATATAACCTGAAATAGAAAAGAAATCTCTACTCAAGCGTGGTATCCACCACACTTAAGTGATTGCAGATCAAATCTCTGCTCAAATACCGAAACAGGTGACAGTATAAAGATCAGCTAAACTCGGCTGAACTGTGATCAATGAATCTGCCATCATCATCATTTCAGCCAAAAGACGTCCACTGCTGGACACGCCTCCCGCAAGCATCGCCACAACGACTGGTCCTGCGCTTTCCGCATCCAGCGGATTCCCGCGACCTTCACCAGGTCGTCGGTCCACCTTGTGGGGGATCTACCCACGCTGCGCCTTCCAGTACGCGGTCGGCACTCCAGAACTTTACTTCCCCATCGGCCATCCGTTCTGCGAGCAATGTGCCCCGCCCACTGCCAATGCAATGTTTGGTAATTCTTCGGGCTATGTCGGTTAATTTCGTTCTCCTGCGAATCTCCTCATTTCTGATTCAATCACGCAGGGACACTACGAGCAAAGCCCTCTTCATTGCCCTTTGAGTGACTTTGAGCCTTCTTATCAGGCCCACTGTGAGCGACCACGTTTCAGCGCCGTAAGTAATTGGCAACACACACTGGTCAAAGACTTTCGTCTCGAGACACTGCGGTATTTTGGACGGTGCGGTATTTTAATGAATCTGTGCTTGAGGAATATTCTAAAATTAAATCCCAAATGAAAACTAGTTTTAAACAGTAATCAAAGAATGTTCCGTGTGGTGCCGGACGTAAAGAATTGCACCACCTTCTCTCTTCTCATGGGTGTCGTAAAAGGCGACTAAGGGACTCACCAGAGGATGGGCAGCAGCGTTCTCTGAGTATTTAAACAATCAACTGCGATCGCCAACCCGCCTGCCAAGCGTGGCGTTATGGCATATCCGGGGGGATAAAGTGGACAAAGTGTGGACGTTTTTCGGCTGAAATGATGATTATGATGATGAAAGCTTGAGGAACGTTCTGTAATCCGGCCTTACTAAACTAAAAACACGTTCATAAGTTACAAATAGTTTTTTTTTAAATCTTGATTTATTTATGGAGGGTTTGATCTAAAAGAACATGTCACCCTCATAGTTACACTCAAAACATACATTATCTACGCTTAATGCCTAGTTGTACCATTTTATAAAAAAAAATTGCTGTCTTAGACAAAGGGGCAGCCAAAACGCAATTAAATATACCAAGATCACGTGAATCTAAATACACAAATATACAAATTGTTTGAACAACCCCGCTGTGTCGCAGACCATCTGCCGCCGCGGCGGAGCGTGGTTCTCATCGTTCGGGCGGCCGCGCAATACGGGCACCAAGCTGTACAACATCTCGGGCCACGTGAACACTCCGTGCACCGTGGAGGAGGAGATGAGCATCCCGCTCAAGGAGCTCATCGAGCGCCACGCGGGCGGCGTCACGGGTGGATGGGATAACCTGCTGGCCATCATCCCCGGGGGCTCCTCGACCCCGCTCATGCCTAAGCAGTGAGTATTTCGGTATTTGCAGCAGTTGCTGAGATGGAGGCCTTATTAGAGTTTTGTTGTCAAACAAAATAGTCTTAAGGTGAAGCGAAATTCAAATTTTTCGACTCGACTTAAGGGACAGGGTAGCCCGCGAAATTCAATTTTTTAGGCGTTTTTTGCAAATTGTAGCTTTATTTCGCGTTGTATATCGGTCAAAATATGATTGGCGGAAATAATAATAATATATCTACTGAATAATACTCATACAAAATATTAACCTAGCTCTATAAGCTGTATAAGCTCGAAAATCGATAATTAGACATATTGTTACTATTTCCGCCAATCATATTTTGACCGATATACAACGCGAAATAAAGCTACAATGTGCAAAAAACGCCAAAAAAATTGAATTTCGCGGGCTACCCTGTCCCTTAAGTCGAGTCGGTTAGTTGTCTCGAGTGAATAGGTTTTTGCTGGGCAAGCGTGTATCATCGTCGACCGCACCATCGCTTAAGCGATGATAACATCAGTTGATGCCATCGGGTGATGTTAACATCAGGTGAGGTGGCGGTCCACAATTTAAATCGTTAGATTTCGTTTCGCATGCGTAAAATGCGTTAAAAACAGTTAATTTATTCCCATAAATGTTTAATTTTGTTCAGGCATAAAAACTCTTTGCTGCGATTTAAAACTAAACTGTAAAGTAAAAAGCACTAGTGCGATAACATAATGTTAAAAGCACGCGTGCGTTATAAGCTATAGTAGCCGGCATGAGTCGTGGACAGTAGTGGGGGCAAGTTCGCGCATGTACACTTTCGACCAAAATTATTTAGTATCTTTGTTCACTAAATTTCACCGTTAGCGTTTTGTAAGTATTATGGATAGTTTAGAAAATAAAAACATTCTCGAATTTCACCCATATTATGATTTTGTAACTTTTTTTTACGCATGTATAAATAAAAAGAAAGCATTTTGACTTTTAATTTATTTTTTACTATTTAGTTATCGCTGGACAGGTTTTTTAACTCGCATTCGTATTCTCAGCAAGTCCTTTAATTTGATACCCATGTTGTACAAAATTTCAGCTCAATAGGTTGAAGATATCTGCTTCAAAATTGAGTTGCAAGATTCCACCCTAACAAATATATTTACATACATACATACATTGCAAGTTAAATACAATCTTGTAATAAATAAAGGAAGATGAAGAAGAAAAAAAAAATCCATTTTTTATTCAAAACATTAAACAATCAAAAATCAAAATATAAATCAATTACAACAAAAGAAAAATAAACTGTTTTAAATTCGAAAATGTGAGTCAATAAAGTTGAACCGAAAGTGTACGGTAGCCGAATGACACTAAATTGTCCAATAGACGACGAGCATCGACTGACTCGTTAATACAATGTTCGACGTTGGCACCCCGCGCTCCTGTCATTCCACCAAACAGATCTATAAATGAACTTCTACGCAGGTGAAGTTTGTGCTCACGACTCGTGCCGGTATCTGTACATTATGAACCTAAAAGCGGTGCAATAAGAGCCACTTTACGAGCAAGTGTGTTGAAAAGTATATTCTATCTATCTATCTATCTATGTATGTATCTAATGTGTCCTGTGGCAGCGTGTGCGACACGGTGCTGATGGACTACGACGCGCTGGTGGCGGCGCAGTCGTCGTTCGGCACGGCCGCCATCATCGTGATGGACAAGTCCACGGACATCGTGAAGGCCATCGCGCGCCTCATCATGTTCTACAAGCACGAGTCGTGCGGCCAGTGCACGCCGTGCCGCGAGGGCGTCTCCTGGATGAACAAGATCATGTACAGGTGGGTCACCCAAGCCTGCTACCAGACACTATACTTCTTTTAAGGGGGTTGCTACGAAATGTTTAGCGTGTGAAATTGTTAACATAATGTCTTTTAATCATTATTATTGACGAATTGCATTAAAAATTCATACCAAGATTGTTTACTTAACGGAAACGGAATTTTACTATCCATCAAATACACTTGGTTAGGTTGTGTGAAATCGAATTTGATGGTTAAACTAAGCGCCATACATAAGAGGGCATTGTCCTTTCAGGATTTTTGACACTGCATAGTGCATTTTGATATGTGTCAAATCGGACTATTAGATTGTGGCAGGTCTTCAGGCCGGTCAACATATATTGTGCATACTGTACGCACAATATAAGTTGACCGGCCTAAAGTTTTCACAAGTCCGTTGCAGTAATAATTTTATGGGTGTCATTGAAAGGGGCGGGGAAAACATGCGCAGTGCCTAACTGCCTAACTTCAGGCCGGTCATGTTGGTATATTGTGGTGATTTTGGCTGATTGCAGTATTTACCGTGATACATATGCATTTATGAAGGAATTAAAAATACCACTTGGATTCTGAACATTTTTGTTTTGTTATAGATTTGTCGACGGCAACGCGTCACCTAAAGAAATCGACATGTTATGGGAGATCTCAAAACAAATCGAAGGTAAAACTATTTAATTTAGTATTTCTTGACTTTTTACTCTTTGATTCCTATGATATTCAACTATGATGATAACATGACTCTTTCTATATCTTGTTCTGTAACTACCGAACTAATTAAAAGTTTTGAAACCTATTAACAAAACCAATTTTGCTTGTATGGCTTAAAAAATTTATTAGGAAATCGTAAAGTTGACGTAATACCAATTAAAGTGTTCAAAAAACGTCGTCTACATAAATTAATAATGTCAATAATTGATTGTTGGCACATAAAACTAGACGTATTAATACTCAATTAAATAGTATATGGAAAAAACGCCAAATTAAGATTTAAAAGAGCCTGTTGTGACATGTCGGATAATTGATCTAATTTAGAATTCATCAATTACAATTTATTATGCAAGATCTCAACACTCACCTAATTTATCATACCTACTTTTTGTTTTCACCATAATTGCACCACTTCACAGATGTGGTCATATGCGCGTTCAACTCATCATAATTATCATATAAGCCGAAAGATGTCCACTGCTGGACATAGGCCTCCCCCAATGGGGGGATATGCCATAATCGCCACGCTTGGCTTGGGCGGGTTGGCGATCGCAGTTGGTTGGTTAAATACTCGGAGAACGCTGCTGCCCATCCTCTGGTGAATCCCGTAGTCGCCTTTTACGACACCCATGGGAAGAGATAGGGTAGTGCAATTCTTTATGTCCGACACCACACGGAACAACTCATCTCAACTGGATGAGTTTAATGTCCAGTTTTACGTAGATCTTACCTAGATTCCCCACAGGTTCTCTTTTTAAAACTGCTGCAAATTAATGCTTCATCCATTTTTTTTCGTTAAAATCCTAGTGCCCTGTGACACCTGTGTGTACCACTTAGGCAATAGCCTAGGTGGTATTGCAGTTATTATGGGCAAAGGTAACCGCTTAACATCAGGTGGGCTTTTAGCTCGTTTCGCCATCTTATACTACAAAAAAAAAAACTTCAGCCAGTCCAGAACAACAAAATAAAGCCGGTCCCTTCGATCTTCGCCGCCCGGGGTGCTTCGCCCCTCCCTAGATCAGGGCCTGAATTTTAGAACGTTTATTTCACTTCGCTACATGCCAGTTGCTCACTAGGCTCCGAGCTCCTCTATTTTGTGCAGGGGATGGCCACCGTGTGGTTTTAGTCGGTAAGAGTCCAACATACCCCTCCGCCATCCTCAGACGGAGGGTCATCATCATCATCATCATTTCAGCCGAAAGACGTCCACAGCTGGAAATAGGCCTCCCCCAAGCATCGCCACAACGACCGGTCCTGTGCCTTCCGCATCCAGCGGATTCCTGCGACCTTCACCAGGTTGTCGGTCCACCTTGTGGGGGGCGTAGGCCTCAGCGTGGGAAGCCACGCTGAGCCTTCCAGTACGCGGTCGCCACTCCAGAACTTTACTGCCAGACTACAGACGGAGGGTATCCATGAGCATTTCCTCTCGAAAACTTAAAAAAAAAGGTGCTAAGCAAGCCACCCGTCAGTGCGGTCATAATCTAATATTTTGTTGTATTCCCAGGTCACACAATCTGCGCGTTAGGTGACGGTGCAGCGTGGCCCGTGCAGGGCCTCATCCGACACTTCAGGCCGGAGCTGGAGCGCCGCATGGAGGCCTACGCCAGCACGTACGGGCCCAGCAAGGCCGAGAGACTCTACTAGCACACCTAGCTTGTATCACGTCACCACGCCGAGTTGCTGTGCGATGGAAATGGGATTCATGGCACTTGACACGGAGTAGTTAATCAATGGAGTACGCAAAACGAAAACGTATGATAGCCTCTGTTAGGCGGCCCATAGACCTACAATATAATTGTGCAATTTTTGACCGTTTAGGGCTAAGATTGAAATAGTAATTAAAGTTGGCATGATTTAACAATAATTATGCAATATTATTGTAGGTGTGTGTGGGTCGCCTTAGTATAGTAACTGGCAAATAACTTAAACAAAGATGGTGCCACTGCGAATGTTAAAAAAGTGTAAATCTGTTACAAAGTTTAAATCGATCACTGCGCATGTTCAAGTGATTTGCTGTGCACTATACATATCACAACCAATCAGAACGAGTTAAGATATACCAATCAAATTGTCTCTCATTGTGGTTACTCCATTTACTTACTACTCTTTGGATAATTACTATTATGTCACAGATAATTAAAATCCTACTTAATATTATGAATGCGAAATAATGTTTGTTTGTCCCTCAATCAAGCTGAAAGGCTCAATGGATTTGGATGTGGCCTTGGCACACAGATAGACCATGTCAGCTAGTGTGTAATATATTTTAAAGCGACAGGACTTCCAACCAATATATTGCCTGCTTTTACCCGCGGCTTTGCTTTCTTATACCATATAATTCGAGCATTTTCCGTGATAAAAAGGAGCTTATTTCACTCTCCGCCCGATAAACTATCTCTATGTAATAAATATGCGTTGCTGCATGGAAGAATACTTTCGCATTTATAATATTAGAAGGATTTTATCCAGGCATGGCTGGATAAGACAGAATTCTTCCAGTCTTATTACTGAGCTAAAATGTCACGAAATTTAGGTCCAGGGAGCAGGCAGTCGCTTTATGTAAAATGCTTACCGATATACGACGTGTTGTTGAAATAACTGAAATCCTCTTAAGGGGTCATTGTACTCAAAGGTATGAACAACTTTTACTACGGGACCAACCCTGAAATCGCGAAAAAATCAGTTGTTCCCTACATTTTGTCGGTTTATGTGAACACAAAATGTAGGGAACAGCTGTTTTTTTTTGGTACAATGACCCCTTGATAGGTATTCAGTTGTTTCAATAACAATCAGACAGTCGAAAAAAAGCAGACAACTAACATTTAAAACGGATAGACTATCTACGATTTATTATAATTTAATTCCCAAGTGACGTGGGTTTTTTTTATCATAATAAGAACTGGAATTGCGTTTAAAATATTCAAAAATTCGTAAGTATATCGTCAAAACAATGAGATGCCGAAATTGTGTTATTCTTGATAATACGTTCCTTATTTCACAACACATTGTAAATGCGAAATATCAAATAAAACATAGTCACAATGACGCCGTGAAATTAACCATCGGTAATGTGTCAGTATCGTTATTTATTCTTTTTGTCATATCCCGGGACTCATTTCTATTGCGAGCTTTATGATTTTTTTTCCTCATATTTATTTCATGAATGTTTCTATATCAATCATGACGTTTTGTATTATATTTGTTTCTTAACCTTTCCACCGCCAATGACATATAGAGGACAAACGATTTCGTGCCCTCAGCGCCACGACTTAGAACTTCGTACTAATGTCTTGTGTATTTGTCTTCTATAGGAGACGTGGCGCTGAGGCCATGAAAACCTTTTGTCGTTGAAAAGGTTATAAGTACAGAAGGCAAAGTAAATAAGTGTGCAGGCACCTAAAAGGTACATTTAAATAGAGTTGTGTGAGTATGCTGAGTGGTCAAGTCTTGGTCATCAATAATGTTTCACCAGGTATTCTCTTCCCGCGATGCCCCGAAGCTACGTCATGATCAGTGTTGCCATTGACCGACATCTTCAATACAATTAAGGAGATTTTTATTCATAATGAATACAAAATAAATTCTTAACTAGCCTATTTGTTAGATCTAATTAGTTTTAAACGAAACTTTATAAAATTACTAGTTCAAAAGTGCTGCTTAGTAGAAGCAAGTGAAAAAATGCATTTTGCTCGGGTGATTTATTTACACAAAGTGGCTGCACATCCAGCTGACAAGTTTCACGATAACAGCCCGATATTGGCTCCGCAGCCAATGACGTAATTGTGAGGCAATCACATGACCTAGCTGTCATGGGAAGACCTGGGGAAACATAACCATGGTCTTGGTCTTCGTTTGTCCGAGTGTCTCATACGTAAAAAAATATTACACACACATAATTTAAAGCTGCCGTAAATGCATACATAGTCGCTTGTACACTTATAACGTTTGACGTCAGTACAAATTTTTATTCAGATGTTTCCCCGAAGTTTATATAATTCCTGTACAAACAGTAATGAATAACTTATGTAAATAATTTACCAGGTACTTATTTGCAATTCGTGACTCGTTACACTGCACCATTGATTCGCATACGGGTGATCAAGTAATTTAGTTAATTTTGTATAATATTGTAATTAGAAATAAATGTTCTGAGATTTACATTCGTTTGTTTTTGTGAGCTTTACCAATTATTACCTGAAAATTGAAAGGCGGCTGCACTCATAGAGTTATTATACTGACGTAATATGGAAATGTCTTTGGCTGCACTATACCTCACTATATGTGGCAATTTGATATGTTAGTGTTTATTTATCAGAGACAGTAAATGTCATGTCTCTGTTATTTATTTATTTATAATTTATGACACACAACAAAATATGAAAGGAGACGGCATTAAAAGTATTCAGTACAAAACTACTGCTTATTTCAATGAAATTTCTACCAGCAGACCTGTGAGAGGAGAAATATGTAAGAAATTTAGAAAACAGTGTGTAAAACAAGATAAGGAACCTTAAATTAATTTTACTATTACGTCTATACGTTAAAGTTTTTGTAGTTGACAACGTCTGTAGTCTAGAGGTTCGAGTGTCGAACTGCTGATCACGAGGTCGTGGGTTCGATTCCCACAGGACAATTATTTGTGTGATGAACATGAGTATTTGTATTGGTCTGGGTGTTTCTTATGTATTATAAATAACTATATATTTACAAAAAAAAAGTATCTTAGTATTTACTATATCCATTGTCTAGTACCCATAGTACAAGGCAGGGTTGTTGCGAATATCAGCATCAGCATCCGCTGATCATCAGCATCATTTTCAACATCAGCATTCCACCACGTCTCGGCAGGTAGACCGAGTAAACTATAACTGAACTATGTTAAGTAAGGATAAGTGATGAAAATTTTACTGTAGGTAGTGTAGTAATAAGAAAGTAGGCTCATATCAAGTTTCATTTTAGATTTGTCAGGGGTGGATCCAGATGCTTTTGGGGGGACTTGAGCCCCTTAGCCCCCGCCCCTGGATCCGCCACTGTGTAGGTATATTTTTCTTCAGAAAACCTGTCACGAGCGCCACCACCACCCGAGGCGGTCGCCCCACTGCTGTGCTGTGCTGAGCTGGCCGCAGTGAGAAGAGTAGACTTACGGCCGAAATTAATATCCAATCTATCTACGATTTGCCCTACTAGAGATGGGAATTTGACATAAGCTCCATACAAAATATGTTAAATTTCTATCTCTAGTAGGGTAGATCGTGGATAGATTGGATATTAATTTTAGTCGGTAGATAATACGTTGCAACATTATTATCTGTTTGTGTCAAGGGTGGATCCAGGGGGGGGGGGTCATGACCCACCCCCCCCTGGGCCTAGGTAAACCACATTTTTTGTTTCCTTTTTACATAATTTACTAAATTAATGTACAATGAGTGAAGGAATGTACCTATGTACCATGTGTTACATACTAATGCAACAAGATACAAACATACAATTACTAAATTGAACTCGCACACGAACCCGTTCGTTCATTGAGAATAATATTAGCGCGATTTAAATTTTGAATTTGCGGCACCACCCTCGCCTCTTGGTTCTTCTCCAAACTCCCCGTTGCGTCACCGTTGATTAAATAATTTGCATTACCATGTTAGCCTTATTAAACCTCTCCCAAGTAAAAATAATTCAGGAACTTTAAAACATCGATATTAGATAATAATTAGTTTTTAGGGTTCCGTACTCCTACAAGGAACTCTTATAATTTCGTTATGTCCGTCCGTCTGTCTGTCTGTCCTAATCCTTTACAGCTTAATAAATTTTACAGTTATAAACATAAGTAAATGAAATTTTGTTAAACAATGGTTTAGATATAGATCTCAATTTTAAAAGAATAAAAAATCTTAATAACGTATTATAATAAAACAAAGTTTAACCGGATTAAATCGCGTATATTATTTAAATTGGTTTCCCTGACGTTTCGAAAGCATTGCAGCATTTCGTGGTCGCAGGTAGACTAAGGCTGAGTTGCACCAAGTAACTATAACCATAACCAATGCCTAACCAGCGTCAAATCTCTGGTTAAGTAAAAAATGCGTTGCACCATTTTGACAATGGTTAAAATGACGTCACAAATAACGATAACAATAACCGCTCAACTTCGGGCGGTTAAGGGCTATAGTTACGGTTAAATGCAGTTTGTTGTGTGTCAACTGCTATGCAATTCTAACATATATATTATTTTAATTAAAAAATACTGTTTTTAGTGGAAAAAATCATATAAAGATTTAATATAATGCATTTCATCCGCGATATTTGGACAAACTGAATTTGGAGTTATCACAATATCATCATCATCATAAAGCGATTCCATCTATTGAGGTCAACATTATGGATCTAAGCCAGTCATTATCATCTTTTGATCCTGGAGGGAGTCATGGGAGGTTGGCCTCCTTCTGTGCGTCTTATTTCCTGGCACTTTCTTGTGGCCTCCTTATTTTCCATCTGTTTTTTTTTTGCATATCAAAATATACTTGTGTTTTTCTACAAGGGGTTTGTAATTAGGTACTAAAATTAACACTTCTCTCTCTGAAAACACGATAAAGTAATTAATTAATTAATCATAATAACATGGTGCCTTCCTATTCCTATTTGCAAGTGCACTCCTTGTTGTATATTATGTAGGTAGTAGGTACAAGGTATTTATTATTATTATTATTATAAGCCTGAAGTGTCCCACTGCAGGGCAAAGGCCTCCCTACTCTCCTTCCACTTCTCCCTGTCTATTGCTACAAGCGTCCAGTCCTTTTGGAAGGAGTCCAGCTCATCCCGCCATCTCCGTCTGGGCCTGCCGCGTTGACGTCTGCCATGTAAAGGGACCCATTGAGTTGTTAGTTTGGCCCAGTGGTCGTCTGGTATTTAAGTAAAATTAAATTAATTCACTACTTTTTAGACTACAGATGCATATCTGTAGTCTAAGAAGAAGTTGCATTTCTAGTTTGTAATAGGAACTGAATAAATAAAATAAAAACTTGTAAATTATGAAAGGTAAATTCACTTTGTATTGAAGTTTTGGAGAAAATTGGTAATGGGGATTCCTACTGAATTCTCCATATTTTTTATTTTGTTTTCACTGAAGAGCTCGTTCGCCAAATATTTATATATTTTTAGCAGTAAAGTTATTTTTAAATAAATACCACGCGTTTAATCTAGAGATTTGTAACTCAGGAGTAATTAATAGACCCTCCTACTCCTTTGTTCTTTTTGGGCTTTGCTGCAATCAGGTAAAAAAGATTTACATCTATTACAATGAGCACTATTCAATCAGTACCACATGTTTCCCAAATGCACAAAAAAACTATCCAAAAACCAAAAAAACATCTCAAGAAACATCAAAATACATCTTAAGTCAATGAATCAAAGATCATTTTAGAGTAACAACCATGCAAAGATTTAGAGTGAGACGGGTATTGCACTATAAGATGAATCGGAAAGAGAGGGAGAATGAGGGTTAGTTCACGCAACGGTACACCATTTCAAATTGTGTGATGCACCCTTTAACTTTAACTTTTACATTTGACATGCCGGTGCAACCAAAAATAGTTAAATTCTGTGGTCATTGTTAATGTTACTGTTAAAATTAACTTTAACAGATACTATAACGTAGTGTTTGGTGCACGTGAGCCTAAGATGACAATCGTCTTTACAGATATTTCTAAAAAAAATAATATTTTAATCTACCGTACAATATTTATTAATTAAAATCGTTTCGATGCACGCAGTAATCACTCACAATATCATTATCTTTTACAGTGTTGCGTGCTGTTTGGGACTTGATTATTTTTAGGACTGGGTTCCAAACAGGAGGCAGCTGCCAACCATCTTCTCTATTAAAATTAGGATGTTTTTTAATTTCAATAGCCTCACGGAGTATTCTAGGTACATATCGGTTTTCCTTCGCCAGAACTTGTGGTTTATCAAATCGAAGAAAATGGTTGGGTTTGTCTAGGGCATGTTCACACACTGCAAAGCTTTCGAAACGTCAGGGAAACCAATTTAAATAATATACGCGATTTAATCCGGTTAAACATTGTTTTATTATAATGTGTAGTGATCGCGAAAACCTAAGAAGTTCTTAATAACGTATTTTAGGGGTGGCGCCCATACATGTGAAATGGGGAAGAAATTTTTTTTTTCGCTGCACCCCCTCTTGTGCTATATCATTGAATAGGTCTACTAAAATGAAGGTAATGTTTCATACATAACTTTTTTATCAGGTATACCATCTGCGAAATACAGTTCGCCAAAGTGGCTTGCAATGTGTCGGGCCCCCCCTGCCATTTCTAAACTATGCAACGTAGAAACTTACAATCTTCCACATTGATAAACCTTTATAAAAACTCTCTTTTAAAATTATTTAGAGTATAATGTGATTATAAATTTTTGAGTTATAGTGAGAAAACTGAAAAATACTTCAGACGTCCTAGTTCATAGGTCATTGACCTTAGAGAAAAATGATCTTAGCAAATAATGCTCCTTTAGTTAATTTCTATTTAAAAAAATCACAAAAAGAAACTATGTGTTATATTGATATGACACACTTCTTAAATTTAGCGCTAGGTGGCGCTGTTTGCAAAAACTAAAATAGCAATGATTAATATTCGATTTGATTCGGTTGTAATTAGACCTACTTAAGGAACCCTATAATACTGAGCATGGCCTGACATGCTCTTGGCCGGTTTTTGAAATTGGTATGGAAAAGTAACCCAGTAAGTAAATTTAATCTGTGTCTGCAAAAAAATACCAAAAAATTTCGCGCTCGCTGCGCTCGCACTCTATTTGATCGCCTCCGCAGGTGCAACACTGCCATAACGTGAATTTATATTTAGTTATTTACGCTAGCCCCTCTACTATAAGCCGCTCTAGGCGCCGCAAGAAATGTTTGCGCTGAAATAAAAGCGTACAGTTTTGTTTTAGAATATCTATGCTTTTGTGAAGAGATAATAGGTTTGTCAAAACAAAAAAATTCGCGCTCGCTTCGCTCGCGCTTATCATTCTGTTCTTCTTTCTACTACGTATTGGATGTACTTATGTTGTAAGCAACTATTCTGTTAGGTACGTACGTTAATAGAGACAAAGCCGAAACTGGGAAAAAGTTCGCGCTCGCTTCGCTCGTGCCATTATATTATTATATTGTAATGTTTTTGGCGTATAGATATTGCAAGTAACTATTCCGTTTCATTAATATAGTACAAAGAGAAAATCTGAAGCTCTAAAATTCACTTATATTATTTAATAGTTAAAATTAGGAAAATCTTTGAAAGTTTTTTCCAACAGGGCGGCATATTGGGCTCTACACCCTCCTTTTAAAAAATGTAGATCCGGGGCTGGATATAAGTACGCGACCCCCCCCCTGACACAAAGGCTGGATCCGCCCTTGGTTTGTATCGACGGATTCCACAGTGACATGATGATTCGCATTTATAATTTCGTGTGCTCATTGTTTTATCTATATTGGCTTGCACACTGCCGCCATGGTTTTATCTGATAATAATTTGCACACTGCCGTGCGATCGAATCCAGAAGCAATCAATTAGGTAGTTCTCTTTTATGCTTTGATAAAATGATAGTTGAATGTCTTATGTGTAAACGATCTGAAAATCGATTGTTTGACCTAAAATATTAGAAAATATTTACAACGTGTTATTGGAATAACTCTAAACTAAACCTCAGACACCCCAACTAGTTTTTATCATAATAAATTGATATGGAAAGTAATTATTAATTTTCATTTATTATTGTAGAAGATATTTGTAATTTTTAGTATCATGGTTACTCTAATCGATTCATAGCGCTAGATTCATTCACGAACGTGCCGCGACGCTACCATGTCGGGAGGTGAATCATCATCATTTCAGCCGTAAGACGTCCACTGCTGGACATAGGCCTCCCCCAAGCATCGCCACAACGACCGGTCCTGCCCCTTCCGCATCCAGTGGATTCCCGCGACCTTCACCAGGTCGTCGGTCCACCTTGTGGGGTGCCTGCCCACGCAGCGCCTTCCAGAGAGGTGAATAACCTCTTAAAATTAAGTTAAGTTTAAATAGTTTTATGAAACAAATGTTACCCAAAAGTTTCCATCACACTTTTTTACTGGGTCTCGCTCGCCTTTGCGCTCAGCGCCGCGTCGTCGTATGAAACTTTTGACTCAGCATAGTATGAAAAAAAAAAAAACCTATGTAAAAAGTAGTGTAATGGATTCTACTCTCGAAGATACTAGTTTCAGGTTTTGAGTTAATTCAATAACACGTTGTATATGGCTTGCTTGTTGTTGTTGGCTCGCCCCCTATTACATGGGTCTTATAACATAACTGGCGAAATGTGGGTGTACTATACACCTCTGCCTACCCCTTCGGGGAAATACAGGCGTCATGTTATGTTATGTTATGTTACGTTGTATATCATTGCATGTAGGACTCATTCCTCGTGGTTACACTAGATGTAACACCAGTGTAACGACGAGGAAGACCATGTTCCTCCGTGGTTACAAAAGATGAGGCTCTAGGACTAGAGAGCGTCTGTCTACAATCTAGTTCGGGACTAACTAGTTATAACAAGTGCACGGGGCGCGCGACCGTAACGCCGCGATCGGACTCACTATAAAATTGTATGCAAGTGACCAACGAATTATGTACCTAGTTAACATAGGCGCTGTCATCCTTCGAACAAAGTTCACAGCGTCCGAAACACGGCGGTATCGGGCGCGCGCCCCGTGCGCTTGTTACATCGACAATACACGCTTGTTATGTTATGTTATAATACTAGAGCGCCTTCAATAAACAACAGACAGAAAAACAAACAATACCGAGACGAAGGCGGCGCGGCGTAGCAAGGATTTAATTAAGGGGAAAGGGGTGAGGAGAGGAGGTAGACTGATAGCGTTTTTCAATGCTAAAATTGTACCTATAGGTATTCCGTATTCCATTCATCAATTTGCCCATTTTTGATAAGAATCATGATAAGATTACAATTGATGTTACATGAGTAGATTGAGTAGGCACCTACACACAATGGTACCTAAGATATTATATTTATTATACACATCCAACAAAAAGATCCAAGATCAGTTTCGCTGGTATAGGTAGGTACTTACTAGTACATACTTTGAAAAAAGCAGTGATAGCCGAGTGGTTGAACGCTTGCCTTCCAAGTAGAGGAGGCTGTGAGTTCGAAGCCGGCCCACACCCACCAATCGATAGCCTACGTAAGTTTCAAACTTGGACTAGGCACTCAAAACGTAATGGTGGGTTTCACTATTTGGTATTTACTGGGTATTTAGTAAATTATCAACAGTCTTAATTATTATTTATATTTAAAAAAGAAGATAGTTATTCATTGTTTTGTTGCCCGACCAAACATTAAAAATGCCTTGATGATTCAAATAATAGCCCTTATAATAATGAGATTACAGAAATAGATAGAGAATGAGATACTTTGTGTACGAAAAGTATGTGTACTTATCTCATTTTTTGATCAACTAATTATGAAAATCAACACCAAATCTTCCTCTGTCTTTTTGGTCGTAGAACAAACGTCCTCACTATGTTTTAAACAGCAGTGATAGCCTAGCGGTTGAACGCTTGCCTTCTATGCAGGAGGGTGTGAGTTCGATCCCGGCCCGCACCTCTGACTTTTCGAATTCATGTGCGGATTTATAGTCGATTATCACTTGCTTTAACGGTGAAGGAAAACATCGTGAGGAAACCTGCACACCATGAGAGTGCTCCACACAGTTCTCAACGGTGTGTGTAGTCCGTCAACCCGCACTAGGTCAGCGTGGTGGACTAAAGCCTTAGCCTTCTCCAAAGACATTAAATATTTACTAGTGAATATTAAATCTCTTTGGCCTTCTCATACTGAGAAGAGGCCCGTGCCCAGCAGTGGGACAGTAATGGGCTGGTTATGTATGTATGTAAGTATATGTTTTAAACGATGAATAATGAAGACAATTACAAAAACGAGAACTGTCTTTCTGTAGTAGTTTTAGTAAAACAATGTAATTACATTGCATCGACTATGAATGCACATAATACGTGATGTAATTCGTAAGCCTACTTACTGACTGAGTTGCGTCATAGGTAATACAGTTTCCTCGAATTAAATTGAACCTCGATGATCAGCTGTTACGCACTCCATTGTAAGAATAAGAATAATCTTTATTTTCTAAATTGTTTACAGGTTTACTATTCGCATAAAGCTAGTTTTACAAACTGTACTTATTTCTATGGTAGAGCACCTGTTATAGATAGTTTCAAAGACTTCCTGCACCAGGATAGGCCTGTATCGCAGGAAGCTTAATTTATTTTTCCTGAATTAACAACTAATAATACCTATTGTATATAGAAAAAAAAGATTAATTGGTATAAAAGAGCATGTTGAGTTACCTACCTATTGCATTATTTATTAGACTTTACAGGGATTTGAAACGTTTCTAGATTACATCAATATTTGATAAAACTACGCAAGGTACCTACCTACCTAATAAAATTCTCTTCGACATTTAATGTTTTTCCCCCAACTTAACTACCCAACTTAACTACGCGTTTTTAATTATAAACCTAATTATAGGTACCTAATTGCGTTTTAAATTAGGAGTAATAATTATTATCAGCTTGCCCTATGGCATAGGCCTCTCCTAGGGTTTGTGGCTTTTCTTTGCCATGTTGGTCCAGCAACTTTTTCGTCCTCCCATCTCCTTTGGCGGACTTTCCTTCTTTTTCCATCACGAGGGTACCTACCACACTGTGACATCTTTTGTCCATTTATTTCTCCTGTTTCTTATCATGTGGCTTACCCGAGTTCCATTCATAATTCTATGCCCAGTTCCATTCTCTGTTACCGATGTTGAAGATTAAAAATAGGATTAAACAAAATGAAAATATTAATGAAATGTTTTAAATGTTGGTAGGTAGGTACGTCCAATTAGAAAATAAATAATAATACAATATAATAGTAATGTAAATGAAATGTAAACTTATTAGTAAGTATCAGAAATAAAGGGCTATTCGTATTATAGTACCTATAATATAATGCAATAGTACCTAATATGCCAACAGTACCACAGTACCAAAACATTAAATTATAATATAAATTGTGGAAAGGAAAATTCGCTCACGTTACTAGCATAGTAGCATTATATTATCTGTACTCACGTTTAGTACTATTAGATATTAATAAATAAATAAAATAAATAAATATTTTTGGGTCATTTTTTACACAGCACCATCTAGTCCCAAACTAAGCAGAGCTTGTGCTATGGGTACTGGACATGGAGAACAGAAAGGAGGTACTGGACAATGGATATAATACTTATATACTTTTTTTTGTTGTAAATACATACTTATAATACATAAGAAACACCCAGACCAACACAAACACTTATTAAAAGTCTGAATGCGTGGAGAAGACTATGTGCTATGTAGTAACGAAACAGTGCGAACTAATTCAAGGAAAACCAATAAAAAACCGGCCAAGAGCATGTCGGGCCATGCTCAGTATTATAGGGTTCCTTAAGTAGGTGTAATTACAAACGAATCAAATCGAATATTAATCATGGCTATTTTAGTTTTTGCAATAATCGGCAGCATTCGCGACTCAGAGCGTGTTGTTAGTAGCGCCATCTAGCGATAAATTCAAGAAGCCAAATTTAAGACGTTTGTCATTTCGAAGTTACTTTTTGTGATTTTTTCAAATAGAAAGTAGCTAAAGGAGCATTATTTGCTATGATAATTTTTCTCTAAGGTCAATGACCTTTGAACTAGGACGTTTTAAGTATTTTTCAGTTTTCTCTCTATAACTCAAAAAATTATAATCACATTATACTCGAAATAATTTTAAAAGAGAGTTTTCACAAAGGTCTATCAATGTGGAAGATTATAAGTTTCTACATTGCATAGTTTAGAAATGGCAGGGGGGGGGGACACATTGCAAGCCACTTTGGCGGGCTATATTTCGCAGATGGTACACCTGATAAAAAAGTGGTGTATCAAACATTACCTTCATTTTAGTAGACCTATTCAATGATATCCCACACGAGGGGGTGCAGCGAAAAAAATTTTTTTTTCTCCATTTCACATGTATGGACACCACCCCTAAAATACGGAAAAACGATTCTTTTATTCTTTTAAAATTGAGATCTATATGTTGACTATTTTTTAACAAAATTTCATTTACTTATGTTTATAACTGTAGAAGTTATGAAGCTGTAAAGGATTAGGACAGACGGACAGACGGACAGACGGACGGACATGACGAAACTATAAGGGTTCCTTGTAGGACTTCGGAACCCTAAAAATAAAAAATCCGATTAAGTGTCCATAATTTTGCTATGTTAGTCACAGATATTTAAAACAAACAAACATTCATCACATCACAATCTGTTTACTGGTCTATGCATCACAATACATAGTTATAACAAGCGACATATTTATAAAGAGCTCATCAGGTCACATGCAGCCTGATGAGTCTACCTACAACTGCAGATTCTGGTCTCTCAGCAATCATCTTTAGGATTCCATTGCCGCTGCATCGAATTCGATGAATCAGTGAAGCTGACTTTTGCGCATTATAGCATAAACATCATCCACGCTCGCGTCGGCAAACATACCCGAGGCACTGCAAAAGCGAGGCAGCCGCACCAGAATCCTAAAGGCATTATTGTATTGTAGGTACTCTAAGTTCTAAGAGCATTGTAAGCGCGCTGCGTGTAGTTGGTCCATAGGGCACTGGTGTAAAAGCTTTGACAGTAGGCTCTGAAGAAAGTTACCTTTACCTGTGCTGTACACCTTGCAAACCTATGCATCAACATATTAGCGCGCACCGACAATGCCCTTCGCTCCCTCTCAATATCTGTGTCATCATTTAGGGTTTCGTTAATAACAACAATGCCACCATCCTTAGTTCGTAGTACTTACTTACTCCTCTGGCTCAGCGACCCAAAGTGAGTCATGGCCTCCGAAACGAGAACTCTCCACTTTCCTCGATCTTGCGCGATATCTCGCCAGTTGGTAGCTTTAACCTCACGCAGATCAGCTTCCACAGCATCTCCCCAGCGATATCTGGGGCGACCTAGACCTACCGGTCTACGTCCGATTGGTTGGCCCAAATACGCTTTCTTGGCTCCTCGATCCTCCCCCATGCGTTCGACGTGGCCGAGCCATCGCAGGCGTTGTGCTTTGATCACGCCAATGATATTAGGATCGCCCACTAGCTCTTCGATTTCGGCATTCTGTAACCTTTAGCTGTAGTGGTTGTAGCACAGTTTTACCATTTGGATGGTAAAACTGTGGCTAAAGTCTGGGCGGAAATAACTCATTAGCATTAACTGATAGTGACGTACGTATTACCTAATATACTGTTAGTAAGTACGTAGGTACTCATTTATCTTTTCCGGAGGTTATCTAGATGTTTTTCATTCATAATCGAGTTTGGAATAATCAAGGAATAATACTGTATTTTTTCTAGAAGTGTACAATTGTTACTGGTCGACGGTATGGCACTACTTCTAATCTAAATGCTTCGTGAAATCGTGACGCTGGTCGATATTATGGTAATCTAATCTATTCTTCCGATACAAATGTGGTGTTTTATTATGTTAATATCTACCTACAACTATTCTCATATAAAAGTGTGACAGTAAGTAAGGGTGGTTTTCCACCAGAGCTGTGTGTCGAAGTTAAGCGGTGAGCAAGGAAAAAATCCTCCAATAGAGAAGCTGCGCTGTGTCAGGCTAGAAAAATAAATCAATTCTATTAGTGTTTGTATCTCGCTCACCGCTTAGCTCCCTCGCATCGCATAGCTCTAGTGGAAAACCAACCTGCTTAAGCTTTTTCCTTCATGGCGCACTCGTACTCGTACCCATGGTATAATAAGATGTTTCACCAGGTAGTCTCTTCCCGTGACAGCTAGGTCACGTGATTGCCTCCGTACTACGTCATCGGCTGTGGAGCCAATAGCGGGCTGTTAGCGTGACACTTGTCAGTTTGATGTGCTGCCACTTTGTGTCAATAAATTACCCGAGCAAAATCATTTTTAGGGTTCCGTACCCGAAGGGTATCAAACGGGACCCTATTACTCTCGCTACGCTGTCCGTCCGTCTGTCTGTCACAGGGCTGTATCTTTTGAACGGTATTAGGTAACCGGTTGAAATTTTCTCAGAAATTGTGTTGCAATGAGGTGTATCACGACAAATACTAAAAACAAAAAAAAGTCTAAAAACAAAGGGGGTCCCCATACAAGAAACCTCAAAAAAACGTGCATTTTTTCAACGTTTTTGTTCCTGCTCTACATAGAGGAATCCGTGCTGCTCTATCTTCAAAACGGTAATATATACCAGCGTCAAACTTGGTCAGATTATAGTGCATATTATTTAGTTTAGCAACAAATACTAAAAATAAGACAAACAGAGATATGTGGTGGTACCTGCGTAAGAAAAAAAATAAAACCGACTTCAAAAACCTTAACTAAAAAGTAAAAAATAATCCTTGTATGTATTTCAAAACCTTAACATAAAACAAAATTTTGAAGGTGGCGCGTGACTGTCCCTTTGCGTAATGTAAATATAATGTACTGTCGAGCGCTTATCTATAGTAAAAAACAGTTTATGCGAACATATATGAAAAACACGCGCCGCCTTCAAAATTTTGGTTTATGTTAAGATTTTGAAATACATACAAGGATTATTTTTTACTTTTTAGTTAAGGTTTTTGAAGTCGGTTTTATTTTCTATTAAAAAGTTTTTATTTCATACTTTTTAGTTGATTATTCACAGAAAAACGAAACTATTAGTAGATCATCTAGGTAAGCGAAGCTAAATTAAACTGATTTATTGAAGCTGGTTAAAAAACTACTCGACCTAAGTCAATAAAATTTATATGGGACCACCGCGCGGACTTCCTCTACCAAATAAAAAAACAACCACGAAAATCGACCCAGAAATCTCGGAGTAATCGGTGTACATACATGAAAAAAAAAAAAAAAAACCCGCCGAATACATAACCTCCTCCTTTTTTTGAAGTCGGTTAAAAACATGCAAAAATTCATATTTCGCGCACTGTGCGTTGATGTCTTTTGATAAACTCTCGTAAATTAAATCAGTTTTTATGGGGTATCAGGTCATTGAGAGGTACGGAACCCTTACTGCGCGAGTCCGATTCGCACTTGTTAGTTTTTTTCATTTACTTGCTTCTATAAAGAATCACTTTTGAACTAGTCATTTTATACAGTTTCCTTCAATAACTAATTAAAGAATAACACGAGATAACAAATAGTTAGGCTAGTTGGGAATTTATTTTATATTAATTATGAACAAAAATCTCCTTATATATATTGAAGATATCAATCAATGGCAACACTGATCGTGACGTAGCTTAGAGGCATCGCGGGAAGAGAATACCTGGTGAAACATCTTATTATACCATGCTCGTACCCTTCACTCCGGAACACAGCAATGCAAGTTAATTACTGTTTGGCGGCAGAAATGGGTACGGGGCGGGGGTAGTACTTCCCTCGACTAACTACTACTACTTAATGTGTTTGTTACAGCCACAGAAATAGATAGAATGGAAAAGCGGGCAGGGCGCGCGTGCCAACACTCTGCACCATAGTTCAGGGCATTTCAAAGCCTTTCTCAGTACGCCATATGACTTGTTTCTGTAAATACTGTAACAAAAACCCGCAAAAATGCCTTATTGTGCTGTTTCTAACAGCAGAAACATTTGATTAGTAATTTTTTTTAAATTAATGACGTCAGTATGTAAGGCGTAGTTTGTTCGAAAGTTGCCACGCATGAATCGCAAGTAAAATTTTGATTACAACCATTCTATCTCTATCTATTTTTCTGTGGTTACAGCTTTGTTTTTTTTCTCCTCTGATCGCAGGTTGAATGCCCTTAATCTAATATACTTATGGTCTTTATGAGTACCTACAGAAATTGTACCGAGTGCAAATTAGATGAAATAAAAATACTACATATTATCTTGTTATTCAAAAATAAATGTTATCATTGATGTCTGAATTTTTATCTTTTATCCACAAGGCATTATCTTCCGTGAATTCCCAAAAATTGAGGCTGTGCTAAATTTACATGCGGATATCAGAAAAGTAAATGTTTTTATCGTTTGTGTGTAGGTAAGGACGGTAAATCAAAGTAAGGTTTATTTTTTTCTAAATTATTTTATTCCCTCTATCTCTTTCTTTTTTTGATAATCCTTATGATATCTTAGCGCTATTTACAGTTTGTATAAATTAAAGTAGTAATAGTTTATTTTACATAGTAGGCTACTATTGTACAACACGCTTCCATTGATCATGAAAGACTTGACTACTTCAACTGAACCACTCAGCATAGATCCCGAATGAAAACAATATTTAAAAAATGATTAAAAAAAAGATTGATTCAAGTCAACAAATTTAGACATGGTAACACTACTGATTGATTCAAAACAATTTAATTACAATAAAAACTTAAAATTGATCTAAATAGAAACTCAACACCAAGTACCAAATGGAAAAAATAAATTTAGTATCAGGAAGAGAGTGCCAGCATCACACCGTCATACGTCAAATACAACAACAATAAATAACGTTTAAATTAAATAAATGGCACAGACCAAATTCTACGACCATTTTCGGTACATGGTGGTGTGTATATATTTCTTTTATCAAACATAATTTCGGTTGAATATAATAACAAAATAATAATTTCGTTTGTTGATTAGCCGAATAATCACGATTTAATATAATCACAAATAATATAATCAAAATAACTCTGATGGAAGCAACTGATAGTTGTGCAACAAAAGAACTATTACTTCTGCGTTACAACATAATGGCAATCAGGTAATCGCTAAATAACATCGGTGGAGATCACAATTACACGATATAACTTTATATAAATACAAAATATACACAGGTCATTTACCTAACACTACACAACATTTTCAATGCAATATACCATCTATATTGATGTGAAATTGATATTACATTAGGCTTATGAGGAATTAACGTAGTAGTTAACAGAATGCTTTATATAAATAACTCATTCCTGACGATGGACGGGTTCGGACGGGACGTCGTGAGACGTCGGGTCCGGAGCGGTCCTAAACACAACAACGATGGATCGCTTATTGTTTGCATAGTAAGATCACAAGAACGCGATATCAGTCTCACTTATTCTGTCATTATCAACGTTACGACTATACCACAGATAGTAAAAGCCAGAACGAAATAATGCCAATAAAAGCCGCATAAAACTGTAATAGCATTGTAACAGTGAGTTTGTTTGCATCGGTTCAGTTATGCGATTCTTATTGCTGTTAAGTTCGAGCTTGTACGTTTATAAATTAGTAGAGCGTGTCCGGGACGGGCCAGCCGCCCGGCCGCCTGATCCAGATGGATCCTATCACTAAATTAAAATCTCGACAGAGACATATTTGGCTTGGGGTATTTCTTACTGAAAGGATATTCAGGCGAACAGCGTAGGACTATTTCAGTGAGGACAACCGCAAGCCTAAATTAGGCCGGAATAACTTAAGTTAAATTCATAAATAAGGAAGTGTGGGCGTCCAGGCGCGTGTGGAAGGTAGTGGGCCCGGCGCCAGCACCGGGGCTCAGCCGGGACCGGCAGCAGCACGTGAATAAACATCCATCAGAAGCCAAGCTGAGCCCGCAAGCTAGTTCTTGCCACAGCGTCGTACGTGAACCCATCGGTAAATGCGCGCACCATCGACCATACATCAATCATAGAAGTAGAACTAGCCTAGAATCGTAGTAATTAAATGAACATTTCTCATATAACTGCTATCTTTTGACTTATACAGGCAGCAACGTGACAGAAAGAGATAGATATCTATAATCGGTATGGCCTTCAACTGTCAATGTAACCGTTTTTTCGTCAAAATTTGTACTAGAGTCACAAAGGTGGTGACCAAATCCATACAAAATGGACCGATTCAAGAAAATTAAATGGCTTCAGTACAGACAACATATGTTTGTCTCTTTCTACCACATTGTGACGTTTATGCAAAAGAGAAGTCCCGCTAATGCGGGAGCAGTTCAACTTATTCTACTACTCTAGGTTAATATACTTTATTTATGGTTGTATGTATGGTCAATGGCGCACACACATCGCGCTGTGTGTGTAGCAGAGCGGCTAGCTTGTCTTCTTCGCGCTGTGTGTAGCAGAGCGGCTAGCTCACCTCCTGTGTGGAGGAGTGTTGGTGTGGCTAGCTCGCCTCCTGCGTGGCGGGGTGTTGGTGTGGCTAGCTCACCTCCCGTGTGGAGGAGTGTTGGTGTGGCTAGCTCGCCTCCCGTGTGGAGGAGTGTTGGTGTGGCTAGCTCACCTCCTGCGTGGAGGAGTGTTGATGTGGCTAGCTCGTCTCCTGCGTGTAGGAGTGTTGGTGTGGCTAGCTCGCCTCCTGCGTGGCGGGGTGTTGGTGTGGCTAGCTCGCCTCCTGCGTGGCGGGGTGTTGGTGTGGCTAGCTCACCTCCCGTGTGGAGGAGTGTTGGTGTGGCTAGCTCGCCTCCTGCGTGGCGGAGTGTTGGTGTGGCTAGCTCGCCTCCCGTGTGGCGGAGTGTTGGTGTGGCTAGCTCGCCTGCTGCGTGGCGGAGTGTCGCGGTGGCTAGAGGCAGGGGTCGAGCGGCGCGCTGGGCACGAGGCGGTCGAGCGCGGCGGCGGCGCGCGGCGCCAGGTCGGGCGCGTCGCGCAGCCAGGGGTGGCGCAGCACGTCGCGCGCGCACAGCCGCTCGCCCGCCTCGCGCCGCAGCAGCGAGCGGATCAGGCACTTGCCGCGCGACGACAGGCACTCCGGCACCACGAAATAGCCGCGCGATATCTTCGCGAACAGGGACGCGTGCTCCGAGTCGTTGAATGGGTACCTGCAACAATCACAACATTACGTTAGTCTTACGGTAATTAAACCCAGGAGCACGTCGGGAGTGATAATTTAACTTATTTCATCTAGTTTCGCTCAAAGTTTGGACATGATCAATGTGTGTCGGTAAGCAGCACGTATAATGTTCGCCGAAACTAGGGCCGCCATCCGTCCGGATTTTTCCAGATTTGTCTTAGTTTGACTACCTCGTTGGTCTAGTGCTAGCAAACGCGGCTGTTGAGCGTGGGGTCCTGGGTTCGACTCCCGGGTCAGGCAGTGTTATTGGGTTTTTTCATTAGGAAGTTCACAGTATCAGCCCGGAGTCTGGATTTGTGCCCGGTCAATGGCAAAAGGCTCGCCCCGACTATAACATAACTGGCGAAATGTGGGTGTACTATTACACCTTTGCCTACCCCTTCGGGGAAATACAGGCGTGATGTTATGTTTGTCTTAGTTTGGAGGGCGTCCCGGGAAGTCCGAGCGGGGTTCTTAGGAAGTGCCCGGAAGTTCGCCGCATTGGTAAAAAAATTACATTTATTATAATGTTAAGAGTGTCCGGGGGAAAAACCTGGTTTCACCCAAATGTCCGGGGTTTTGCAAGTCTTTAATGATTTAGGTAGTGCAGCTCTAGCCGAAAAGCACAGAGGCACACGAATAATGTATAAACGTAGCCTTTTAAGAGTTTAATCATCGGTCATTAACAATCCACATGATTGATTCAGGTGAGATATCTACAGATAAACTACGAATACAGCATAGTTTAAGAACTAGCAAAAAAGTCAGCAAAAGGCGCTTATCGTAGTTGGAAAAGATAAGCAGGGATCATTAACATCGCCGAGAGTGGAGCCCCAAATCGTTGCCTTTTTACAAAACGCGGTCCCAATTAATAGCGATCCGATTGTCATTTATAAAGGCAGCTGCGAGCCAAAACAAAAACTCAGGTACGTTGGAACCCTTCCGGCGACAGGTGATGCGCCGATTGCAGCCAAATCCCGAATTTCATATATAAATTACGGGTGCAAGTCAAAAAAAAGAAGAAAACAAAGGCTCGCGAACGGCAGGTGCTTGCGGGGGCGGGGCGCGGGGGGCAACGTCTTCGCCACATGACCGCGGCAGGTGCGGCGAAGATTTCACGAGCCTCATCTATATGTGGGTGATATAATTGTTAGCCGTTGGCGCGTAACGGCCGACAGGTGATCATCGCCACGTCTGCGTCGCCAACGGTCGCCGTGACCCTCGCTTTGTGATCTTCAAAAACGGTAAGTCCCACGCCTCGCAGACGCCCACCCTACCCGTCCTTTGCATTTATTAGGCGCGTTCAATTGCTGCTAACTTTTGGTTTTCAGACCGGATTACTACTCTAGATAATTAAGTCTAAACAAGTGAGGGTTTAGCAATGATAGCCTAGTGGTTGAACGCTTGCCTTCCATGTAGGAGGGTGCGAGTTCGATCCCGGCCCGCACCTCTGCCTTTTCGGATTCATGTGCGGATCAGAATTTGATTATCACTTGCTTTAACGGTGAAGGAAAACATCGTGAGGAAACCTGCACACCAGAGAGTGCTCCATACAGTTCTCGGTGGTGTGTGTAGTCCACCAACCCGCACTAGGCCAGCGTGGTGGACTAAGGCCTTAACTTTCTCATACTGAGAAGAGACCCGTGCCCAGCAGTGGGACAGTAATGGGCTGATTATGTTATGTTAAGCGAGGGTGAAGTTAAAGTTGGTATCAGATACGCACCTTCCAACGAGCATGGTGTACAATATGACGCCGAGGGACCACATGTCTGCTGCTCTGCCAGAATACGTCCGGTGAGCCCTAAGGATCTCAGGCGACACGTAGGCGGGACATCCTCGCTTGTCCTGAAGTAAATCCTCTTCAGGATCGTCGAGAACTACTGCGTCTTCCAACGACTCTAGTTTTAACGTCGTTCTGAAACAAAAACAAACAGAGTTTAGTGTTATGGTCCAGGAAGCCATGGAGCGATCTATAGCTATGTGAGATATGTAGTCACGATCCTTCCCGGTGATACATTTTGTCGACAAAGTCGCTTGAACGAATCCTGCTACATAACACGTACCTACGGCTGCCGTGGAACACTGAGCGATTTTAGCCTTAGTGGTCGTTTACCAGAAAGTTTGCTGATAGTACGTACATGATTCATCTTGCATTCGAGTATGCATTCAACCGGCCACACTGTCAGGTCGCGTGCGTTTGACGTGCATGACCACTGACCCATATAAATCGCGATCGTTTGCCTATTATACACAAGCGCGATACGCACTCGTCCGAAATGGATCCCTTTGAGCACAAAGCTTTGTCGGTGCACTATTAATGATTTGCGCGCTCCGCAAATTAATGCTAAAGTGCCATACAATTAAATGTGTTCGCATTGCAAAATTGTTTCGGGGATACGGCCGTGTATCGGTGCGTATGCAACAATAATGTCATGTAAATAATTACATAGCGAACCATAAAGCTGTTCGGTGATGCAATAGGTTTTGTTTCATCACATCGGGCTTTAGGCTCACCGTGCGCGACCTCGTATTTCACAGAGCGGCCGCATCGTTTCGAAATGCATTATTAAATGCACAGTTGGAAACATTACACCGACTGCGTCGTGTATGATTGAATGTAAACTAACTCCAATTAGACGACAAACGGGACTTCGATCTTCGGTTTCATGGGAACGCATCGAGCCTTTGCTGACTCAAACGCATTGCACACTACAATTATTATTACTAGGGCGAATAGAATACGTCAAAACTGAATCGGTTGGTAACATTTTATTTCAATTACTACGTGATGAGGTAAAACAGGACAGGTGCATGGTGGGCGGTTCAATGCAGCAAAATCAACATATGCATTAAACGCACACAGGCACGAGGTATTTTTAGCCACCTCAGTAATAATCCACAGGGGATCGGTGAGCTTAAGCGATTTGAAGAGCAACTCCTGGTCTATTTATACCATCCCGAAGCCTTTAATTGTTTTGAATTCCAAAATTTCGAAACGAATTGTAACGTTCGATCGTGAGGAAATGTGTAAGTTTCGATTGGCCGTGCCGTGCGTATTCCGAAAGCTGAAGGCAATAAATATCAAGTTTGCTCAGAGCGCTGTTACAAAACCTACGAGTTGCGGTCTCAGCTGTTTGACAAATAGTCTGCGGACGTACGCAAGACTCGCTGGAATTGACGGCTCGGCAAGCAGATCTCACTGGCAACAGAGACTGAACGGGGCATATTAGACCGTGGAGCGGTATTAATAACGCGTTGCGATACTTCTAGATGTTAGATAAACGATAGCTATTTATTATGAACACATTTTACCAAGTGATCGTGTCGTGACAATATGGAGCGGCTGGCTCCCACTAAAGGTTACTCTCGTTAAGACTGTCGCAACATTGGCCGGTTATCAAGTGAAATATCATGCGCTTGGACAGCGCGACACATCGCGAATTAGCAGGGCCGTATGCGCGTACAGTTATGTTAAAGTCCAGAAGATTATTGTTACAATGATGGTTTTGGATGCGCTCTGCAGTGGTCGTGCGTGGCCGGGCACGTGCAGCGCCGTCAGTTAATCGTTGAATGTAGCAACAGATCCGCTGTGGGAACTAGTTGACGAAACGCATGACGTCACGCTGCAACTGCACTCCGGCCCTTTTTTGTAATCCATCAGTGAGCGGAGCCGAGTCTGGAGGGCGTCCTCGTATCCGTTTAGGTCTCGCGACTGCGCAACTGATCCTAATTAAATCCCTACAACGGCAAGGCTAAAGTGCGATGTCTGCAGTTGCAATCGATTCGAATTTCGCAACGTGTAAATAAGTTATACGGTGTCGTAACGCGGTCGGAAGGTTGGCCGGATTTCCGAGCGTGTTCCGAGCGCTGGCCTCCAAGGATTCTCGCGGTGTCTCGGACGCGGGCTGCGGGCGAAAGGACACCGTCAGATTTACGCAACGCGCAAACGCACGCAGGGCTGCGAGGGACCAGATAGGCAGATACTGCTCTGCGCACCTAGCCCCCATATCCAATGCAGTCGTGACTCGTGACGTACCTACCCGAAACTTAACAATCTCTATTACTAAATTAACTCACGTTTACAACTTCGCAACTGTGCGAAATATTTCATTAAAATTAAACTTTTGTAACTAGGTAAAGTTCTCCATAAGATTTCTTGGTCAAGTTTGTCTTACAGTTAACTCATCGTCAATTATAAACTCGTGTATCGAGCTATAAAATTCTAGTTTAATGTGTTTCTTCAATGTCGCACGTCGTTTATTATGATTGATCGTGGTATGAACGTCGAGTAGTATCGATATCACGTCGCATGTGGAGCGTGTCGGCCGGCACTCGGCAGTGTGGGAGATCGCCCACAATTAGCGGGATGCGCCGGAGTTTCGCAACCGCCGCCATTGCTCAACTCAACCCTGACAGTTTCGTAACAAACAATGGCAGTCATCGAGACACAGATGCACCACCACACATGCATGCACTTCCTGCTCGAGTTTGTATCGCCGCTGTATGACGAATACTTGCGCAAGCGCTAGGAAACGTTTCATAACAGAGTGTACACAAATCTGAATCGATGTGTCAGTTGCACAGATTGAGAAAGGCCCTATTTTAACAATGTATAATTCGACGTTGACGCTCAATATAGTTTCAGAGCCGTACGGTGCGACTCGGTGGCGCAGCGGTTAGTCACAGGTTTTCGTAACCCGCATTGTAGGGACATGTGATGTTGTAAGCGCGATGCCAGTTGCCACACCGCGGAGATGCCGCCGGGATACGTTGGGAAACTCTCCCGACCATACCCAATTATATGTCGGCTGAAGTGGCGCAACCGCGGATGTTTCATCAAACCTGATTGATAACAGCTTCGGAAACGAATCATGAGACTCGAGCTTCTCGTCTTATCTCGTTCGGCGAATGCATGATTCACACGTTACTGGCGATTTTTTATGCTTATTAACTTCGCAACTTATTATCGCATGACAACTGTTTGCGCACGTAGGTACATTCCAGAATTTAGGTCTCAAAACCGTGCTAGCAGCGGCACAGTTCGCTTTATCAGAGCGTCGGCTGATAACGAAAGTCGAACTGAGTTTTGAAACCGAGCGTTGGGCCGCTTGCGAAAACGCTAATGTGAACATCGGTTGCAAAATTGTTTTAGTTTAAAAATCGAATGCAGGGACAATGGTGGCCGCACGGCCTACTAGCTAGGCGTGGATCGATGGCGGGCTGACTGTAGATGTCACACCCGTGACATTTCATCGGCGCGCGTCTTGTCGGTGAAGTAAGGAGATCGAGTAGCGCAACTGCGGTGCGGCCATAGTTGGCAGGCGGGCGGCGTCCGCGCACCGCCGTGTCACAATGGCGTGGATTATGAGCAACGTTGCGATATGGCATGTTGCAAGTCCGGGCGGCGGTCCAAGCGCCTCCGCCGAAATAATCCTGTGTTGCAACGCGCGGACTGCGGAACGGGCGCCACTCCACAGCCTGTTGCGCAAACGCACTACCGCTCGCAATTGGCCAATTGCGCACCATCTCAGAGTTCCCGACGCGCGCGACGTTTACGAAATGTACGATACCGTTCAATGACCCGCGCGCTTCTATTACGTGGAGATTGCGTAACGAAAGAAAGCGGCCGGAATGCGTGCGCAAAAAGTATCAAAAATCACGTTAAAATCCGTCTCGAATCGTTGCAATTACACCGTTACGCGACTTCGTGTTAAATCCGGTGAGTGGTCGACTTTCTAACGCGGGGTCGGTGTACGCGGCGTCGTGTCGCAACAATTTCTCCGAGCGGCCGTCGCGAACGAAGAAAGCGCGACCTCAGCGGCGTTTTGCAATCGCACGCCCGCACCACTGCCGCTGGAGAAAGACGCTGAGCGCCGTAGAAAGCGTACATCGACCCGTGGCGCCCGGCCACCGCCACAGACACCACCCGACCTAACCGCAGGAGAGGCTTGCGACAGTTGTGTTAACAAGATTCCTGCAGACTCCTGCAACCGCAGAGGCACGAGCCGCTGAGCCTAACAGTAGTGTTCCGCGTGTGGCTCGATTGGGCAAGTATGCCCGGCGTTACGCAAGTCGCGATAAAGCGCGCCGCATGTCACACTCGTGAAACACTTCCGTTCATTGACTCCTTCCCGATATAACTGCGTTGTCCGTTTCGAAATACTTTTGCCGGCCGACGTAGCACACGTGTGAGAACTCTAGGCCACCCAAACAACGTCGAGTTGCATCAGGATCTTTAAGGGCCATTTGTTAGACACGCTCGAGACAAACCTGGCGCCGGAGGTCCCGCCCTGGCACACAACCCAAATGTTGCAATAACTCACGTAACGCTCTGCTCATGTCTAATTTAAACTAAGGAATTCTGTCGTGCAGGATATTACACGAAGAATCAACGGGTAACCGGCTCACTAGCACGTTTGCGTATTCACTTTCATAACTCGTTGTTACGTTTAAACAGACTTTTCCAAGAGTTGGGAAACGTATGAGTAAAAAGCTGGTGCTCCCACATCGCGGACGAGTAATCATCGCCATTACACCACTATTACGTGTAAAGAAAGAAAAAAAAGATTATCGTGCGACAGAATGTGATTAGTTACGACGATAGCTTTCACGCTAATGATGACACGTAACAGCACAAAAAGTAATGTCTAGTTTCATCGTACAATCAAACTAAGCTGCAATCATGTGAGCAAGGAGCGCGACACCTGGCGACAGGTGCTCTGAGGCTGTTTAACGAGTACAAGCACCACCATAAAGGGCAGCTGTACGATTTATGTCGCCGACAGATGCGGTCTAGATTGCTCGATAAATAAAAAGAGTAAATCCGCATCAGTATGCGTCCGCGCAGCTTCCGCCGCACGCAGCCGGAATCGACGATTGTTTCACTCGCAATCGTTTCCTCCTTATTATTGAGTCGGAAGTGCTAAAGGTGCGAGATGAATGCTCACCCGCACACTTAACGTGATTCAACAGTTGGCACATTGTAAGGGTTGCAATACAACCAATGGAAATTAGAACAACGATTAATCATGAAAGCTATGCCCGCTGGTCGGACGACGCAAGAGCTTGCGATATGTAGCGACGGAGTAGAGTATTGCGAACTGGCGAGGCAATGCCGAGCATTACTGAAACTGTTGGTTAACTATTGGATCTGGCGAGTGGCGCAAATGTATGGAAAAATGAAACGAGACAATGCTTCGTTGGCTTTACAGCTGATTTATATGCGACGAATAGAGCATCCTAAAACGTTGGTAATCCAATGTTTTGAAACAGAATCGTTTAGGCACAGAACGTTTCGCATAGTTATCGCAATGTATAAAACTGTTGGTCCTTACGCTCCATTTCATAATGTGGTTTGCACAACAGTCGAAACAAGCGCGCGTTTGTCTCGTACACGTCGACTGCCTTGTTCAAAGGTTCACAAATGGTCTACTTTAACTAAAACTAGTGAATTTCAGAAATTAACAGGTTTTAGTGAATGTGAAACGAAACCAAAATGTAATCAAGCATGAATAATAAACAAAGTGATAATGAAACTTCAGACCGTTAATATGGGCACGAGGCGGTGTGGCGACATTTTGACGCCAATAAAACCGTTTTAACATTTCATATAAAGACAATAAACACAATGTAATCGTATATAAGTACAAAGCAGGAATGAATGACGCAGGATGGTTTCGAAAACGCGAAATAAGCGATGTTGCGATTTCGCCTTGTGAAATACATTTACTTCGTGATTGCAGAAACGCGTGGGACGACAAATAGGATTAATCTCCGCCGATTCCTAACTATTACGAGTAACAAATTGCTTTTTATTCTATCCTACTAATGTTATAAATGTGAAAGTTTGTAAAGATGTTTGTTACTCAATCACGCAAGTATTTGGATGAAATTTGACACACAGATAGACCATAATCAGGAATAAAATATAGGGAACTTTTTATCCCGAGAAAATATAGAAATAGAACTTACGACCTAGAATTATACATGCTGAAATTGTAATGGCTTCTTTCCCAAAAAGAGGCCATTGCACTCATCATTATGAACAACTTTTACTATAGGACCAATCCTGAAATCGCGAAAAAAAAATCTGCTGGTCCCTACATTTTAACGAATTAAGTGAACACAAATGTAGGGACCAACTGACTTTTTTTTTTTCGTGATTTCAGTATTGGTCCCATAGTAAAAGTTGTTCATAATGATGAGTACAATGGCCCCTTTTCGGAAAAGAAGCTATTACAATTTCAGCATGATTGATTTTGATTGATTTCATTTTTCCCGAGGGATGCGCGAATGTCGAATAGGTAGGTACTACGCGGGCGAAGCCATGGGCAAAGTCTAGTACACACGGCTGTATATCAAGCTATTATATTCCAGTATAAGCTGACCTCGCATTGTATAGGTTTTCCGTACAATGAGAGGTCAGCTTATACTGGATATTCGTACATAGCTTAATGTGTTGCCGTGCGTACTTAATAATACAGTCTACAGTATTGAACTATTGAGTCATTTCTAGTGAAATTATGAGGAAAATCAATCTAGAACGGGTACTTCTGATGCTCTAAAACGGTTATCATAAAAAATCTTTGTAGCCGTGTATAAGGTACAAAATGAGGTAACGACATCACTCGCTCCGTTTATCGCGATTTTTATCAGCATTTCACTCATATCTTATCACCTGAAAAAACCTTTAAAAATTTTCACCACTTGTTTATTTGCTTAGTTGGCAACGTGAGTGATAAGCAAATATTTTGTAATCTAATGAGTGAACTGTTTGTTGTGTTACAGAGTTCAGTTTAACTTATTTATTGGTAGGTCGTTGCGAAAATGTTTTACATATAGCATGCACTTATTGTGATGCCATTGGTATGGAAATTACTAGCGTCGCGTCGCTGCCCCACTACTGTCCAGTACACAAGCTAAGCTTTGACGTGGTGTGGGAGGGAGGAATACTGGGAACAGATCTTATAACGTGATTTGAATTCGATTCGAGCTTAACACTGACATTATTCACCATCAACTTCAACATAAAAAGCCTGTACAAAAAAACTTGTTTGCAAACAGAATTACTCGTATAACTCCGGTACCGCTAAGCCGAGAGGCTGTGGCGAATGCTTACATACCGCGATCATTATCTGAACTCCATCGAGAAGGAACAATAGCATAGTACCGGGGTCCGTACGACCCCAATGACGTTGCAGGTACTGTCGGCTCACCGCGATAAGACACGCAAAAGCATTTACTATATTCCCCTATATTTAGAAATGAATATATCGCGGTACACGACATACATCTCTACATGTGCCATAGTTAACATGTTTTAGAGCAAGCGAATACGGCAATGTACTGCATTACTTGTCAGGAATCTAGAACAAAGGTTGTGCTCGTACACACGGCTACACATCAAGCTGTACATTTCCAGTATAAGCTGACTTCGCATTGTATAGGTTTTCCTTACAACGCGAGGTCAGCCTTTACTGGTTTTGAATAGCTTGATGTGTAGCTGTGTGTACTTGTTCCAGCTTATAACGCTTTGATACAACAAAAGAGCGGTGAAACGTGTGCTGGACGTAAACAATACAAGGAAATTGTATACCGAATACACGCAAAAGCTTGACGAAAATTGTTTTGGTCAAAAGTTTGTAAATAAATACTTAATTTAATTTCTTTGCGGGATAAAAATCGCGAGTGGAGAACTCGTTTCTACCGTTAAGCATATTGCTGAAAACGACGCGTAAACATCGCTAATGAGTATAACAGTCGAAAACGGGTTTCGATTTGTTGATTGCCGAGAAAAGGTAAGATTTTGCGAGACGAGTCTTAATTATTCGATACTATCAAATATTCTCACATAACGTTAATCGAAAGCGTAAAAGTACGTAGGGCTGTACGACCAAGAATTCCAAACACCGTACGATTGTGTGAATCGAGAACGTGGATCGAATAAGATTCGAGTCATCGTGGTTGATAAATAAACAGGCTTCTAGGATTCGCGGACAATGCCCTTTGTGTTTGCTGTTGTGCCCAATGTGTTTTCAACTTTTCATACTTATTGGAAGATGTCTAGACTTATGGTAAAGTTAGCAACGCACTCTGTAACATCTCAAGTTTACAGCTATGGTTCGAATGTGGCACGCCAAACAGCGGTACTTTCCGATTGGTACGCGGTTCACCTCAGCGAAATGGTAGTAGGCCGATGAAAGTATTGATGCCAACACAACGATGCAGTGATAGATAACACCTGGTTGTAACTGATAGGTAGTTTGTTTCCAAATATAAAAAAAAATATTATCAAATATTGATACACGGTCGCATACTGGAAACCGACTATCTATTTAGTGAACAAAGAATATTATTTAGTGAAGAAGTATTTTGTAAACAGTGGCATCATTTTCTGTTCAACATATTCCAATCAGAATTAGCCATAAGAGCAGGTGTTTACTTCAAATAAGTAAGCAAAAAACTAATTGGGCTCATACGATTTTTTTTTTATATAGCTTCTTGAACGTACGTCGAACTATGAGATCATGTAAGGATCAACGCTCCCTCGAATACCGAAGAAGCAATGATCAACAACATTAAATTAAGATGGCCGGCCTATTCGGCCGTTCACCCCGCGGTAACTTTTTTCTAGACGCAATGATGTAACTTGGAAAGTGCGGAAATGGTAATTTCTAAACACCAACAGAATTACACGGCGATTTATTATGTCACTATTCCGGGCATCTCGCTCGCGGATGCAACGCAGAGCGGGGGGAGGTCACTGAACTTGCGAAACTTCACCTGTCATATCAGAGGGGAGCAAAACAAAGCCGCGTGATGTGACCGAAGAAAGTGCGGAAATATATCAAACGAATCGTGCGGACGAACAATTACAGTAGTAGCGTCGGAGACGTTAGATAAAACGATACCGATTTTGAAATAAAATTGGAACTGGTCGCATTCCAAATTCACATTTTGATGCGGTGCGATGGTCGCTTGCACAATGCTGGCGGGCGCAGCGGAAGGCAAAACGGCACACGCCGGTGATGCAATAAAGAAAGTGCGGAACTGAACTGAAGTAGGTTTTCTATCGCGGTGAATGTACTCTGGCCATTAGCATTTTATCATTCGCGTCCGCAGGCTGCGCCGCTGAGGCTCGCCGGCCGACGACCTCGGGTGATGTCAGAGGAGCCGATGTACTATTCGCGTTCGGCAACACTTGCGATATAATGTAAGTAGTGTAAGTACCTATAATACCCCCGGGATGGAAAATTTCGATGCGAAATCACGCCGGCCTACCGCGAGGAGGTTACACAGAGCGTTACATCAAACTCTTGCTGTGCTGGAGACTGCAATGAGTTAAGTAACGAGTGTTGTCACACTTGTTTGTTGCAATTACAAACCTGACGTAATGCGTGCACGATGCAAGTGAGGGAAACATTTATAACTCAGATGGCACATTTCTACATAATATGTACATATGCATGAACTAATGAAACTTGTGTAGAATGAACACTAAGCTACAAGGTCTTCAAGTCTGAAAGAGGATTGCAATATTTATAACAAAACACGTGCGAAAAAGATCCTATGCTTGCAGAAATAAGTAACCTACTTAAGTTAGCACTGACATGAATAATTGGCAAAAAATATGTTAAAAAGCGATATGTCAAGTTCAGTGGGCGCGAGGCCGATGCGCGAGCGCAAGCTGGCGTGGAGAGGGGGAGGTGCGGCGCGGGCCGGGGGGGAGGGCGCGGTGACAATGAATGGCAAAGCACCGTTGTACTTGACCCAGTATTCCGGGCGTCACGCCCGCCGGTGCAGCGCTGACGTTCGATTGATGACATGCGTGAGACACTACCACAGCCACTAACAATCGCTACCATTTCTCACATTAACACTATAATTAACCAGTATGTAGCACAGCGATGGTTTTATGATAACTCCGACATTGGCGTACTGACCCACTTGGCACCGACCGTCGGATTTCTTTACGTCAATCAAAGAATATTTCCATCTAGCCGCCGTCATTAGCGGTAGCAGAGCTCGATCGGCTGCGATGATGATGTCACCGTTTTGGAACGTGCTAATAGCTCAACAATTGAATCATTCCACTAACGATATTAATAAAGAATCCTATCTCGACTCGACACGTTAACATAAACATAGTCGATGTCGAAACGCATACAAAGTATCTCGCAAGCGGTTTCCGATATACATTTGTTAGCGGCTAGATATGTACCCGAGTATATGTGCCATTGCGCAAGGTCGCCAGCGCACCTGCGTGCGCGCCGGTCACTGCAGCGACCGTTGCAGCTCCCACGACATAGGTACTCATGAATTATTAATTAACTCCAGAAAATTAAAGGGTAAGTTCAGGAATTCGGTGACATCTGCACCTGCTAATCGACCTTTTGTATACGAAGATTAATGAATGACAGAAGTTAATAATAAGGTAAAAACTGGATGGAATGGAACAGAGCAAATGACAAAATGTACCAAAAAGCGTTTGCAGCGCTGACGGCGTAGCGGGCGTCCGGTGGCGGCAAGCGCACTCGTAATCATCCAAGTGGGTTAAGGTTTCATCAAGGATTTATTGCGGCAAGTCTCCGCTCCAAAACGCCGAGTGTTGGTTACTATGAGCTAACTGCACGCCGGTTCCGCTGCATTTGTCCATTACAACCTTTTGTTATTCCGATGTTTTTAATGTTAGTTCTCAATTAACGTCGACGTTCGGTCTGTCAATGTCTGAATGATGAACATGGGCAATTTTTTTACGAAGCGCTCTATTTGAAACACGTTCGGAAGTCGTTCATTTCATTCAACTGTCAGCGACAGTTACAAGACTTGGTTACAACAGTCTATGGACTTAGTATAATTAAGTCCATGCAACAGGCAGACACAAAGAGAACCTGGACATCTTTTGTTTAATTAGTGTCGGACAAACAAAAGTAACTTGATCGTTAGGGGCGTCCCTTTGTGCCAGGCTACCAGCACTTAGAGCGTAACTGTAGGAATAATGAAAACGTCCTTTGAGAGACTATTGAAACTCCAACTGTAATGTTGAGTGCAAAACAAACAGGTTAATAAGTTTCAAAACGATCCAGATGTATTACAAAATTTCAAAAGCGGTGGCACACAACTGTTTAGCAACTGCATGGTCGATTCTTTCGCAACTCGCATCGCAGCGTCCGGACCACTCGATTAATTGTTCCTATCCTACAACATCGAACATTTCAACTCTTTTGTTTCATAAACAACAACCATTGTAGTTCACTGAAGGGTACTTGAAATAATTGTAATACACTTTTAAATTGTTTGGACATATTGTAAACTAGTTTATAATCGCCCTTTCGATTTGAAGAGTTTTATTATTTTGGTGAGCTTTTGGTCTTTACAGTTAAGCGTACCTTTAAATCCCTTAATTATGTGAGAAGTCGACATTGCAGTCAGTAAAATAATTTAGATTTATAGCATCTAACTAAATCGGTTAGCATTATTGAGCAAACGTTAGACCTCGAAATTTGCAGGTCTATAAATGGAATTTATAAAGCAAGTCCACCACTTAATTTGTTTCACTATTGCGTCTCTGTTAAGTTCAAATTAAAGTTAGTCAAGAGATATCCTTAAGCAACATTTTACATAAGCAAACAGACCTCGGTGTCACATGGATATGGATCTTGAAATGAATTTAAGTTATAATAGAATATGTACATTTGGCGAAGCCAGCGTGAATGAAACTGAATTTATGATTGATTGTGAAATTTTAAATAAGCATTAGGCGCACAATGGTGCAGGAGTAGAGATCGGTGCGCGGGCGGCACCGGCAGATGTGCACGCACCCATTGTGCCCGTAACAAAGGCAGGTAGAAACCTAGAGGACGTTATCGTGCCATGTGCTCCGTGTCACTTTTTCATATCAATACATGTTTTACGTAAAAATCCAAAAAAAAAAGTTAATCTGACCGAACAGATGGCCGTACACATGTCGACTCAAAAAAATCCGAATGCGAGATTAAAAACCATGCCATGCCTACAATACTGAAAGCAATCATGAATAATGTACGGCCTCGTATTGCCACTTTTACGTGGAACTACTCAAAATTTAATTTCGACGCCAATCGAGAACGCTTTGTTTTGCTGCGTAACTATATTAAATTAATTACAATGGTTTCCCTTTGTTACAAAAGAGAGAAACGAATTGAATCCCAGTTATCAAAATTAATAACGGCAAAACCAATTTACTCTGATCGCGTAATATCCTGTCCGGCGTGTTTATTGAGCTCCGCAGAGTTTTCAATGAAATTGTTTTCCGTGCAAATGTTGGAAGCCATTTAGTCTTGCTAGCATCTGCCGCCGACTCAAACAGACCTCTAAAACAAAAGCTAGCTATGAAAAGACCAACTGAGGGGGACTCTGAATGCTATAAAGAAAGGAACGTTCGAAAAACAGCAAATATTGACCTCGTGGCAGATGTCGAAATCCAAACTTGGAGCTGGGTGTAAGTGCATTTGAATAAACATCGCCTCTCGATAGTAACTAAACTCTGTTGACCTTCCGTTGTATCGAATATCGCTCCGTGTGCATGCATTTCAACAGATAAAGTTGTCATCACATGTCCAAACATACTGTGTATTTTCTGAACATCCATTGTTTTCTTTAACACGATTCTGTTATACAGAAAAGGTGATATAGCGCGTGGCAAGCAATAAAGGCATGCTTAACTTGTAATTGCATTAGTTAATGAAAAAGTTAGGCCGATGCCGCCAATCGGAGAGAACTCAGAACCCTACTAGCAGAACCACATGCACATCATACCAAATATAGATGCAGGGCTATAAAGTCAAGAAATTGTTGGCTATTAAAGTCCTCTACGAGATGCCAGATTTACTGAGCTATATGTGCTTTCCAATTTGAGGCAGAGGAATAGCGACCCTGTTACTAATTCATGAAGATTCTTTTGAAATGACAGGTTGGGGAGAATAGTAATTCATTATTGTCTGTGCGGAATGCGAATATCGAACACGTGCGTGCAGGTAAAGTTCTTGCATGTGTAACTCATTGTCTGGACAAAAAAGGTGTTTTCTTAGTGTTGAATAGGATGAACCCTTGCACAATGGTCGGTAGTTCTCTGTCGTCCCATCATCGATTCAGCTGAGATGTAGAACGAATAAATCATGCGTAGGAGAGGAGTATAATGGCTGTATTTGTTTTCTGGAACATCTGTTCGAGTTGGATCGTGACGAGGGTATAGAATTGGCAAAGTCCACAAAAAGTCGGCATTGTAACGTCGCTCGGGCGATTGTTGGAAGATTAACCCGATACGAGGTACAACAATACAATTTGGAACACCTTGACTTTTTTTCTCCAAAATCCTGAATGAACGTAATGTACTGGATCTTGCTGTAAGGTTGTGTTACACCGAACACGGGGCATATTGCGGCATACCGCGACCTTACCACGTTATCTGCCCGTGATAACAGATTGCTGTGACCTCTAAAATGATTAGGTGTCTCGTAAGAAGATAACGGTGAAGTACAATGACCGTGTCACAATATAAAATATTGTTTTTAATACCAATTACCGTACAGTACCGTTTCCCATGGTCCTTGAATATTTTTTCATCATTAGGGGAGCGTATGCGCATGAGTTTGATTCTCAAGCACTCTCGACTACCGGATGTAATGGGACCGGAAACGGACTTCAAATAAAATGGAACTGCACAATTTACATGGCAGATGGCAGACATTGTACCAAGAGACAAAAGAAAAAGCTAAAAGTATTAAAAATAAGTGTTCACCGCGGCCACATGGCTAAGGTGTATTAACTTAATTATTCTTACAGGCGGCGATGCTCCGGGGATTTTAAATTGGATGGTGTCTAGTTAGACTCGAAATGGATGCGATGTAATTACGAAGCTGCAATTTTTTGACATGAAACAACTTTTCTGTTGAATAATTACATAATAAATTAACTCTAGTTACAGAGAGTAGCCATTGTTAAAAATATTCGTAGTTTTATTTTAATACCTACTGAAGATATTTTTCAGCGTCTATAAACCAAACCTCGGTTATAAACCATTATTCCTCGTGAAAAACAAACCCGAGAAAAAGCCATTATTTTTGGACATCTTTCAGAGAAACTAATCAAATCGTAATGTATTCGGAATTATGTGAATCAGCAAATAGTTTACATAAGTATAGTGAGTTCAAGGGAAAACTGAAGTCATTGCGAATCAATATTACGTAAGCTCGTGATTTTCGAACGCGCAAGAAGAGCTGCAATCTGCAAATTTATTAAGATTTTCCAGCCTTATGTCACGTAAGTCACGTTATGCTTCTGCGTACATGACAAACGAACCGTTTGTCACGTGTACGTACGCGCCTACACGTATATAATTAGTATTCATACAATATTTATCTCATATTACTATACTAAAAGAATAAAAGATTAGATACGTACGAAATTCAGGGCAAAAGACGTTACAATTTAAATTTGAATTCTGTTCTCTCGTTCCTGGTTCGTCGGCGCGGCCGAATGGAAGGCGGAAGAGTGGCGCTTGCGCAACTGACATTGAAACGAGGCGGTCTTCGATCCGAGGCCACCCGCCCGATTCGTATATTAGTATGTAGTTTAACGATAATTTAATCACAGTTTTATCTGTTCGTACAGACAGAATTTTTTCCTTGTTTATTTATTCACTGTGATTCGATTTAGAGGGATGCGTAAGAGGAAAACCGCAAATTGTATACTATAAACATTTCCATTATAAGAAAGATTTCTTGGTAACAGGATGTGATGTGTAACAAAACAACATGTTCAAAACAAAACAACGCGGAAATCTTACACGAAAGTATATCATGAGAGCGATACGTTTCGCTTGTTTTGATGTGTGTTTTCCGCCATCCTGTTCGTAATTACAGCCGCGTCGTCACCGCTGTTTACCTCCAAGATAAATTGTGAGCCGATACCAATAATTCTGATGTAAAAGAAACTTTGCCAACGTCATTCGTAAACAACTCAACATTTTTCAATGAATGTTGCAATAAAGTACGCCTCTACGTCATCCACGAGTAACTAATTCGCAAGTGTGGGTGCTAATTTCAACAGACGGCGGTAAAGTCACCTTCGTGTCATTCACCAGCAAGAAGGTGAATAAAGTCAATCATTTTACAAACAGTTTATGGATTAACTAGATCAGTGTTTTTGAAACCGTGGGTCGCGACCCCTATAGGGGGGTCGCGGAGCCTTACTCGGGGGGTCGCGGGCAAAAGAAAAAAAGCAAGTGTTTCTAGGTCTTGCACTACAATAAAAAATACAATTTCAATGAGAAGGATGAGCTTGTTTATTTTTCAAAAAAATGTCCTAGGGGTTCGCTAGAATTTTTCAAGTTGTAAAGTACGTATTCAAAAAGATTGAAAAACATTGAACTAGACTAGGCTTTACGAGCGAGATGTTAATTAACCCTACTTACGTGCCGAGTTACTGTACACTAGCCCTAGCACGAACCATTTTGACGTATCGAAACGTAAATTTAAGTGAACTTTGGATCTGAAATCTAGTATTTCAGACATAATATTCTTTTAACTTGAAGATTTTAGTCATATCTCTGTATGATACAGAATGCGCATTTTTTGATTCAAAAATAGCTTAAATTAACGTTACGAATTCGATACTTCAAAATTGTTCGTGCTAGGGTTACAGAACAATTTTTCAGCAAAAACAAAAGAAAACTTTCCGATCTCATAAGTGAACAAATAGTTGAAGAAATCTAGTGAATGTGTGGCGAGTGCGTGGCGCGTGGCGTATGTGCGAAGTGCATCGGTGCCGCATCGCTATCGCGGTGTCGCAACTTCGCAAGCAGCGCGGTGGCCGTGTGCGGGGTCCGCCCGTCCTTGGCCACGGCTCCAGCACGCCGATACAACAGTCCGGCGAGCCGGCCCCACCGCCGCGGTGTGACCGTGATCAACCGCTTCCGTGTACCGTTTACGTCACAGCGAAAACAGTATTGGAATTCATACAATCACGCATCTAATCGATAGCAAGCGCCGAGAAATCATTAGGTGCGTCACTACAGAGTAGCCCACTCGCGGGGTAATTTTGCCGCTCTGACGTCAATGCTACGTAGCCTCGTAGCGGTTGCTACGGGTCACGTGCTACGGCCTATAAAGCCCCCGCAACCCTCGCGTGGGAAGGTCGCTACTTCAAAAACGTAAAGGGCCGAATAACTGGGTGGGGGCGCTCACGTTTCTTGAACTTCGTAAGTTCGTAACAATTTTCTTTGTGATATTGGTTGAATTTTGTACAGCTTCGTTTTGTATATAAATTGTTTATTAGCCTTTCGTATCTGCTTACGTAAATGCACAAAGACATTGTTATAAGAGAATTAGGAGAGAAATTCAATAGGTTACGTTCAGTTAAAATTCTAGTCCAGTACCTACTACAATTTCAACTACATTTAACTTCATAATAAGGTGGTCTGTGTTTTGATCGTAGTGATCGTACCATATTGATTACATCAGAGCGTCGCGAATGTGTGCGGGGGACTAACTGCGCAAATTGTCGCGAAATCTGTACAAACATATTGTTATCGATTGTACAAAGAAAACAAGAGTGGTTACAATAACGTTGCTAATGACGCCAGGGTTATTATTGTCGTACGTTTTATAAACGACGATGACTTCATGCCGATAGGGGATCATCACACTGACAATGTCACGACCCGATCTCAGGCAACTGATGTAAATTACACTTTAATGTTATTAATATTAAGATCCGGAATCACTTTGTAGTGGCTCGCTCAGACGTGATTATGTTAAGAGACACGTCGAACGCAGCAGCCAATCAAATTGTTTTTTAATTACTATTTACTACTGATTAAATATCGCCTTTCTTTCATTCAAATAATGAGCACATATTTTGGAAGATAACAAGACAGCAAATTAATTAATTTAACCTTCCGATAATAGAGTAAAGTTAAAAGTCTGCTTGAGAGAATATCGAAATAAAACATTGTTTAATAAAAGGAAAAAATCAATTTTTAAAATTGATTTGGCATTGTCTATAGAATATGCATGCGCAAGCGCAATTATAATTTAAACCTGTCTATCTGTCTATGTGTCAATAAAAATCAAGCGCCATTTGTCAAACAACAATCAAATGCAAATTCTGAAATTACGTCAGCTCAAAATCACAGTATTGTTTGTCGCGTTCGGTTACACAACCAGTGACCGCGAACTGAGGTCGGATACGTTCTCATATTTATTATACGTATTCTTCAATCTCGAACGCGCCGCCGAGGCCAGAAACACTAAAAGAGTACCGTTTCGCAACACAACTCATTTCAATGTCATTGTAAACGTTCCTGATAAACTGAGCACACTATTACAATATTAAAATGCTACTAGGAAACTCAAACTCAAAGAGCCAAACATTAGGTCGCTACTTTGTTTGTAGTCCATTATCAAACTTAATTTAGCTAATCAATCTTATCATAATTACTTCTTAAATTTAAATAGGTAGGTAGTTTGTAAAAATATTGCCAACTTTGTTTTCGGCAACATGATCAAAGTCATGTATTACATTGGTTTCTAAACAAAATAAAATTTGTAAATAAAAATATTGTAAATAAGCTTCCAATGTCAAGAGTGGCGCAATAGCAAACAACGTACTATGTATCAGTTCTCGTTAGCGTTTCGCTAACAACCCTCTGAACAAAAGGTTGCTTACGTTGATGCGGTCATAGAAATATTTTATTACGGAGTCCATGACGTTGGACGAAATAACAAGTCTTACAAAATTTACGTCGTCGAGGACTAAGAATCCATAAAAAATGGAAAAGTTGGGATTTAATTCCTTCGGTCAACATAAAATGAATTCATTTTATACTGGTCTCGAAGTTTAATTCAACAGTCGTGTACATTGGTCACGTGAAGCGTTTTGGCAAGTTTGTGTTCGGCGAGGTGTTGTAATGTTGACTGCCTGTGTGCAACGCTACGCTTGCGCTTGCGTCATTTCCTCTTGTTGACCGTGAACCGAGTTACGTCAGCGTCAGAGTTTCGGAACGAGATTAGGATGCTCCTACACTTCGTATCTAGCGAACGATCGCCCCGGACGCTCCCACCACACCATTATAATTGGAAGCTATGAGAACAGTTAATTTGATATTTTTTGATGAACTCTAGTTTGGTATCTAACAAACCTAGAAAGCAATTAATGTTAGAAGTGCGTCTTTATGTAGCAACAAGTAAAACTTAAATGACAGCATTTAGGGGAATTTGTGAGTCATGCATGCATTGTAAGTCTAATTAGGTACCATATTAGTTTATCTGGGCGAGTAGTTATGGATCATTAGTATGCCAGCGATAAGTGGAGGAACTGTTTGTTAAGAATATTGTCAATAAGGAAAATGAGTAATAAAATAACAGAACTTGCACCAAAAGCAAAACAAATTTGTTTACACAAATCTTACTACCTAGTTTTCTGATTTTAGAATACACGCGCAAACTAGAATACTCTACAAGTTTGATAGATTTATGGAAATAGTCTAAACTAATGTAACGGCGACTACGGCTAAAACGGTAATTTAACATTATAATGTCGAGGTTAATGTATCAAAAAATCGTGCCAGTGCAGCAAAACAGGAAGCCCGTAGGACAAATGCCCGTGTCTCGCTTACTAATAGCATTAAAGACCATTGTTTTTAAATAGGTACATAATGCGCTCTATACATTACTTACAAGCATCAGCAGCATAGAGCAACCGCAGTTGCTTAATGATCAGCAGTTATTTGAGTGCACGAAAATTATAATTGAAGACAAGATAAAATGTATAAAAAGCGCGCATCGCGGCGAGTATTTTTAGTGGGAGGGAGACGCATCACAACTGCAGATTGAGGGTTAATCGCAATTCTGGCCACCGCCCGACCGGTTTGGACTTACTTTTTAACCGGTTTTTAGCCGGTTGCATCGCAACTTCGCAAGGTATACGTTCGCAACAAGGGGAAATCGCGCAAGAGGGAAGAGCTAATGCAAAGGTTATGACCTTATGATTAATATCACTTCGGATTATTTTCGGAAAGAGTGGGCGTCGGATTACGTGAAGGTGGAATATTTGTAGGGACATTTTTCCCTGTGTCTCTGAATGTTTGGCTCCGCGCCCCCGCTTTCAAATATTTTGCGCAGTAACCTACTGGCGACGTAGGTGGCAAACAAATTATACTGGATTAAAAATAAGGAGTATCCAAATTGCTTACGCCTCCGGTTTTTAGTTAAATGGAACGAAAAATTGTTTTATTTTAGTATAGGATTGTTGTTAAACGTGTATGTTTCACGCGAGTTGCCTACTCCTACGCGTTGTGGAACCAATGTGTTTCAAAATAAAAACAAAAACACACAAAAACTGCCATCAACCGCACGCACTACAAGTCTGATGGCTCGTTAAATTGACGTGTTTTGTCGTCTGCAAAATATCGAAAGTTGTTGAACTTTGAAGCAAAACAGGAAAAAGCTGACAGTAAGGGGCAAGAACATCTCGGAAGATTTACGAGATTGGATCGGTAGCCGGGGTCAGTCGCCTGCTCCGCACTTCAGCAGGAACATTCAACAAGGCGCCTGTTTTTTTCCATTTCCAAGTAACTTATGTTCGCTTTCTCTCGATCATCGTTTAATATTTTTATTATTGCGGACTTGTTTCCTTTGCATACACAAGTAGGCCGTGCTCGTACCATGTCTCGGTGTTGTTTTTGTTTTTGTTCGGGCGCTGGCGAGTGTAAAAGGACTCCAGCAATTAATGCACCTTCAGGTTTTGTACGTTTTGTAGCGCAACTCGCTGTTATACAGTTTGCTGCCAGAAGAATAGCAAGCTTGAATTTATGTATATTATAGACCACTTTACAACAACATAATATGGATTTAAAATTAAAATAGCTTGTATTTTAACGCCGACTAAGTTTCTAAATAAATCTCTTTAAACAAGTCTAAAATTATCACCGATTTACGAAGGCATAGGTATGTTCACCTATTTAGAATGTGTAGCCATGGAGTTTATATTTAGGAGCCATTTTAGGGTACGTATATTTAGCTGCTTAGGGTGCGAGGCTAGTGACCCGATATAAATTTCCTATGATTCATCCCTACACCCTCTATTGTGACCCTCATATTTTTAACTTCCCTCTTATTCCTCTTAGCTATGACGTCATCGGCTGTACCACTGTATGGAATTCATCATCGCCCTGTCACGCCGGCTGATTCATTGCTAAACTGCGAGTTTTATTTTATGGTGACAAAGGCAGAAAGTGTTTTAAAATTCCACATCCATAATGAAAATAGGAAAAGTGCTAGTTACGTGCAGTAAGTATCAAGGCACATTCTTGAACCAGGTTCAACAAACTCATTGCCGTTTTGTACCGATAACGTGTTATCGGCAAAGGACTCTTTTGTTAGAACAAAATTATTAATTGTCTCACATAGTCTCACTCAATGTATTTGATGAAATACAAAATAGATTCCGTAAGACTGAGCATCTTAATTTGATAAAAATCGATATAGCGTTGCGGTTATAACAATAGCATGATAGGTTATGTTGTATCTGTGTTGTGTCACAGATAATATAATACTATAGGTTGTGTTTACGCTGAATGAATTCGACGGTCAGTGACCTTCGCGATGCGGATGCGGCCGCGGATCGCGACGTCTCCGCGATGTAACACAGCCCCGAGCAGGTTTTAAAATGCAACCGACGCCATAAAATATATGCAGCGCTGTATAAAATCCCCCTTGAATACTTTAGATCAGCTCTAGAGACGGAGCTTTGTTGCTACCTCGTTAAAAACTAATCCCAACTCGTATGGAACGAGACGGAACGACGGGAAAATGGAAATGCTGGCTGGCGCGTGTGTCGACGGTCAGTGATTCCACCTTCGACATAACTTGGTTCTCTCTGAGCGGTCATGTGAGACGGTGTTCAAGGGGGCGCAATTATAATGTCTCGTCCCTATTTAATTGCTGGCACGTGCATATTTTTTGCCTCTCTGGTGCGAAGTGAATGCACCCATCTCTTGCAGGGAGTGGTCGCGTGCGCCCGGCCACCGTGAAACTTTTTGCAGGACTTTTTAATGGCCGTGCCTTATGCTCCCGACTGGGAAGGTCAAGTCAGTTCAAGTCGCCTTTATCGGTTCACGTTTCTGGGAGTCTGGAGTCACGAATACCGTGAGTCATTCGGTGATATCATGACATGACACCACCGTTGTTTTCCATGAGACGTGTAGAAGGCGAGCTTGATTCGTAAAAACGGAACGTAGTTTTAGTGGAAAATTAATTAAGAACAAGGTGTTTGAGCGGAAGCAGCGCTTGAAATGGGATGTTGTCGAGTTGTTCAATGTCAAATTAATTTGCATTGTCCTTGCCATTGAACCAGTGATATTTTGAATTATTCTTTGTTCTTGTTTAGAAAATGTGTACAGACGTAGTTATTGCTAATATTGTATTTAACAATCATAAAGATATTAATTGTGGAAAGAAAAAATCGCTCACGAGCAGCTTTTGAACCTGCGACTCCTGGCTTAGTATGCCAGGGTTTTGGCCACTAGGCTACCGTGAACACTGCTCGTGGTATCGAATTTAACTTCCACTTACGTCTTTTGGTGACGTCAGCAGCATCCCATTGAGACACAGACCGTGTTTCTCAACCAATCAACAACAACAATTTAACAATTATGTTGGTGGAATGAAACAGATTTTCTAATGTAGTTGTTGGCGTATATATTTTCAAATGTAGGTTGTGCAGATGTAGGCAAACGGAGCGTGTCACAACAACACACGGGCGTCGTATCGGCGGATAAGTGCGCGGTTACGCAAATCCGCAGATATGTCGGCGCTGCGCGGGCGCGCCGCTTGCACAAGGTTTCGCAGACCTTTGTTTTACGCAACCGGATCGATTTAATAGCTAGTCGTGCGTTTTCTCAGCTGTGTACCCGATAGCAAAATTAACGACGCCAAATTGAGAAATTGTACAAAATTATTCTAATAGCGGCAAAAGATAAGTCCAGTGACAAAGAAATTGTAACAAAAAGTGCGAAGGAAGAGCGGGTTTCCGCTCTTTAGATAACAATAAAACTGTTGTGTATATGCCCCCAGGTTAGCAAGGTGTACATCAGCACCGATCCATCGCTTTGAATTCTACTGACAATCGGAATTACTTTTGTATGTATGACACCTATGTCCGGCAATTCATTATTGAGAACGTCGCGTACACATTATGTTCTGTCCTACTCCTACGTCCTACCCGTAAGTAAAGGCGATTGGGAGCACTGCACTATCGCCTGCGTCCGGTAGTCGCATCCGGTGTTTTCGTACCACCAAAAAAGGTGCGAACACGCGTTATTTATAGCCATGACGAATGCTTGCGTCGTCCTCGCCGATTCATTTATTTTCAGAATGAGGGAAAAGTGTAGGCGTCATGAACTCAAAAACATTCCGGGTTATTTCACGGTTGAGATGAGAACCAGCCAAAGAAGTTCTAGTGGGAATGTCTTGATCATTCAAGGGAACGATGAGTCACTTTCATAAGACTTGATATGGCATCAGTTTTTGAAACGCAGCGTGTAGTCGGTAGCATCGGTTCCGCACGATCGAGGAGGCGGCGCGGTGCGGCGTCGGCGGCAGCGGCGGCCACGCGACATTGGCACAGTTGTGCGCGACCTCACCACGCCGCGCTAGTCGCGATCGAGGCCGCGAATAAAACGCCCCAAAACAAGAACCAACAGTGCGCTTGAATTCCGGCACGCCTGAATCACGCCGCACAAATTAGCACTCGATGCGCGCTCGTCCATCTACACGAGCGGCTAGCGGCCACACCCGCGCGAAAAATACCAGCGGCGGATGCCAACTACGCAGTGCAGACACTCCGCGAAATAAAAGGTCCGTTACGCAAACCAGACTACCTATAATAGCAAAGTACGACTGCACCAAAACTTATACAACCAGCGAAACTAACGTATGGTTATAATACTGAGCGCCCAGTATTATGCAAATACATCGCTGTAATGTGGAGGTCTCTTGCACCACGAAGCTTTAACAACTCAGTTTCAAAACGTTTTCAAAATAGTCGGCGTAGGCGCGCAGGTACTAGCTCTGCTCTGATCGACCGCTGCTGAGATATCGGCAACCACCTCGAGGCGCTATTTGGGTTAGCGTGTTGCACATCTTTTTATGAAATTATAGAACGGTTGCGTGTCGGTTGGGCGGCTGTAATACAAATCGGTCGCAAATTAGGTACAGATTTGGAAGGCAATGTTGTGAAGCAGTGGCCGGGTCCGGCATGCGACGCGGCGGCGTCTGCCGGGTGGCGAGGCGGCCGTCTATCCCGGACCAATTTGGCACATCCGCCGGCGAGCCCGCACCGTAAATATCCCGACCGCGTCCCGTTAAGGTGAATGCTACAGGGTAACCCGCGAAATTCAATTTTTTTGGCGTTTTTTGCAAATTGTAGCTTTAATTCGCGTTGTATATCGGTCAAAATATGATTGGCGGAAATAATAACAATATATCTAAGGAATAATACTCATAAAAATATTAACCTAGCTCTATCAGCTCTACAAGCTCGAAGATCGATAATTTGATCGTAAAATTATATTATTGAGCTAGTACAGATTATAGAGGTGGGTTAATATTTTTCATGCGTATTATTCTGTAGATATATCGTTATTATTTCCGCCAATCATATTTTGACCGATATACAATGCGAAATAAAGCTACAATTAGCAAAAAACGCCCAAAATTTTGAATTTCGCGGGCTACCCTGGCGAATTACCGTCCAGATAAATTCATGGCGAAACAAGCGTCGCCGCGTCGAGTTGAATTTTTGCAGTGTTGCCGACCAGTTTTGAATAAAAAGCATCTTTCGGCGATATCATATTGGTCGTCTAAAAAGCTCGATTCCGTGTGGATTGTGGATACGCAAAAGCATATTATTATGTAGTATGTATGTACCTATAAAGTAAATATTGAGTCAAGTAATCAAATGCCATTGGGTCGTTCTTCATTGTTTGCTATACATTCGATCATCCGATACGACTTCTGAACACCGAGTTACGCAAAAAACCGGGTCTTGTTTTGTTACCTGGAATCATTCGACGAAGTTATTACCTATTTTGGCGGGGAGTGGGTGGGATGCGCCCGTACAATGAGCCAGGGACAATTTTTGTACCTGAGCTTATTTACAAAGGATCAAGAGTACGTTGGACGACCGAAAATGGGCTCCGAGCTGTCTGGTGCGTTATGTATGAGATTTGGCTAATGCTTTATTATAACAAACTTGCGAAGCGAATTCGATTTTTAGTGGCACCATGCGCATGCGGACAAAGGCTATTTTCGTCACTGAATGTGTTTCCGCCTTGTTATATCCTGTCGGCAATGCTAAAATTAAGAATGCATTATTCGTATAAAGGTAGTTTACAGTCAAACATCCGGCTTTCAGTCGTCAGGTCCGTGATGTCACCGACCAGCAAGGTGATTTATTTTTATACAAAATTCGTCGATGTCTTGTTATTTTAATTGGCACTAAGCATCCTTCCAGGAAGTGTTTCGGCATTAATAATGTGTGTCGTCATAATAATTTGATGGTTGTGACGTGTACTTTGTGCGTGTTGTCGTAGGGCGCGGGTATCTCGCTACCTGCGTTATCGAGGATCGAGGCGACCTCGTTTTCCTCCCCCAAGGCCTGCGCCCGGATACACCGCCCGAGATTTCTCTTGATAGTTTCTAGTTACACACGAACTTCTCATTTGTTATCTATGGTAGCATTCAATAACAGTGAAAGTGGAATCCACCCTCAACAGCTATTTAGAGATGTAATCTCTTTGATGTACTTACAGGTAATTAAGCCCACATTTTCTAGTTTCTCATCTTCAGAAGATATTACGGGAAATGAGGTTTGGTTTATGTGATGGTTGCATATGGTTTTGTGTTTAATATCCTAACTTCTAAAAGAGGAAAATACAGGAAAATATTGTCTTTCTTTTATTAAGTTTTTCATTCCCTAATTTTAATATCAAAGAAGAGCAGGGAGAAATCTGTTTTCATCTCAAAGGACAAGAAAAACTACGGGCGAGTGTTAAAAAAATCCACTTCAAAGCGTCAAAGAGAGTGCGGAATCAATATTAATGTTCTTGTTTACCTTTGAGACGGGACTACGACGGCGGCATCGCGGCATGTTGATCGCGGCATCCCGCCGGATGACTCGAATTCATAATCAGGGGTGCCTTTATATCGCACCGAGACGTGAGAACGGAGGTTGAAGGGCAGGACACTTGCTCCAGTAGCAGCACCTTCACCAATACCCTATTCTCACGATTGCAAACAACAGCTGGGGACTGACCGTCGCGACATGTGCAATCATTAGAATATTTAGGGCTGGACAAGGTCAGCTGTCCCGTTTATGTTAAGGAGGGTTTGTTTGACCATCTGAATAAACTTTTTATAAAGGATATTCTCTGGGAAAAAGTCGCACACATGGTCATTAGCTGCACGGCAGCCTCGGGTCACGGATTGCTAAAACAGCTGTCTACCTGCTTGACCTACACGCAATGGTCCGTTATCATTAAGTAGAACAAAAAGCGATATTTCCGCTCCGACACCGGCACATGGCAAAACTGGAAACCATCTGCAATATCCTGCTTTATTTATATTAACGGTCAGACAAAACAGACGCCGGCGAGCGAGTGCGTCCCGTTTGCCCAATAACTAGAGTCTGTTGTACACGCCATGTCCAGCGGACTTATCGACTCTATTCTTCTTCTTCTTCGTGTCGACATGAGCTACATAGTAACAACAACACGACGACGACGTGACTCTATTGCAATTTTATTATTCAAAAATGTTCTCTCTACATTTTGCTGAAATAAAATGAAAACATGTTTCGGTCGATGCGGTAAAAGTTTTCATTACTGTTTAGAGCACGGAATAAAGAAAACCAGTGGAAGTGCCTTTACGATTACTTAAATTAGTACGGGAAAAAGTGTCGCCAAAATCACACATTTACAACTGAAATAGTACACACGGCTACACATCAAGCTGTACAAAACCAGTAAAGGCTGACCTCGCGTTGTAAGGAAAACCTATACAATGCGAGGTCAGCTTATACTGGAAATGTACAGCTTGATGTGTAGCCGTGTGTACATGCATACAAAACAAATATTTGATTGGTTCTATTTAAAATTCAAAATGAGCTTGACAATTAAATCATGTTTTTTTTCAGTCCAATCGTATTAAAAGTTGTTACAATCATTTTATTGAAATATGTATATATAAATTGAACACATGATGGTTATATGATACACCTCTATGAGAATCATTTTAAGTTCTGTTATCATTTTTACTCGTAAAAATTGCACAATAAGTTATAATCTAGTATATCACGTAAGCGTTCGAGACATCGTCGTGTCGCAGCGCGAAATTAAGCGCGTTTAAGTGAGTATTGGGCATCCACGTTTAATTATGCAAGGCGTACGGTAGCCTTTGGGCACTTCGCCCTAGTTTTCTATTCCGTGGTTTAGAGGATCTGTGTAATAACCAAAAGTAAAACATTCCGGCTTTGAGAGGCAAGTTCGGAAAAGGCTTCTCAAGTCGCGGCGTACTCTGCTATTACGTAAAGGGTAAAGCAAAAGTTTTTACATTAGAGGCACGGTCGCGGTGCTTCCCGTTCCGCATCGCGAACCGACGCTTTTGACAACACTCGCTTTGATGATGCGACGCTGAAAAGAGTATTAAATTTTACCTTTTACAGTGTCTGTCCACTCAAAAACGGGCTGTACCAAATACACAGATGCAATGAACTTCGTTTTGTTCGCTTTTGTACCATATATTGCGTTTTGGATATGTCTGCGGCAAAGCGGTCATGTCAAAGACATATTGAAATTCGCAACGTGAATGTCACCAGGGACGAAGTTCAAAGGTCAAAGAAACCCTCACAGCAAAGTTTTAGGTTTGGGTGGGCCTGTGGGGTGGGCGTACTGAATATTGTCGCAGAGAGGACGACAAAGATAATCCAATATACACAAAAGGTTGGCTGTTGCCCCAGTCGTGGGAGGAGGGATCCAAGAGAATTATAACTACAATAGGCAAGATTCTGACTTACAGTAGCTTACAATTCTATACATATTAATTATAAAAAAACAGTATCATACAATACACCTTTTTTAGATGTTATCTGATGAAAATAAAAAATCTGATAAATGAATCTTATTAAACCGGCAAATAACAAGTAGGGTTTTAATACGGGCAGATGAATAGAATTCATTTGAAATCTTTAGGGAATGTGGTCGTTAAAATTATGTGTTAAGGGGTGCATAAAAAATACATTTTTTCTAGGTAGTTTCTTAGGATCACCTGATCGGATAAAAGCAGGTACCCGTATGAGAATAGAGATCATAGGGGTCAGAAGGGGTGGTTCGCGTGTTGCACACGTATTACTCGCCACGCGGCGGCGGGCGGTGCGGTGCGCAAGCGCATTGCCGCGGACCCTTGACCTGATTGCGGCGCGCACAGTATTGTACGCAGCAATGACACCGTTCGCCTTGAGCCGCTAGCATTGCCGGAGATATTCGCAACAATGGAGGCCAGATAACATTTCAAAAGTTTGAAAATCCGCTGGTTCCTATCGGCCGACGCGAGACCGGTGTAATTAATAAACGCGTTGAGTAATCCTATTGTACGATTGTCCTTTTATAATAATGAACTTTTTCATTAGCTGTTGCGAATAAACTTTTAACTTCAAGTAAGTCACTCAACGTATGATTAAGCATAGAAGGGAACTTGTTCGATATTTTAAATAAGTAGCGTCTTTGGCGCCAGTGCACAGTGGCGCAACGTGCCTGCAATATCTACTTCAGTTTATCGAGAACGACAAGTAACGTTTCTAGAGCGACCCAGCGCATGTGAATCGTCATAGCATAATGAATGACTTTGATAACAGTTCATGCAGTAGTACAAGGCGATTGACTCATAGAGGAAGCGAGTTGCTACTTAAAATACAAAGAGCATTTCCGTTTCCCTTCCGACCTTTTTATTAACTCATCGGTTTTCTCACGACCGATCTCTCTGGTTGTCAGCAGTAAAAAAATACCGAGGAAGTAATCGATCGATCAATTTGTGGCGGCTCGATCGTCGCCCATATTAGTTACTACGAAACTGTTTAATGACATATTTTCGCAATGATAAAATTCTGCGGCAATTGGTTCTATGGCCGATTCCGACGCACGTCGTATACCGGACTTTATAAAACAATTAACGATAATTTATATCAATACACAAGTAAAAGGCTACATTAGACAGTTACATTATAAAAGACTCACCTTTGAGGATCGGCGAAGACAAACTTCCTCAGCTTAAGATCCCGCAAAACGATGCCTTGTTCGTGACACGCGGCCACTGTTTCTGCCATTTGTCTGAACAGTCTGCGAGCTTCGTGTTCCCTTAGCCGTTTTCTCGCCCTCACGTATGAGTGGAGGTCGGAGTGCGACCGAGGGAAGATTAGGTACACTCTCTTTTCACCGACTAGGACTTCGTGTATGGGGTTGACGTGCGGATGGCCATCAAGCCGATAGTGGGCTTGGAGTAAGCTGCTGCAGTCTCGTGACACCACCTAAAGGAAAACGTTATCATTAACATACCGATTTCACAAACGAATTTTGAAAATTGATGAAGTCATACTAAATATAGGTATATCGTATCGTTCCACGATTGCCGACGTTATTGATTTGAAGGTGCTTTCCAGTAAAATTAACATGTTTCTTTTAAAGCCGGTTGGCTCCTTGCATTATTCAATTAATGACGTTGTGTTATTGGGGTCGTAACTATTTACCTATCAGTGTTGACCTAGATTTTTACGTCGCTAGTCACGTCACTATTATTGTTTCATTAATTTCGATATCTATCTACACACTTATAGTTATTGCTTAGTTTAAATTAAATAACGTTACCAGAATATAAACTACATGTATAAAAATATGCGAAGCTCAGAATCCCGTTCATTTAAATAGATTCAAAGGGGTCCTATTTCAAAGCGGCCATGATTTAAAAGGGCTTAGTCTAATGTGAATAACGAGGTTGAAACATTTAGTGAATAGAGAGGCAAGTTCCTTTGCAAATCTAGCCCGGTTGACTTCAAACAGAATTCTTGGGTGACGACAAACTACAAAGTAGAAATCAAACGGAACAGAGATAATTGTTGCAATACATTTTTCAACAGTGAATAAGCAAGAGTTGTCTGCAACGTTAAGCTTTCTAGAACCGCTAGCGGGTCGACTACATGGAATGGAATGGTAGGTACAGTTATTTTTAAATGAGCGATTGCATCGATCCGTGTGTGCACAGTACTTGGTGTGATCGGCCACGAAATGTCAACGACATTGTGAACGCAAATTCCAAATCTGATTTCCCGACTCACGATGATGATGAATCACGTCGCGTGCGTCAAACCATTTCTTTTTTGACTCGTACAGTATAAATAGTTTGTTGGTTATTTCAGCGCAGTCACCCTAGACACGATGTCGCGCTTTTTCGATTTCTATTAATGCTGGGCGTTGTACGAAAATAAAACATTCATGACCCATTTGCAGACGTGTTTGCGAAAACATGAGGTATTGATAAGAATTCGCAATGTTGACAGAACACTTGATAATATTTGACATCGAACGTATTTTACGGGAGCTAACCTACTTAACTGTTATCAATATTTGTATAATCACAAGGTATATGTGTATCTGTTGCAAAATATTTGTAGAGCGAACTCGACGTTTATGTAGCCACAATTTGGCTTTGACTCTCCCATTAACGATAACCCAGCTCTAAATCAATCCCAACACAATGGCCAAGTACTTCATATGTATAAAATAGGAATGAAGATGAATTTCCTGTTTCTATTGTAGCAATCTAAGTCAAGTTGTTTATGTTTACGGAGCATAACAAATTCGCAAGCCTTCGTCCGTTCTAGGCTAAATTACAATAGCAGATTAACGTGTATACGGCGTCTGTCTCGATTGTTTGCAGATTAATTGCAGTCAGCAACGATATGATGCGATCTAAGAACTACATTTTCCATATTACTGCGTATGCCTGGCTATGTTTGCTGCAATCATAATAATGGACCTGCTAAGGCAGCAATGAATAAGCGCTACGTTACGAGTGCCGCTCGTAGTGCTGTTTAGTGGGGGGCGAAAGGAGGGGGGGCCCTAGCCTCGCTTTGACATTCGGCTATCGGCGCGTTATCATATCGTCTATTTCACAATGTCAATGAGAAGGTCAATCCTATTTTCGGCTCGACCTGATGCGATCACGTGTGGCGTTACGAGTATGAGTAAAGTCTAGATCAGTTAATATGAGTGGTAATTATTTTTTTATAAAAAAAGTACGGTGAGACGGTATCACACATGATGAATGTGAAACATAAACGTGGCAGTGTGTCGGCAATAGTCGGTGTTGTAAATACGCTCGGCGTTTAGCAACGATAACGTTGCCACACTTTAACCTTGCCAAGTTCTCACGAGGGAAGTGCCTATTCTGTGCCTTGACAATACCCGTATAGGCCTTTGTTAGTACTCTAATGTATCCTTGTGCTGCCTAAAACTACTAGTCACAAGCCTAAGCATAAAGTACGTTAGAAATAACGAGTTTTTAAACTAGTTTCTATGGTCAGCGCAGTGATTCACAAAAGCCAATAAGGATAATAAAAGCCTTTTAAATGTAAAAATGAGTAAGTTAGGAATGTTAGACCCGCCTAATTATAGCTTACGAGCCGCGCGATAACTTGACCAGTGTAGTGCAGCAATTAGCGTGTTGTTAGCGTTATAATTGCCGTTATTGTTAGGTTATCGATTGCGAAAGTCGACACATGACATTGTAAAAACGGTGATGGCTGTGGCCTACAAGTGCGATCGAGCAGCGCGAGGGCCATGACATATAAAGTATGACATCGGTTTTGAACAAGATGCTATGAACAATGCACGCGAGACTCATGAAAAAGCTACTCTATTGAACACTAATTAACGAATTATTTATCGAGGCCCGATCCATTAGCGTGTTTCTTCAAACAAGGTACCTATTAACTAGGATTAATTAAGAAATACCTATAGGTATATGATTACTCTTTGGGTGATACCTAGTGCCTAGCCACCTACATTTATTAACTTATCACGATTAGTTTTATACCTATGTAGTTGCCAAAGTCAAATTAAATTAGGTACTAAAGAGTACTGGCTGGAGTCACTGATGGTTAATTTTGGTTAACTTTATTAATTGGATTGAAGGGACACGACATGTGGGCATATTATTGAGTACTCGGCTTATCTCTACATGGGGTCCAATCCCGTGGGATAGTGAGAACCCTTTACAAAATATTTTGCTAGATATTATCCTTTTGTGTAATTATACCAATATGGTGTTTTGAGTTTGTTAGTTGTATTGTTTTGTTATTCAATTGTGAGATTATCACATACCTATGTGCTCCATGAGATTGTAATTTATGAAAGAGAGTAGGGGGTCTACTCGCGTTTGACGATATTCGATTATTCGTAGGAAGTACCATACAGGAAATAAAGAAAAAATTGGAAGTGCCCTTACGATTACTTATTACGAGAAAAAATGTCGCTAAAATCACACATTGTTAAATTGAAATACCTAGTACATTAAACATTTAAAATACACAAAAAACAATTATGTGATGGGGTTTATTTAAAATACAAATGGGGCCAAACAATTATAGTTTATTTATTTTTTTAATTTAATCTTAATACAAGTTTTTAAAATCAAAATTGTTTTGATGACATTTATCTAAATTTTACACATAGCGGTGATAGGTATAATAACACCTCTATGAGAATCATCTTTCATTCTGTTATGATTTTTACACTTTATAATTACATAATAAGGTATAATCTAGTATTTCACGTAAGCATTCGAGACGTCATAGAGTCGCAGCGGGAACTAAGCGCGATTAAGTTAATGTTGCGCATCAGCGCTAAATCGTGCCACGCGTGCGGTAGCCGTATGTCACTTCCTCTTGTTTTCTTTATTCCGTGATTCCATATCGCGTGCGATGATTTATTTTGAGGTTTTTTTTCTGATCTCCGGTTAATTTTTATAAGACTATGAAATAAACCGTAGTCTATCCTTATTGTGCCTTTTTATGTGCCTATCTTTATTGTGATTAGTTGGAACGAAAATTTGTACCTACATCGTTTGTCGTTCATCAAACGCGAGTAGACCCCTAAAGTGTACTGAGATATCGATATCAACCCATTGACTAAGTATATAATGTATATATGGTAGGTATATATGGTATATAATGTAATTAGATTAATGGAGATACTGAGGTCGAACTAAAACAAGAGATTACGCACTATATCAATCAAACAAAGCCACGCAACGCCTGTTGAAATCCGGCACAATTTCGACACGGCACCATCCTAGCTGTGTCGCGAGATATAGGTAGATTAATGAAAAAAAGAAACGCGAATTTTAAGAATAACGAGTTCGCAGCAATGTTTGGCAACTTCTTGAGCTATAAAATTAGGTGTTTACATCTTTCACAGATACAAAATCCATCTTATTACGAATCACATTTATGGGTATAGTCTGTTTTTTCTCTTTTGTCATAATTAGTAAACAATCTTGGCATGTCTCTTAAAGACTCTTTATTTTAATAACTAATGATTAAATATAATTACTAGTTCTGCAAATGTACCTAATTAGGTTAAACATGTTATTTAGTGTGTGAAATTGTTAATATAATGTCATTTAATATTTTTTATTGAAGAATTGCGTTCAAAAGACATGCCAAGATTGTTTAATAAATAAGACAAGTAAGAAAAAACAGAGTGTAAGTTTACACACACTTGAAAATAAATGCAAAGTTATTATCAACAGAACTGAACATTTGCAAGTTCGGTCAGTTCGCTTGATAATGTTATTGGATTGGACGAAGTAGATAGATAGTTAGGTACTATGTGTATTTATAGCACAAGTTTACTGTGGCAAACAAACTCGATCTTCCCTACCTACCAACATAATAGAAAATAGTATGCATGTTTAAGTACCTACCTAGCTAATAGCTACTGCTATGTCATCTCGGTTCCGGGAGTCATTGCACTTACGTCAGTATCTAACTAAAGTCTTAGTAACCATTATAATGAAGTCTTTATCATTGCAGGCAGATTAGATAAGTACTTACCTTGCAAACATACTCTTCTTGCGTCCGCACGTCCACACACCGACAAAGGGAGGAGCCCTCAACTTGTTCTAGTAGGAGATATTTTTCAGCGACAAGTGCCGCTTGGAACTGGTGTTGAGGTGGCGCCGGGCTGGGGGGCGCAGGGGGGCTAGGCGGCGAGGGTGCCGCTGTCAGCCGGTCCGTGAGTACCGGCGACTGTGCCCTCTCCTCCGCTTTGCTGTCCTCTTCGCTAGCCGGCACCGGCACGGTCACGGCGGGCTTGCTCAGGCGCAGCGGCCACAGCAACGATGGTGATCCCGGTTCCATCACTAACACTTAACACTGTCACGTTACACTTACGTTCACAAACACACACAAACACTAATTAACGATGAAGGAACTACGATGAGATGATCATGATCTGCAACAAAACGAAAACCACCGATTAGTACATTTCCTGCTTGTCACTTGTAAATTCACTGCACCGACCGACGATCTTACAAAATTTGAAACAAAACGAGACATTCGACACGATTTAGTAAGGGGAAATTACGAATAAAGCACGAACCTTGAAATGATTCGCCCTGAGTGGATATCGTACCAAAATTTGACTGTCCGTGGTCACGAACAAGTCGTTTTATTGTGTGAGGAATTACAGGAAGTATCTTCAAGTAATTCATGCACTGATAGACGGCCAATATTTTGGGCCGGTGTCCGCTCGGGTTGTTGTGAAACTAAACGAACACGCGTCCTATTCTCACTAACGCCATTGCGAGACTGATGGCGACGCTCGCCGAAGCCTCGGACCGGCAACCGATCCAACGTCCAATGTCGACACACCGTCAGCTTGCGTAGTACGCTACAAACGCCACGCGTCTAGGGGACGGAGTGATACGTATATCTGTCTCTTTTTACAGTACCGCATTGACACTCTAAAGAAAAGGAAAGACTGTGACCATTCATTTACGTTTGGCAATGCAATCGCAAACGTTTGTTTCAATATTTTTCACAAGACCTAGGTAATAGTATTAATTATTATTTATTACACACACATTCGAAGCTTTAAAATAATAAATATGTTATAATACAATTACGTTGATTTGACACTAACAAAAAAGAAAAAAATGTTTTCTCAGAGTTATCTACAAATTAAACAATTTGCAAGCGAGAAAACGTAACGTAGGCAACGTAGGTAGGCCTAGGAAAGTCTGGAGTTGTTACCTACTGATTTTAAATTTAAGTAGGTAGGAAGCTACAGGTTTATTAACTAACTAGCTTTTACCCGCGGCTCCGCTCGCGTTAAATTCTGCTAACCCACGTCAGTCCAGTCCAGTCCAGTCCATTCCAGTCCAGTCCACTGTCCCGCTGTCCCGCTACCCCGCTGCCCCACTGCCCCACTGCCCCGCTGCCCCGCAGCCCCGCTGCCCCACTGCCCCACTTCCCCTCTGCCCCACTGCCCCGCTGCCCCACTATCCCACTGCCCCGCTGCCCTTCTGCCCCGCTGCCCCACAGCCCCGCTGCCCCACTGCCCCGCTGCCCAGCTGCCCCGCTGCCCCACTGCCCCGCTACCCCACTGCCCCTGTGCCCTGCTGCCCTGCTGCCCCACTGCCCCTAAGCCCAGGTGCCCAGGTGCCCAGCTGCCCAGCTGCCCCACTGCCCCGCTACCCCACAGCCCCACTGCCCAGCTGCCACGCTGCCCCGCTGCCTGGCTACCCCACTGCCCCACTGCCCCGCTGCCCCGCTGCCCCACTATCCCACTGCCCCACTGTCAGCCCCGCTGCCCAACACTGCCCCGCTGCCCCGCTACCCCACTGCCCCACTGACCCGCTACCCCACTGCCCCACTGCCCCGCTGCCCCACTATCCCCCTGCCCCACTACCCCACTGCCCCGCTGCCCCACTATTCCACTGCCCCACAGCCTGCCCCGCTGCACCACTGCCCCGCTTCGCCGCTGCCCCACTGACCCTCTGCCCCGCTACCCCACTGCCCCACTGCCCCGCTGCCCCACTATCCCACTGCTTAGCTGCCCCACTCCCCTACTGCCCCGCTGCCCCACTCCCCTACTGCCCCGCTGCCCCACACTCCCCTACTGCCCCGCTGCCCCACTCCCCTACTGCCCCGCTACCCCACTGCCCCGCTGCCCCGCTGCCCAGATGCCCAGCTGCCCCGCTGCCCCACTGCTCCGCTACCCCACTGCCCCGCTGCACCACATTACCACTGCCCCGCTGCCGCGGAACCCCACTGCCCCGCTGCCCCGCTGGCACGCTGCCCCGCTGCCCCACTGCCTCGCTGCCCCGCTTCCCCGCCCCGCCGCCCCGCTGCCCCACTCCCCTACTGCCCCGCTGCCCCACTCCCCCACTGCCCCGCTACCTCACTGCCCCGCTGCCCCGCTGCCCAGATGCCCAGCTGCCCCGCTGCCCCACTGCTCCGCTACCCCATTGCCCCGCTGCACCACTATACCACTGCCCCGCTGCCCCGGAACCCCACTGCCCCGCTGCCCCGCTGGCACGCTGCCCCGCTGCCCCACTGCCTCGTTGCCCCGATTTCCCGCCCCGCCGCCCCGCTGCCCCACTGTCCCGCTGCCTCGCTGCCCCACATCCCCACTGCCCCGCTAACCCGCTACCCCACTGCCCCACTGGCCCACTGCCCCGCGGCCCAGCTGCCCCACTGCCCCACTGTCCCACCGTCCCACCGTCCCACTGCCACTGTCCTACTGTCCCACTGTCCCACTATCCCACTGTCCCACTGTCCCACTGTCCCACTATCTCACTATATCACTATCGTCCCGTCCCATGTCCCATCCTATGTCCAGTCCCATGTGCCGTCCCACTGTCCTGTCCCATGTCCCGTCCCATTTCCCGTCCCATGTTCCGTCCCCTATCCCGTCCACTGTCCCGTCCCCAGTCCCGTCCCCTGTCCCGTCCCCAGTCCCATCCCTAGTCCCATCCCCTGTCCACTCCACTCCACTCCACTCCATCGTACATTACTATCCGCTCGTGCAAATGCATAGAAGCTTCGATCTGGGGTGAGTACGCAACCCACGAATTAATTTTTTTCTTGTGTTCTTTCTTTCTTTCTTTCTCAAAACCCATACCAGTTTTTAAGTCAGATCATCAGCTTTCAAACAAAAAAAAAATCATCGAAATCGGTCCAGTGGTTTTAGCGTGATGCTGGAACAAACAAACAAACAAACAAACAAACAAACAGACGTTTACAATTTTATAATAGTTAAGATTAATAACTGTAGGAATAGTTTAGTTAAACGTGATCAAAATCATGTTTATAAGTCCGAGCTACATATGAGCTTTTTAGGGTTCCGTACCGAAAGGGTGCCAAACGGGACCCTATTAGGTACTCTCCCTACGCTGTCTGTCCGTCCGTCCCGTCCGTCTGTCTGTCACAGGGCTGTATCTTTGTATCGGTAATAGATAACCACTTGAAATTTTCACGGAATATGTGTTACCATGGTGCATGTCACGACAAATAGGTACTAAAAATAAAAATAAAACTAAAAACAAAGGGGATGCCCATACAAGAAACCTCAAAAAAACATGCAATTTTATCAACGTTTTTGTTCCTGCTTTAACTTCTAAACGGTAATACCTACCTACTGGTAATACCAGCGTCAAACTTGGTTGGATTATAGTGCAACTGCATACTATGTAGTTAAGCAACAAATACCTACTAAAAATAGGGCAAACATAGACATATGTGGTGGTACCTGCGTAAGTAATAGGTGCAAAAATTTATATTTCACTCACAGTGCGTTGATGTCTTTTGATGAACTCTCGTAAATTAAATCAGTTTCTAAAATTAGTTTCTATGGGGTATCAGGTCGATGAGTGGTACGGAACCCTTACTGCGTGAGTCCGACTCGCACTTGGCGGGTTTTTTATTTTTTAATTTTTTTATTAGGTACGTTCTAGCAAGTAAAATCTGCGAACTATTTCATAATTATCCACTGAGGTAATATGTACTACGTACTAGAGAAGACACCTCGAACAAAATGTTTGTAGCACGATTTAGAGCTCCTGCACTCGCACTCGCTTAGCCACGCTCGCCCCGCGCGTACTCCGCGGCCAGCAAGTTGTGTTAAATTTTTTGTTGCTGATGTCTGCTCCAGTACGTAGTACATATTACCGTAGTACATATTACCTCAATGTAATTATCAGTCAATTTTATTAAAAGTGGTCACATAAGAGTGGGTAGATAATGAAGTGTCATGCTCATGAATCATGAGCGACTCTTGTATCGATCGATATTTGATATCTTTCGTGGTCTGTTGGTTAGACTGCAACTGAAGTGGAATGGAACCAAAGTTTGTCCTCCAACTAAAATGAAACGTCCTTTTTTACGCACGTTGTCTGAAAAGGCAATGATGTATTTTATGACCTGTTTTCGAGACATTTGTGATACCCATTAATTTTGTTATCAATGGTAGGTAGTTTATGGTAAATGGTACTGGTGACTAATGATAGATATGTTACTAGCGTGCGCAATCTGAAGACTCGAAAACGTCCTAAGTGGGACGTTTTGCTATTAGTCAGCGCAAGCAAGGCGCTGAGCAGCTGAGCATGACCAGTGACAAAAAAAAACAGAAATGCCATCCACCATGTGTGTACAGAAAGTGAACCAATTATGATGCGAAAGTAACATAAAGTAACTAACTTATTTACTTTACAATACAAAATACTCTTACTATAAATAAATACAAAATAAATGCTTTAAAAATACTTTAATAAATAATTTGTTAAATACTTTAGCACAGACTTTAGTTTATATGTGTGTGTGTATACTGAAGTGCGTTGCCGCTGCGTGCGGATCATTTTTTTCGTTGTTTTGTTAAGTTATAACATATCTTTTAAACATCATTGGATGTAGGTACTTAACCAAAGAAAATACAATTTCCGGTTGTTTACTACGCTGCCGCGCCGTACGCGTAATACAATTATAGGTATGCGGAATTCAATAATATGTGTTATTATTATATATCTGATGATTCAATTTATAACATAAGATTGGCTCATACCTACTATGGTTTAAAACCATTTAATGCAAAGTGGATCGCAACTTATACGTGACTTATTCTCAAGGCTATGTTCGAGCAATTAGGGAAACATTTTTTAATTTTCCAACGAGGTATAAATACAGGTTAATTGTTTCTGTAAAAAATATAATTAACACTGGCAAGAATATAAATAAATTAAAATAGGTTTTATAATCTGAGGCCTGCTTAGATTAAAAGTTTATTTATTTAATTCTTTATGCACAACTGGGTACCTACAAAAGCGGTCTTAACGCCATAGGCGTTCTCTACCAGACAACCTTAGGGTAATGCAGAGACAAAGAATAAGGTAGATGCACCAGTAAAGTAGTAAAATATGTTTCGTACTACGGACTTATAATTACATATAATAAAAATAGATAAATACCTATGTACATTATACATATAATAAAATATACATATTATACATACATACATATATAACTATAAATATATAACATCAAGATAAATCAAAGTCGAGCTGAATCTGCTAAATTGATTTCATGAGGAAGCGCATTCCAGAATAGGATAAATTGCACGAAGAATGTAGAGTGAACGAAGTCAGAGCGGTGAGAAGGACATTGGAGAAGACGATTATTAGTGGAGCGGAGATATTTAGTGTGAGATAGATACTGAAAATGAGAAGTTAAGTAAGCAGGAGAATTGGGAGAGAAAAGTAAAGAGAATAGAGTAGTAAATGCCCTCATATGCCTACGTTGGCGGATAGGCAACCATTTTAGAAGCAAACGATACTCAGACACATGGTCATATTTACGAAGATTAAAAACGAATCGAATGCAGTTTATTAAGAAGGCGGTCAAGTTTGTTGAGAAGAACTGCATTCAGGTCAAAGTAGCATACATCACCATAGTCAACAATTGGGGAAAATCAAGGCTTGTACAAGCTTTGTTTTAGTATTTGGTGGGAGAAAGTTTTTCAGGCGATAAAGGGACCGTAATGTTCCCGTAACTCTCTGGCTGACACTCGCCACTTGGTTTTGCCAGCTTAAGGTGGTGTCAATATGCAAACCAAGGTCTTTGACACTAGGGCTGAGTGGGATGACCATGCCATTAAATAATATAATTGAAGGAACTGTTGCACAGCTCAGTTTGCAACCATTCCAGTGACTCCCTATAACGATGGCTAAAAGTTAAATTATAACTTTAAAAAAATATTTTTACCTACCCACATTCAGTCACATTTTCAGTCAGTCAGATTTTTATCAAAACACTGTACCTACTTATTATGACAAAAAACATTTTTAATAATTGGTGTTTTATTGCAATATTTTTTAAGTAAGTACACATAAGCGACTTTTGTTTAAAACAGCTGGAAATGAACTGGCTGTACTCGGTACTTACACTTAATTATGTACCTAGGTTTACCAATATACAAGGCAATTGCGTAATGTATTTTTCTTTTTGTGCAAGAATACGAAATTAAGACAAAGAAAATTTGATCACCTCTAGTAAATCCTTTGACTAGTCATCCGTGACGTGACGTGTTTTTTGACGCAGTCCTGGGCCCTAATTCACGTAATTTCATGACACGCTGATGAAGTTTCAGTGACGCTGCAGTTCGTTTCTGACAGCTATCGCCGTATTGTTTTGATCGAAACTTAACTGAAACTGCGCTGCAACTGCATTTCTTTAGTTATGTGAATTGACCTACTGACCACTGACCAAGGAGTTCCTATAGCTGTTTTGTGCCAATCACTCGGTTGCATAGCAACCCTGATTTGTATATTCTTCGCGCGCGATGTGATTGTTTATTTTTTTCGACCTCGGCCTTACTTGAGAGCACCTTTGGCCAATAACGTTTTATAAATTTTGTTTCATACGCAGATAGGTCAGTAGTGTTATTCACAACGTAGGTAGGTACAATAAACTTTTAACTTTATGAAAAGGTCAGAAGGTTCAATAACTTTGAATCTCGATCTCAGGCTGAAAGATATCTGAGACCTCGGTTTTGTATTCTATTTCAATGAGAGATGGAGTCTAATTGAATTTTAAAATAAATTACAAGTTTACCCTTTAACAGAACTCTTATAGAATCTATATTTGATTTCCTGTTACTATCCACCTTATAAACACCTAGCAGAAGACCTTTTTCTTAAGAGAATTACATTTTATTTTGTATATTTCATATGACCTCAATCCCTTTCTTTGAATTGATGTCTCACGAAACCACGAATAAGGCTAAAAAATCATACCACATGCAATGTGCTGTCTGAAGTCAGGCTGTTCCCAATTCGTTACAAAGCAGGTAATAGAAGGCGGATAAGGTTATTGCATCGTCAGATTGTCATGTCTGCAAACGCACAGTTGACTTGATGATTCAACAGTCAGCAATTCGAGCGATCCTTTGTCCGTTTTAACTTAGTCAGGGTTCACGCATTCCCGATCAATGAAACACGGGATGATGATTAAAGGAGGGTCTCGTCTTGTGAACAGAACGCGTTAGTGGCTGCTTGCTATTTCCGGGGTTAAACCACTAAACTGGGATTTACACAAAAAGCAGAGCATATTTGTTTAAATTTTAACAGGGGCTGCTTATCCTGGTGCAAGATGATATATGTAGATTATTCTAAGTTCAAAATTTGAAATGCTTCCATAGATAATGTTTTGTCCATTTTCATATAATAGTTTAGGCACTTTTACCAACATGAATAAGTATCTAGATTTATTTCCACGATGAACGCCAAAAAACGATCAGACTTGTTTATAAACACTTCAATATTCTTTGAAACTGATTCTACAAATATCCATATAAACTAAATCAATTTTTCGTGTGTTGTACACACGGCTACACATCAAGCTGTACATTTCCAGTATAAGCTGACCTGGCATTGTGTAGGCTTTCCGTACAATGCGAGATCAGCTTATACTGGAAATGACAGCTTGATGTGTAGCCGTGGTGTACCTACTCGGTGCAAGTCAGTTATTTATTCAGCCTATTCGCGCAAATGTTTATTCATGAATTAGTAACTGAGATCACTGCAGCAATCAATAAAATTATTAAGAATAAAAAAAATACGATCAGACCCAACTAGCCAAGTAAAAGCAACTTAAAGATATTTTAAATTTTTTGTGACAGTCATCTGACGAAACAACTCCAATTAAATTGAAGAAAAATTAGAAATGAACGCACTGCTACGCAGTTTCTACGTTTTCCTCAGCATTTACACAGGACAACTTGCGCGTAATTTCAACATTTCTGGAATTATGATGAAGTCAGTAGGTACTTACTTGAAATTATTGCATGATGTTTTCCGGTACCTATAAGGAAACTTTATTGCCTACGAATTGTTAAACAAATTTTATATTTTGTTTCCTTTTTCTACAAGACGTTTTAGAGTCGAGTTTGTAGGAAAAGAAAAACAAAATATAAAATTCGTAGGCAATAAAGTTTATCCCAGGCGATATCCTCATAGAGCGTTCTATAACGTGTTATTGGAATAACTCAAAACCTCAGACACCCCAACAAGTTTTTATTATAATAAATTGATATGGAAAGTAATTATAAATTTTCATTTATTATTGTAGAAGATATTTGTAATTTTTGGTACCGTAAAATGCCCTAACTTTGCCAATAAGCCCTACTTTGCCTAAGACATTAACTTAATTTTTACACGCACTGACACTTTATAACTGAACCAAATGTTAGCGTTGTCATAGTTTTCAAAGCTCCCCAAGTACGGAAATCATAGCTATAGTTATAGTTTACTCAAAAAATAACTAGGCAAAGTAGGGCTTGTAGGCCAAGTTAGGGCAGTTTACGGTATCATGGTTACCTACTCTGATCGATTTATACCGCTAGATTCATTCACGAACGTGCGACGCTCTCGACGCTACTTTGTCGGGAAGTGAATAACCTCTTAAAATTAAGTTAAGTTTTAATAGTTTTAGGAAACAAATGTTATCCAAAAGTTTCCATCACACATTTTCACTGTGTCTCGCTCGCCTTTGCGCTCAGCGCCGCGTCGTCGTATGAAACATTTAGACTCGGCATAGTGTGAAAATTTTTTTTTGGTAAAATTTAACCTATTCTAAAAAGTAGTGTAATGGATTCTACTCTCGATTCTGAACAATCTCGTTTCAGGTTTTGTGTTAATTCAATAACACGTTGTATATGTATAGACCTAACTTGTTTAAGTATGTAATGACTAATCCACAAAAACCACTGCTTCCAGTAGATAATTTTGATTATGATTTTAATTGCCCGAAGATCATTGGTCTGTGAAATAATATTCATCATCTTAGTATTACAAGTAATCAGGAAACTGTTCTCTGCTCACTCACTACTCATCACGAACATTAGTCACATATAAGTCGGCTTAGTCAGCATCCATGACCATATTGACCATGTCTTCGAAATATTGTGTCATCTGAACAATGATTTCTAACATTGACTAAACAGTTTATTAATTATGTTGCAATGGAGATGTGTATTAGTCCTACATTTCCTTATTTATTTAACTCTTGCAAACATAATACTCGGGAAAGAACTGAAAACTGTACCGTTGCGTTTGCACATAAAGAATTAAAGAATTGCAAAGAAATTGGCTGAGGTGGTTAACCACTTACTAATATAAGTTGATACGTAATTAACGTGAGTAATAATTAAAAACACATAGTTACACATTGGGTCGATTCTCTTGTTCACGAACTAATTTTAACTTATTTTAACCATCACTCTCTTTTACTAATAGTAGATACAAGAAAGGGATGGCTACAATTTTAGAACTGTATTTTTTAATTACGAGAATTAGCCTTCTGGTCTATGCTATAACCACAGACAGTAAAAAATATACTAACTAAGTCTGTGGCTATAACTTATGGAAATTATACAACCTTATTCTTAGTTTATACTAAGGCTGGTTTTCATCAACGTTAATTCTCTGACGATTACTCGAATAATGTACTGGAATTGTGGGTAAACGGTCGATTAACCAGAGAATTATTAAGCATAAACCTCTTAAGGGGTCATTGTACTCATCATTATGAATAACTTTTACTATGGGACCAACACTGAAATCGCAAAAAAAAACAGCTGATGCCTACATTTGTGTTCACCACATTCATCGACAAAATTTAGGGATAAGCAGATATTTTTTTCGCTGTTTCATGAGTCCCATAGTAAAAGTTGTTCATAATGATGAGTACAATGACCCTCTGAGAGGTTTAGTATAAGCTAAGAATAAGGTTACATTGGCCTCCCCCAAAGGTCGTCGGTCCACCTTGTGGGGGGCCTACCCACGCAGGCGCCTTCCAGACCCAGTACCTACGCGGTCGCCACTCTAGAACTTTTCGGAACCGTTCCGTTAGTGATGAACATGAACATTGCTGCATTGCTGTGTTCCAGTGCGAAGGGTACGGATGCCGGTCAAATTATAATCACACAAGACTTCATGGCTCAGTTTGGCGAACACGATTTGCTATACCATTTAGGTTGCTGTTGTTATGTGCAAAGGTAAGGTAAAAACCTTACATTAGGTGGGTTAGCTTGTATCGCCATTCTTTACGATTAAAAAAAACTAACCCTTTTTCTTGACATTGTTTCGGATTTTGAACCAATGAATTGAGTAACATAAGAATATATCTGTAACATTTTTTTTTTTCAGGTTTCTATATCATAATTTGACTATTTTAAACTTAATTTAGCAAGACGCTAATTGGGATAACAGGCCGTTAATATAGAAAATGCGAAAATTACATCATCCAGTTTCAGCAAGATAAGTAAAATATCCGTCAATTACGATACGGATAAGGCAGCACGTGCTACTAATTCGACGACAGTACTAGGTATCCTATCAATGTATCGTACGAGCTTTTTCTTTTGTGTACTTAAAATACTTACTACTAGCTACTTAAGAGCCCTCTTATATTTTTTTAAAATACTTACTACTAGCTACTTAAGAGCCCTCTTATATTTTTTTAAAATACTTACTACTAGCTACTTAAGAGCCCTCTTATATTTTTTTAAAATACTTACTACTAGCTACTTAAGAGCCCTCTTATATTTTTTTAAAATACTTACTACTAGCTACTTAAGAGCCCTCTTATATTTTTTTAAAATACTTACTACTAGCTACTTAAGAGCCCTCTTATATTTTTTTAAAATACTTACTACTAGCTACTTAAGAGCCCTCTTATATTTTTTTAAAATACTTACTACTAGCTACTTAAGAGCCCTCTTATATTTTTTTAAAATACTACTAGCTACTTAAGAGCCCTCTTATATTTTTTTAAAATACTTACTACTAGCTACTTAAGAGCCCTCTTATATTTTTTTAAAATACTTACTACTAGCTACTTAAGAGCCCTCTTATATTTTTTTGGCGAAAACTCAAAGACATTAAATATTCACTTTGCGAAAACTGCAACAGAAATAGATTTTTGGTTTTCTTATTCTATAGAAGTTTCCTATACTGATAAAGGAAGTGTCTAATTTTTTTTTTTTTTTTTTTTTTTTTATGGTATAGGATGGCGAATCGAGCTAAAGGCCCACCTGATGTTAAGTGGTTACCTTTGCCCATAACAACTGCAATACCACCTAGGCTGTTACCTAAATGGTACCGCAAGTCGGTTCGCCAAACTGAGACATGAAGGTGGAAAGTCTCATGTGATTGTAATTTCACCGGCACCCGTACCCTTCAGACCGAAACACAGCAATGCAAGCATCACTATTTGGCGGAGAAGTAGGCACGGTGGTAGTACTTTCCCGGACGAGCTCTTTCACAAAGCAGCTCTACTACTACGTATAGTGTATTTGTAAAATTGTATGTATTATTTTGTGGATAACGGTGCCGGTTGCGTAATTACCTAAGTTTTGTATGATCTTTTTGTTTGTATTATGCATTATTGCGCAATTGTTTGTTGTCCTGAAGAATAAAAAATAAAAATAAATAGCCACCAGTGGCCGTTTAATAATAATAACGTATCATGCCACCCTAGTGGTAAGCTAAGAAATAATGCAATACATAGGCTTACATTCAGACGAATCTAAGCGTGAACTCATGCTTCCAAGTGTCAAATATAGCACTGCATTTTGACAGTTGGAAGCATGAGTTTATCATCATCATCATTTCAGCCGAAAAACGTCCACTGCTGGACATATGCCTCCCCCAAACAGGCGATGCATCGCCACAGCGACCGGTCCTGCGCTTTCCGCATCCAGCATGATTTCACGCCATAGAAATCTAAATAAAGGCATAGACTTATACAACGTTTATCAGAAATGCGTGATCATATTTTAAGAGCTCATTCAGGGCATAGCATAGAACAACATTTACTATGGGGCCGATCCTGAAATCGCGAAAAAAATATCAGCGGATCCCTACTAAATCATTGATGTCGCTAGACAAAATGTAAGGATCAGCTGTTTTTTTTTTCGCGATTTCAGCGTTTGTCCCATAGTAAAAGTTGTTCGATAGCATCCTCTGAATAAGCTCTTCAAATATGACCACGCATTTCTGATACACATGTGTATAAATCATTGAATAAAGGTAATAGAAGTGGCAAAGGCGCGCACAGATATTGTAAAAAACCGGCCAAGAGCATGTCGGGCCATGCTCAGTATTATAGGGTTCCTTAAGTAGGTGTACAAACGAATCAAATCGAATATTAATCATGGCTATTTTAGTTTTTGCAATAATCGGCAGCATTTGCGACTCAGAGCGTGTTGTTAGTAGCGCCATCTAGCGATAAATTCAAGAAGCCAAATTTAAGAAGTCTGATTGATGTCAAAGTTAATTTTTGTGATTTTTTCAAATAGAAAGTAGCTAAAGGAGCATTATTTGCCATGATAATTTTTCTCTAAGGTCAATGACCTTTGAACTAAGACGTTTTAAGTATTTTTCAGTTTTCTGTCTATAACTCCAAAAATTATAATCACATTATACTCGAAATAATTTTAAAAGAGAGTTTTCACAAAGGTCTATCAATGTGGAAGATTATAAGTTTCTATGTTGCATAGTTTAGAAATGGCAGGGGGGGGGACACATTGCAAGCCACTTTGGCGGGCTATATTTCGCAGATGGTACACCTGATAAAAAAGTGATGTATGAAACATTACCTTCATTTTAGTAGACCTATTCAATGATACCCCACACGATGGGGTGCAGCGAAAATTTTTTTTTTTTCCCCATTTCACATGTATGGGCGCCACCCCTAAAGAACGTAAAAACTATTTTTTTATTCTTTTAAAATTGAGATCTATATGCAGACTATTTTTTAACAAAATTTCATTTACTTATGTTTATAACTGTAGAAGTTATTAAGCTGTAAAGGATTAGGACAGACGGACAGACGGACAGACGGACAGACGGACAGACGGACAGACGGACAGACGGACAGACGGACGGACATGACGAAACTATAAGGGTTCCTTGTAGGACTTCGGAACCCTAAAAATATAGACGAAATGCTGCCAACAATCATAGTGAAGTCAACAAAACCATGCTCCTTCGTGCACAAACCAGCGCTCACGCACACACCATGCACCTGAACTAAGGATATTTGTTTTCGTGATGCTTACTGGACGATGCAGCAACATGTGTACTGGGTGAGCACGGTTTGAGGTGCATGTGTGTGTGAGCGCTGGTTTGTACCCGGAGGAGCACGGTTAAGTTGGCTTCACTATGATTTTTCGCAATAATTCGTCTATATTTTTTACTATGTGCGTGCTTGATCATCGGTGCTGTTTTGGACGCAGAATCACTAAAATTGTATTTTGCAGCATATCTAGCAGCGAAATTTTTTTTTTATTGAGTGCTAGGAACATGGTGGGCGTGATTGTGTATTTATATGTTGGTGGCGTAAACCGGCGACATGCGATACAGTACAGTAGATAGCATTTCTATTACCTTATTATTTAGATTCTTATGTTTCACGCTTAGATTTGTCTCTGAATATAAGCGTTGGGCAATTCCAATAATAAACAATCCAAACTATCACGTTCGCCTTCAAATGATTTTTTTTCGCGGTTTTTGATTGGCCTGATAATAAAAGTTGTTTATACTGATGAGTACAATGACCCCTTAAGAGGTTTTCAGTTATTTCAATAACGTTACAAAATTTTGTTACTACGTTGTATCTAAGTAGGTACCTATCTAACTGTATTGCTAGTTGCAAGTCCTTCTAAGCATAAACTTATACTACATAACATAATCAGCTCGTTACTTTCCCAACTGCTGAGCGCGGGCCTCTTCTCAGATTAAGAAAAGTTCAGGCCGTAGGTACCTATACATATAAGTCTATGACCAATTGACCACGTCGTTTTTTTTTTGTATTATAGGGTGAATAGGCCTGTTCGCCGACCACCGCTGGTTCTCGACCATTTTACGTAAATCAAGTAAAAATAGTCAAACTAAAGCGCGGAAAGCGTTCGTGTTATGTGGAAACACATGATCAGCCTTTCCCTTTCTTCCCCCTTCACCATTTGTCTCGCCATGACAGTTTAATGTCGCTCAGTGAGCCGATGAACTTGAGCCATAGCGCATACTTCTAAAAATTACGCAAAAATTAGTGAGTGGAGACATTTTCAATCGTAAGTAAAACATGTTTTTCTTTAGATTTACAGATATATATTATGCTTGGGACGTCAAAATGTATTTGTTATTCACTCTAAACTATATTTTATTTTTATTTTTTGTATATTTTAGTAAAATAATAGGTGGTCGCTCAACTAACTGACAAAAATGACGCTTCCGTTAGCTTACGACCACCTGGTCGGCAACTAACTGTTTTAGCTATATTTGTTTTTGTACTTTTTTAACTTACTGCTTGGTATAGCGTGAAATACTTTATCTTTTTGGTTTCCTTATGTATAGTTAATTTAGACGTCAGATTGCGACCACCAAATTGTATTGAAGAATTAAACATCTAAACACATTTTAGTGACGATTAACATTGGTGGTCGTCAAATGATTAATTGTCGACCATTCATTTTTGCCATACAAAAAATACTGGTATTTGGTGGTCGTCAACTGACTAGTTTACGACATATGGAGCTTTTTTGTCTAAAATTAGTTTTTTGCTGGTCGAGAATTGATTATTTCTCGTCCACATATTATCTAGTGTGACTGATAAATATGCTAACGGTTTTGGTGCTTGGTATTGCATGTAATTTTTATTGCAGATGGCTCAAGATAATACAACAAAACAAAAAAAGGGAAAAGACAAATATAAAATGGTATGTAAGAGTAAAATATATGTATAAATAAGCCATTCACTCTGTGTTTGCGTGGTTCCGTTTGTTATACATTATTGTTACAGGTCAAAAAAGAAGACAAGCAGACGTCTTTTTAACTACAGAGAAGGTAAAGCTATAAAAAGAATAAAAAACAAAACTATGGGAACAAGAGAAGGTTTTATGGCATGCCAAAAACCACAGTTCATGATCGGTCTGGTAAAGAAGCAGCTAAAAAAACACCTAAAGTAGGCCCAGATCCTGTTTTAGGTCGTGAAGGCGAAGAATGTTTAAAATCATGATATTTTAACATTAGATATGGCCAGATGTGGGTTCCCAATCAACAAAAAGGAACTTATCGAGATCGTGTCTAAAATTATTCAAGAATATGGAATTAAAAACCCCTTTAAAGATATAGTACACCTGGGGACATGTGGTACCATTAATTTTTAAGCCGTCATCCTGAGATAAGTGTTCGGAAGCCGGAGGGTATTACCAACGCAAGAGCAGCAGTGACCGAAAGCCGTATAAGATTTTGGTCTAAAGACCTGAGCCTGGATCGTATATTTCGCTGGACAATATATTATCATATCAGTTATGCCATTTAATGAAATTGAGATATCCCATGATGCTAATGATTTACTAACTAATTACTTATCGTCGGAAATTCAATTGTTGTCTTTCACGGTATTAGCAGAAGTCCATTATATATTGAGAAAGAGAAGACAAAACTATTGTTGTTTCAACAACTAAATCTAAATCTCAAATTGGTACCCTGTTTAATGAAAATTGTTTGGTGGTAGAAATCATAGAATATGAAGATATTCAGGAGCCTATGCTCGATTTATCAACAAGTAATTCTCAGTCGCTAAAAGATTTCATAAATAGTAATAATACAGCTCAGACGACAGCTACAAATCAGACTTTGATCCTTGATGACGCGTTTGCGAAACACCTACTAAATTTTTCTGGGCCATCAGCTCCAAAAGACAAATAAGAAATGTTCCTAATTTGCCAAGCGCAATATCAACAGATGCATGAAGGGATTATTATAAGAAAAAGGTGAATTAAAGAAAATTAAATTAGAAAAAAGACGCAAACAACAATTAAGAGGATAGGAAAAAGAAAGAAAAGTTAAGGAGAGAGATATTAAAGAAATAACAAAAAAGAAAGCAGTAAAGAAAAGAACCACAAAGTCAACTTTACAATGCAGCCAAATGTTAGTGATGTGGAAGATAACTCTGAAAAAAATATTGGTTGTGATGAATGTGAACGCTGGTTTCATCTAAAATGTACAATTTTTTTAAATGTCCCTGTCCTAGAAGCCGCATTTTCTGAATATACTTGTTCTTTTTGTACGCAATAATTATTATAATCGTGATTCTTTAAAACATTTATTAGAGTTTTAATTTCCCACCTAAATTTCATAATTATAAAGTTCTTTTTCTATTGGCGTTTTAATGGTCGAGAACTAACGGTAAAGGCGGACGTAAACTGGTTGTAGGTGTCCGAGAACTGAAAAAATCGCACTTTTCGATATTTTTTGAGATTTTTCAATAATACAGTGATAAAAATATAGAAAAAACGTGACAATTAGTATGTTTAAAGATTTATCTATTACATTCAAGTTATAACTTATTTAAAAAAAAGTTATTTCGATAAACAATCTTACTTTAAAGTTTACAAGTCCACTAAATGGTCGTAAACCGGCCTAATCACCCTAGTATGGCGAACCCATGTCGTCGACCTATTGCGTCGGCGACTTCTAATCTGTACCTACTATATTTTTTCAATCAATAGGTATTGTTTATTAGTATGATTCACTACTACATCTCTGTCTAAGGGTGATGGTATGCCTCTGGTCAAATTTCTTTGTCCAATTTATTTGATGAACAGTGATTTATTACATACATTTGATAAAAATCTGTTATATTTTTATGCCTTTAAATATGAAAAATGTTCAAGAAAACCTGAGATAAACAAATTAAACAATTAATACTCAAACATACCATCCCGACTACTTTTATAGCTACTGAGTTCGAAGATATTATACAACGTGTATCAGAAATGCGTGGTCATATTTGAAGAGCTTATTCAGTGAATGCTATCGAACAACTTTTACTATGGGACAAACCCTAAAATCGTGATATTATTGTCGCGATTTCAGGGTTGGTCCCATAGTAAAAGTTATTCTATGCTATGCTCTAAATAAGCTCTTCAAATATGACCACGCATTTCTGATACACATTGTATACCAATTTATTTGCTCTTGGCAACCCTACTTATAATTTACGTGTAAGTCCGCTCTAAAGTACTTACGTATTGCTGAACGCTCCTAAAAGGAAACGCTACTGATGAAGGTCTGATTAAGACCTAGCAACTATGACGCATGTAGAGGTCGCACACGTATCCTTTTTCCTGTACACGTCAAAATTAAAATCCGTATTCGTAGGTCACTACTTCATCAGCTACACCGGGTTTTCTAAAACAACTTACGAAAAAGTAAAATGTTAGCATTTCTTTTTTATACATTCCATTTTTAAAAGTCAAATTGAGTATCATGGCCGCTCACGCTATTTGTGTTGACTATCTGATATCTCTTTAAAATTAAAATAAACATTTACTGTACTGTCCGCATTAAATACGATGAATAGTAATGCAAAAATTTACATATATACTGTCGTATATTTTTAACCAACGAAGAAAAGGAGGAGGTTCTTTAGTTGACGCGTATATTTTTTTTTCTTTGTAACAGACTTAGGCTATTTTTAGCTATGTCCTTTTCTTGACAGAATAATCCCAATAACACTTTTTGTCTGACCCGGGAATCGAACCCAGGACCTCACGATCTGCGGAGCACGTTACCGCTGGAACAACGAGGCAGTTTTCCTTAGTAACCAACCAACGTTGTGACGTATATAATAGGTTGTATTGATGTCCCTTTTTCCTGTGTTACGTGTATGACATGATAAGCCGAATTACTTAAATTTTAATTTGGAATTACCAACAGTCAATGCTTGCGGTAATTCAAATGGCGCGTGTCGGTTGGTAATTTTGGGGATTGTTGGTATTGAAACAATCAGACAGGATGGTAAATTTTTTGCATATAGTTTTCGATGGTGTGTGTAGTCCACCAACCCGCACTGGGCCAGCGTGGTGAATGAACTTTCTCACTCTGAGAAGACAGTAATGGGCTGATGAGGATGAGGAGATGTATTTAATCGAAAAAAAAAAACAAACATGTGATGAATTTTGAATGACCGATAAGATATTGTTGTCTGGAAAATACTTCACATTTCCGGATTGCTCTGGTAACCCGAATTCTATACTTACGCATTTTTATATTGTTTTTGTTTAACCAAGACTTTATCTGGAATATTCATTCAATTTCCTGCTTTAGATGCTTAGATATTGTACGCAATAGCTGATTAGCTAATCCTCTTGTCGCTACTGATAATACGAATTGACAGTCACTCAAAGGAAATGCCAGTCTGACCACTGATAACCTATACTTTGTAATTAATCAAACGGTATCGCCCTAAGTGCGTCAATGGTGTCGAGTCTCTTGTTCACGAACTAAACTTATTTTAAACTATCGCTCTCTTTTACTAATAGTAGACACAAGAAAGGGATGGCAACAATTTTAAAACTGTCAAATTACAAATTTGTCGGAATTTAGATTTCCAGATTTCCATACAAGTTTAGTCGTGAACTCTGAACGTGCCCATTAAAATACAAAGAAATGTAACACGTAAACTAATTTGACAGTTCTTTTTAGAACTGTCAAATTAGTTTACGTGTTTTTTTAGTAACTTCTTAGGTTTTCGCGATCACTACATAAAACAAAAATTAATAATATTGTACGGTAGATCAAAATATTTTTTTAGAAATATTTGTAAAGACGCTTCTCATCTTAGTCTACCAGCGACCACGAAATGCTGCAAAGCTTTCGAAACGTCAGGGAAACCAATTTAGGTTTAAAGAAATTTATGCTCAATAAAAACACAAAGTCACTTACTTGAGAACAATATTAACTTAAGCTATGATGATTTAGTTCGTCGAATTTAAAAATGTTTTTTTTTTTCAAAGATTTGTGGTATACCCATTCAGTGCATTCATTATTTTACAAAAGAGTTGTCTGAAATTACATATATACATCAATTTAAATAATATACGCGATTTAATCCGGTTAAACTTTGTTATATTAGTTCTAAAATAGTTGCCATCCCTTTCTTGTATCTACTATTAGTAAAAGAGAGCGATAGTATAAAATAAGTTTAGTACGTGAACAATAGAATAGACACCAATGTCAAATAGTTACTTAGTTTGTGCAATCATCTAAGTAAGACCTAAGTAATAGCACAGTGTAATTATCTGTTCCATACAGTGGTTCAAGGAAAATTGCCAATGGCAATTTTCGCGAATCGGTCGACAACAAACTGCTTATCGAAAATGTTCTTGATCGGTGTGTTGCAGCTGAAAGTAAAAGAAAATTTTGCCACATACTCAGAGAAATCTTACAAGAAATGTTTAGATGACACAAACTATTGTTGCATATTCAATAAGTTATGAATCACTAATGTAATGATACAATCATGATTCCTAGGTTTATCGAACTAGTGTTTTATTTTTACGTATTCTCACCGGCTACCGGCCACCTCACATCACAAGATCCACGAGTACACGTCACTGTCAAGTCAATAAACTGAGAAGTTTTATAGTTGCAGCTGAAAGTAAAAGAAAATTTTGCCACATACTCAGAGAAATCTTACAAGAAATGTTTAGATGACACAAACTATTGTTGCATATTCAATAAGTTATGAATCACTAATGTAATGATACAATCATGATTCCTAGGTTTATCGAACTAGTGTTTTATTTTTACGTATTCTCACCGGCTACCGGCCACCTCACATCACAAGATCCACGAGTACACGTCACTGTCAAGTCAATAAACTGAGAAGTTTTATAGTTGCAGCTGAAAGTAAAAGAAAATTTTGCCACATACTCAGAGAAATCTTACAAGAAATGTTTAGATGACACAAACTTTTGTTGCATATTCAATAAGTTATGAATCACTAATGTAATGATACAATCATGATTCCTAGGTTTAACGAACTAGTGTTTTATTCTACGTATTCTCACTGGCTACCGGCCACCTCACATCACAAGATTCACAAGTACACGTCACTGTCAGAGTTGTTAACAAACAGTCAATAAACTGAGAAGTTTTATTTGTACTAAATAATTTCTAGAAATATGGTGTCACTAGAAATATGCAATATTTAATAAGTTCAAAGTATGATCAACTTTAGTCTGTGTCATCTATTAATATTCCAAACATTTCTTGTATGATTTCCCTGAGTATGTGGCAAAATTTTCTTTTACTTTCAAAAGTTACGCGAGACACATTCAGAGGGCTAATTCTCGAAGTGTTTAAAATATAGTTCCAATCTAATCTCAATCTTGTGAATGTCAAACTCATGACAGTAGATGTTTGCCGTTGTTTTGTGACATTCAGGACGTTGAGTTGGGACTAGATTGGAACATGTTTTGTATATTTTAAATTTGAAGAATTGTGCGCGTGAACATTCTTGTTCCGTGTGGTGCTGGACGTAAAGAATTGCACCACCCTATCTTCTATCTTCTCATGGGTGTCGTAAAAGGCCACTAAGGGATTCACCAGAGGATGGGCAGCAGCGTTCTCTGAGTATTTAACCAACCAATTGCGATCGCCTACCTACCCGCTTACCAAGCGTGGCATTTATGGCATATCCCCCCAACATATGCTTGTGGGAGGCTTGTGTCCAGCAGTTTACGACTTTCATCTGAAATGATGATGATGATAATTCTTCACGTCACTTCAAGTTCACGATAAATTTGGTCAACATAGGTACTTCTACAATTCGCACCCATTTCTAGTAGGTATTCAGCACGAATATCCATCAAAGTATTGTAAGTGTGGCACCAGCATTTAAATATCATAAACCAGCCACAACAGTCTTAATAAATATATTTTGTAAGTTATTGTGAACATAATATGGCGATTAGTATTCAATCGACTATTGTTCAAAGTTTCAAACCAGTTTCGACCGGTTATGTGTCAATTACAAAGGCGGCCCACGAACTGCCACCGCCGAGTCTTTATATTGTTTAATTAATTTAACAATTAAAACAAGCAGGTATCGAATGTTTATTTATTAAAAATACGAAATATAGATAACGTTTCGTTATTCATTTCAAAATTTCAACCTAATAAAGCTTAGTCGATGGTCATTACGTATGTTGTGTAACGATGACGTACTAATGGCGCCCAAAAACAAAATTTGCCAATAAACAGTATTTTTTCCTTCCTTTGTTTGCCAACTTGTTTGGGCCGCGTAACCGCAAGGCGTCAAAATGTTGGGCAATGTTTTGCCCGGGCAAACGCAACTTGTTCCCCAATACCGTTCATCATCGTAAGACGCCCCCGTGGCTACGTCACTAGGAATTTTACGTCAGCTTCTTTGTTTTTCACGAAGCCTCTCAAAACCTTTCGACGTAGGGCAACTTTGCTCGATGTCGCACTCGAACGCGACTTGAGTTGCTTAACATATCGGTCGCTCAATAACTCATTTATTCTATGGTTAAACTAAATACATGGCTTCTCTTACGTAGAGTATCCATCATTCATTTAGGCATCCATCCATTGATTAATTATAATTACAGACGTTACAGACTATTCAACCGACGAAAAAAAGGAGGAGGTTCTCAATTCGATGCGTATTTTTTTTTTTTTTTTTTTTTTTAGTTGAATTTTAATTATCGTACGGTGTGAGCAATCACAATGGAAAGTACAAAGCTTAGTCATTCGAAAAAAATATTTTCAAAACGGACTATCGTGTCATCCGGTATATTTTTGCGCTGGAGTTGGCCATGGTTTTATGTCAATCGTTGTATTTTACAAATGGGCCGATGAATCCCAAGTAATTAGTAATAAACATTGATGTCAGTATGCCTTATATTGACCATTGTACGCAGAAAAGTCATCCCACCCAAGGTGACTAAAATCTATACGTCACCTTTTAACGTGACGTGTTGTGGAACAATCCATTCCAATCTCATGACATGGTTGGGTGGTATGACTTACAAATAATTCACAATGGGTAAACATATTTGGATGCACGCATTATTTTTTTTATAGAAAAGAAGTTTCAGTGTTATGTAGCATCGGCCGAAATGGTGGGATTGGGGAACATAAAAGGGTGGCAATAATAAAATTGATACTGGTGTTGATTCCCTCGTTCACGAACTAAACTTATTTTAAACTATCGCTCTCTTTTAGTAATAGGAGATAGAAGAAAGGGATGGCAATAATTTTAGGGCTGTCAAATTAGTCTAAGACTAAGGGATTCACCAGAGGATGGGCAGCAGCGTTCTCTGAGTATTTAACCAACCAACTGCGATCGCCAACCCGCCTGCCAAGCGTGGTGATTATGGCATATCCCCCCAATATATGCTTGGGGGAGGCCTGTGTCCAGCAGTGGACGTCTTACGGCTGAAATGATGATGAAATTGGTCGGAATTTTTCCAATACAAGTTTAGTCGTGATCTCGGAACGTGCCGACTAAAATACAAATAAATGTAACACTTAAACTAATTTGACAGCACTAAAATTTTTGCCATCTCTTTCTTGTATCTAATATTAGTAAAAGAGAGCGATAGGTTAAAATAAGTTTAGTTCGTAAACAAGAGAATCGATACCAATGTCTAGTATTCTCTAATGTGGTTTTTATGACTTATCGATGACTACACTTTAAAAATCTCCACAGTTCTCAGTTCATTAATTTAGTTTATTAATTTTCTTCTTCCGAAGAGGAAGAATGCAAATAGGGACCGAGCATAAAAACGCCTAAATTGGATCGATACAGGATACAGGCTAAACTGGAACTTAATTGATGTCAAATGTTCTTTTGTTGTTTATTTATTAACCACAAGCGTTGTTGGGATATTGATTTTAAATTCGAGTTACGATTTAATATACAGTTACTTCTAATTAATTAACTAAATTAATTATGTATAGGTTTGGTAATTAAATACTACTTTTGAGAATGAGTAAACTTTTGTAAATATTTCAATTCAATTAATAAAATAATTTATTTTAACCGAAGCTGTCAATTATTGGTTGTAAAGTAGTCATTAGCCTATTTTAGGGTGATTTAGGCAGGTTACGCACTGGACAACAAAACGCAGGGCACGGTACAAACCTGTGACTGCTAGCGAATATAGTCACAATACAAGATGTTGATCTGAAACCGTGCCATATTTCTAGAGCAAATGATAAATAATGTGTTGAATCATCTAAAAACACTTGAAAAATCCACGATTATTTAATACCCAAATTTTCGTTTAGAAACATAGCGAAGGTTTAAGAATAACTCCCGAACGACTCTGAAAATAAGTCATCGGGGACATTGTTGTCAAAGGGTGGAAATACATGCAAATTGTTTTGGTGTTTTCGCACGCATCGTTTTTGTGTCGCACGCGACACACGGAGGGAATTTGTTTGTTTACAAATAGGTACCTATTAAAATAAAATAAAATCTTTTGGTATTGATTCGTGTTCAGTATCAGTGGTATAGTCACCACCTCCTTAAATATCGCACGAATACAGATCAACATTAGTGACCCATATGTGCTATCATCAGCATGTTCAATATGTTGGCTATAACTGTTAAATAGTGCATAGCATAATGTGGGGTGAGGGTGATGTCTCCGGAAAACTATGATATCAACCATACCACAGTAAACATAAAATACAGAAAGAAAACTACGTCCTAACGCTCCGGATTGAATTACTCACACAGACGCACACCTTAACAAGAAATTAAGCGGATGTCGCAGTGCTGTCAGTGCAAATACCCGCTTAGGGGCCTTGTTGACGCGTGTGTAACCTATGACCTGCTGAATATAAACATACCAAACTTATTGAATAGTGAAATGTTGTGCGTTAGGTTACTTGTAGGGAATCAGAGACGTTCAATCTCGCTTGGTCGCTTGAATCGCCGTAGCTAGATGTTGTGTTAGAGTTATGTAATATTAAGTACTTTATGTCATCATCATCATTTCAGCCGAAAGACGTCCACTGTTGGTCATAGGCTTCCACCATGCATGTTGGGAGGATATGCCATAATCACCACGCTTGGCAGGCGGGTAGGCGATCGCAGTTGGTTGGTTAAATACTCAGAGAACCCTTCCTCTGGTGAATCCCTTAGTTAGCTTTTTACGACACTCATGAGAATTGATAAGGGTGGTGCCATTCTTTATGTCTGTCACCACACGGAACTTTATATAATCATTACCTATTGTAATCAAACTTGTAAAAATGACACAAATTGCCTTATTCAAACCCAACGGCCAACTACGTCATTCGTGCGTCTGTGTTAGTGTGCGCGTGCGTCGTTTCGAGCGTCTGTACTGTATTTTATGTTTACTGTGATCACAGAAATAGATAGAGTAGAATGGTTGTAATCACAATTATACTTGTGAATCATGCGTGGCAACCTTCGAAAAAATTAAGCCTTACATATTAACGTCATTAATTTTTAAAAAAATACTTTAATCAAATGTACCTTTACAGCTTTTGTTTCTGCAGTTAGAAACAGCACAATAAGGCATTTAGCGGGTTTTTGTTACAGTATTTACAGAAACAAGTCATAGGGCGTACTGAGAAAGGCTCTGGGGCCTTATTATGAACTCTTATTTCCAGGCAGTTCTCGCTGTAAAGTGAACTGCCTGGCAAATTCGTATTAGTAACTCAATTGCCAGCGAGTCAGCGATCACGTGACACTACAAGCCGACTTCTGCCCGTATTTTGGCTGACTGGCTGGCGATAACCGTATTATGAACGCTGATTTGACGTTTCATTTCTGTTTTTTTTCAGTCAATAAGTGACATTAGAAATCAGTCAGTAAAAGCTGCCTTGGAGTACCTTTTATTGAATTGCTTTGAGTTCGTTTGGTAAGATTTGGTAATAATAATCCACAATAAAATTCTAACACTAACATGTGCGATTATTACGAAGTAATTGCGTTTCTGGAAAGCGACGCTTCAAGGCAGACATTCACAACATATTAAAAAATATAGACAGCACTTAGCTGCGAACAATCATAATGAAGCCAACAAAACCGTGCTCCTCCGTGAACAAACCAGCGCTCACGCACACATATGCTCTTGAAAGATATATTTTTTTGGCCATGCTTACTAGACGATGCCGCGACATGTGTACTGAGAGCGGTGAGCATGGTTTGATGTGCATGTGTGTGCGTGAGCGCTGGTTTGTACACGGAGGAGCACGGTTTTGGTGGCTTCAGTAGGATTGTTCGCAGCACTTGGTCTATATTTTTTACTATGTCTGTGTCTGAACTAAATAACATGAAATGGAAAATTATTTTCTTTGTATTTTATTACATATTTTAAGCCAAATAACATCACACATAGCACTTACGCCATTCTAATACGTATTGTTTAAAACATTAATTTAAAGTAATAAGAAAATAATAAGATGTATTGAAATCTCTTTGTTCCCACCTACTAAACGTAGTGATTATATACTCTTTGCGCACCTACGATTAACTTCCCGCTGACTTTTAAATGGGGTGTCGTTCGGAAGCGTAACACCGCGAACCATTCATATAAATATACATTTAGCAAAATGTGGTAAAATCAACACATTATTATTTTTGTTGTAGGCAAAATACGATGATTTAAATATTTAATTATACTTTTGTATTCATGCAACTAATATTTTGAATTTTTAATATCAATACATTACAAAATTAAAACCGTAACTTACCGACAAAAAACTTAATCTTGTTCCTAAACGTCACCTTCAAAAGTTAAAAGACAGCCATAGACAACTTATCAATCCAGAAGTCAGCCAGGTTTACGCATGTCATAATACGACATTTTACAAGGCAGTTAAATGGATTGCCTGGAACTTGCATGGTTTTTTAAAAGCTCATAATACGGCCCTTGAAATGCCCTGCACTATGGTCCAGAGTGTTGGCACGCGCGCCCTGCCCACTTTTCCATTATATCTATTTCTGTGACTGTCGGTGTGACCATACCTCATCATACGCCATCTACAGGTAGGGACTAGGTATGCCATGACCTAAATCGCTGACGCCAGACAAAGACTCCCAAAGCCCCAGACATTTGGTTCAAACCAGGGTTTTACCCCAGACAACAAAAATAACGTAATTTTTTTTATTAAATAAATCAACCAACGTGGCGAACGTCCGGGTTTTCCTGATACTTCTTGAGAACGTCCCCGGGCTACCCCGGACGCCTCTCAAACTAGGACAATCTGGGGAAACCCGGATGGATGGCAGCCCTAACTGCAGGACATAGGCCTCTTCAGTAGCTCGCGACTGACCTTGATCATTTCCCCCACCACCACCCCCATCCACCTGCTACCATCACCTTTGACCCTCCCACCCTTACTAACTAAAATCAAGGAAAACCGCGATTCGAACACAATTACGAACGCAACTTCATACACTCGTGCAGTTCCTAAAAAATCATCCACGCAAAAACACTACTCAGCTATCAAATTCTTCCCTCGAAGTTATAGTGTTCTGTGATCCAAATTCCATCTCAAGTGTTGTGATTGGTTGTTATTGTTAGTAATTTTGCCGCCCAATCACAAAAGATGACATTAGATTTGACAACACTCAGCTTTCTAGAAAAAATAAAAACCGGCCAAGAGCATGTCGGGCCATGCTCAGTATTATAAGGTTCCTTAAGTAGGTCTAATTACAAACGAATCAAATCGAATATTAATCATTGCTATTTTAGTTTTTGCAAACAGCGCCACCTAGCGCTAAATTTAAGAAGTGTGTCATATCAATATATGACACACTTCTTAAATTTAGCGCTAGGTGGCGCTCTTACTTTGTGTTATCAATATAACACAAAGTTTATTTTTGTGATTTTTTTAAATAGAAAGTAACTAACGGAGCATTATTTGCTAGAATCATTTTTATCTAAGGTCAATGACCTATGAACTAGGACATCTTAAGTATTTTTCAGTTTTCTCACTATAACTCAAAAATTTATAATCACATTATACTCGAAATAATATAGGTCTATCAATGTGGAAGATTACAAGTTTCTACGTTGCATAGTTTGGAAATGGCAGGGGGGGGGACACATTGTAAGCCACTTTGGTGGGCTATATTTCGCAGATGGTACACCTGATAAAAAAGTGATGTATGAAACATTCCCTTCATTTTAGTAGACCTATTCAATGATACCCCACACGAGGGGGTGCAGCGAAAAAATAATTTTCATCCCCATTTCACATGTATGGGCGCCACCCCTAAACTACGTTATCAAGATTTTTTTATTCTTTGAAAATTGAGATCTATATCTAAACCATTTTTTAACAAAATTTCATTTACTTATGTTAATAACTGTAGAAGTTATTAAGCTGTAAAGGATTAGGACAGACGGACAGACGTACAGACGGATAGACGGACAGACGGACAGACGGACGGACATGACGAAACTATAAGGGTTCCTTGTAGGACTACGGAACCCTAAAACCGGGGGTATAAGACACTTGCGATTAGTTTTGACACTTCTAACACACCATAAGTCCGCGGCAGGCTGTCAGTCGAGTGCGTACTTTGAACAAATGGGCACAGTAAGTAATTAAGTTATGACGTCATACACCCACAACACATCGTAAACAATTGCATAGTGACAGTTTTCTACGTAACGCTGTATTATCGTGACCGGGGAAAACACAACACCACAATAAACGAATGTATACACACAGCATTGTTTGTTATGAACAGTTTTGATACTATACTCTTAATCAGGGCCGTCTTTAGCTTAACTGGCGTCGGGGTGCGAACCCAGCTCAGGCAACCCTTAGCTATTTCATAATTTCAGCACCCCCAACCCCCAAGTGGTGTATGTTTGGTAATGGTTGCTACACACGGCACCGGCGTAAATGACCGTTTGTTAGATTTAAATACATAATTAAAATAATAATAATTATTATAGTTACTAAATACAGGTAAAAAAAACGAAAAAAAAAACCCTTTAGTTATTAAAAACTAAAAAAAGGAAAATCTCATTTCTAGGACAAATATATTGAAACAAATATATAATGTTTTGAGGAAAATACTGGAAGGCAAGATACAGGGCAAAAGTAGCAGGGGAAGAAGGAAATTAACCTGGATTGACAATATCAAGGGTTGCACCAACATCAATGACGCCGCCAGTCTATGCAGACTGGCACAAGATAGAAACGAATTCTGTGCGGTGGTTGCCAACATCCGATGAGGAATAATGAGGATATGCACAGGAAGAAGAAGAAGAATACAGGTAGGTACGATCACGGAATACTTGAATAAGAATGGAATTGGTATAGTACACAGTTTCTTCGGAAACCCGTGTCGCCTAACTCTCCCACTATCCGTCTCACTACTACATAAGCACTGTATCTAGCTTGTATCTAGATATCTAAACGCATACGCGTGCAAGAAATACTACACTGAACGCGGCCCTACTATTAGCTGTCACGTCTGTCACACATAAACGTCGACCATGTGCGAACGCACCACTACATTCGAACAGGTCGTTAGTGATGTCCATGTACAAAAAACTAATTTTATGAATGTTATCGATATTTTCAACGATTTTCGCACATGGTCTTGGAATAAAAATAAGTTGTCCTACATAAGGAATTGGAAAGTTACTGTTTCATGATATACTTAATTATTGAAAATAACGTCTGACACGTTTTAAAACAAGCAGCGCGAGGTGTGGCGAAAAATATTTAACCTACTTTAAATTTGTTATAAGACCTGGTTAGGTGTTTTGCGTAAATAAGATATACAATTCTGCATATTTACGGATCGGTTTTCTTTTTAAATCGTAACTTATAAAATAATACCTGCAACATACTAAAGTCGTCAAAATTTGTTAGTTTTTTGTAAACTTTTTGTTTTTTGTATTGTATTGTATTGTATTGAAAACTAAAAATAAAATAATATGCCCCTTATTACGAAAGTTTAGACCACGTTTAAGGGGAATATAGCAGCCAAGTGGCGCCCCCATCAGTAAACAAATTATTACTCGCTGAATACAAGTACAGGTACTGTAGTTTAATCAGAAACTATTAACTCTGTAAATTATACTTCGCTGTAATTGTCCATAGAAAAAATGCGAAAAACGGCCACTTTTGGCATTTTTACTATCTACAACTACAGCGAAATATATTTTACAGAGTTAATAGTTTCTGATTGAACTGTACTTCAACTTTTAAAAACGAATTTTCGATAAATTATGTATTCAGCGAGTGATATTTTTTTTTACTGACGGAGGCAACACTTGGCTGCTACATTCCCCTTAAGCACTTGTTAAAACCGGGTGTAATCCAAACTCCATACATAACAAAGGTATTTAACCACCAAAACGAAGAGGAGAGGATATGTGTCGAACAACCAATAGGATTGCGTTATTTTCATATTTCACCGCCTAGCTTCAACATTTATTTATTTAAACTTCATACAATACATGTACATAGGTGGACTTAATGCCTTTGGCTTTCTCTCCCAGTCAACCAGCTATTCTATATCTAACGCAGTCTTATTGGTGGCTTGCGACACATCTCGTCTCTGCGTTTTGGTGGAAACCGAGCCTAAAACCCGATTTATAACCGACTTCAAAAAAGGAGGAGGTTCTCAATTCAAGTGTATGTTTTTTTTTGTATGTTTGTTACCTCAGAACTCCGTCATTTATAAACCGATTTCGAAAATTATTTATTTATTTGAAAGGATATACTTCCAGATTGGTTCCATTTTCATCAAAATCCAGTTTTGATGATGGGATCCATGTGAAATTGAGGTAACTTCTCAAATATTATAGGCATACACATAGCGATTTTGGTATATTCATCAACAAGTCAAGCATTTGCATTCAGAAAAAATCATTTGGTGAAGATCTGATGAAGGTCATAGGAGATAAAGAGGGAACTCTTCAATGGATGACAGCAAATTATCCGGGATTACAGCAATCGCTTGTCTTTCTATTGTTAATTCCACTCAAAATAATAAACTAAAAAAAACCGACATCAAAAAAATAAAAATAAAATATTTTAATAATTATAATTTTTTCAGTTTTTTCTTAAATCAATCCGAATCAAAGGCACCTACTCCCTAAACTGTTTCACACAAATTTTATTATTTTATTCTTTTATAAGTCGGTTTTTACCTTTTTTCAATGTGGTTTATGTTTATGATAATTGATAAATATCAAAACTCGAAATTGCGAATAAATAATTTCGACAAAGAATCTATCTAAAAATAAAATTATTATGCATTTAAAATAATAAAAATGAGGAATATTTATTTTAAAACAGAAAGTATACACCGAATTAATTATATCGATAATGCATTCAATATGTTACTACACTATCGATACGCGGGGATTTCGGTGACAGTCTGGAAAATAAGGTGAAGGCGACATCGAAAGAAACGCAATACATTACGCGGTTACTCACGTAGTGAAAGTCGATATCCATGTTTTATAAGCAATGTATAATTTTTTATCAGTTTGCGATAACATCGTTTTTGTCATGAATCACATAATACTAAGAAAATATTTGCAAATATCACAACTAATTAAAGGTTTTTAGACTTACCGATGCAAAGAAATCCCTCCTTTAGTTAAACTACACACCTCGCTTCTTTTTCGGCATGATATAATGGCGCAAGACGGCATAATAATTATTTTTTCGCACAGCAACGTACTCTGTCACAGCCTGGCCGCAATGTCGCGGATTTTGGTTACATTAGCGCGTCTGCTCAAAAGCGCGGCGCGCCTATCCCGCCCACAATTCCCCTCTATTTATATTATTTCCTCTATGGGGTACGATGATGAATGTAGGGGACTTTGAGCTGACTAAAATAATTTCGCGGGTCTCGGTGCCCTCGACGCCTCGGCACGGCACCCGTCCTAGGACCCGGTGCGCTGCACCCCTTGCACGAGTTATTGGTCAAGTCGGCCAACAAAATCTCGGCCAGGTGGCCGAGTTGAGATGATTTAATTTTGTATTGGACAACCCGGCCAAGCATCTAAAGTACAGTCGGTTGCAGAATACTTAAGGCATTTTAAGTCAATATTATTTTGAAATAAAACAATTACTATCTCGTTCCATAGGACTATCTATGAATGTTTCGTGCGTCTACAATTTATTTAACAACAAGAATGGTCGCGATTCGGATTTCATAACCGTAGACTACATAATGTTTGCATTTTTATTCGTTAGATACTGAATTTGTACCAGGACTGCATAACATAGTAAGTGATATGTTTTATATTTCTAGCACCCTCGGGAGATACTAGAAATATCTGCTAAAACGTAATATAGTTGTGGTACGTACATCTTGTTTTTACTTTTATTTTACTTTAATTAAAATGAATTTAGATTATGAAATCAAAGTTTTTTTTTCATGTCGTTATTTCAATAAGAATTATTTAATTTTTGTTACTGACTGTACAGAAGTTACTTGAAATTTTTACTATCGGCCGGGTTGACCAATACAAAATTAAATCGTCTCAACTCGGCCACTTGGCCGAGATTCTGTTGGCCGAGTTGTCCAATAACTCCCTTGCACCCCCGGGTTGAGACGGCCCTGCTCTTCATGTTACGACTTACGTAATGTTCATGAAAACTGTTCACTACTCAGAATCAGATGTTGCGTAATACTGGAAAAATTATAATTGTTGTTTTTGTTGACATTCCATAGTTTTTATTATAGTATAGGATGGCGAAACGAACTAAAGGACCACCTGATGTTAAGCGGTTTACCTTTGCCCACAACAACTGCAATACCACCTAAGCTGTTGCCTTAATGGTAGGTTCCGCAAGTCGGTTCGCCAAACTGCGACATGAAGATGGAAAGTCTCTTTCACCGTCGGGGGTGGTTGTGTGAATACAGAGGGTTCCCACGCCCCCGGCCAAAAGTATTTGAAGGAACACCGTAGTGGTTTTAGTCGGTAAGAGTCCGAAACTGGATCCGCCGTCCCCAGGCGGAGTGCGTCCATGAGGATTTCCCCAAGGCAAAAAAAAAAGGCTGTCGCCTAAATGGTGTTACGAGTCGCTTCGCCAAATTGAGACATGTCTCATGAACATGGAAAGTCTCATGTGACCAATATATTGGGTGTAAGGGGAACGCTTCCGAAAATGAAGATAGGTGCTGGTGATTACTGATACGAAACCACGAAAAAAAATGCGATTCTTTTTTTAGATTTTTTCATATACTATATTTTTTTTGCATTTTTCATACATAACCAGCTTTAGGCAGTTAAAACTCATACATAAAGAAAAAAGCAAAAAAAAAAAAAATTTTAACGATATCCTTGCTTAGTAAAAAATATAATTGAGCATATTTTACACAAAAACATCAACAAAACAAATGTGCACAGTTTGTAATTAACGTTTTTAATCACGTTTCGTAATACGTTTCACGTTACGGAATTTTCAGCAAGTTGCGTAATATCAATGAATACGGGAGAATCACAGATATTTACAATGGGTGGGTTTGTTTTCAATTACTTATTCAACGTTTACTTTTGTTTGTTTTAAAACAAGTAGGTATATTAAAGTTTGCACTACAAGCCTTTCTGTATCTTATTCGCGCAAATAAATGATATTATCTTTATCTCGATCGTTTGTAACACGCGTTAGAGCGCCTACACTCTTAGGCTTATATTCAGAGACAAATCTAAGCGTGAACCAACGACCATACAGCTCATAGACGCCTCATAGTAGGTAACAGGCGACCGATGTCTGTAACACATCTATGAAATTTCACTAATGTAGGTCGCAACTATTCGCCAATTGAAATCTTCAAATCAGTTTCGACCACTTAGATGAGCCGTCAAAACTGCAGCGTTAGTGATTAGCCAATAGCCGCCTTGGCTTTGCTTGGTAGGGCCACTCGGATTGCAGTACCTACCCCGCCTCAGCTAGTTGACAGAATTTATTGTACGCATTATATTCAAATTATCCGGAGAAGAACCGGAGTGACCGACATAGCTTGTAGGATCAGTAAGCTGAAGTGGCAGTGGGCTGGCCATGTCTGTCGAAGGACCGATGGCCGTTGGAGCAGACGAGTCCTTGAGTGGAGATCGCGAGTCGGCAGCGCAGCGTAGGGCGCCCCCCTGCCAGGTGGACCGACGACCTAAAGAACGTGGCTGGGTGGGACTGGATGCGGAAGGCAGAGGACCGAGCGTTGTGGCGCAACTTGGGAGAGGCCTATGTCCAGCAGTGGACTGCGATAGGCTGAGTTGATTGATTGATTGATTATATTCAACATTAGGCGTCTATTGGGCTGTATGGTCGTTGGTGTGAACTCATGCTTCCAACCGTCAAATAGCACTGCATTTTGACAGTTGGTAGCATGAGTTCACGCTTAGATTCGTCTCTGAATATATAAGTCGTAGTCTTTGTGACGGCCGCTTGACACAACGTGAGTAGTACATTATATTATACCTCAATGTGAAATAATCGATATGCCTTTGTGGGAGCTATACATTATACCGTATGTGGTTCCGTGTGGTGCCGGACGTAAAGAATAGCACCATCCTTATCTCTTCTCATGGATGTCGTAAAAGGCGACTAAGGGATTCTCCAGAATATGGGCAGCAGCGTTCTCTGAGTACCTATATAACCAACCAACTGCGAACGCCAACCCGCCTGCCAAGCGTGGCGATTATGACATATCCCCCCTATATTCCTGGGAGGCCTATGTCCAACAGTAGACGTCTTCGGCTGAAATGATGATGATGATACATTACCGAGCGGTTTGAGACAAATTTTTAAAGATTTCCAAGTCATCCTATTGATCCTGATTTTTCCGAGTATTTGATTACAAATATTTCACTTCCGTTCCGTGTCGTGCTAGACGTAGAGTTGCACCACCCTCTCTCTTCTCATGGGTGTCGTAAAAGGCGACTAAGGGATTCACCAGAGGATGGGCAGCAGCGTTCTCTGAGTATCGCCAACCCGCCTGCCAAGCGTGGAGATTATGGCATATCCCCCCCCCCCCTTTGGGCGAGGCATTTGTCCAACAGTGTACGTCTTTCGGCTGAAATTAAAATGATGATTTCACTGCATATTTCCTCATCTATGAATAACGAATATCACAATCACAAACCGCAGGCGCATGGAGTATGAAGAATTGCGCGTTTTGGTACAACATTCTGATTTCGTCATGATTTCAGGGTAAAGGACTTTTATTAGTCATACGGTCATATGCAAACATCTTCAAGGAACACTGTCTTCATGGATTATATCGGGTAAACTAAGTACAGTAGACCGCACGTCAGTGGTAACACTTGAATTACGAAAACCGTCCTTGGTCCTTACTGCTTACGAAATAAAGACGCTGTCAAGGAGTACGTTACAAATAAAACTAAATGTAGCACTCAAAAATATTGCAAAACTAGCACGTAGGTATTATTAATGTTAACGCTTATAACGACCGTATCTAAAAGCTGTCCCTTATGAGCCAAGGGCAACCAGTGGACCTACACTATGTTAGGCACACGCCGATGCCCTTAATAGTAAACGGATTTAAGCAATACGTGGGACACTCAGAAAGTTTTGCGAAACTAAAAAAAATTGTTCTATACGTACATATATTTTTATCAAATCTTTTCAAAGTACTTTCCACCAGCCTCTATACAAAGATTCATGCGCCTAAACCAGTTTTCAAAACACTTTTTCCAGTCCGCCGCAGACACCTCGTTTACAGCCTGCTCGAACGCAGCCAGCGCATCTTCCGGCGACGAAAATTGTATCCCTTTGAGCTGATTTTTTATTTTTGGGAATAAAAAGAAGTCACACGGTGCTAGATCAGGGCTGTAAGGAGGGTGACCCAGGAGTTTGACTGGCGTGCTGTCCAGGAAGTCCCTCGTTTTGAGTGCGGTGTGCGCAGGTGCATTGTCGTGGTGGAGCAGTAGCCCGCGGAGCCCTGTGTTTGGTCGCTTGTTGCTTATAACAGAGAAAACTTCTGGCAAACATTTGGTAGTATACCATTCGGCATTAATGCTTCTTTGATCCCGTAAGGGAATTGATACCAAGTGGCCAGTCAAATTAAAAAAGCTAGCGATCAAAATCTTACCCCCGCTTCTAGATCGCTTCACTTTGGTAGGCGTTGGCTCATTTTGAAACACCCAAACAGTCGACTGGCGCTTGGTTTCTGGGTCGTATTGATAAATCCAGGACTCATCACCTGTAACGATGTCGTAAACACGCCGAGACGAGCCTGCTTCAAATTTGTTAAGCATATCACGGCACCATTCCACCGGGCCTGCTTCTGAGCATCGGTGAGGTTGTGCGGCACCCAGCGTGATACTATCCTCCTCACGCGAAGATGGCTGTGTAGAATCTCGTGAACGCTTCCCGATCCAATCTTCAATATGTGTTGAATCTCCTGATATGTAATTCGCCTATTGTCTTGGATTAAATTTTTCACTGCTAGCACGTTTTCTTCGGTAACAGCCGTCAAAGGGCGACCGCTTCTTTCGTCATCCCCCAAAGTTGGTCGACCGCGCTTGAATTCGTTATACCAACGATACACGGTTGCCTTGGAAGGGCCTTCATCCATGAATGCCATTTGAAGTCTATCGTACGATTCATCCGGTTTCAGGCGACACTTGAAATCGTATAAAATCATAGCTCTAAAATGTTCCCGGCGCAGATCCATATTTCAGTGAGACACAATACTTTGAATTAACTCGCAAAATATGTGGAGGGAAATTTTGAAATTGGAACTTACTTATTTTTACTTATAAATAATCATATTTTCGAAAAACATTATAACTGGCCAGTCTCCCATATATAAAAACTTTTTTTCGCAATACTTTCTGAGGGGCCTGGTAAGCCCTAAAAGGTATATAGATTGAAACCAGCCGTAAAAGTTTAGCGAAGATTTTGTCAATACATCTATTGGCACAGTTTTATAGAATTTACATACTTGTCTGATTGGATTTATTGAGGACTAGCTGTGCCCGCGACTCCGTCCGCGTGGATGTCGGAAAATAACATCGTGTCATAATTATGAACACAATATCTTCAAATATATACATATAAGCGCCTACATACCCCATGTTATGTTATTCTATATTTTCTATAATACTAATAGAATCCAGTTGTATTTTTAGGAACCTGCAACCTGCACCCATCCAACAATCATGACCTCTACTTTATATGCAACTTAATACAATAGAGGGGTCAAGCTGTATCGCTGGATCTACTCTACCGATTCAGATAAAACATACCCTATATTTTAATTATGAGTCGGCGGCAAACAACCAATCAACGAAGATCATTAAATTACTTTAAATAAATAATAAAAACAACGTCACATCAAATACAACGTGAAATTTTCAACGATAAACAATAACTTTCCAAAAAAACTTTTTAACAAAAAATAAAACCGACTTCAAAAACCTTAACTAAAAAGTAAAAAATAAACATTGTATGTATTTTAAAATCTTAACATAAACAACATTTTTAAGGCGGCGCGTGTTTGACCCTTTGCGTCATGTAATGTACAGTCGAGCGCAATATCTATAGTAAAAACAGTTTATGTGAACGTACATGAAAATCACGCGCCGCCTTCAAAATGTTGTTTATGTTAAGATTTTAAAATACATACAATGATTATTTTTTACTTTTTAGTTAAGGTTTTTGAAGTCGGTTTTATTTTTTGTTAAAAAGTTTTTATTTCATACTTTTTAGTTGAGGGTTGATTCATAAATGTTTATATAACCAATTTGAGAATATATTTTTTACTAACCTTTGCTATCCCACTGCTGGGCAAAGGTCTCGCTCAAGTTCTTCCAAACGTCCAATCACTATCGTGAAAAAAAAACACGCATATCGACCAAGAATTCTCAGAAAAACGAACCAATGAGCAGATCATCTAGATAGGCGAAGCTAAAATAAACTGATTTATTGAAGCTAGTTAAAAAACTACTCAACCTAAGTCAATAAAATTTATATGGGACCACCGCGCGGACTTTCTCTACCAAATAAAGAAACAACCACGTAAATCGGCCCACAAATCTCGGAGTAATCGGTGTACATACATGAAAAAAAAAAACCGCGGAATACATAACCTCCTCCTTTTTTTGAAGTCGGTTAAAAATGCGTTCTCCGCTTGGCCACTTGCAACTTACACGCACTTTGCTTGTTAAAAGTTCGTTTGGCGCCGACTCATAATTAGTTATTTTTCGCTTTTCAGTTTCTGTTTTCGTCGGTTCAATTTTTTGTTAATTTTTTTTTTGTAAATACCAACATACTAAAAAAAAATTTTTTTTTTATAAAAAAGATTAAATAAATAATAATTAATTTTGTGATGATTTTTTTGAAAATTCACCCTTTTGACTGTAATTATATTGTTTGCTAAAGATAAGTGCATAATTGGCTGGAGAGGAGTCATGGTGCCGTCACCTACCGGCTGACGCAGGTACTCTCAGGACACGGTTGCTTCGGGAAGTATCTGTGTGACTGTGTCGCATAGGTCGGGAGCCGACGCCCGAGTGTCATCACTGCGGGCGCTGCCTTGAGGACGCAGCGCAGCACACACTGGCGGAATGCCCAGCTTGGGCCATGTAGCGCCGTGCCGTGACCGCAGTAGGCGGCAGCAATCTCTTGCTTTCGGCCGTTGTTTTGTCTATGGTCGGGACGCTTGGGAGGGAGTCGTCTCCTTTTGCGAGGAGGTGATGCTCGCTAAGGAGGCGGCGGAGATGGTTCGAGAGGCATCAACCTCTCTTCCCATCCGTAGGAGACGGACCGGGCGTCACAGGAGAGCGGGGCGTACGCCTACCTCCAGCCTAGGAGTGGGTCCAGGGTTGCCAAACGCTTCGAATTGAATTATCGTACTGACGTTCAAAAATTATCGTACCAGACGAAAAATTATCGTACACGTATGAAATATGTACACACGGCTACACATCAAGCTGTACATTTCCAGTATAAGATGACCTCGCATTGTTTAGGTTTTCCGTACAATGCGAGATCAGCTTATACTGGAAATGTACATCTTGATGTGTAGCCGTGTGTACTTAGTTTTTTCAGGGTTATCAGATGAGTACATTCGTAAATTAGTGGTAACACTTGAATTTCAAAAATCACCCTTTCTGCCTACTTAATAGACTCCATCAATGTCAAATATTACCACTGACGCGCGGTTGACTGTACAAGTTTAATATCGTAGGTACTGACGTTTTAAAATTATGGAATAATAGATAGCCTATGCCTGCGGCTCCGGGTATAATTCGGTTTATACAGAAGAATGTTATTGCGCAACCCTCGGAAACTTTTTATGTTCTAGCCTATCTGCTAATTTGGGTTATGGTCTATCTGTGTGTCAAAATGCCTCCACCGGTTTCAGCGTTATTAAAGGATAAACAAACAAACATCCACACTTTCGCATTTACAATATTAGTAGGATTGGGCATTAGGTGAAAGATTACCGTAGTGTTAAGCCAATGTGATGATTCGGATCAATGGGATTTTCCCATGTTTTCGTACTTTTGCGTACGATACTACATCTTGTATCGTACCAGAGGCGAAATTATCGTACATATACGATAATTATCGTACGCCTGGCATCGCTGAGGGGTCTGCGGGCGGCGGATTAGGGGTAGCCCACTGCCCGATTAGTCAAGCTCAAGGCTCAAAGCCCGTGACATGACGGTGGCGCGTCGTGTTCTGCGCGCGCCAGTCAAGAGACGGGTGCGGCCGATATCGGTGCCGCACGGGGAGAAGGGGCTCGCCTACTAGTTGCGAGCCGTGACGATTTCCCCACGTAAAAAAAAAAACTAACGAACCTACACAAGAAAACTAATTTACTTTCACTCCGAATTAGGTACTTTCCTGATTAAATAAGTTGCAGATTTTAAGACAGTTAACTCCTCTTCCCAGGACACGTCTAACTTCTTTCGTCATACTCGTCATTGTAGATTCTTGCTGACATCAGTTGCAGTGGTTGAGAATGTACAAATATGGGGCTTGTTCCTTATTGAAACTAAAGTTACAACAAGACTGTCGAATCTCTCATGAATGATGTATATCTATCTATCAGACAACGCACAGCCTAAATCGGTGGACCTAATATTCCTTGAGTACACTTGAGGTTTTTTTAGAAATTCCATCTGTAAAGGGATGAAAAGGGTTGGTATAGTTTGTACGACGTCAGCGTCATCATCATCAACTCAGCCTATCGCAGTCCACTGCTGGACGTAGGCTTCTCCCAAGTTGCGCCACAACACTCAGTCGTCTGCCTTCCGCATCCAGTCCCCCCACCCACGTTCTTCAGGTCGTCGGCGTCAGTCCACATGGCGGGGGGGCGCCCTACACTGCGTTTGCCGATTCGCGGTCTCCACTCAAGGACTCGTAAGACTCGTCTGCTCCAGCGGTCCTTCGACAGACATGGCCCACTGCCACTTCAGCTTACTCATCCTACAAGCTATGTCGATCACTCCGGTTCTTCTCCGGAGCGTCAGCTAGTTATCTTAATATTATAAAGACGTAAGATTCGTTTGTTTGTTTGTAATCAATGAACTCTGAAACTACTGAAATGATTTTAGTAATTCTTACACTATTAAAAAGCTTCTTTATCTAGAAGTAACATAGGCCATATTTTATTTAAGTACGCGGGCGAAGCCGCGGGCAAAGTCTTGTTTATAATAAGGCTGTACTAGCCTAGATTACTTTAAATTATTTCCATCGTCCATAACTGATTTCCTGAAAACTTTTCAGTGAAAAGATTTCCGAATCTAAAAACTAAATATGGAATGTTCCCAGACACAATTTAGGTTGATGAGATTTTAATAAAATCACGCTTTATGTACCTCGTAAATTATCACTGAATAAATTTGTATACGCTTTAGATTCCTCTATAAATTCCGTAGAAATGACGTAAACATTTAATATAATATTATTTATTTCCATATAATTGGATTTTAGGCTTGTTATTGAGCTATAAATAAAATTGTCGATAACCTGTCAATTTGTGAATTATCATGGTTTAAAAAGATATAGGTCGATCAATATTTTCATAAAAATTTGTTGTTTTTTTATGGAACTTTGGAAAACGTTTTTGGGACCTTTTACAGGTATTATAGTGCCTTTACACCTGCCTTCAAGGAATCTTAAAAAATCATAATGTTATAAAAAGTCCCTACAGTTTTTTGAAAATTCGAATTATTGGAAAAAATAAATATATAAGCTACGTAATCCGTGTAGGTATACTTGTTTTATAATTAGGGTTCCGTACCCAAAGGGTACCAAACGGGACCCTATTACTCCCGCTACGCTGTCCGTCCGTCTGTCTGTCACAGGGATGTATCTTTTGAACGGTAATAGGTAGCCGGTTGAAATGTTCTCAGAATATGTGTTGCTATGACTCCTATCCTATCACGACAAATACTAAAATAAAAAAGTCTAAAACGAAAGAAACAAGAACAACAAACCCCATTTCCCATACAAGAAACCTCGAAAAACATGCATTTTTTTTAACGTTTTTGTGCCTGCTCTATCTTCAAAACGGTAATATATACCAGCATCAATCTTGGTTTGATTATAGTGCATACTATGTAGTTTAGCAATAAATAAAAATAGGGTAAACATAGACGTATGATGGTACCTGCGTAAGAAATAGATGCAAAAATTCATTTTTCGCTCACGCTGCGTTGATGTCTTTTGATGAACTCTCGTAAATTATATGGGTTTCTATGGAGTGTCAGGTCCTTACTGTGTGAGTACGACTCGCACTTGGCTGGTTTGCAGTGATCGTGAAATCCTGAATTCCTGAGACATTATTATGAAAAAAAAAAAAATCTTATTCGCTGCATTTGATTATCTTATCATCGCTGATAAGGATATATATGTATACCTTTGTGTGTGAGATAAAATAAGACGCAGATAATAATGAGAATTTCGCTTGAAAATACCTACGACATAGATCAAAATTAATTCCTGGTTATAAAATATAATTGATTTATTAAATGTTTCCGTATAGATAAATGAATCTCGTGTGACGCAGGTGGAACTTAATTACTGGTTATAATTTTATAATTGATAATTTTCCAATGGAAAAACCTGATTATATTTTCAAAGGAATGGACAAAGAAACTAAGAATGTGCTTATCAATGATGTTTAAAAGTACAGATATACTGCTTGCGCTCGTAATCTAAAGACTCGAATACGTCCTAATTATGACGTTTTTCTATTAATCCGTGTCAAGTAAGGCGCCGAGCGTGATCTGTGACAAAAAAAAACTAAAATGCCGTCATGTGTGTACAGAAAGTGTTCCAATTATGACGTGAAAGTAACTTGAAGTATCCAACTTATATACTTTGGACTAGTTTATGTGTTATATTGTGCTGCCGCTGCGTACGGCACATTTTTTCGTTCGTTTTGTTAGGGTATGACATATCTTTACTTTTAAATATCATTGGTGCTTTTGTAAATTTTTCGATACGACTGTTGTTTACAAAATAACAATTAACATACTAAATAACCCTGGCATTGTCCTTGAAAATTCCAGAGTGATTAAAAAATATGGGTTGGTATCTATTGGTCTCTATCTCGATATGTCTAGGTTGCCCGTAAGACTAGATCGCGAAATGACTGGATCTCGATTGGACTAGGTATACTTACGTCTACATCTCGAAATGACTAGATGGACTAATTCGCTTTATGACTGGATCTCGTTTGGTTCACATCGTGTTTTGACATAATATCAGATTGACACGATATCGTTAGGACGTACAAGGAACACAAAAAGTGCTTATTGGTATTTATCTAACCTCCTTAGTTCCTAGAATAATAAATGATTCAAAAAGGTTGACCTACTTCATAGATAGTCATTCAAAGAGACTTTTATCAGTATGTTGTCATGGTTTTCATATAACATTAAAAATGTGAAATCGCTTGTTCTTTTTTTGAAACGTCACTACGCGTCGCGCTGCGCCGTAATAGCGGGTATTTCCTGCTAATGCCTGCTAGGTAATTTCCCAATCGAGTAATATTCTGTAGTATTATTATTATCATATCATAAAAGGTAAATCCGTTTTCTTGATAATTTGGGATTTACTCCTGCATGAGTCATGTTTGTTATTACATTTTATTATTGCATTACAATACAATACAATACAAATACTCTTTATTGTACACAAAAAAAATAGCAACATATATGACTTATATAGAAGACATGTACAATGGGCGGTCTTATCGCTCAAGGTGATTTCTTCCAGACAACCTTAGGATGGACACAGTGTAACGACATAATAGAATTAAATAAATTGTGAATTAATTGTGTTTATTTTTTACGTCTAAAACAATCACAGCAATGCATTAAAAATGTGATTGAAACTGATTCTAGTGAAGGTAGGTACCAATTCTTTTTTAATATGATGTAATGTGAAATTGATTTCGACTTCCACAATTTTTCGAGAATATTTCTAGTAAAATTATGATGCAATTTTAACACAATATTTTTCAATGGAAGTTTGTAGGTTGTAGAGGTAGTTTGTCATTCAGTCAGTAAAATCTTGTTGATACCTTGTACACATTTACTTTTTTATCAACTTTTTATAAGAAAATAATTCAAGCACAGGTAGCGCATCGGGTATACCATTCAAACACGAAAAAAAAATCGAAAGATATTATTATTACATGTCATGGGGTTCAGTTAAAAGGTCGGCTTAACCCTGTTAGAGATTAAAAGGATAAAAGAATTATTACTCAACTTTACATTATACTACAGGCTTCGTTCTCGATATATGTATTAACCATGCAGCTTTCTCGAGTTACTCGGCAACTGAACGCAATTTTCAGAGCTAAAACTAAACGTAAGTATAAGTACATTGTCTATGTCCTTACGTCAACTGTCATTCTTTTCGTTTGCGCGGCAACTGTTACTGTGTTTCTCTGTGTTTATTTAAATAATTGAGTGTTAAAACTATATTTCAACCAAAATATAAAGCGTCGTCGGAAAGACGAACATTATTCGTCATAAAATAAAAGTGATAGACATCTTTTTTTAGTGTTCCAGGTAATAATACGTTGTCTTGTGATTGCTATTACACCGGTACGGCTACTAGCTTTTATAGTAAGTAAGGCCGCAAGGGTTTTTCGTAACCTTTGTACCGGTTGACACGGGTGGTGTACGAGATACATTGACGTGCTCATTCGTCTCGGGGCTTATACGAGATATACGCACGAGATCCTTCTACTCTTATGTGAGGTCCGTGAGACCTTAATAAGCAGTTTTATGAATCACTTGTACGATCTGTTTTTCAGTGGTATGGACACCACCACCAGGATGACCAGATCGGGTTCCAAAAGAACCCAAACCTCTGTTAGTGGAAAATACTATCTCCACCCTAACGGTTGATCCTGAGCCTACCTCAGCAGCACCAACAATAAGCTATGAGGTATTGTTAGCAGATAAGCCATATCTTATGCCAGATAAGCTAAAATGTGGTCTTATAAATAGAGACTTAGCTTTTATTTGGAGCTATATTTTGAAAAATGTCTTAAAGACACAAAAACTGTCTATATTAAGTAATGCATTATCACTGTTGTTGGTAACGATACAGTAGACCGATTGAAGTTGATCTCACTAGGTACTTAGTGATGCTGGAAGGATCCTGATGGATATATCCATCGTCTAGTACCCACAGTACAAGCTCTGCTTAGTTTGGGCCTAGATAGTGCTGTGTAAAATGTCCCAAGAATATTTATTTATTTATTTATGGATTTAAATTGTGTCCAAACAAAATCAAGGACCAACTTCCCTGTAGTATATCTATGAAACTAGTCTTAATGACAAGATCAAAGTTTTGAAAACTTGTCAATAAAGCGGTCAGTCAAACTTACAACAAATCATAAGGGAAACTTAACTGCGGTTTAGGTATGGACACCCAGTCCTCAATGCAGGCCCGGGAACATCACAGCCAGCATTATCAGTCCACGGTCAAGAAAACCAAAGCCTACCAGAAGAAAACTTCTGATCGAACACAGAAGTAAGTCATGCCGGAAGGCTAGCAGACTTTTTACCTTGCTGGAATTAAATTTGCAAAGACAAGTCCATACTTAACTATATCAAAGGTTACCTAATTACCATTGTATAGAAGGCTCATTAGAATTTTGTGCCAGTACCTGCTTCAGTAAAATCAGCTGAGAAAGATAGTGATATACTATATATAGCTATCTGCAATATAATAAAATTGGGTGTATATCCCCTTGCAAGCCATGCCATATATTTTTATTCCAAAACATAATTTTAGTGTACCTACGAGAACATAACATAACATAACATCACGCCTGTATTTTCCCGAAGGGGAAGGCAGAGGTGTATAGTACACCCACATTTCGCCAGTTATGTTATAGTCCCATGTAATAGGGGGCGAGCCTATTGCCATTGACCGGGCACAAATCCAGAATCCGGGATGCTACTGAGAATTTCCTAATGAAAAAATCCAATAACACTCTCCGACCCGGGAATCGAACCCAGGACCCCACGCTCAGCAGTCGCGCTTGCAACCACTAGACCAACGAGGCAGTTTACGAGAAGGTTCATATTAAACTTGTCTCTGAATACATTTGTAATGATTTGTAGACACATCTCATTTCAAGATGGGGGACTATAGGATGGCAACATTACCACTGTCTTCGGGAGATTACGTGGCAATAATTTATTTGAAGAAATCATATTTATTAATACTAATAATAAAAACATTTATTTCTCCAGCACATTAAGGATATTAACATCAGTATTCGCTTAACATATGTTATAGAGGCTGGAGCCTTTACTAGATGAACCTGTGTTACAGGTCTCAATTGTATGAGTTTACTGCCCTCCCTTATAGCTTGGGCTCTGTACTTAATAATCATGAAAGCTGTGGTGACACATCTAAGACCTACTTTGTAAAGCATCTAGTAATCAATCATGTTTAGAGGATATTAAAGAAACATTAGCTCTCTTAGTGCTTGAGATTTGTTATTTATTTTGATAAAAGCATAATAGTACCATCAGTCTTGATAATTAAATTCAAAGTTTTGTGTCTGACACAAGAAATATGACATTGCAATATTGCCTACAGGCAAAGTATTCAACATTAAAAAGTCTGTCCAAAAGTACTTAGACCTGAAAAGTTGTATTATAAGAGATCTAGCAAAGTTAATTGGAATAATAGTTACAGCCTTCTCAGGGGCACCTAGACACACTACCACTACTGTGGTACCATATGGTTGGTGTTACCTACCAAATTTTAAGAACATCATAAGTCAAAATAATAATTATTATTATCCTCTTTATTGCACAAGAGGTCATGATAGTTCAAACAAAAAACAAACAAAATTACATAATTATTCCCTTTATTTGCTACATTCTCTTATTAATATTTACATATTGAAATATTTTAATAAAACAAAAACAAAAAAAAAAAACAAAAAAATCTTTACATACATGTTATTATATCTTTATTTTCATAAAATGTGGTATAAAATATGGTTACATTTTAATCTATAGAACGGGCATATTTTTCCAATGTAATAAAATAAAATAGGAAAGCAATATAAATATAAATAATGTAAAAGTAAACTTACATTCAGAAATAAAATTAGATCTGCAATGCTGGGCTAATAATATCAGTACAGAATGGGAATTAAATATTGTGACATTTCAATTGTACCTGAACTGGGAGAACCTAAAATAGATTATTTGCATCCCGCACTAATTCTAAATGTATTTTCTATGCCTATTGGCGACAAAATCCAAATATTCTGTCTTGGACAGAATATTTCTTTGCCTTTTGTCCATTCAATTTAATATTTTATTTATTTACTCGTCTATGCTCGCCACTTCACCCGCGTGAATATCGTTTATCGTGCACCCTTCCGGAACTCTTCATCTTCCCGGGATAAAAAGTAGCCTATACATTATTCCGGGTTATGTTCTATCTGTATGCCATATTTCATCTGTTCGGTTGGTTGGTATGCCAAAATCGGTTCAGCCATTCTTGACCTATAAATGGTGTAACTAACCCGACTATGTTTTATATATTCAGATGCCTATAAAATACTAAAAGGCTACAGGTATCATGGTCAGGCCCCACTGGCCTTCACAACCCTGGTACCATTACAGTTTAGATACATCTACTTCCATCTATACCATTTATTACATATTTTCTATCAAAATCATTTTATTCTGGGGCTGCCTATGGTACCTCAAACTTAAACTCTCAGAAGTCTGCTCTATCTTTGTTGGGCTCTAAAATTGGCGAGGATGCTTGTACAAAGAGACCCTTTAAAGGACATAAGTCCAAACCAGCGTTGGCAAAATATCAAGCGTGTGTGAGAGTGCAGAGTGGTTTTTGCTTCCACTAAGTACAGCTGAATGAGCACAAACTTTATTATTTACTAAAATATCTAAAATAACGCTATAAAAATAAAATGTATTTATTTTACAAAGTTATTATAAGTAGAAGTTACAATAATTATCAGATTAAAATATATAATAGTATTATAGCTCACACTGAGTGATGTTTGAGCCAATATTGCCATTAATTACATAGTATGATTACGATGATCACTAACAATGTGTAAAAAAAAAAAAAAAAAATTGATTTGCCCTGCCAAGTCACAAATTGTGTGATTACATGATTCAATATATATCTCTATAGAGGGCATGACACCTATTTCTAATTATCAAAAAATAAAAAATAAAACTGTTTTCTGCTTCTACCATTGGTAAATGGATTTAAAGTACTCTCAGTGTGCGGTATATTTATATGAGTGGCTTTTCAGGACATAATAGCTACATGCGTCGCCTCTACGTCCAAAGCTAAGTCAAAAGGAACTTATTAGATGTAATCAGAAAGAGTGCTGGTTGGATAAATAACTCATAAACATTTTCGAAAATGTTTATGACCAACCATTTTTAATTCAGGGGATTTAGCCCATGCTGTGCTGAATAAATAAAAATAATTTTATTTACTAGTAGTACTATCTTAGTCACTGTTGATCTCAAACATCATAAGTGCCACGAGTAGAAAACACTTTCCTGTTCTTATAGCAAATAAGACTGATCATTAACATTTTTACTTTCTAAGATTATTAACGTTGGAATTTCTATAGATGTTTAATCATAGAGAAGAATTTAAGTGGTTCTAAATAAAACAATGTTGATTCCATAACAAATGTTTATTCCATAACAAATGTTTATTCAATAGGAATCCATAATGATTTTATGGTTCATCTCAAGTTTACCATCTCTCTAAACATCTGCATGGTTAATACATATATCGAGAACGAAGCCTGTAGTATAATAGGTGATCAAACGAACTTACCTGTGATGTTCGATCATTATTATACGAAGGGCTTCGTTCGAAGATATATGTACCCTACCCGTCCCACCCCCGGTAAAATTGAGAAGACCTTACAAGACTCTAAAAAGAATGACAGTTGACGTAAGGACATAGACAATGTACTTATACTTACGTTTAGTTTTAGCTCTGAAAATTGCGTTCAGTTGCCGAGTAACTCGAGAAAGCTGCATGGTTAATACATATATCTTCGAACGAAGCCCTTCGTATAATAATGATCGAACATCACAGGTAAGTTCGTTTGATCACCTATTATATTAAATGATAACACACCCCCGACTCATTATTAGTATGACTACCCTACTTGCATGACTGGATAAAATTGTAAATAAACCTTATCTTTTTTTATCGATGAGAGGAAGTGACTCAGTGACTCAATAGGACAACGCCGGCGCATAAAACATGACTAATTTTTACCTGTCGCTTCGTCATAACGGGAGCAGGAAACTAACGGGGATCGATGACGTGTTATCACGTCTCGGAGTAGGTACCTACGTCAAAGAATGTATGTGTGTAAAAAATATTTCCTGCCATCGAAATGTTTAATCAGCATCAACAACAGCGAATTTGTGGCGATCCCACGACTATATATTATCTGTAGTCGCCGGCGTTTAGAGGGGATGGTAACACTGCCATAAGACAATATTGTAATTGACGACCTCTGTGGTCTAGTGGTTCGAGTGTCGGACTTCTGATCACGAGGTCGTGGGTTCGATTCCCACAGGACACAAATATTTGTGTGATGAACATAAGTGTTTGTGTTGGTCTGGGTGTTTCTTATGTATTACAAGTATGTATTTACAAAAAAAAAAGTATATAAGTATTATATCCATTGTCTAGTACCCATATCACAAGCTCTGCTTAGTGTGGGACTAGATGGTGCTGTGTAAATATGTCCCAAAGATATTTATTTATTTTAAATATATTATCTTTGGTTCTGGTGGATGTCAATTATCTAAGTTTCCAAGTTGTTGTAATTCTTATTCTACTTTTTTGTTTTATGTAAACTATTACCAGAGGATTAAAACCAAACATTTTAACTGTGACCTGCGTTTCAATTATTCTCAAGCAGTTCGGGCGCAATCCTAGCGCCTTAAATTAAAATAATTGCAGAACCATAGACATTGTGTTATATTTCTATGTGCAGAACATTCAAAATTCACTCCTGCACTATTTTTACAACAATTTATGAAACTCAAGCCAAAATAAATTCGAAAACAACGACGCAAGCATTAAAAATCGTTAAAAGGTTGCATTGCATGAAGGCATTTCCTAATGCCAAGGCCGCAGAGATTATGTAATAAAAAACTTGACATTACTTTTTTGAAAGATCTGGCCATTGATGCTCGAAAAAATGCTGTGACAGCCATAAGACTGTGAAGAAAAAAAATTGTTTTCCTTTTTAGGGTTCCGAAGTCCTACAAGGAACCCTTATAGTTTCGTCATGTCCGTCCGTCTGTCCGTCTGTCCGTCTGTCCGTCTGTCCTAATCCTTTACAGCTTAATAACTTCTACAGTTATAAACATAAGTATATGAAATTTTGTTAAAAAATAGTCTACATATAGATCTCAATTTTAAAAGAATAAAAGATTCGTTTTTGCGTATTTTAGGGGTGGCGTCCATACATGTGAAATGGAGAAAAAAAAAATTTTTTCGCTGCACCCCCTCGTGTGGGATATCATTGAATAGGTCTACTAAAATGAAGGTAATGTTTGATACACCACTTTTTTATCAGGTGTACCATCTGCGAAATATAGCCCGCCAAAGTGGCTTGCAATGTGTCCCCCCCCCTGCCATTTCTAAACTATGCAATGTAGAAACTTATAATCTTCCACATTGATAGACCTTTGTAAAAACTCTCTTTTAAAATTATTTCGAGTATAATGTGAATATAATTTTTCGAGTTATAGAGAGAAAACTGAAAAATACTTAAAACGTCCTAGTTCAAAGGTCATTGACCTTAGAGAAAAATTATCATAGCAAATAATGCTCCTTTAGCTACTTTCTATTTGAAAAAATCACAAAAAGTAACTTTGAAATGACAAACGTCTTAAATTTGGCTTCTTATATTTATCGCTAGATGGCGCTACTAACAACACGCTCTGAGTCGCCAATGCTGCCGATTATTGCAAAAACTAAAATAGCCATGATTAATATTCGATTTGATTCGTTTGTAATTACACCTACTTAAGGAACCCTATAATACTGAGCATGGCCCGACATGCTCTTGGCCGGTTTTTTGTGACTCATAATATGTCATCCCAAAATGTTTTTGTGACATTCCAGCAATGTTGAAAGACATTTAAACCTTTTTAGATTGCTGTCTATTAGTCATCTTTGATAAAACTAATTTTATTACGTGTTCGTTTTTGTAAATGTAAATAATAATGTAATGCGTTAGTATATGTTAAATGTAATGTATGTATGTATGTGTATTGATATGTGAGTACTAGTATATAAATAAATAATAAATAAAATAGCTTTATTTTTCCTTAAACATGCGTAGGTAATGTTTTCGTGGCTTCAAATTTTTCTTGACTTCCTTCTTTATTATCTTTTGTGTAATTACAAATTAGCTGATAAATTATGTCCGTGTTAGTCAAATATATACATCAAACTTATTTCAAGCTACTACAATTTATGTTGTAACTAAGATGTATTCAAAGATTTATCAAAGTATGTATTACCTATTGGAAAAGTTGATGTGGTTCATCACTTTTTTTTTCAGGGTCTACTATGTCTACATACTTATTGCACGCTTAATCTTGTTTTCGTTCCTACTTTTCCTTAGGGTGGTTGTATACATAACCAGCCAATTACTGTCCCACTGCTGGGCACGGGCCTCTTAGTATGAGAAGGCTAAGGCCTTAGTCCACCACGCTGGCCTAGTGCGGGTTTGCGAACTACACACACCATTGAGAACTGTATGCTGTATGGAGCACTCTCTGTTGTGCAGGTTTCCTCACATGTTTTCCTTCACCGTTAAAGCAAGTGATAATCGAATATAAATCCCCACATGAATTCGAAAAGTCAGAGGTGCGGGCCGGGATCGAACTCACACCCTCCTACATGGAAGGCAAGCGTTCAACCGCTAGGCTATCACTGCTAGGGTGGTGGTATGCCACTGGTCAAATATCTTTGTCCAATCCAATTTATTTGATGATAAGTGTTTTATTACCTACAACATTTGATGAAAACCATCTAATTGCTTTAATCAAAATCACATTGGTCAAAGAAATTTGACTTTTAATCTGACACCGAATTGTGCTCGACTACGGCTGATTGGGTCGTTCCTCGTGGTCCCACTACTTTGCTCCACTGGTGGGACCACGAGGAAATGTTGTTCCTCGTGGTCCCACTCAGCAGTGGGTCCATGAGGAATACTCTTTGCCGTTCCTTGTGGACCCACTACGTTGCCCCACTGGTGGGACCACAAGGAAATGTAATTCCTCGTGGTCCCACTCAGCAGTGGGTCCATGAGGAATACTCTTTGCCGTTCCTTGTGGACCCACTGATGAAATTACTTACCAAAACAGGCTAAATAAAAATACACCTGAGTTAATGGTTAGTTAATTGCATTTTGTTAGAATAATAAGCAGGATTATTAAGTGTTTTAACGACTTCAATCATCATCATCAGTGACAACCACCACCTACCACCACCATACCCACCTGTGTACCCATTGCTGGGCTACAAATTAAGCAGTGAATGGACATTCCGGTAATAATACCTCATGCACCTGAGCGAAACTACGAACGACTAGGTACCCTATAGTTTATGTACTCCTAGTACTTTTCTTTGACGCATGGTAGTTTAGTAACGTATATGTGTTATCCTAAAGGTAAGAGCAGTAGGTACTCCATAAACGGTCGAACTTGTGTTTTGTACAAATTGAGCAGCTATTCCGGCGAGAAGTACCTTCTCACCTTACCACTAGATCCAGTTTGAATTAAAGATTTTACTAGTAGATCTAGTGAGAAAAAATATTCTCAATAGCACCATCATAGATAGGAGCAATGTATCTAAGGCTAAATTTTGTAATGTCCTTTATAAGTTCAAGAAAAATGGTATTTGTCATTATGACAAGTTTAACGTTAGCATGACCTTAAGTGGGACGAATGGCAAAAATCAAATAATTTATTCGATCTCGCCAGTGGAGATAATGGAAATAAATTAATATTATTTTAATCAATTCCCGTTGGCTCCACCAGTGGGCCAACGGCAGTGGACACAACAGGAATACACGATATTTTGAGCAGTTTATCCAGGGTACTATAGGTGGGTAGTACCATGGGACATGTTTTCCATGGTTTAACCGTGGTACTACTGGTTGGTAGTACCATGGGACATGATTTCCACTGTTTAGCCGTGGTACTACTGCTTGGTAGTACTACGGGACATGTTCGACCGTTTATGGAGTACTTACTGCTCTTACCTTTAGGATAACACCTATACGTTACTAAACTACCATGCGTCAAAGAAAAGTACTAGGAGTACATAAACTATAGGGTACCTAGTCGTTCGTAGTTTCGCTCAGGTGCATGAGGTATTATTACCGGAATGTCCATTCACTGCTTAATTTGTAGCCCAGCAATGGGTACACAGGTGGGTATGGTGGTGGTAGGTGGTGGTTGTCACTGATGATGATGATTGAAGTCGTTAAAACACTTAATAATCCTACTTATTATTCTAACAAAATGCAATTAACTAACCATTAACTCAGGTGTATTTTTATTTAGCCTGTTTTGGTAAGTAATTTCATCAGTGGGTCCACAAGGAACGGCAAAGAGTATTCCTCATGGGCCCACTGCTGAGTGGGACCACGAGGAATTACATTTCCTTGTGGTCCCACCAGTGGGGCAACGTAGTGGGACCACGAGGAACGGCAAAGAGTATTCCTTGTGGACCCATTGCTTAGTGGGACCGTGAGGAACAACATTTCCTCGTGGTCCCACCAGTGGGGCAAAGTAGTGGGACCACGAGGAACGACCCGGCTGATTTTAGTTGGTGAAAGTCAAATAAAATAAATAAATTAAATTTTAATATTTAAAAGGAAAAGGTACCTTCAATCTCGGTGTCAGAGATCGACGAAACATTTATTTAGCAATCGCAATACGTAGTTTCAGTAACGCAATGTTTCATAACAGTGAAATTCATAATAACTTGCTACGCCAGATGGCAATGCCAAGTTGCCGGCAGTCAAGGTTGAGTCAGCTGCAATGCAACTATTTCTTAAAAAATAATTCAATTTAATAGTGTGATAATAATAAAGTTTTTCTTTTTGTGAAAGTTTGAGAACGCAAAGATATCTGTCAGTGAATTTTGCCGCGTAATTTGAAATTGGAATACCGGTACAACCTTTAAAAAAGGCAGGCCCGGAGATTTTGGTAAAATAAGTTGTTAATAAAAACCATAAAGTTGTCAGTATACAAATGTCTTTGTTAAAAACATAACATAGAAATCATTTAATTGCTTGATTAATGAGTAGTAAAAGGAAGACCTAGTAGTTATTTTAGTAAAAAAACCCGGTTCCCATTAGATTTTCTAGGGTTTTTTTGGCACGTGATGGAAAAAATTGGTACACCCCTGTGCTGAACCATAGGATAGACATACGAGTACGTAGGATTTTTTTTTGCTTATAATCCAGACCAAGCAGCGAAAGCAAGCGGCGGCGACGGTGAACTAAATTTACATGGCAGATGGGCGAAACCGGATGGCTCGTTTGTCCTCGCTGCTTGATATGTATGGTGCGGTAATTTTCCTTTTGTTTTTTTCCGCGGTTTTCAATAATCTGGCGCTTTTTTCAAAAACAAGCTAATATAGAGCTTTTTTTAAGTCGACCCAGCAAGCTTTCGTCAAAAAGTGTTGGTTGTGTTTTTTCACCTATCACCGCCGTGTGATGGATGACTCTCGAGTCTCGCGCTCACCACCCGGTCTGACTTGGAGAGGTGGCAGCCCTAACTGTGGATTCAAAGGCAGGAAGCTATAGTTACTGGTTTTATCAATTTGGCACACTTCAGGGTCCACTTAAATAACTAAGGCAAAACTAAAAAGGAGCGACAGGCGTAGTACGTCCGGCGTAGCAGCCACAACAATAAATGAATTATTTTATAGTGATCACAGCCCCATTCATGGCTCCCATTACTAATCCATCTCACGTTAGTTACTTACCTTGATTTCTGGTCACCTTTTAAGGAAAGATGAATCATACAAAATGGTAGAGGCTGTTCCTATTTAAGTACCGTGTTACATATTAAAAAAACAAAAATAACAACTGGCTACGTGCCATTTTTGATAGCCTAGATCTATTTCATGTTGTGCTCATTTGTTTTTTTAAATGTAGTAATATTTGTAGTACCTATCTATTTAATATATTAAAATTAATTTAATGGGTGTCTTTGTTTAGAATTAGAACACTATATTTTAACAATTTATTTTTGTACTTAATAGGTAGGCATACTTAATTTATATCGATAGCTAACTTATAGATAGGTCCAATTTTATTTTCTGGAAATAAAATATTATTATTTCTGTAGAACTGAAGTAGAGTTTTATATTTATACGTAATTAAGTAAGTACCTACCTATTCATGTTAAAGTAAGTGATAAAGCAGAAGGGCAAAAATAATGTAGCCATTGCCTTTGCCAAAAGACAGCTAGCTAGCTAGCTTTGGCTAGTTTTTTTATTGTGGTAGCTGGCACATACTTCCTATTTACTCCTAGACCGAAAGTAAATTAAACAATCTTCAATCTTCCAGAGTGTATCATTAAAGTTTTCATTATAAACCCAAAGACACTTTGGCTTACATTCAGAGTCGAATCTAAGCGTGAACTCATGCTTCCAACCTACTTCCAACTGTCAAAATGCAGTGCTATTTATAAGTCTTACATGGGCTCGTCGAAACAATTCTTTAGTGCAGCAGAATGTTCACTTCAAGGCTCACCAAGGCACATGTGCACAGGCACATTTATTACCCATATGATTACTGCGACGGTTTTGTGACAACTTTAGTCCGGCCAAGTTATTTTGCGTGTACTGTAATTGTCGTGTTTCATTTTACAGTTTTCGGCAGGCAGGTACTGATCTTATTCCTATTATTAGGATTTTATACAGAAATTGTAAAAAATCTGTGGATTTTTGTAGAAAATCGGGAGATCGGGAGATCTTTTGGAAAATCTGTGAATCTAGAAAATTATGTTGGGGGGAAATGTCATTCGCCACGCTTGGCAGTGGGTTGGCGATCGCAGTTGGTTGGTTAAATACTCAGAGAACGCTGTTGCCCATGCTCTGGTAAATCCCTTAGTCGCCTTTTACGACATCCAATCAACCCATCCCTGCGTGATCGAATCAGAAATCAGGAGATTCGCAGGAGAACGAAGTTCACCGACATAGTCCAAAGAATTGCCAAACTTAAGTGGCAGTGGGCGGGGCACATTGCTCGCAGAACGGATGGCCGATGGGGCAGTAAAGTTCTGGAGTGGCAACCGCGTACTGGGAATCTGGTAATCGGGAGACCTGGCAACAGTAGCTTGGTATAGCTATGCGCAGGTGGTAGAAGGAAGCCGCCAAACAGCCTAATATGAAAAATATAGTATTTAGATTTTTTTATTTATAACACAAATTAATGTTATATTGTTGACCAAAATATATGTTTTTGAAATGAAATGTTTATTTATCATATTTTAATTAACACAGTTGATTTATTCACAAGACATAAATACTCTTTGCAGAGATTTAAAAATAAACTGTGGAGTAAAAAGCACTAGTGCGATAATATTAAGTAAAAAGCACGCGTGCTTTATAAGCTGCTACTTTACAAGCAAGTGTGTTGAAAAAAATAGTTAAGAGTTGTAAACAAGTGAAATGCGTCAAAATCTAGTTTATACGGGCAATAATAGTCCGAAAACTTAGACATTAAACGATAATGGATATGTAATACGTTTGTCAATTTATGACAATCCTATGACGTGTGTTCGTGGTAGAAAAAGGGCGCCTAGACGACAAGGGCTAAGGGCGTCGTGTATACATAAATCAACAAAATTTAGGGAACAGTTGTTTTTTCTTTCGCGATTTCAGTGTTGGTGCCATAGGTATTAAAAGTTGTTCATACTGATGAGAACAATGACCCCTTAAGAGGTTTTCAGTTATTCCAATAACACGTTGTACCTAGTAATATCATCATCATCATCATTTCAGCCTTAAGACGTCCACTGCTGGACATAGGCCTCCCCCAAGCAAATGTTGGGGGGATATGCCATAATCGCCAAGCTTGGCAGGCGGGTTGGCGATCGCAGTTGGTTGGTTAAATACTCAGAGAACGCTGCTGCCCATCCTCTGGTGAATCCCTTAGTCGCCTTTTACAACACCCATGAGAAGAGATAAGGGTATTACCTAGTAATATAATATATTAATTATAATATTGTATAATTGACATTAATAAATAGTGCCTTAATTAGTTCGTTTTTTAATTTATAATTTTTTGTTTTCTTTCACCTGTATTTTTTTTTTAAATCGGAGTTACGAATAACTAACCAATATCGATGTTGATAACAAACTAGCCAGAGCCCACTGTGTAGAAATAATAGACTGAAGTCATTTAATAAAACTATACGAGAAGGTGACACAAGTTAAAAATCAAAACCGAAAATAATCATTTAATTATTCTGTTTTAATTTCTACCTAATTACTGCTTCCGAGACAATAAAGAATCTACTAAGTACCTATCTCTAAAGTAATACTAGGTAGGTACTGCTACTACAATTACAATAATTGGATTTCATGATGAAATGAAATGAAAAAATGAAAATGAAATTTTCATCTCAATTTATACGAGAGACAATAAAATTAATTCATAGATTAATAATAGTAATTCTAGAGTTGATTGTTGAATTCGGATCTACAACGACAATCTTCGATGTCAACATTAAAATGTTGCGTCGCCTATAATGAATGAGACGAGACCTCGACGAATTATAATGTTAGTCTCAGTCTTATGAAATTAGCTAATAAATCTTTACATCATACTTTGACTTATAATTTGCATAGGTAGGACATAGTTTTATATATATTTAAGTGACGAAATAAACAATATAAAATTGCAGAGAATGCCAGAGTGGCTACTACTTCAAAACAACAGCGTATTTATTTACGAAGAAAAATCTTTGACGAGTTAATTAATCTATTAATTTTTTATTGTAATGTGTTAGTAAGAACAAGTATTGAAGTAAATAAGAACATACAGTAATATTGTACAATATTTTTGAAAAGAAAACCTTACCATGGAGAAACGCTGACGACAAACTTATCGCAAGAAGCGAATCCGCACGCAAATTGTTACAGTATACCATATTTTCATGATTAATCGTCGATTCTTCTCGTTTTCATCAAATTATTACATATTCACACGTAACTAGGTAGGTACGTGCAAATAAGTTATTGACAGAAATATTATCTGGGAGTATGCGGTGTTCACGCGGTAAAGAAATATCATGATAAAAGACGTCTGCAAAAGTTTATTGAGCGCAGAACCGAAATAGAGCCCTAAGCCCTAAGTGGCCGAGTTAGCTGCCCAAACATACAAACTCCTATCTAATTGAGGACATAGCCAGTTTTCCTTGGGTGTTTAGGTTCGGTATGTCGACTTAAATGACCTTACTTCAAATGCAATAGTTGATGCAAGTTAACATTTTTGCAATGCAATGGCTGCGCTAGCGCTAGTGCAAGAAACGTACGAAACTGTGACGAAACTTAATTGGATGATGCGACGTTATTATAAGGACGAAAATGTTGAAATTTTATGTAGTCATGACCATGAGTTAGTCAGACTGCGAGTCTACTATCTGATATGATATGGGACAAGGTATTTCCATTATTCGTAGTTACTGCATGAAATGAAACAATTGAGTTTTGTTTGTTCTATGCTGATCTAGACAGAAAATATGTCGTACGGCACGGACGAATAAAAAAAGGCGGACGGAATCTCGCTAAGAAAAAATTGAAGCACTTAATTTTTTCCTAAACCCACTATAATTTCGACAGCATTTTAACACATCAGACGACAAATTGTGAAATTTGTCGCGTAATCGCGGCTGTTTGTCTTACTATGGGTGCTTCACTTATTGTTTAGCGAGATTCCGTCCGTCTTTTTTTATTCGTCCACACGTACAGGACACTTTATCTTGTATTAGGTGCCATTTAGTTTCAAGTCCAAAAAGTTTCATTTCGATATGACCGTAATATCCTACCTAACTGATCAAGACCCACCACAGCCGTGGCGGTGGGTCAGACGAGTTCATACTTATCTATTTACTTATGTATGTACCTACTCAATTAATTAGCTTGACATTTATTAGCTAAGGAAAACTTGGGTTAGAATTCCAATAGGGTTTCCTATTTAAGAATGGAGGTAGGTAATAATAACAAAGTATCGTAGGTACCTATATAAATCGAGATTAAAACAAACATTCTAAAATAATTAAAAAATAAACTAAGGCTAAGAATTTAAAGGTACCTATATTTTGCTTAGGTACTCTAAGTTGAGGGGCTCGTAGCGATGCAACGACTGCGCGGATTGTACGATCTGCAAGGTTAAGCTGCACTTGCCGCGGTCAGTCTGAGGATGGGTGACCATTTCGTTACACATCGAGACCCCTCCGTGCCTCGGAGAGCACGTTAAGCTGTCGGTCCCGGTTGTCATACGAATATCTATGGCAGTCGTTACGGGTAGTCAGAAGCCTGAAAGTCTGACAACTGGTCTAACCTCCGGATGTCAGTATTACCCAGTAATTGGGTTGCGGGGGTCTGATGACAGTCGCTCCGTATAAAATACTGATGTTCAGCCGCATCTGGCTAGACTGGAAGCCGACCCCAATATAATTGGGAAAAGGCTCGGAGGATGATGACTCTAAGTTGCTTAGCATTCATTCAATCAAAAACAAGGATAAACTTTTAGCCTTTTTAGCTATACCTACCATTCTTCAGAAGTAGATCATATTATAGTTGACCTTATTATGCAAAAATGTTGACCTTATTTTGCAAAAATGTTGACCTTAAAATCAGTAACGCTTTAAATATTACAACAAATGTGTAAGGTAAGGTTACCAATAATTTAGTTCATAATGCTCATTGACCCACTGCCTTAGTAAGCGTGTACGAAATACTTTGTGCATTTATTTTTTCATTCGCATTATGACATTGTGATTCTCAACTGTTACATTGACGGGTGACGTCGTTAGTCGATGTTTGTTAATATATTTTCAACACACTTGCTCGTAAAGTGGCTCTTATTGCACCGCTTTTAGCTTCATAATGCAGCTTATAAAGCACGCGTGCTTTTTACTTTACATTATTGGACTAGTGCTTTTTAGGGTTCCGAAGTCCTACAAGGAACCCTTATAGTTTCGTCATGTCCGTCCGTCTGTCCGTCTGTCCGTCTGTCCGTCTGTCCGTCTGTTATAATCCTTTACAGCTTAATAACTTCTACAGTTATAAACATAAGTAAATGAAATTTTGTAAAAAAATAATCTGCATATAGATCTCAATTTTAAAAGAATAAAAAAATAGTTTTTACGTTCTGTAGGGGTGGCGCCCATACATGTGAAATGGGGAAAAAAAAAAAAACCGCTGAACCCCCTCGTGTGGGGTATCATTGAATAGGTCTACTAAAATGAAGGTAATGTTTCATACATCACTTTTTTATCAGGTGTACCATCTGCGAAATATAGCCCGCCAAAGTGGCTTGCAATGTGTCCCCCCCCTGCCATTTCTAAACTATGCAACGTAGAAACTTATAATCTTCCACATTGATAGACCTTTGTGAAAACTCTCTTTTAAAATTATTTCGAGTATAATGTGATTATAATTTTTAGGGTTCCGAAGTCCTACAAGGAACCCTTATAGTTTCGTCATGTCCGTCCGTCTGTCCGTCTATCCGTCTGTCCGTCTGTCCGTCTGTCCTAATCCTTTACAGCTTAATAACTTCTACAGTTATAAACATAAGTAAATGAAATTTTGTTAAAAAATAGTCTGCATATAGATCTCAATTTTAAAAGAATAAAAAAATAGTTTTTACGTTCTTTAGGGGTGGCACCCATACATGTGAAATGGGAAAAAAATATTTTTTTCGCTGCACCCCCTCGTGTGGGTATCATTGAATAGGTCTACTAAAATGAAGGTAATGTTTCATACACCACTTTTTTATCAGGTGTACCAACTGCGAAATATAGCCCGCCAAAGTGGCTTGCAATGTGTCCCCCCCCCTGCCATTTCTAAACTATGCAACGTAGAAACTTATAATCTTCCACATTGATAGACCTTTGTGAAAACTCTCTTTTAAAATTATTTCGAGTATAATGTGATTATAATTTTTTGAGTTATACGCAGAAAACTGAAAAATACTTAAAACGTCCTAGTTCAAAGGTCATTGACCTTAGAGAAAAATGATCATAGCAAATAATGCTCCTTTAGCTACTTTCTATTTGAAAAAATCACAAAAAGTAACTTTGTGTTATGTTGACGACACATTTCTTAAATTTGGCGCCATCTAGCGGCGTCGTACAACACTCTATGGGTCGCCAATGCTGGCGTCAAGTGCCGTGTGTTACATTTGGCACTGTATAGCGCCATCTAGCGGCTACTCACATCACTCTCTGAGTCGCCAATGCTGCCGTCTATTGCAAAAAATAAAATAGCCGTGATTAATATTCGATTTGATTTGTTTGTAACACCTACTTAAGGAACCCTATAATACTGAGCATGGCCCGACATGCTCTTGGCCGGTTTTTGAGTTATAGACAGAAAACTGAAAAATACTTAAAACGTCCTAGTTCAAAGGTCATTGACCTTAGAGAAAAATGATCATAGCAAATAATGCTCCTTTAGCTACTTTCTATTTGAAAAAATCACAAAAAGTAACTTTGTGTTATGTTGACGACACACTTCTTAAATTTGGCGCCATCTAGCGGCGTCGTACAATACTCTCTGGGTCGCCAATGCTGCCGTCAAGTGCCGTGTATTACATTTGGCACTGTATAGCGCCATCTAGCGGCTACTGACATCACTCTCTGAGTCGCCAATGCTGCCGTCTATTGCAAAAACTAAAATAGCCGTGATTAATATTCGATTTGATTTGTTTGTTACTTTACAGTTCATTTTTAAATCTCAGCAAAGAGTTTTTATGTCTAAACATTGTTAAACATTTTTGTAAATTATTCAACTGTGTTGAAGATAAATAAACATTTAATTTAATCAAATAATTTATTTTTGTCAACAAATTAACATTAATTTGTGTTATTCATTTACATTTTATTATATTTTTAATATAGGCTGTTTGGCGGCTGCGCGCGCATGGCTATCTATACGTCACTCAACCACAGTTTTTCACAAAAATATTCGTATAAAATATGTTTGGGTACTTATTTTTTTTTTTCATGTTTTGATAAATGTCGTTTGTAACGCGTGAGCATTGGCCATTATACTCTCGGCTCCATTACGCCCTCACCTTCGGCTCGGGCTGCAATCCGACCTCGGGTATCAGTGTCACCTTAGCTCACTTGTATCATCATGTAAGTACCTACTACTACAAGTTTGCCAAGTGTTTGTATACCTACCTGTCTAGTTATTTAATTAATTACAATCAATCTATAAGCAACTTTATAATTATTACGAGACCGTTTTTCGCATTATGGTCTTACGTTTGACCAACAAAGTGTTACAGCCAACGACCATACAGCCCAATAGAAATCTCATGTTGAATATTATTTATTTATTTATTTAACAGAAGAAATAATATATAATGCGTACAATAAATTTTGCCACTAGCTGAGGCGGAGTACTGAAATCCGAAGCAGCGTGTGCACTTGCAGGTACCCCCCCGTGGGACTTGGAGGCCCAGGTGCTCGCCGAGGTTTATAGACAAGGAGCGGACCATCAGGCGGAAAGTGGCAGACGCCCGCCGTCTGAAGTCGTAAAGAGGTGCCGCAGGGAGGCGCAGGATTCCTGTGAGGAGATTATCTCGCAGAAGGAAGCGGCGGAGCGGGTCAGGGAGGAAGACTTCCTCGCTGATCCAATCCGCCACAGGAGGACGGGTCGGCGCAGGTGGCTTTACGCCGAGCTGATGCCGCCCTAACAGAGGCCAGCAGTTGTGGTGATGTCCCAAGTGTACCCGGACATCGCCAAAGAGGAGTCTGTACAGGAAGAGGGACCCGGAAACGGGTCGCGCTGGATGGGTCGCGAATGCCATGCATTGCAGTTCTCGTGGCTCATCCACCAAGACGAGAGTAGGTACACGGCGGAGTTTTTAGTGGGTGCGAGCCCCACATAACCACGGTGCCTCCCCGGGTGGTGTGGTATGCGGTAGGCATTTTCTCCGTCTCAAAAAAAAGAATAGAAAAAAAAAGGGTTACTGCAATCCGATTGGCGGTACCAAGTCGGCTATTGGCTAATCACTAACGCGGCAGTTTTTACGGCTCATGTAAGTGGTCGAAACTGATTTGAATATTTCAAGTGGTGAATAGTGGCGACCTACATTAGTGAAATTTCATAGATGTTTTGCAGACATCGGTCGCCTGTCATGAGGCGTCTATGGGCTGTATGGTCGTTGGTTACAGCGTAATGTTCATTATGTATTATCTAGCTAAAACAGTTATAACTAATTAGTTAAGTACTTAAAAATGTAAATTTGCCTTATACGAAGCAGTGCTGCTAGGTAAGTCTAGCCCAGTCCAAGTCGCCAATTAGTGTCAAATAACCAAAATTCGCCTTTTTTTCTGTAAAGTAGGTAGCCTAATTGAAAGTCGGGTAGCCTATAAAGTATTTATATTTTTTTACGAATTTAGTTTTAAAAGCAGGATAAAATTGAAAACAAATTTTCTTTTACAGATTAGCATAAAAGAGTAAACACAATGAGGGCACCACTAGTCATTCATTATAAAATTTAAAGTTTAGAAATCGCTTTTCTGGCAGAATTTTGGGTAGTCTTAACATACCCAGCCCATTCACAGTCCCACTGCTGGGCACGTGACTCTTCTCAGTACGAGAAAGCTAAAGCCTTAGTCCACCACGCTGGCATAGTACTATTAGATATTCTGTGACGCTGGCCTAGTGACGGTTTGCGGACTACACACATCAATGGAGCACTTTTTGGTGTGCAGGTTTCCTTACGATGTTTTCTTTCACCGTTAAAGTAAGTGATATTCGAATTTCAATCCGCACATGAATTCAAAAAGTCAGGGTAGTAGGTATAGTATTCATTTTAATTCAATTACATTTTCAACAGGCATATTTTTGCATGATAAAATACAAAAAGACATAATACTGACAAAAATGAAAAAAAATCCGTTTATAGTCGTTTTTGTCAGACTGAAAACGTAGAAGGTCGCCCAATCTTTTTTCTGAAGTAGCCTAACGGCCAAAATTAATATCCAATCTATCTACGATTTACCCAACTAGAGATAGAAATTTGACATATTTTGTATGGAGCTTATGTCAAATTCCTATCTCTAGTAGGGTAAATCGTGGATAGATTGGATATTAATTTTGGCCGTAAATGGTGACCAGTCGCCAATAGCAATTTTTGGTCGCCCCGACACCCTTCGGGATAGCCTAAAAGGCGAAGGGATGCTGGCCAGAAAACCTCCACTTGTGTTTGACGGCTGCTTGTCTCTCTGGACACGTCTGGAGGGAACGGCACTTGTTAGGCCGGTGCATCCTGGGTACGGGCAATATAATCCTTTCGAGGGATTAACCTTCGGGGGATCTTATTGCCTGTGGCAAATATTCTAGTACAGTAGGGGCCCTATGTGGGCCACTGGGGAGTTGCTCCACGTGTCTCTCTGATGCCAGCAGAGGGCACAGTGGAGGAGCAGGGGCAGGCCTGGTGTGCACTCACCCTGCCAATTGGCAGGCAGCGGGGGGACTGTCCTTCCCTGCCCCCGTCGATCTCGTAACCCCCGGAGTGCCCACTGAGTAGTGTTCTCGCGCCTCTTGGGACCGAGGGTCTTGGCTTCACCGCCCGGACCGCGAAGAAGAAAACCTCTTTAATTACGGGAGGATGGGCCCTGCGAGCAGCAGAGCCGGGGTAGTCTGCTGCCCAACCAGCAGCTGGCGTAGATGGCGTAACAGGCATGGCTGGCACAGTTGGCGTAGCTGGCATAGCTGGCATGCACAGTTGGCGTAGCTGACAAAGCTGGCGTAGTTGTCGCAGCTGGCGTAGCTGGTAAAGGCCCGTTAGGTTAGGTGGCGTGCAGTGTTCCGTGTGCGCCGCCTAGGAGGGTGCAGCTGACATTAGGCCACGGGGAGAAGGGGCTCGCCTGCTTGTGGCGGGCCGGGACCTGTCGGGGGTGGTTGTGTGACTCACGGGTTCCCACGCCCCCGTCTAAGGTAGTTGAAGGAACACCGTGGTGGTTTTAGTCGGTAAGAGTCCGACACTGGCTCCGCCTACCCCGGGCTAAAGAGTATATAACCACTACGCCCCGGGCGGAGTGCGTCTATGATACTAGTACATATATCATTAATCTGTGGTCCAGGAGGATGTCCCCACGGCAAAAAAAAAGGAGAAAAATTGTGTCGAAGTGTTGTGGAGTAGAGAACCTAGAAAAATATGTAGCATGTAGCTAGAACCAAAGGGACCTACCTAAAAATCGATTTCATCTTATCTCTCTACTTACAATTAATTTTTTTTTTTTTTTTTTTTTTATTCATGACCATGGATACATGTCCTTCAGTCGTAATCATTGAACATATTTAACATTGTACTTATATCCTAGTAAAGTGATGGAAACTTTACTAGGTTTCTGAGGGGATGATGAGATAGAAGTTTTTAAACTTTCGCGAATTTCACTCATATATGCTTGTTATATTTTGATTTAATTGTGCGCGACAGGTCCCGTAAACTTAGTTCAATATGGATGATGAGATAATACGAAAGTCATGTTTTTCAACTTTGTACCATTTATCCACACTTGTACACGTTAACGAGCACTTAACATTTAATAATCCACCATTATTACACATTAACACTCGAAGAAACACAAATTTTGGAAAATAATAAAAAATCTACAACACCATACGTGGGACACTCAGAAAGTTTTGCGAAACTAAAAAAAATTGTTCTATACGTACATATATTTTTATCAAATCTTTTCAAAGTACTTTCCACCAGCCTCTATACAAAGATTCATGCGCCTAAACCAGTTTTCAAAACACTTTTTCCAGTCCGCCGCAGACACCTCGTTTACAGCCTGCTCGAACGCAGCCAGCGCATCTTCCGGCGACGAAAATTGTATCCCTTTGAGCTGATTTTTTATTTTTGGGAATAAAAAGAAGTCACACGGTGCTAGATCAGGGCTGTAAGGAGGGTGACCCAGGAGTTTGACTGGCGTGCTGTCCAGGAAGTCCCTCGTTTTGAGTGCGGTGTGCGCAGGTGCATTGTCGTGGTGGAGCAGTAGCCCGCGGAGCCCTGTGTTTGGTCGCTTGTTGCTTATAACAGAGAAAACTTCTGGCAAACATTTGGTAGTATACCATTCGGCATTAATGCTTCTTTGATCCCGTAAGGGAATTGATACCAAGTGGCCAGTCAAATTAAAAAAGCTAGCGATCAAAATCTTACCCCCGCTTCTAGATCGCTTCACTTTGGTAGGCGTTGGCTCATTTTGAAACACCCAAACAGTCGACTGGCGCTTGGTTTCTGGGTCGTATTGATAAATCCAGGACTCATCACCTGTAACGATGTCGTAAACACGCCGAGACGAGCCTGCTTCAAATTTGTTAAGCATATCACGGCACCATTCCACCCGGGCCTGCTTCTGAGCATCGGTGAGGTTGTGCGGCACCCAGCGTGATACTATCCTCCTCACGCGAAGATGGCTGTGTAGAATCTCGTGAACGCTTCCCGATCCAATCTTCAATATGTGTTGAATCTCCTGATATGTAATTCGCCTATTGTCTTGGATTAAATTTTTCACTGCTAGCACGTTTTCTTCGGTAACAGCCGTCAAAGGGCGACCGCTTCTTTCGTCATCCCCCAAAGTTGGTCGACCGCGCTTGAATTCGTTATACCAACGATACACGGTTGCCTTGGAAGGGCCTTCATCCATGAATGCCATTTGAAGTCTATCGTACGATTCATCCGGTTTCAGGCGACACTTGAAATCGTATAAAATCATAGCTCTAAAATGTTCCCGGCGCAGATCCATATTTCAGTGAGACACAATACTTTGAATTAACTCGCAAAAAATGTGGAGGGAAATTTTGAAATTGGAACTTACTTATTTTTACTTATAAATAATCATATTTTCGAAAAACATTATAACTGGCCAGTCTCCCATATATAAAAACTTTTTTTCGCAATACTTTCTGAGGGGCCTGGTATTTACGAATTTTCCCGCCAACCTTACGTCTGAAATTTTCCGGACATGTCTTTATTCTTAGTTTATACTGGTTTATACTAAACCTCTTAAGGGGTCATTGTCATCATCATCATCATTATCATTCTAGCCCGGTATCACCCACTGCTGGGTATAGGCCTCCTTTCTTTTTTGCCAGCCTCTTCGATCTTGTGCGTCCCTCATCCAGGTGTTTCCTGCGGCTTTGGCGATATCATCAACCCAGCGCGCTTTCGGACGGCCCGGGTTTCTCCGACCTGACCTTGGCCACCACTCGGTGAACGCTTTACTCCATCGGCCATCTCTACGCCGAGCCAGATGTCCCGCCCAACTCCACTTTAGCTTAATTGCCCTATCACCGACGTCATAGACTTTCGTCCGACGACGGATCTCGGTGTTTCGGACTCGGTCGAGAAGATTTATGCCGAGCATAGCACGCTCCATGGCCCGTTGTGCCACTCGCACTCGGTGGACAGTCTCCTTTGTAAGCGTCCATGTCTCGGCACCATAAATCATAGTTGGCAGGATACACTGGTTAAATAAACGTGTTTTTAGGCACTGAGGGATTCTTTTGACCGAAGGACTACTTCCAGCTTTCCAAATGCCGCCCACCCGAGCTGTTTTCTCCTGGAAATTTCTTTATTGGGATGCTTCTTTTCGAAAGATAGAATATATCCAAGATACACATAGTGTTCAACCACCTCTAGCTTCTCCTTCCCAACCATAACTGTTGAGATTGAGTCACCAAAGACATTGGTCATAACCTTTGTCTTGGACATGTTCATCTTCAGACCGACTTAAAGGGAGGCATCGAAAAGTTCTTGTACCATGCGTTTAAGATCTTCCAAGGACTCGGCACATAAGACCAGATCATCTGCAAACCGAAGGTGCGACAAAAAGGCACCATTGATATTTATACCATTCCGATCCCATTTGAGTGTTTTCATCAGGTCTTCTAACACAGCAGTGAACAGTTTGGGCGAAATGGTGTCACCCTGACGCACTCCCCTCTTAATTGGTATTGATTCGGTTACTTTGTGCAATCTGACCGGGTCATTGTACTCATCATTATTAATAACTTTTACTATGGAACCGCACCTGTGCACCTGTAACCTGTAAATAGTAAAAAAAAAACAGGGAACAGCAGCTGTTTTGTTTTTCATGATTACTGGGTTACGAGGTTTTCAGTTATTTCAATAACACGTTGTTTTTGTCTATTTATGTGAACACAAATGTAGGGATCAGCTGTTTTTTTTTTGCGAATTTATAAAGTGCTGTCAATAAATACATTATAAAGATAACTGTGAATTTGTACTCTCCTACAAGTAAAAATAGCCCCTTCTTTTTTTTTTTCTTTTTGTGGCGGAGAAAACGCCTTACGCATATCACACCACCTGGGGTGGCGTGTGGGTATGTGGGACTCGCACCCACTAAAAACTCCGCCGTGTGCCTACTCTCGCCTTGGGTGGATGGGCCACGAGGACTGCAGTGCATGGCATTCGCGACCCATCCAGCGCGGCCCACTTCGGGCCTTCCTCTTCCTTCTTGACTCTCTTTCGGCGATGTCCGGGCACACCTGGGACATCACCGCAACTCAAGGGCCGTGCAAGGCAGACGATAGACCCCCAGTCTATCGTCCACTGGCCCATTTAGGGTGGCATTAGGTCGCCATAATGACGCCGGCGCCGACCCGTTCTCCTACGGCGGATCGGATCTGCGAAGGTGTCCTCCTCCCTGACCCGTTCCGCCGCTTCCTTCTGCGAGATGACTTCCTCGCAGAAGGAAGCAACTGCCTCCCAGGCACTCCCACTATCAGCCATGGCTCTGACCACGGCTGGTAGTGAGAGGTCTCCTCCGATTGCTGCAGTGAGAGCACGGCGCTGCACTACCCAGGCGGGGCACTGCACCAGAGTATGAAGGGCCGTGTCCTCACTACAGCCGCACTGGTGGCACACGGGAAAGTAAATGTCAGGCGCCAGGCATTGTATAAAAAACCACAACCACACCAGCCCCACAGTGCGTGCGGAGCCTTAGCACAGATAATCATATATCATTAATCTGTGCAGATAATATTACAAAGCATCCATAGACTAAGGCCCATATTACACTTTATTATAATATTAGGATCGTTTATGTATAAGTATGAATGACTCCTAGAAACGTAATCTGTGTAGAAATACGATAATGTAATAACATGTAATAACAACATATGACTAATATCCAGAGACATGACATTTACCGCCATGTCTCTGCTAATATTTATATCTACCAAATATCTACGATCCTATTTGACAGCATGTCGTGAAATAGGATGCTATCCTATTTAAAAAATGGCGCCAAAAAGCAAAAGTCGTGCTCCATTCGATTGGACTAAAGAAACTACCAAAATTATTTCTTTGTCAGTATTGGGTTAAGAGTTTTATCATACAAAAACAAAAAATATGCCTGTAAACACTTGAATGAATTTATATGAATAAGAATACCTATCCAAAGTAATGCCTAAATATGTCTAGTGGTGTCCCCGTTTTGTGGACTCTTTTATGCCAAACTGTAAGTTCCTTGAGTAAGTTTGAATAAACCACTTTTTTGCCATCATGTGACCCACGAACGGCCCCAAAATATTATATTATTCCTTTTCCTATTCCTTAGAAGTAAAACAAGGAATTTTGAAGTACATGCAGCAACAAAATCTGCATTAATTTTGGCCTCCATTGAGAATGACATGAACACCTAGGATCATTTGTGTTAGATACAATCATAGTACTAACTTTACTATCATATTCAAAGGATGATATTTTATCTAGGTATGAAATAGGATCCTGCATAATTATATTATAGTGTAATATGGGCCTCACTCCATTAAGGTTGTTGTTACGCCATAATTCTTGTATTTATTTGTCGAAAATGTCTTCCATTCTAGCTTGTCTATGAAAAATGCAAGTATTCAGTGCCAAAGTGCCAAGTTGCCAAGTTTACAAACTCGTAAAAAAAGCCCAGTTATTGTTTATGGTATCTACTTGACAATCATGGCGAGCACGTCGAGGTCTGTTTTCTATTTTATTTTATTCCTGTTTCGTTGCTATCGACGTTATTTTTGTATTAATACAGCCGAATATTATTATTATTTACTATGATATTACGTAAGTTCACGATGGTGCTAATAATAAGAGTAGCAAGACCACGGCAAAGTTGTTTCCCAAAGATTTGATTTCTACTTGTTGATGAATGATGAACCTACTTTCTTTTGTGGTTTTAGAATTGAGACGAACAAGGTGGTGTGCTATGCGCACCCAGACGCACCGCTTATCGAGGATTACAGGGCTGGGGACATGATTTGCTCGGAATGCGGGCTGGTAGTCGGCGACAGGTACGTAACAAAATGTTTGGCAATATTTACGAAATGCACTGAGCTTTCCACTACTGATGCCGTGTCGTAATAATAACAAAGTTGCTGAACTAATGCGAGTGATGTATTTGATTTCTATTATTTCGAGGTCGATAAATAATTGTACAACTGTGCAATATGGAAACTTGAGAGTCGCGCATAGGATTTGACAAATAAAGCAGTTTGTATTACACACGCACACATATGTTAGAAAACTTGCCGCTTAACAAAGCCTAGAAACTGTTTTGATGCATGAAAATGTTGTATGGAATCCATCGAGTTTGGATACAAGCTGCGACAGTCAGCCACATGATGCATGATGTTGCCATGCCACATGAGCCTTGCCTTTATGTGCGATATTTTTAATTATGTAGCATGTGGCCCTGTGGCATGCCGCACTGTTGGACACTGTTGCACAGGCGTAAACCAGGCTTAAGAGTTAGCTTCTGATGTTTTAACATTATGTGCCACATATCACATAAAAGAAAGAAAGACATTGTGTTATTGTGTTGTCAAACATTATTTCAGAATAATATGTATAATGAATAGGGATGCAGTAGTGATGCATCGAATACTACTTTTATGAATATGAATACCGATTGTACTATTTGGCAAATACAAATACCTGATTTTACTATAGCTACACGTAATTATTAGTCAAAAATTAACAATTTAAAACGAATGCTCAGTTTTACTACACAAATTGATGAAACACAGTGAACACAGAAAATTGCTGTTGCATGCTCAAAAACTAAAAGGTTGCCACAATTGCTGACCATCTGTGGATGTAAACAAAAGATAAGAATGTTTAATTATTTTAGGAATCGATCTTTACGTCTTTGTCAACTTGGTTGCACCACTCGAAAGTCACAACGCAATATTTGCATGGGATTGCTAGAAAATCATTTTTTGGAATGTCATGAAAGTATTCGGCAAATACGAATATTCGGTAATTAGATGGTATTCCGCGAATACGAATATTCGTAGGGATGCAGGGTTGACTAGGGACAAAAGGGGATTTTGACATTGAAATAAGGTGCCATAATTTGGTATACATTCTTAAGTCTTTGTAGGCAACAAACTATGTTATTTCAATGTTAAAATCCTTGCCCATTTTTGTCCCTATTCATCCCTGCATCCCTTTTCACCCCTTTTTATGTGGTACTTAATTAACACATCACCATTATAATTACTTATTCAAGAGCTTATCTATGCATATTGCTGTGGCCAATAAGTGCATTGGAAGTAGAACATAATGTTCCTTCTTCTATTGTTTCAACATGAGCTACATGTATAATGATAATAGCTCATGCCGTGGGGAAAAGATTAGCCAGTCAGCAGGTTGGTAGCGGGGCTGACTGCCCAAGGCGTGCCGGACGATCAATTAAATATTGTCACTTGTGGCGGCTCTTTTAATGCACCCCAAATAATTATAATAATAATAATAATGGTTTTTTTAAATATTGTTTGTAAAAATATTTAAAAATGTAGAAAAATAAATGAATTAATGAATAAATGATATAATAATGTTACTGAACATGAAAAAACGAGCAACACAATCTGATATAGCAAAAGAGTTTCTGTAATTTTATGTTATTTATCATAAACATATTATTTCCTCTACAGAGTCATTGATGTGGGTTCTGAATGGCGTACATTCAGCAATGAGAAGTCTGGAGTGGACCCGTCTCGTGTTGGTGGGCCAGAGAACCCACTTCTTTCTGGTGGAGACTTATCTACAATCATTGGACCGGGACGTGGAGATGCATCATTTGACAGTTTTGGAGTTTCCAAGTATCAGAATAGGAGGAACATTAGTAGCACAGACAGGGCCCTGATAAATGCATTCAGGGAAATTAGTACTATGGCAGACAGGATTAACCTGCCGAAGACTATTGTTGACAGAGCTAACAATCTGTTCAAACAGGTATGTTTAAAAGTTGTTTTTTTTTGTAAGTTTAAATTATACATACATAGCATCACGCCTGTATTCCCCGATGGGGTAGGCACAGGTGTATAGTACACCCTATTGGGAATTACCTAATGAAAAAGCTCAAAAACAATGCTCATCCCGGGAATCGATCCCAGGACCCCATACTTAGCAGTCTGTGCTTGTAACTACCAGACCAATGAATAACTATGAACAAATTAAAGGTATAACTATGAAATTACTACCCCCTTAATATATCTTTAACAAATCAATGCCTCCTATGTAAACTGTATGTTGACTACTTGAAAGGAGAGCCCTCGAAATTTTGTTACATAGTTCTGATAATTTTAAAGGTATTCTATTTGACTTTTTACCAAAATTATTTATGTTTTAACTTTTAAATCAAGTCAGTAGTTATTTCATTATTTTTAACGCATTTACACATGCGAAGATTTGCTACAATTTAAATCTTCAAATCAAAAGTTTTAAAATCATCAGAATTGTGTAACAAAACATCTTTATATGGCTCTCCTGCCTGTAATGAAGGCTTTTTAAATTTAATACTATACAGATATGTTACTCAGCTATACTCAACCCGAGGCCCGTGGGCCGCGTGCGGCCCGCTGGACCTTTGTTATTGGCCCATCTGAAGTTACAAATTTCTGAAGAAACAACGACTATCTCAGAGTTGGCTTCCGTTTTAAATTGTAATTACTCAGAGTTGTTTGACGAGTGCATCGATTTTAAAAACGATACCAATCTAGAAGTTCTGTTTAAAGAAAAAAGGGAAAACAGATAATATGTGGAATTTTGGAGTATTTTTCCCCAAAAATATAAAAGCGTCCAAAGATGTGCCCAAATCCTACTAACATTCTTTGGGTCTACGTATGTGTGCGAATCATCTTTTCAAAAATGAAATACACAAAGAACGTTTACAGAAACAAACTTACAGATTCTCATCTGGATGATGTTATAAGGATAGCATGTAGCGACAAGCCAGATCTTGATAAAGTTTTGAAAAAGTGTTCATAGTATCAAAAATCGCATTAAAACATGTAAACATCTTTGTTAAAACTTATTTTTTCATTAATAAACATCGTTAACTTGGAATTACGTTTTAATTAAGACCTAAATAATTTTTGCTTGCGGCCCTCGACACCATGACTGAAACGTATTTGTGGCCCCTATAAAAAAAAGGTTGAGTATGGCTGTGTTACATGATTTCTATTGTTTAACTGCATTCAGCTTTTCAGCATGCAAAATTAAGTTATTTATTTTCATAGGTAAACAAAATCAAAATCCTGCTCGTGAGCGATTTTTTCTTTCCACAATTTAAATCTTTAGAATTCGCTTCGCATGCGTAAAATGCGTAAAAATAATAAAATAATTAGTAAGGGTAGGCATATCTATACGACTTTGATTTAACTGTAAAGTTAGTCGAGTCGGTTAAGGAACAATGTTTCTTAATAAGATATCGCAGACGTCACCCAAAGACGTATAGTGGAGGATAATTTCGATACCACGAGCAGTGTTCACGGTAGCTTAGTGGCTAAAGCACTGGCGTACTGAGCCAGGAGTCGCAGGTTCGAATCCTGCTCGTGAGCGATTTTTTCTTTCCACAATTTAAATCTTTAAAATCATAATGTTAAAATTGGCCAAGTCAACGAGTACATACCTACATAATTGTCATATAATTAGTGTAATTGCAAATAATAATAAAATGATAATAATTCCTAAGCATTACCAATATTTACTTCGCACATTCATTTAGGTATAATTACATTGATGTCATTTTCTAATATAAATCATTATCGGTAATCAACATACTAGCTTACATAGAAGGCATATTTCATAATAATCACATGAGACTTTCCATCTTCATGTCTCAGTTTAGCGAACCGACTTGCGGTACCATTTAGGCAACAGCCTAGGTGGTATTGCAGTTGTTATGGGCAAAGGTAACCGCTTAACATCAGGTGGGCCTTTAGTTCGTTTCGCCATCATATACTATGAAAAAAAATGCAATTTTAGAAATTCTGTTTATTTAATTCCCGCGTAAATCTGCATTTAGTTTCATAACCTGATTAATTTGATACATAGAAAAATTACCAGCTAGCGAAAACTTTGTATCATAATCTTGTTCGTACAAAGAAAGGTAGTTTGTTACTAAGTGTACTTGGCTTATTCGCTGGCAAGGTTATCTGTATGAAGTAAATATTTTTGTGCTCATTTGCAGTAATTGCTAAATTAATTAGCATTATTTAGTCTTTACTCATTTTGTATTTTGACTAATTATAGCATCAAATATAATAAACAAAGATCCCAAAAAATCTTGCACAATGATTATATTATTTTAATGCATTATCGCAGGCGGGGTGGGGCGCAAATCTAATGATATAAATGATGGATAGAAAATTCGTACACAAGCAGGATTCAAACCTGCGACTTCTGGTTACTGGTGTACTAAACCAGAAGTAGCCAGTTTGAATCTTGCTTCTGAGTGAATTTTTTTTTCCATAATTGGTCTGTGTTGTGCAGAAATCTATCAACACAACAACGAAATTTATTTACATTTGAAAGATAAATGTATTTTTCTTGTGACAGGATTTGACAGGAACCATATTACATCATGTTCTGCATATTATTTTAAAGATAATTGGTTATTGGTTATGATATAATTATTATTTTCAAGAAGTCCTTCATATTTGGAGATAAATAAAATTATATTAAATACATTTCAATTTTGGTCAGTTTGTTGGTTGGATCATTTCTGCATAACACGGTCCAATTTATACAATGTGTATCAGAAATGCGTGGTCATATTTGAAGAGCTCATTAAAGGAATGCTGTTGACAGTGCTGCCAATCGTTGGGAAATTCCCCGATTGGCGGGGAATGAGAGGCATGTGCGGGGCGAGCAGGGGGTTTCGTCTAAAAGCGGGGAATTACAGGGAATAGACAAATCAACATGTTACCGGTTTTTTTTAATGTATAAGTTTTTTTATCAAACGAAATGGTTGTCTATGCTTGTCAGGAACACGCAGAAGGGAAATAAGGGGAAAAAATAACCATCTGGCTATTAAACAACTTTGTATAATTCTTGCTACTTTTATACAAAAATACTAAATGAAAATTGTAAATAAGGAAAAAAAAAAACAATATTTACGTTGCACTGTTTCAAAAGTCATGCTTTTTCATATAATCTTGTCAAGGACAAAGCCAATTTTCATGAAAACATTGGGTTATGCAATACATGCTATGTTATTTACATTATTATGTAAATTATTCACACATAATTGTTGACCTTAGTAGCCTAACAGATGTACAAAATTAGCATAATATAGTGAAGGGCATATCATTGCCTAGGAGTGAAAACCTTGTGTTCGCATGGAACAATTTTACAGGACGAGAAAAGAACTTCTACTTATCTGGTGCAAAATAGAAGTTCTTTTGTTAGTATAGTATAACGGGCTGGTTTGCAACAGCACGTCTAAGCGTGTATTTTGCGGACGGGTGGGAACTTACTCGATCCACCCCAACTCCTCAAAAAAGGCCAGCAACGCCTTGGTGTTGCTGGTGATCTCTGAGGGTACCTGGGTTACCGAAGTACTTGGCCCTGTATGGGGCGACCTCAGGGCAGTCTAGAAGCACATGGGCTGCTGTCTCGTCTTCCACAATGCAGGCTCTGCACAGTGGGCTGTCCGTAACACCTATGACAAAAAGATGTTTGTTAAAGGACCCGTGGCCAGTTATAGCAGCTGTTGTTTTGACAATCGGAGGGCCCGTTTCGTGAAACGACTCTCAATTGTGGGAAGTGCCTCTTTGGCCTGCCTGCATTCACCATGGTCTTTCCATAGTTTGTGGTGTTTATCCCTGGTGCGTTTCCTTACCAAGTTGCGTAATTACCTGAAGGGCACTATGGGTTCAGGTCAAGTTCCTTTGTTTTACATAGATTGATATGCAACGGAGGCGTCAGATTTGCCAAAATCTATAAAACAAAGTCGCCGCTATTGATACTTTTGTTTTTTATATCCAACGAATAATGATGATACATAGAATTTTGACGACGTCTGTGGTCTAGTGGTTCGAGTGTCGGACTGCTGATCACGAGGTCGTGGGTTCGATTCCCACAGAACACAAATATTCGTGTGATGCACGTAAGTGTTTGTGTTGGTCTGGGTGTTTCTTTTGTATTATAAGTATGTATTTACAAAAAAAAAGTATATAAGTATATAGTATCCATTGTCTAGTACTCATAGTACAAGCTCTGCTTAGTTTGGGACTAGATTGTGCTGTGTAAAAAGTCCCAAAAATATTTATTATTTAGCTTAGTATGCAAATTCTATACAAGACAGGCTCAGGTCAGTCAGTGTGAACTGACTAAAATAATTATTAATAACTAGCCTCTAAATAAGTCCAGGTTACCTTTAGTCTTTATAATAGTTGTCTTGATGTCAAACTGATTTTAAAAACTTCTACGAACTCTATACTCTCCAAATCATACGAAAAATCAAGTACTTTACGGGACATTTTTCCTTGCAAATCGGCACAGAAAATGTACCTAATCATTAAAATTTCTATGTGAATGTACTCCACATTTGAAAAAACGTGAATTTCTCGAAAACTAGATAAAATCGCAGAATATACATGGGGTCATTTCGAATTGGGCACTACATAAGAAGTCTAGATTTTTTCTTTAAACGTCATTTTATCGGTTACCTACTGTATAGATTAAGTGTCAATAACTGGAAAGAATATTTTTCTATCAATGGATAAAATAAGTATCATATTTTGTATTGCAAATGGCAACAAGCTCTAAATATGGCAAACTTGTAAAGGTCACCTGCAGCCAATTAAAAAAATAGTGAAAAAAAAAATACAGTACGCATAATATAACTGTGCCGCTCTGATACCAGGCTTGGCGAAGGGCCGCGCAGGTACAGTAGCGTAATAAGTGTGAGCAGGACATAAGGATGCAAACGACTGAGACAGCGAGAACATGCGGTCCGCCGCCATCTTGCCACTCAGATGAACAACCTATCAGTCTTGCCGCCAACACCGCGCATGCGCGCTACTGATTTGGTTGCAAAATTCACTACTGTGCAGCCTCCTGTTTCTCATCATATCAGCCGAAAGACGTCCATTGCTGGACATAGGCCTTCCTAAGCAGCTCAGTGCCACGCTTGGCAGGCGGGTTGGCGATCGCAGTTGAATGCAAATCGCAGGTGAACCCCTTAGTCGCCTTTTACGACACCCATGAGAAGATATAGGGTGGTGCAATTCTTTACGTCCGGCACCACACGGAACACTTGTCATCCTGTTTCTCACTTAACTATTAATACTAAATAACAAACAAATAAAATAATAATAATATAATTAATGAAAGGGAATGAATGTAATTAGTATGCGTAATTTAACCGTGCAGCTGTTTTTACTGCAGTACTGCGTCATTTAGGTTTTAGCTTTACCTACATATTTTATTTTATGCACTTACAGGTGCACGACGGGAAAAACTTGAAGGGTCGAGCGAATGACGCAATTGCCTCGGCTTGCCTTTACATCGCGTGTCGTCAGGAGGGCGTGCCACGTACCTTCAAAGAAATCTGCGCCGTCAGCAAAATCAGCAAGAAGGAGATCGGTAGATGCTTCAAACTCATCCTGAAGGCGCTGGAAACTTCAGTGGAACTTATCACCACAGCGGACTTCATGTCTCGGTTCTGCTCCAACTTGGGGTTGCCCAATTCGGTCCAGAGGGCTGCCACACACATTGCAAGGAAAGCCGGGGAGCTGGACATTGTGTCTGGACGCAGTCCCATTTCGGTGGCTGCCGCGGCCATCTACATGGCTTCACAGGTTAGTTTTACTGTGTTGTTGCTTTTTAAAAGTGTAAGGGACTTTACTCATGACGCGACGCGATGCGAGCGATATCGCATCGATTGTCGACTCGAGTTGTGCGTACGTTCTAATTGATACCAAAAATATTTCCAACAGATTACTAGTTGCGCAACAGAAGTCGCTCATCAATTGATACAAGTCGAAACAAGTGCCAGCGCTTGCACGTTCCGTACATTTATTTGAAATAGGATCGCAGGTCATTAGAACGAACGTACATGCAATTCGATATCGAGCAGATCTGTGAGCGATATCGTCAATCCATGCGATCTTGTTTGAATACATTTGCGATTTACAATACATTTTCTTCGAACACATGTTGTTGCGATATCTGACCGATATCGGCAATCGATGCAATTCTGCGTCGCATCGCGCCATGAGTAAAGTCCCTAAATTGTCTTTTAGCAAATTTTGTTTGTAACCAGCCTCTGATTTTTTTAATATCCTGTTTTTGGAATAATTGAGTATAAACTCATCCATCATCCTCCGAGCCTTTTCCCAATTATATTGGGGTACGGCTTCCAGTCTAACTAAATGCGGTTGAACATCAGAGTTGTACACGGAGCGACTGCCATCAGACCACGTCTCACGTTCTGTACGCGCCAAGTATTGTCATCATCATCATCATTTCAGCCGAAAGACGTCCACTGCTGGACATAGGCCTTCCCCAAGCATCGCCACAACGACCGGTCCTGCTCTTTCCGCATCCAGCGAATTCCCGCGACCTTCACTGGTCGTTGGTCCACCTTGTGGGAGGGCCAAATTTTGTATTTTTATTTAAATACCATGAAAAGCATGTGCGAGTGTGTCCCGCGCTGTACCTTAATTTAAAAAAAGCGTACCGCTTACCATTTAATAAAAATGCTAATTGAAATGTCGTCCTATACTTGTGGGGTCATGTATTCGTGCGAATGTCAGTGACCCGCATAACACCAACGTGTTGAGAGTTCATTGAGCTTCTTCAGAGCGAGCCAACAATTTGGGACCCAAAAAAACTAATTCATAAAAACAGAATGGCAGTCCGTTTCATGCATATAACATAACATCACGCCTGTATTTCCCCGAAGGGGTAGGCAGAGGTGTATAGTACACCTACATTTCGCCAGTTATGTTGTAAGTCCCATGTAATAGGGGGCGAGCATATTGCCACTAACCTGGCACAAATCCAGACTCCGGGCTGCTACTGAGAATTTCCTAATAAAAAACCCAATAACACTGCTCGACCCGGGAATCGAACCCAGGACCTCACGCTCGGCAGTCGCGCTTGCAACCACTAGACCAACGAGGCAGTCATGCATATAATTTAACATAACATAACAACATAACATTACAAAATAACGTTACGCCTGTATTTCCCCGAAGGGGTAGGCGGAGGTGTATAGTACACCCACATTTCGCCAGTTATGTTATAGTCCCATGTAATAGGGGGCGAGTCTATTTCCACTAACCGGGCACAAATCCATACTCCGGGCTGCAACTAAGAATTTCCTAATGAAAAAACCCAATAACACTTTGCCCGACCCGGGAATCGAACCCAGGACCCCATGCTCAGCAGTCGCGCTTGCCCTTGACCACTAGACCAACGAGGCAGTCGATTATAATTTAATATGTAGTTATTAGACCAACCCCATAAATAAAGTAATCTTCAGCACCGTCCATCGTCGTCTAAATTGCAAGCAAGACTGACATTCATAAACAAGTGTAGGATAAGCGCAAATGGGTTCGCAAATGAGTATGCAAATAACATTGTATAAACAGGTGCACCGACGACCTGAAAAACGTGGCTGGGGGGGACTGGATGCGGAAGGCAGAGGACCGAGTGTTGTGGCGCAACTTGGGAGAGGCCTATGTCCAGCAGTGGACTGCGATAGGCTGAGTTGATGATGATGATGATGATGATTGTATAAACGCCTGACCGCCCATCACATGCGTACAAACATTCGTACATAATGTGAGAGACCCGGGATACACTATTGACTCGCTACTGTCCGATCGGCTTACACTGCTGTTATTACCCACTGTACTTATTCACTTCGCCAAATACATGACCAATGTAAATCGGGCATAAAATCACATAATCGGTAAAATATTTTTGTGTTGGCACTTTATGTCCGCTATGAGCAGCCATGTTGGATTTTATGTAACGTCACATAGCCTTTGACCAGCGGACGATCAAGACGCTTCCAACGATACCTCATTTGTCAAATTATGATAAGTTGTTTAGAAGTTATGAGTGAACAGATGAACACACACACATACATACCGGCCAAAATCATGACCCTTTTTGCTTCGACGTAGTCGGCTAAAAAAGAAGTTCTGTTGCCGAACATCTACTCTGCATAATAGTATTTGTATTTACCTTATGTCTCAAAGTAAATATACTTAAAAGATTTCTTGACCGTGAAGTTTCTTAAGAACCTTGATATTACGTTTAGTACAAGGCTAGACAAGGACAAAGATATTAAATCGAGATAAAGAATATAACTGTCTGTAAGGCTTAGATAAAAATAATCATAATATTTTGTGATAAACACCAAAATCAATAAACAATAACGAACCAAGGTTTTCAGTGATTTCTTTGTTTATATTAGCATTTTCTGGCAGATGTGTATTTGTTTTTTCTAATGAATAAAATAAACATTTTATTTCAGATATTTTTATCTATAACAGTACATTATGATACAAGTGAGCTAAGTTGACTAGTGTACTCGAGGCTGGATTGCAGCCCGAGCCGAAGGCGAGGGCGTAATGGAGCCGAGAGTATAATAGTCAATGCTCACGCGTGTCATACGACGTTTTTCAACACACTTGCGAGGAAAAAACAAATTACACATTTTATACAAATATTGAATTTGTGAAAAATGATAAAATGGCGCGCGGTGACATACAGGCTACAGCTATGCGCGCGCAGGTGGTCGAAGGAAACCGCCAAACAGCCTAATATAAAAATATTATAAATAGATTTTTTTATTTATAACACAAATTAATATTAATTTGTTGACAAAAAATTATAATTTGATGAAATCAAATGTTTATATAGCATATTTTAATTAATACAGTTGATTTATTCCCAAAAATGTTTAATTTTGTTCAGGCATAAAAACTCTTTGCTTCGATTTAAAAATAAACTGTAAAGTAAAAAGCACTAGTGCGAAAATATAATGAAGAAAGCACGCGTGCGTTATAAGCCACATTATGAACCTAAAAGCGATGCAATAAGAGCCACTTTACGAGCAAGTGATAATAAATAAATAAATTCATTTATTTGTCAAGAAACAACATTACATAATAAGGAATTATCCAGTGGCCCCACACTAGGCAAGCCTGTCCTGTGGGTGCCAGATACATATATTTAGCAGGTTGAAATTACATTGTTTACTTGGTCGACATCATTCAAGTAGGTAGGTACCTAATTAATTAATTACAAACATAAAAACATTTAGAGACATTAAGATTACAGTTAAAAATAATTCATTCATGCTAACGTTAACAAAATTCATGACTAAAATTTAGTGTGTATGTGTATTGTGTGTGTAGTGTATATATGTAGTGTACATGAATGTGTGTTATGTGTGTGAGTGTAGATGTCCAATAATAAATTATATAGTATAATAACATGAATAATAATCCTGTATTTTTATATAAATAATTTTATTATGTCCATTAAAAGGATTTTATCATGACAAATGAACTAGGATATTTTCGGTGCAGTCATACGATAAAGATGAAAGCCATTTGGAAATCTTTATTTTGGCCTCATTTGTTGAGCATCGTTTTATGTCACATGAGCTGGCTAGTTTGTTATATATGTAACGATCTTTGTATGGATTGAATCGTCTTGCAAAGCTTGTGTTAATTTTTAGCACAGATATTGTATACACGCGTCGATCAAGCAGTTTTTTATGTTCTTCAGAATTAATAACTTCGCGGTGAACCCTAAGAGCAGCTTTCAAAAAAAACAACTGGCGGACATTCAGTATTCCGCTTTCTTGGTACAGCTTTGTTGTTGGGTACCTAAAGGGCTTTTTAAACATTACTTTAAGTACCGATCGTTGCGCTCTTTCTAGTTGCAACATAAAAGTTTTCGAAGCACACCCCCAGCAACTCAAACAATAGGTGATGAGTGACTGACTTAAATCAAAGTAGACGGCTTTTAAGATGTTAGGTGGTGTCGAAGAGCGAAGCAGTTTCATGATGTTGGCTGTTTTGCGCACTCGTTTTGAAAGTCACTGATATGTTCCTTAAAGTTCAGATTTTGATCAATGATCACGCCAACCGGATGGAATCTGTTCTTAAAAGCATTGCACAGTCACAGTGATTTTTATCCCCACATTTGTGCAATCTAATACCAGATGAAACATTTGGAGCTGACGCACTTGTTTTATGAAAACACACATATTTCGTCTTCTTAGCATTAAGTGTTAAAAGATTTTGTTGCAGCCAAATGGACACTAGCCTCATTCCTGACTCCGCCTTCGTGAATGTCTCCGTCCATGAAGAACCATTAAAAAGTAGTACAGTGTCGTCAGCATAACATATTGTTTCTGCCTCAATACTACTGTGTATGTCATTCATGTACATTATAAACAATGTAGGCCCCAAAATGCTTCCTTGTGGAACGCCAAAATTAATATTTTGTGTTTCACTCTCATAGCTCCCAACTTTAACACACTGCTTTCTTTCCGTGAGATAGCTTCTGAACCACTCGAGTGCTATGCCTCTTATGCCAAAATGATTTTCGAGCTTTCTCAGTAGTATTGGGATTGACACGGTGTCAAAAGCTTTTGCCAAATCTAGGAAGACGCCCACACTAAATCTTTTCCTGTCAAGATGGTGTGATACTGTTGTCGTTAGTAGTGTGACAGCATCTTCCGTTGACTTTCCTCTCCTAAACCCATATTGCCTGGTGGAAATGAGGTTATTGGATTCAGCATATTTAACAAGTCTATTGTTATTATTGTAGTTATCGGTGAGATGTGATACCATCAATACCCGGAGCTTTATCACTTTGTAGTGTTAGTATCAAAGACTCAATCTCACATTCGTCTGTCGGTACCATGAAGAAAGAGTTGGTTATAAGATTACTGCTGACTTTAGTTGCCAAGGAATCCTGACTTAGTTGTAGGTTATGGAGGATTTCATTGGCTAATTTCTGTCCCACCGTTGAGAAGTAGGTATTGCAAATGCCTAGAGAATTCACAGCATTTGTACTACCGTGGAGTGTCAGCAGTTCCTTTGGTTCTTTGTTGTTCTTTGATAAGTGGCAGATGGTTTTGATAGATTTCCACAGTTTTTTTGAGTGTTTTGTGTTTTTAGAGAGCTCATTATGTTCATGTTTTGTTTTAAGATTACGTAGTAGATCATTACATACATTCCTGTAGTTGGTGTAGGTTATCTTTAGGCACTTATCATTGGGTGATTTCCGTGATGCCATGTGCAGTCTATCTCTACGCTGCATACAGCGTATTAGTCCTGGAGTTATCCATGGTTGGATGTTAAATTTAGAGTGGCTTATTTGAACTTTCCGCGTGTGCTTATTGATTATTCCTGCTAGTTTTGTACAGAAATGAGTGTGTTGAAAATATTTTTTTTTTTTTTGGAGACACTTGATTTATGTGTGTAATTAAATTCTGCTAAACTAACTGAAGCGATATTGTGATAATCACAGAATTATTTTATTATTTTAATGCATTTACGTATGCGAAGCGAAATCTAACGATTTAAAATGGAAGGAAAAAAATCGCTTTTTTTCCACAATTTAAATCGTTAAATCACAGCATTTTTCGAAAGGTTTGTTGATGATAATATGTGCGCAGAATGCTGGCTATCCCAAGGGGCTTGAGATACCCTAGTATTTTTAAAACATTATTGGAACCGTTTAGTAAAGTTCGCCGCACATTGAACCCATCCCAGCCCAACCCATAGGAAGCGCGTGGGTCTATTGTTCACAAACTCTTCCCACTCGGCACTGCGCGAAGTGGACCACTGGATGACGTACAGTGCAACATTTTCACGTTTTACAAATCTATCCACACGTGGCCTAGCCGTGTACTGTTAGTGGTCTGGGTCCAATATGCGGCCTAACACGATAAATAATTTACTTACATCTTATACATATCATTCTTAATTTCAGGCTTCAGAAGACAAACGCAGTCAGAAGGAGATCGGTGACATCGCTGGTGTGGCTGACGTCACGATTCGTCAGTCCTACAAACTCATGTACCCATTCGCCGTCAAACTGTTCCCTGAAGACTTCAAGTTCTCCACACCGATCGAGTTCCTTCCGCAGATGTAGACGTAGGTACCACGGTTATATGTTTTTAGATAGTTTAGGTTGAGAATAAAGTGAAAATGACGGGTCGGTGAGATTGACTACTGTAGAAAAAAACGGGTCGAATTTTCAAACGCTACTAAACGCTTCTTTTCAATCACATGAGACTTTCCATCGTCATGTCTCAGTTTGGCGAACCGACTTGCGGTACCATTTAGGCAACAGCCTAGGTGCTATTGCAGTTGTTATGGGCAAAGGTAACCACTTAACATCAGGTGGGCCTTTAGCTCGTTTCGCTATCCTATACTATAAAACAAAAATAACTTGTCGTTGTGTATCGAACTGTTACTTTCACTAATACGACGTCCTAGGTAAGAGAACTAACGCGAACGCGGTACGGCGCGAAGCGGCCCATAACTATTGCTCTCTTTTCCATAACATACATAATCAGCCCATTAATGTCCCTCTGCTGGGCACGGGTCTCTTCTCAGTATGAGAAAGCTAAGGCCTTAGTCCACCACGCTGGCCTAGTGCGGGTTGGCGGACTACACACACCATCGAGAACTGTATGGAGCACTCTCTGGTGTGCAGGTTTCCTCACGATGTTTTCCTTCACCGTTAAAGTAAGTGATAAGCTCTCTTTTACTAATAGTAGATACAAGAAAGAGATAGCAACAATTTCAGAACTGTGAAATAAGTCTGAATTTAGATTTCCATACAAGTTTAGTCGTGATCTCGGAACGTGCCACTAAAATACAAAGAAATGTAACACGTAAACTAATTTGACAGTTCTAAAATGGTTGCCATCCCTTTCTTGTATCTACTATTAGTAAAAGAGAGCGATAGTATAAAATATAACTTCGTGAACAAGAGAATCGACACCATTATCTAAGTCACAGACGCTCTAAGGCTCGTATTACAGAAGGTTCCTCAAGTACAGTTTAAACTCCAATCACCTGATCACTACTTAAGGATAGAATCGTTACTTGAGTATAGGCCTTATTCCAGAACGGTAATTATAAACTTTAATTCAACAACATAACACACGAATTTGACGTGAAATATAATAGAAATCTCTACTCAAGCGTAGTCTGGAGCACACTAGAGTGATTACAGATCAAATCTCTGCTCAAATACCGAAACAGGTGATAGTATAAAATAAAACTAAACTCAGCTGAACTGTGATCAATACATCTCTGCGTGCATCTCTTTTGTTTGCTTGCTTATCCCTTAATTGGAGGAGGCCTATGTACAGTAGTGGACGTCTTTCGGCTTGAGGAACGTTCTAAAATCTAAGCTCAACTCAAAACTAGTCTTAAACAGAGATCAACGCTTGAGTATCCTTCTGTAATACGGGCCTAAGTCAAAATGCAGTGCTATTTGACAGTTGGAAGCATGAGTTCACGCTTAGATTCGTCTCTGAATTGCCCTACGTGAGCTAAAGCAGGATTGAAGTGTGGTGTCACAGATTAGATAATAGTTACTATGTAACAGATACATCACTGCTATACAAAAATATACATACATACAAAATACTATGCTTTATTAGCCTACATTTTAATAATAATCCCAGGCGTTAGCTGCAAGCTGAAATATACCTTTTGTACGCGTACCGAGAGTTGAAGACGCCCCACTAATACTTGTAATCGCGGGAGTACACAAGCCAGCAGGCATATAACGCGACCTTGAGCGAGTGACGGAGTCCCGCGGTGGCGGATGTAGGGCGAAATGAAGCGAAAGCTATCAGTCTGTTTGATAATTTCGCGCGAACTGGGAAGCTTCTTATTCTAAGAGGCCCGTGGTCAACAGAGGGTCAGTAATGGGCTGGTGATGATGATGGACGCGGTGGTAGAACGTGGCTGCCTTGCATGAATGCAGGACAGCGTAGCCGCATCGCACCAATTCTCGTCGCTCCATTTCGCTTCGCAACATTTTTCGTAGGTTCGCTCAACATTCTCGCCGCACCGCGTTCGCGTGAGTCAGTTCGCTACAAAGATGCCCAGTTTTATGATTTGATGATTTATGAACTGGCATTCCGTGCATCTTTGTCATTTCGTTTGTCAAAAATGTATGAAATGATAGTTCTTAAATCTAGATTCATGCATTGAGTGCCATTCAAAAGGCCAATCTCGATATATTTTTTTCAAAATATATTTCCGATTTAATCTCAATGATGTAAATGTCAAACTCGTCACAGTAGATGTTAATATTTGACGTTGTTTAGACATTTAGGACATAGACTGCAGAATTTCGCGAAATAGTTTGACATTTCAAAAACGTCAAATCGATCCGAGTCTGTAGATATTGTGTTATAGTTGCGAGATGTTACTCATATAAGCTTTTAAACATCAAACTAGTTCGCGAGTCAACTTAAGATAGGAACTATATGTTGAATATTTAAGGCCAAGCCCGCACAGCAATATTTACTCGCGCGATTTATTATCGCAAAATCTGTAACACCCATGAATCATAGGCAGGTGCCGCATTGGCGATTAAAAATCGCGGTGGAATAAACACCTCTGTGTGCGAAAAAAAAATCCGAATAAAAATCGCTGAACGGGCTTGGCCTTAAATGACGAGAATTGGCTTTCTGGAATACCCTAAAGGTTCCACTAAAATAGTTGTCAATTTCTGTGTTTGCAATTCTTCAAAAGGTCACCAACTTTTAGGTTATTTAGTTAATATAAACGTGTTTCTGTTACCAACTAATGTTACTAATTGAACAAGCGTAGACACAGAGCAATCAAATATATGTAACGCGTATACCTTTGATGTTTATCGACTAAAACAAAAACACGATTCTCGACATTATTGGTTAGAATTTTTGTTGACAACTTATGGAAATTACAGAAATTTTTGCTACCAAAACCTGTTGTTAACACAAATGTTGTAAATTTTCATGGAGACTTGGCTTTGGATTCTTTGTAGCGACAGAACGACTTTGAAAATCTAACAGTTTGTTGCTGAAGTGTCGTTTGAAAATCTGAGGGTAAGTGCGTCAAGAAGGCCTAGCCTTGTTTTGACGTACGTTTTCTTATATTTGTTTGATAAATGTGATGCCCTAATGTTGGAAGGTGAACGTGTGACCGTTCACCGGCCATTTTTTCGTTTTGTAACCAATTATTTCAGAACACTTAGTAGTAGACATACGAATATTTCACCTTAGAATCAAAGTTTAACAGCCGTCTGTTATGCATTATGATAGATTCATAAGACTTATAGGCTTCAGAATAATCAAAGTAAATAGTTTTACATTCATTGAAACATCTTTATAACAAAGTATGATTATATTATTGTTAGTAATCACAAGAGCTGTTATGGCCGCGCTCACCAACGTCGGCACGGCAAAGGGTTTTTGTGAACTGAAATGATTTTGAATCTTATTGTAATGATTATAGTGCTCACATTTCGTTGATATTCTCATAAGGAGACTAGCCGCCGTATGATCCGTGTGTTTAAATCCTTTGCTGTGAAGTGTGCCGGTCATTAGATCTACACCGCACTGCGATTTTTACTCGCGCGATTTTCGGAATCATGTGAAGGTTGCCCGCACTGGAAATTTAAAATTGCGGCGTTAGGAGAGACTTACCCCAGTTTCTGGAAGACTGATCAATTTGATCTATTGTCAAATCTAATGTTAGCTTCTGTGATTGGCCGGCAAAAATGTTAACAACCAATCACATCGCTTGACCTGAGATTTGACAGCTGATTAGTTAATTTTTGCGTTAATCAGCCTTTCGGAAATTGTATGAATTCCATTTTTTATAATGTGTTCAAGTTGGTAACCAATTTCCAATTATTTTTTATGTTTGGCTACAACATGTTGGTAAGTGTTGCCAACTGCTTTTGTTTTATATGACCTTACTATTGTGGAAACAAATAAATTAAAAATTAGATTCCTTTATTATGTTAACGTAAGACATCATATATAATACAATTATGTTCAACCTAGTTCCCTTAGATAGAGAAAATTTGTGCGTAAGTGACAGCACATTATGTGATTTATAAGTATCTTTTTGATATAGGTGAAAGTTGTAGTTATAATTTATATTACCTATATATTTTGTCTTGTATAGAATTGTTAGGTTGGTACTGTATCACTTTTTCTTTGCTAACTTTTCAGATAGAACCGAATTCGTTTTCTACTATTGGACTGCGTAAGGGCAAACAAGTACCTTCATAAGTAGGGCATGGCCGAAAGATTTTCTTTATAATATTTAAAAACCATAACATGGATCGGATGTTGGGCTACGAAAGGAATTAATGAAAGGCAAGTGCATGCAGCTGAGATGAGAATGTTAAGAGGAATGTGTGGTGTAACAAGAATGGATAGGATAAGGAATGAGTATGTAAGAGGGAGTCTGAAAGTAGCGCCAGTGACAAGTTAAGTAGCAACAGACTGTCATGGTATGGACATGTAATGAGGAGGAATGAGGAGCATGTTACGAGGAAAGTTTAAAGTATGAATGTGGATGGCTATAAGAAAAGAGGCAGACCGACGAAAACATGGATGGATTGTGTGAAAGATGATATGAATAGAAATAAAGTGAACACGGAGATGACGGCTGATAGAGATGTATGGAAGAAAAATACATGCTGCGCCGACCCCAAATAAATTGGGATAAGGGCAGGAGGATGATGAACAGTTTATTCACATTACGACGTGAACGGCACGGGATGGCGACACGATTTCAATTTAAAATAAAACTAAAATAATCCTTATATGGACTTTATTAGATACCATATACGATTAAAGCCAGATACCTGACTGTTTAAATGCAGATATACTTATTTTTAAATATAAAGACATGTGTCTTTTGATTAAAATTCGCTATCATTAATATTTAAAGAACTTTCCCTCTAGTGACCGCCTTTAGATTCCATTCTGTATTACAGTACGCGTAAAATAACTGTGCCGCTCTGAAACCAGGCTTTGCGAAGGGCCGCGCAGGTACAGTAGCGTAATAAGTGTGAGCAGGACATATAGATGCATCCAACATTAACGAACGATTGAGACAGCGAGAACATGCTGTTACTCAGATGAACAACCACAGAAATATATACAATGGTTGTAATCACAATTTTACTTGCGATTCATGCGTGGCAACTTTCCGAACAAACTACGCCTTACATTTTGACGTCATTATTAAAAAAAAAAAACAAATGTACTTTACAGCTTTTGTTTCTGCAGTTAGAAACAGCACAATAAGGCATTTTTGTGGGTTTTTGTTACAGTATTTATAAAAACAAGCCAAAAGGCGTGCTGAGAAAGGCTTTGAAATATCCTGCATTATGGTGCATGGTGCTGCCACGCGCGCCCTGCCCACATGGCCATTCTATTTATTTCTGTGTGAACAACCTATCAGTCTTGCCGCCATTACCGCGCATGCGCGCTATTGATTTGGTTGAAAAATTGACTACTGCGCACTTGCGCAGCCACCTGTTTCTCACTTAACAGCGGCACAGTTATATCAATATGATTTATGACCAAATCGATGCTGATAAATGTATATATGTGTTTGCCCTATTTTTCTATTAGAAAGTATAAAATACTTGGATGAATTGGATTCACAAGCAAGTGTTGCTCCGTGTTATATTTTTACGTAAAATAAGAATAAATAAAACATGAAATTGAAGTAACAATAATAAAAAAATTAAGACTAACTTTGTTCCAAGATTTCATTTTAGGTTACTTATTGAGTTTATGCATTTTTTTTTGGAATAACACGTAAATTATATATTTTAGTAAGTGTGATTATGTGATGTCTGTATAGTCTTACATCGACCGTATTATACGTGTCATTGAAATAACTGAAAACCTCTTAAGGGGTCATTGTACTCATCAGTGTAAACAACTTTTACTATGGGACCAACCCTGAAATCGCGGAAAAAAATCAGTTGATCGATTTATGTGAACACAAATGTAGGGAACAGCAGTTTTTCAGTTATTTCAATAACACGTTTTATACAGGTTAAATCAAATACAGCCGACGTATTTTAAAGGTGGATTCTACTAATGAAATTGAACAACTTTTCCCAATAATTATTAGTCGTCAGACGAATAAAAGTTGACTTCCCTTTATTGCGAAGGTTTTTGTATGTTTCATAGGTAAAGTTGTTCGGTTTAATTTGTAAAATCTACCATTAAAATTCAAATGTATTTGATTTTATCTTGCACATAAAAGTCAGTATACAAATTAATATTGATGTTGTACTTTATAAAAATTATCACTGTCACTTAAAATGTTAGTTGCAAACTACTATATTTATTTTGAAAATATTGTGATAATCTGGAAACTATTATAGATGTCGTTTGTGGATTAAAAGACTCGTATTTAACGGTAGTTCTATAAAATAATAATTATAGGCATAATCAAATGTTATTATTTTTAATGGATGTACAGTCAAGCTCATATCGATCTTGACAAAAGCAGAGCCTGTCTTCTATGAAACTAACCCCCAAATACTAATACTACTCAAAATACGAAGACGTCCGCAGTCAAGCTGCTGTGCGCGGCTTGGTAATATAGACTTTAAATACTGTGAACACGATTTAATATCATTTAAAGATTGTAAAATCCTTTCTGATCCGATGTGATGCGAGCCGTTTGGTGGAAATCATCCTTAAAGCGACAGAACTTCTTAAAAGTTAAGTTTCATTTGAGTATTTGGGTATTAAAGTGACAGTGGCAGCATGAGGGGCCACTTAAAATTGAGTTGCGTTTGAGTATTTAAGGGTTAAGCCAGTTCCGCTTATAATGGTTTTGTTACCATTGATTTGTGGTTGACTGTACTTCTTATACAATAAAAAATATACCTTCTATGACTATTGCCTAGTATATGATCTCTTCCTCCTTGATTCGAATCTTTTGGTCTTTTAAGTGTTGCCAGTTATTTCACACAGTATCCAACTACTACTTTTTGTAAAGATGTATCGCTGATTTTGTGTAATGTAACTAGACTTAATTAGTAATTATGAATAACGCCACAAAATAAATGTATATTAAGTGATACTGTTTTTTATTAATTATTTTTATTCCTAAATAAACTGGAATTCTTCATTAGGTTTTTATGCGTCGGCAATTCCTATCTGACTACCTCTTGTGTATAAAAAAATTAAATATGGGAACCAGCAACGCCTTGGTTGCTAGCGATCTCTCTGAGAGTACCTGGGTTACCGAAGTACTTGGCCCTGTAAGTCGAAGAGTGTGGCTCAGCAATTCTCAATATATACCAGTGTGTCCCTACCTGAGATCTGTGGACCCCACGTGGTCCGTGACATGTCCCAAGGGGTCCACAGGCCATATAAATAAGAATAAAAAGTCAATCAAAATTAAAAATATATATTTTTAAGGGGTCCGTGTCTCCGATCAAATATACCATAGATGCACGGTCTTGTACAAAACCAAACCCAAAAAACGTCTCCGCGATAAAGTGTAATTGTGATTAACAGATAAACAGATAAACATTTTATTGATAATTAGTTAAAATTATACGTCACAGTTTATATATAAGTACATATTTCATTATTCATAATGAACATAATAAAACTCACATTTTCAAAATAAAAATAAATTCAATATAAATTATCGTATCTAACATTAAAACCTTTGATAATTAATTCATCTACAATCTACAATTTGATTAATAAAAATAAAATAAATCAAAACATCAACATGCGAATAATATGATCAAAAATGCATTTGATACAATAAAAACAATAAATTAATTAATAACATTTCATTAGTTAAAAATATAAAATCAATCAAAATATAACGGTTCATAATATAATTTATTTGCGACCAGGAGCTAGGAACTCCTCAATTGTGTAAAACGTATTCTCTACGAGCCAGTATTTTAATTTTATTTTAAAAGCATTGTAGCTACGTATGCTAGTGATATGCTCTGGCAGATGATTGTAGACTGTCGGCCCCATAACGTGAGTCAGCTTGTCCGACCGCGCCAGTCTCCTGGACACAGCCGCGAGCTTATGCGCACCACGGGTGCTGTACGAGTGACTATCCCCTCGCTTAGGGAAACAATCCATATTTTGCCTGACATAAATAGCCACCTGAAATATTATCAGCGCAGGAAGTGTGGGAATCTTGAGTGACTTGAAATAAGGTTTCGTTGATGTTAGTCGCGACACCCGTGCAATTGCCCTGACAGCCCGTTTTTGCATTCTGAAAGCGCGCAGCCTGTCTGCTGCACACCCCCAGAGCTCGGCGCCGTATTGTAATATAGAGTGCACGGTTGCGAAGTAGCACGTGCGGACCACATCAGCATCAACCACTCGCGACAGCCGATACAAGGCGAAACAGGCGCTTCCCAATTTAGCGCAAAGCTTGTCAATGTGAGAAGCCCACGTCAGACCACGATCTATTTGAAATCCGAGAAACGTGGTTGATTCAACCTGATCTATTGGTTCTCCATCTATTAGCACCCGCAGCCTGCTCAAGGGACGTCCTGAAATTGAGATGATGATGTGATGATTATGTTTACGACAACGACAAGTACGACACTCCATCCTTTGTTTGCGAAGGATGAGTTCACGCTTATTTTCTTCTCTGAATGTAAGACTTAGGCCCGTATTACAGGACGATCCTCAAGCATTGATCACTGTTTAAAACTAGTTTAAGTTGAGTTGTGATTTTAGAACGTTCCTCAAGCTGAGATTTATTGATCACAGTTCAGCTGAGTTTAGCTTTATTTACTGTTTACCTGTTTCGGTATTTGAGCAGTTTTGATCTGTAATCACTAGTGAGGTCCAGGCTACGCTTGAGTAGAGATTTATATTCTATTTCAGGTCAAATTCGTGTGTTATGTTGAATTAAAGTTTATAATTACCGTATTGGAATAAGACCGATACTCAAGTAACGATTCTATCCATAAGTAGTGATCAGGTGATTACTTGAGGAACCTTCTGTTATACGGGCCTTAGATTCGTCTCTGAATGTAAGGCTAAGACCTGCCGCATATTGAATCCAGCCCAGAGCCAGTCCACGCGTGGATAAATTGTCTTTTGTTCACACAAATACTTTTCGTGTGGGGTCAATATTATGCGGTGTGACATTACAAGTTTTACAAAACTATCCACGTGTGGCCTAGCCTTGTGCTGTGCTTGAGACAGGAAGGGACTTCTATTCGTAAGGTACTAAAGGATATTGACCCTTTTATCCATACTAAGGTTTGACACTGATTTGCTTCTGTGATACTTTGCCACGATAGTTAGTTGACTTATAAAGAAAGCTAACATGTTTAAGGGCTCAGGTTAATTGGATGCGTGTTATAAAGTGTCGTATGGTAATCAAGAAGGACGGACCACCTTGGTGAGGTCTACTTATCCTATCCTAAGTACTATAATAATATAAATGCGAAAGTTTTTTTGGATGTTTGTTACTCAATCACGCTGAAACGGCTGAACGGATTTGGATGAAATTTGGCACACAGATAGATTATTACCATTATCAGAATCCGGATTAACATCTAGGCTTTTTATCCCGAGAATGTAAACAGTTCCCGAGGGATGCGTGATATGAGTCTGTGATCAGCCGAATTACACGCGGGTGAGGCCGCGGACATAGTCATAGTCGCTCAGCGAGCTATGTAGCTAGCGAGCTATGCTTGGAGTTTTTTTGAAGGACCGGAGCGACTGAAATAGCTTGTAGGATCAGTAAGCTGAAGTGGCAGTGTGCTGGCCATGTCTGTTGAACGACTGACGGCCGCTGGAACAGACGAGTCCTTGAGTGGAGACTGCGAATCGGCAAAAGCAGCGTAGGGCGCCCTCCACCAGGTGGACCGACGACCTGAAGAAGGTCCAATGGCTGGGGTGTGGTGGATGCGGAAGGCAGAGGCTTGAGTGTTGAGGTGCAACTTGGGAGAGGCCTATGTCCAGCAGGGGACTGCGATAGGCTGAGTTGATGAACCCGCGGGCAAAGTCTAGTTCGTTATAAAGTGGCTCGGCAGTTGCATCGCCTTAAATTGATCAATTAAACCGTTTTAGAGAAAGGCGGCTCAAAAGATTTTTGGCGGATTCGATAAAAAAACTATAATCATTAGAATTTTTAAGGATTAAAAAAACGCATGAATTACTTTTCGTAGAAAATTCTCGAACCACTATCAGTTCTTAATTCTGTGGCACAAAATTATGAAAAGAAATGGTAGCAAGTCAATGGACAAGTCATTGCTGATCACGAGGTCGTGGGTTCGATTCCTACAGGACACAAATATTTGTGTGATAAACATAAGTGTTTGTGTTGGTCTGGGTGTTTATAAGTATGTATTTACAAAAAAATAAGTAAATAAGTATTATATCCATTGTCTAGTACCCATAGCACAAGCTCTGATTAGTTTGTGCTGTGTAAAAAATGTCCCAAAAATATTTATATTTTATTTATTTAATGCGCGGGGGCACTGTGTTGCCCGGCCGAACGGATCTGGCCCGAAGACGCAGCCGGATTTGGCCGGAGATGTGTAGGCGTGTTGGCCGCACCTTTCTGCCCTGCGGCCTCAACGAGCCTTCTGGTGAAAGGGCAGTTCAAGATTTCTTGCTACACACGAGTTTAGCCGGACGGATTTGATCGGACGGTCCAGATCTGTCCGGCCGCCTCAACCTGTGTAGCCCACATTAGACTTGGTCTTTTAACTGTTGTAGATATTGGAATGACAACCAGAACTCATTCTTAAAGTTGCCCTACAAGTCACTATGGGTCCTCTATGTGTAGAAAACGGTCACAGCTGACCGCAACCAGCGTAAGGGTGCGTTTCCATTGGCGCGGAGAGGAGCGGAGCGGGGAAATATTAACCAATAGTGCACAAGAAACGTTTAGCGAAGCGGTGACGTATTTTAATGCAATTCCTGCATTGGTTACTATTTCCCGCTTCGCTAGCCTCGCGGTCTTGTATTTTTTTAAGACTGGTCTTGCAGTCTCACGGTCTTGCATTTTCGTAAGACTGGCCTTACAGTCTTGCGGTCTTGCATTTTCGTAAGACTGGTCTTGTAGTCTTGCGATCTTGGATTTTTTAAGACTCGTCTTGCAGACTTAAATTGCGGTCTTGCAATGTCGTAAGACTGGTCTTGCAGTCTTAAATAGCGGTTTTACATTTTCATACGACTGATCTAGCAGTTTTGCGAAAATGCATTTTCATAAGACTAGCCTGGCAGTCTTGCGATCTTGGATTTTTGTAAAGACTGGTCTTGCAGTCTTGCGGTCTTGCATTTTCGTAAGTGGTCTTTCAGTATTGTGGTCTTGCATTTTTGAATGACTAAGACATTGGGCAACAATAAAAGCTTTATAGAAATAAATAGTGAAAATAAAAGTCGATCAAGAGCAGGATGTAAACCTGTGATTGATTTCAAGAAATCGCAGGTTCGCAGAAGCTACGCTTGCGCATTCGCTTTAAACACAAGCGCAAGCGACGAGCCTAGTTTTAACCTTACTTTATGAAGCAACGATCCCCCTTGAATTGTAGTCACGTAGTCACTATATCGCTTCTATATCAGGTTACAAATCACTTCACTCTCTACACACACATATTTAGTAGCTTTTAACAGTATTTACATAAGGGAAAACAGTCAATGACCTCTTCTGTTACGTACAAAATACAATATTCAGTCCAGTCCGATCTGTATTCGGTAATTACGCGGTACCGCTTGAATACTAAATTTTTATTCCCGCAGGACACATAAATGCACATAGCTCGTTTGTAGCAACAAGAATTTATGGAATTGAATATAACCGACATACATTTTGGTAAGTACTAAAAAGCTTTGTATTATTTTGATAAACGATTTAATCTTATTTGTATTATAAATTATATATAGGGTTCCTTAAGTAGGTGTAATTACAAACGAATCAAATCCGATATTAAACATGGCTATTTTAGTTTTTGCAATAATCGGCAGCATTCGCGACTCAGAGCGTGTTGTTAGTAGCGCCATCTAGCGATAAATTCAAGAAGCCAAATGTAAGAAGTCTGTCATGTCAAAGTTACTTTTTGTGATTTTTTCAAATAGAAAGTAGCTAAAGGAGCATTATTTGCTACAATAATTTTTCTCTAAGGTCAATGACCTTTGAACTAGGACGTTTTAAGTATTTTTCAGTTTTCTGTCTATAACTCAAAAAATTATAATCACATTATACTCGAAATAATTTTAAAAGAGAGTTTTCACAAAGGTCTATCTATGTGGAAGATTATAAGTTTCTACGTTGCATAGTTTAGAAATGGCAGGGGGGACACACATTGCAAGCCACTTTGGCAGGCTATATTTCGCAGATGGTACACCTGATAAAAAAGTGGTGTATGGAACATTACCTTCATTTTAGTAGACCTATTCAATGATATCCCACACGAGGGGGTGCAGCGAAAAAAAATTTTTCATCCCCATTTCACATGTATGGACGCCACCCCTAAAATACGTAAAAACGATTTTTTATTTTTTTTTAATTGAGATCTATAGATCTATCTAATTTTAAAAGAGAGTTTTCACAAAGGTCTATCAATGTGGAAGATTATAAGTTTCTACGTTGCATAGTTTAGAAATGGCAGGGGGGGGGACACATTGCAAGCCACTTTGGCAGGCTATATTTCGCAGATGGTACACCTGATAAAAAAGTGGTGTATGGAACATTACCTTCATTTTAGTAGACCTATTCAATGATATCCTACACGAGGGGGTGCAGCGAAAAAAATTTTTTCATCCCCATTTCACATGTATGGACGCCACCCCTAAAATACGTAAAAACGATTTTTTATTTTTTTTAAATTGAGATCTATAGATCTATAGATCCATATATGGAGACTATTTTTTAACAAAATTTCATTTACTTATGTTTATAACTGTAGAAGTTATTAAGCTGTAAAGGATTAGGACAGACGGACAGACGGACGGACATGACGAAACTATAAGGGTTCCTTGTAGGACTTCGGAACCCTAAAAAAGCAACATGTATCGAAAAGTAGTGATAGCTTTGGGAGCGTTCAAGTATTACGTAACGCAATTTTTGGAGATTTTTGACCCCCCCTCCCCCATATAACGCACCGTAACGTTTTTCTTTACCCCCTCCCCCCCCTAGTAAAACGTTAAGTAATCACCACCAAGTGACCATTTTTACCTGAAAGTCACAATTATGTGGCGTTAAGTATCGGAAAGTCGCTAGTATACCTATGTAATTGTTTTAATCGCGTTAATATTGTTTATTAACATTTGAAATGTCTTGTTTTCTTTTTTGTCCTAATAAATTTAAATCTGAAGGGTTTACCCCTTGTTTAAAAACAATGTTACGTAGTTCAAATTAGCGAAAGAAATGATATCAACTGTCTTTTACAACGGAAACGCATGTCGCCTGTTTTCCGCCACCATCACATAAATACGCAATCACGCCCACCATGTTTCTAGCATTCAATGCAAAATAAACTAAACCTAAAAAAACTGCTGCTTAGATATGCTGTAAAATACAATTTTAGTGACTTGCATTCAAAACAGCACTGATGATCAAGCAACCGGTTCGCGCACTGATGTCCTAAAAGCAGCGTTGTCGCTGCCTAAAAGACACCTGTACGCGGCGACAAGTTCACGCACCTTTGCCACTTCTATTACCTTCATTTAGGTAATGACCATTATTAAAGGAAAGTAAAGATAAAGATAAAGATTTTTATTTGCAAGAAACATGGTTTTTACAAAGATGTTAGTGGTTTTTGGCAGGTACATCATGTCTCACCAAGTAACATGTGTAAGGCCAGGTGGACACTACAAAAAGCTCTAAAAGTACGCACAATTTAATAAATAAATATCTTTGGGACATTTTTTTACACAGCACCATGTAGTCCCAAACTAAGCAGAGCTTGTGCTATGGGTACTAGACAATGGATATAATACTTATCTACTTTTTTTTTTGGAAATACATACTTACAATACATAGCGGCCCGTCCCGGTATCGCATGGGTGGACATGAAAATATAGCCTATGTTACTCAGGGTGAATGTAGCTTCTTAATGGTGAAAAAATGAAATCGGCACAGTAGTTTTTGAGTTTATTCATTACAAACATAAACACAAAAATTCAAATCTTTCCTCTTTATAATATTAGTGTAGATAGATAAGCAACACCCAGACCAACACAAACACTTATGTTCATCACACAAATATTTGTGTCCTGTGGGAATCTAAACCACGACCTCGTTATCAGCAGTCCGACACTCGAACCACTAAACAATAGAGGTCGTCAAAAATTATTAATACAAAACTATGGTAATTATGTCGATAAGCCTAAACTAAAAAGTAATTTATTACCCGATAAACTACCCTTTATAATCTGGTTACTTAATCAAACGCACGCTTCGTATTAAGACATCAATTAAAATAAAACAAACGAAGGGTTTTAAATGAAAACGGATCAATTTGTAGCACGGGCTTTCCCAAGCGCTACGAGCTAGAGCTACGAACATTTGACGGGTTATTCTGCAATATTATCGTTTGAGCACGCAGTACCGCGTGAGCTTTCGAACGGAGCGTCTGTGTCGAGCGTTCGTTTATTTCTCGCGCGTATTTATGCACGCTGTCATTCAACCTTAAATCCAATTAAAACACATTGTGTCAGTGTCCGTTAAGCGCTTATAATGAGATAATCGTGTGATACTGATAAGTAATTAGTTTATTATTTTATACTTAGTTTTTCGTAAGTGGAAAATGTTTTTGAAGGATGTGATTTTGGAAAAATGTTGAGGGCGTTCCGCGCGCGATGTGTACACGTAGGATTGCTGTGGTTCATTTTGTGCCTAGGCGACGTGGATGGACTGATAGGTATGTTGATAGCTTTGTTAATTAGATATTCAATATGGGCTACAGCTCTAACATGAATGGCAGAAATTTTGTTCGCGAGCCTCAACGATTTTCTCGTAGAAGTTTTTTCTCGGTACGTACCTATAATTTGCAGCAGTACCTATACCACATTGCTTGTTTCATATAAACGCACGATTTCAGGTGTTTCAGGTTCAATTTTGTTAATATACAATTTTGCCTTTTTGTTGACCCACTTTTCCAGCTCAAATTATATTCAACCGACAGCTTTAGTCCACCTGAAACAGAACACAAAATACATAAGTTCCCATATTATATTATATAAGTAAAGAAAAACTTTTGATACAATGTATTAAGTCCGAGGTGTGTACTTTTATCGCAAAATTCGCAAATCTTAATAATTATGGGGTTCAATTCTGACGCGAGTAAGCGATCAACCCTCTAAAAGCTCGCACGATCTCTATATTTATCTATGCTAATAAGGACTTAGTGGCACGACTGGGAATATCCTGAGAAATAATTTATGCACGTGCTCGTTTGTGATAATGGATTGTCTATCGATGTTTTTAACTTAGTCTTTTACCAGTGAAAGTTGTTTAATCATTGGTGTTTTTTCCACAACTCTTGCTTGCTTTTTAATTATTTCCTACGACAATTTTAACTCTGCTGTTTAAATATAAATATATAAATATAAAGTTTACTAGGTTCAAAAATTACTAGTTTACAATTTGTTCTTTTTACAGTTTATCAAAATGATATTTGATAAACTGTAAAAAGTTAAAAAGTTCGATTGATAATATCATATTCCGCCGTCAGTTACCAAATCATGCTAAATGTACTTTTTACAACAAACCACAATACGTTTCTTGTTTGTATGGATACACCTTTATCTAATACACCATATAGGTATACTATTCTTCTTTTTACACCTTTAGTCTCCTGATATCTCAGATCTCCATCTAAAAAACCAATTGGTCAGTTTAGTCACTTCAATTTTGGGGATGGTTCTTGTCTGCCTCGTATTTGCGTCAATAAAGTTACCAGATAATAATGTTGGTCTGATTCCGTGACAGGTATCGCAAACCGCCACACCTAGACGCACGCAACGATTGAATTATCAAATGGCCTTTTCATTTACCTTTAGTCATTGGATAGTTGTTGAATATCTGAATAGATACTTTTTTACTCGCGTAACAATACCTAATAGTCACTAAAATCGCCTCTTTTTAGTTTTTTTTTTGCTATATTACCGAAGTAAGTTCCAAAAACTCGGATAGGATAGTATAGTAGTATTAATTATATAGGTATATAATTAATATTAATAAAATTTCAAAATACACGAATTACAAATTGCGAATGTGGCGAATCATCGTAGCTTTAAATTTCGAACAGGCGACGACGGCTGACAAATTGTTCTAACCCCTCCAAATTCCCTGTTATAATTCCTTTCGAATTTCGTACAGATGATTATTTCATACAAAATTATGACAGGCTGCCATTAATCCGCTGAGGGTTAGATTTTTTATATCCACGCACGATTCAGCAATCGATATTGCTAGGGAGAAACATCTTTTGTGTGGGTTCAATAGTCGGCTGCACGAGCTCATTGCCAAAGTCCTACAAACATTTGACTATTCAGCTAGTTTATTTGTGTACGGATCCTATAGAAATCTATAAACATAACAATGCTTCGAGACTGGCATCGAATTTTTAATCCGAATCAATAAACGGATATCTGAACTCAGTTTTTGAGATAAACTAAATTGTATTGTTAAGTAGACACTATTTAAAACTATACCTACCTACAAACTGTGAACAACATAAAACCACTCGTTAAAACATATTAGAACATAAATAAAGGTTTAAGCCAGTGTTGATCAACGTTAATTCCCTGATTAAACGGCCGATTTCTCGAAAAATTTACTGGAATTGTGAGTAAACGGTCGCTTAACCAGAGACTTATCGTTGGTGAAATCAAGCCTAAGTCAGGCAGACTATTATAGCCACAGATTACTACAAAATCGATGTAAAATCATGGTCTGTATAAACCTGTCATCACTGCATCGTATTTTCGGTTACCTACTAATTTCGGTTTACGATGACATAACTTTAGTTTGCAGCGTCAATGGCTTAGGCAGATGTTCACATTTAATTTAATTAAAATATTCTAGAATTTTAGATAAATGGAAAGAAATAATGTTAGTAAACATCAACCTTACAAAACACGTAATAAGTTGGTTAACATTCTAGCAGAGATAAAAACTATTGTGGCGCGACATGTTCCGCGCGCGCCAGTCAAGAGAAGGGTGCGGCCGACGATGATGCCGCACGGGGAGAAGGGGCTCGCCTACTAGTGGCGAGCCGGGACCTGCCGGGGATGGTTGGACGAATACAATTTTCCCACGCCCCCGGCCAATGGTTGGAAGAGGAACACCGTGGTGGTTTTAGTCGGTAAGAGTCCGACACTGGCTCCGCCTTCCCCGGGCGGAGTGCGTCCACGAGGATTTCCCCACGTAAAAAAGAAAAAAAAGAAACACTATTACACTAAACAGCAACTTTTTTCTGTTTTAACTGTATTTTAAACTCGATATTAAATCGATCTTTAAATGAAGATATTTTCTCTTCGGAACGGTAAAAGTAGTCCCCTTTTGCTGAGGTCCCCTATGAATTTGAGGCTCACACACCCTGACATTGACGACAAATGGGTGTACGATGTACCTCTTTCAGGATTTGAGGCGTGAAAGTAAATCATTATGAATTCATGTAGTATGTACATTCGTCTATTTTTTATGTGGATACGTCTTAGAAGTTTTTCATAGAAAGTAGAACTATCTATACTACAAATGTTAAAACATACATTCAAGAAGAATAACTCACCAAAAGTTAGCTATTTCAAGCTAATCGATAATTTTAGTAGCCCTTCTGTAAGACTTGTGGGATGGCTACAGCTGCCCCAAAAATATCCTGCGTCTAAATTGGCGATATAATGTCATTAAATAAGTTCAATTTCTTACAAAAAAAAAACCATCCGTTACTTTTTAAAGCGATGACATGACTGTTACATATCCCATCATTAATCATTTAATTTTAGAATAGCGCTGTTAAGGTGATGTTACACACCTTGATGTGTTGCCATTAATGGCTCCCGATTTTAGGGTGCGATGATAAATCGTTATTTCGATTCCCACTCGATATCCGATTCGTTGCCACCACTTAATTTTATCGGAAAGCGAACTATTCGATTTAACTTTATAGCCATTAATTACTAACTTTTATGTGGTAGTATTTTATTTTTGGAGCTGGCAATCGAAGCAAAAAGTTATTATTGGTAGACGGAAGATTCGTAGGATTAGTTTTACGGAAATAAATTACGGAATTAGCTTTTATTACATGGTTAAAGAACATTAAGTAAGAATGTAGGCATTATTAATCGAAGTATTTTTATACTTAAGACTGATTTTTTTTTAGGGTGCCATTTATCATGCAGATTTTCAGCATTTACCGTTTACGGTGCGACCGTATTTTATACTGAGCGATGAGCCGATGGATTAACGTGTCAGACAGTATTAGGGTCAGCGCACACCGATGGAGTGGCGGAGTTCACTAGTTGCAAGACAAACCGACTCTTAACCGGCTCTTATGGGCGCTTGTGGCCGGTCGACCGCTCTTCGCGGCGCTTTGAGCCTCCTAGTGTGATTTTATTTCGCTATTCATATTTCTGTCGTATCTCGAAGAAAATAAGGTTGAATTCCAATTGTTACTAAATTAGACGTTTTGTTGCCACTACGTCGATGTGCACTTGCCCTTACTGATAGGCGTCGAAATATATCTAAAACTATCTGATCTCGCGGAATCACTCGCCAAAATTGACTGATTGAATTGATTCGAGGGACGCTATTTAATTGATCGTCCGGCGCACTCTGGGCAGTCACTTGTCGCTATGAACATGTTTCTTCTCCTGTATGTGGTCATTTTTAATTACTTTACCGTTGCTTATTATTTATATGTATATATGCATATAGTATTTATGTATTAGGATTTATAGAATATATTTTTGTTGTTATTTTATAGTAGTAGTATAGTATTTTATTTTATTATTAAATTATGTATCGAAATTGCACATCTGACAACCCCATTTTCTGTCCAGTTCATTCTTGTCCATCCTAAGGTTGCCTGGAAGAAATCGCTGATCGCGATAAGGCCGCCATTTGTACAATAGTTTAAATGCATATTCAATGTACCTAATGTTTTTTATGGTGTACAATAAAGCATATATATATAATTTTTTTTTTTTACTGAAGTTCCAAGGTTTTCGCTTAAAGATTTCTGCGAGTTTTCGGACTACAGTATTTCATTCGTTTGAGTAAAAAAAAATCTTTGCATAAAATTCTTGATATAATTTTTTTTAAATTATTTTTTTAAAGGCTTTGTCGCTTTTCGACCACACTGCCTTATCAGATAAGATCACATACAAAATAATTATTAATAATTTTAACCAACGAATTAACTAATTTATACAAGTGCTTGGCCTCATCAGAAGTCGGACTAGCTAAAATAGAGTTACAGAATCCAACATCAAAAAAAAGCCAAAATTAATATCCAATCTATCCACGATTTACCCTACTTGAGATAGAAATTTGACATATTTTGTATGGAGCTTATGTCAAATTCCTATCTCTAGTAGGGCAAATCGTGGATAGATTGGATATTAATTTTGGCCGTTATACACATTCGATTGAATAGTGCGATAACAGATGCCCTTTTCCCTCGAACGTTCGTCAAAGTATTCTTGCCAACTATCCAAACAAATGTTTTTTACATGAACGATGTAGTCTAAGTACAGAGAAGTTACACTAATGGGAATTCCATCAACTAGGGCTTGCTTAGCCAGCAAGTCCACTTTATATTCAGCTATAGCTGAATATGCGACAGTATCCACTGGATAAAAACAGTCATTAAATTCCGCATTATTAATATTGACTCATATAGGCATCATTACCCGACTGCGCCAGAAGGAGGGTTATGTTTTTCGAGTGTATGTATGTATGTATGTATGTATGTATGTATATTTCTTTGGCACGCTCTGTGGCCTAAACGGCTTGATGGATTTGAGATTGAGAGGTGTCGTTAGATTCGTCTTAATTCTGAGAGTGACACTGGGTACATCAAAATTTAAAAAAGTAAAATGGCTGCTTTTTGGCGCCATATTACCTCTTCAAAAATTTTTTTTTTCCGTGCAAAACTATCGAGTGGGGTATCAAAATAAAGGGTTTTATAAATGCTTTACAAAAATATGTACAACTTATATGTTTAAACGTAATTTGGAATGAAAAATGCTAAAAAACAACAAAATATTCAACGTTAAAAATGAATTTGACTTTTCAAAAAAAACATTAATAGTACCTATGATAAATAAAACATGACAAAACTAAAAAATTTAAAATAAAAAAATTAATTAACAAAAACAAAAAACCCGACTGCGTGTAAAAATAACAGAAAAGATATAAACAAGACTTATCAACACGCAGGCGGAGGCTACCTATGAACTATTATGTAATTCATGACCAAAAACATACGTAGCCTCCGACTGCGTGTTGATAAGTCTTGTTTATATCTTTTCTGTTATTTTTACACGCAGTCGGGTTTTTTGTTTTTGTTAATTAATTTTTTTATTTCTGAAACATGTTGTAACTGCGAAAGTATGGATGTTTGTTTGTTTGTCCTGTAATCACGCTGAAACATCTGAATGGATTTTGATAAAATTTGGCACACGGATAGACCATGTCCCGAACTAACATATAAGGTACTTTTGTTGACATACTACGAGAGAGAAGCCGCGGGATTCTGCTATTACACTGGTCTACAGCATTTTTGCGCATGGGACATATATCATCATCATTTCATCATTTCAGCCTTAAGACGTCCACTGCTGGACATAGGCCTCCCCCAAGCAAATGTTTGGGGGATATGCCATAATCGCCACGCTTGGCAGGCGGGTTGGCGATCGCAGTTGGTTGGTTAAATACTCAGAGAACGCTGCTGACCATCCTCTGGTGAATCCCTTAGTCGCCTTTTACGACACCCATGAGAAGAGATAAGGGTGGTGCAATTCTTTGCGTCCGGCACCACACGGACGACATAATATGTCGTCCGTGTGGAGCTATAAAAGCTATAAAAGCAATAAAAATAAGGTATATAATATATACCTTATTTTTATAGCTTTTATAGCTAGAAATAATAATAAGAACAAAAAATAGTTCTGTATTTGATTTTGTGTGAAAAAAATGCAAGAAACCAAATCAATAAAAATACATGAAATCTGTACATAGAAATGATTTATTAAAAGATAATGAACGTCCATTTATGATTTATTTGTCTTAAAATAGGGTCCAAATGTTTAAAAGTGAACTGTTTTGCTTTTCCTGTCATGTTCAACAGAAGTTTGTCTGATCAGCCCCCAAATATAATCCCCCATCATGCTTTCAGAGTACCTACTGGTATTGGTAACGATTCTCAAATTCCATTATGTCTTGATGGAAGCGTTCCCCTTGTTCTTCCGAATAAGCTCCCATATTATCCTTAAATTTATCAAAATGAGAATGTAACATGTGCATCTTTAGAGACATTCTAGGTACAGTCAACAAATCGGAATCATGACCCACTCAGCTGATAATTCGTTTGAAATCGTCAAAACAGTAAAGTCTTCTTCTATGCTGCACTTAGGACATTTTGAATATTACAGAAACTGTATTAATACGGGTCAGAGGACTGTGCCATTTTGAGCTTTGTTATCAATGCAATAGATTTATAATTGGATTGGAAATTATGTTTTTGATAAAGCAGGAATTGTTTTGAATTTCGAATTAGCTGTCGTTTCACGTGCTTTTCCTACAAACAACTATATTTTTTATGAAACCTATACTAACTTTTTCGATTACAGAACATTAATAAAATAAAAATAAAAATGACAAATAATAAAACGTCAAGTATAAAATGGTGTCAAACATTATTTGGAGTTAAACATCAAGAATAAAAATTAGAAAAAACAATTATAGATTCTGCGGAAGACCACGTAGTGACTAATTAATTATCTGGCCGAATTTCTGCTAACATGTGGGCCTGGTGAGTGCCGGAAATGTAGGCGAAGTCGTCCAGATTTATTCTCGTGCAAATTCAGTTGACTTATTAGAAGAAACTATGTTACCGACAGTGCGAACGGTTTACCCGCGAGAAGAAGTTCCGAACTTCTTCTACGTTCACGATACCTGTCCAGTGCATACAGCAAGAGTTGTCACCAGATTTCATCAGCATTTTCATAGCCATCTAGGTCCCCGGATCCCAATACAAATGAAAATGTATTGGGCTTGATGGTCCAAATGTGGGATAATAGAAACGAGAGGACAAGGCAAGCACTTGATCAACGTTGTAACAAAATTTGGGATTATATGAGAGGAACGGACATTTGCAGTCGCCTAATCGGATCGATGCGTTCTAGACTATTGGACGTTATTGAAAACTATTTTGCTTTCTCTCGTTTTTAGGATAAATTAATTGTCATTCATTAATGTTATTTTGAATATTTTATTAACTATTTAAATAGTCTTTTATTGTGTATTTCCCTTATATTTAATTTAATTATGTTTTATAAATAAATAAATATTTTTGGGACATTTTTACACAGCACCATCTAGTCCCAAACTAAGCAGAGCTTGTAATATGGGTACTAGACAATGGATATAATACTTATATACTTTTTTTGTTGTTGTAAATACATACTTATAATAAACAAGAAATACCCAGACCAACACAAACACTTATGTTCATCACACAAATATTTGTGTTCTGTGGGAATCGAACCCACGACCTCGTGATCAGCAGTCCGACACTCGAACCACTAGACCACAGAGGTCGTCAAAATGCAGTGGGTATGGTGACTAAATAATAAAGAAGTGCTTATTATTGTGAGATTTCACAAAACTGTCGTCGCATCAATCCATGTCTTTGATCGACGCCATTCGGGTATTACGCAGTAATACCCTTGCAATATGGCATCGAATTTTTATAACAAGTCAGTCCATCATGAGGTATCGAAACTCAATGTGTCTATTGTCCGCCATCATGCGCGTTAGCATTTGAAAGTTATAACTTCACGTGCTTCACATGTTATGGTTAATGCCAAACGTGTCAAAGAAAGTTCACGATCTATATGCGTCAATATGCGTAGCATCTCTAGTACGTCTGTGCGTTCTATGCACGAAAGGGCACAGACCTACATAGGGAGACGACAATTTTATTGGTGAACGAACTGTCACTGTCAATAGCTAACAAAATTGATAACAAGTCTGTTGCCAGGGAAATATCTGTTTAAGCGAAATTCAACCTAATTGTATTAGAATGTCTGTAGGATATTAAGCTTATCGTGGGTCATGATTCCGATTTGTTGACTGTACATCCGATGATACAAAAATTCGAAATCATGTCAGTAATCAGCTCGTCATAATTTTCAGCTCTATGGTTTCGAAGGAAACCATGAACTACTGCCTTAAAACTGTTCCAGGCTTTTTTCTTAGCACAAGCTCTGCTTAGTTTCGGACTAGATGATACTGTGTAAAAATGTCCCAAAAATATTTATTTATTTAAATGACCACCTAAGAGGTTTAGTATAAACTAAGAATAAGGTTGTATAATAATAATATTATTTTATTTTATTTTTATTTTATTTGGAACTCCAACAAAGAATACACCTTACATGCTAATCATTGGTACATTGATAAGATCTTGTGTTTCTTTATTAAATAAAGGAGAACACAGCGTTCAAAAATAATAATCTTCACAAACAAAAAAAAATATAATAATATAACTCAAAATAAACTTCTTTTTAAATAAAACAATTAAATTAAATTACTCTTCATGAAAAACTAAAATATTATTAGGATAAGTAGGAATAAAATCTCCAATGCTAATCTAATCACGTAACACGCTCATCCAACCTTCTTAGCTAAGAAAAATCGAAGAACAAGCAATTTCAGTCAACGTTCGTGTTTATCAGGAAGTTCTAGAGAAGTGGGTCACTCTCTGCAGCGGGTGTACACAGTTGTACGGCACGACATTGTGGACACACATTTAGCGTGGTTAAACTCAATACAAAGCTTGGATTGACTTCAGTTTGTTTTAAACAAAGGTTAAATTGGTTCTGTTCAATGATTGGAATATTGAATCTGGTAATATTTGCTGTGTTCAAAGTTATTAGGTCAATAGGATTGTGTGTGTTCTATTTATCCGACTGCCCCAGAAAGAGGGCAATGTTTTTAGGTTTATTGTATGAGATTATTTTTGTGCTGTATGGTGCCGGACACAAAGAATAGCACCATCTCTTCTCGTGGGTGTCGTAAAAGGCGACTAAGGGGCTCACCAGAGGATGGGCAGCAGCGTTCTCTAAGTATTAATTCAACCAACTGCGGTCGCTACCCACCTGCCAAGCATGGCGATTACGACATATCCCCCCTTTTGGGGGAGGCCTGTGTCCAGCAGTGGACGTCTTTCGGCTGAAATGATGATGATGATGTATGAGATTTCTTTAGTTGATAAAAAAGTAGTGACAGCCTAGCGGTTGAACGCTTGCCTTTCATGTAGGGAGGTCCGAGTTCGAACCCGGCCCGCACCACTGACTTATCAGATTCATTTGCGGACAGTGCGGATCAGAATTTGATTATCAGCTGCTTTATTGGTGAAGGAAAATATCGTGAGGTAACCTGAACACCTGAGAGTGCTCCATGAAGTTTGTAGTCAACCAACCCGCAGTAGGCTGGAGTGGTGTACTAAGGCCTAAAATCTTTCTCATTCTGAGAAGAGGCCCATGCCAAGGACTCCTGGGCCAGGAGTAAGACAATAATGGGCTGGTTATAATGTTATGTAGGCATGTGTAGTTGATATAGAATTGAAAAGAAAAGAAGTAAGAATGAAGCGAAATTTCTATAAAAAGAAAACTTAATTAATGATAAGGTTGGCAGTGTGTTTTGCGGAACACCGGGCAAACAAAATCTGCCAAATTTTGCCATTGACTCGAAAAGAAGAAAGTGGTAAGACTGATGAGTATGAGTACGAAAACACGCATTTTCAGCTGAGCACCTCTACGGGCTGATGATGATGATGACTTCAACTTATAAGTAAAATTATCGAACAGACGCATTACGAAGCGAAATCCAGAAAATTTCAAAATATTATAGATGCATAGACTTATATATTACTAGCGTATAGATGCTACATGCATTGTCCCAAAAATATTTTAACAGCCGATTAAGAATAATATAAAAAGCAATGGCAACCATAACAATTTGACTAGCCCAGAGTACCATTTGTCACCGTGTCTTAAAGATAATCCGTTGCCTAATTTATAACATTGACATTTAGGAACAAATCCCGCCTTAGATTATAGATTTACACAGAAAACTATTTAAATTTTATTGCTTTGTTTAACCGGACCGTTGGTGGCTAATTTAGTGTTAAAACACAATGTTGAGGCATAAAATTATAATTGATGTCGTTTGATACTGAAATAGTAACAGAATCAGGAAGTATTCATTAATTGGATGGTTTGTTCTTAGATTTTGTTTCAATGATTTATGATATGGCTGAATTATGATGTCGTGTTTGTGATTATTCACCTGAAATTTTTATTGAAACAGAATGGAATAGAATAAAATAATTTTTTTTTTTGCATAGAATTTACATGTTTAAATTCATATATTAATTTTAAAATTTATCGATATTTTGGTTTTCATTCGAATATTTTGAATCATTCGAATGTTTATTATTTTACTAACTGCTTATATGCCTATGTAGTTTTCAGAGCCCTATTTTTATTACCTAATAAATATTACAATACAGTATATTTTGATCAATCAACCAATCAATCAATCAAAATGTTTATTTGTGTGATCGAGTTAGGTATCTACTTATGTACGCAACAGTTGCTTTTTTTGATTATTTCAGGTTTGGTCCTACAGTAAAAATCGTGCAGAATGATGAGCAAAGACCACCTACCCCTAAAGTTATTTTGGTAATTAAAAACTAGTGGTGAAAAGATAGAAATCTAAATTATAAAGTAGTAGAAGTGGTAAAGGTGCGTGAACTTATCGCCGCGAGCAGGTGTCTCGTAGGACACCAGTACACGAACCGATTGCTTGATTTTATCAGTGCTGTTTTGGATGCAGAGTCACTAAAATTGTATTTTGCAGCATATACCAGGCCCCTCAGAAAGTATTGCGAAAAAAAGTTTTTATATATGGGAGACTGGCCAGTTATAATGTTTTTCGAAAATATGATTATTTATAAGTAAAAATAAGTAAGTTCCAATTTCAAAATTTCCCTCCACATTTTTTGCGAGTTAATTCAAAGTATTGTGTCTCACTGAAATATGGATCTGCGCCGGGAACATTTTAGAGCTATGATTTTATACGATTTCAAGTGTCGCCTGAAACCGGATGAATCGTACGATAGACTTCAAATGGCATTCATGGATGAAGGCCCTTCCAAGGCAACCGTGTAACGTTGGTATAACGAATTCAAGCGCGGTCGACCAACTTTGGGGGATGACGAAAGAAGCGGTCGCCCTTTGACGGCTGTTACCGAAGAAAACGTGCTAGCAGTGAAAAATTTAATCCAAGACAATAGGCGAATTACATATCAGGAGATTCAACACATATTGAAGATTGGATCGGGAAGCGTTCACGAGATTCTACACAGCCATCTTCGCGTGAGGAGGATAGTATCACGCTGGGTGCCGCACAACCTCACCGATGCTCAGAAGCAGGCCCGGGTGGAATGGTGCCGTGATATGCTTAACAAATTTGAAGCAGGCTCGTCTCGGCGTGTTTACGACATCGTTACAGGTGATGAGTCCTGGATTTATCAATACGACCCAGAAACCAAGCGCCAGTCGACTGTTTGGGTGTTTCAAAATGAGCCAACGCCTACCAAAGTGAAGCGATCTAGAAGCGGGGGTAAGATTTTGATCGCTAGGTTTTAAATTTGACTGGCCACTTGGTATGAATTCCCTTACGGGATCAAAGAAGCATTAATGCCGAATGGTATACTACCAAATGTTTGCCAGAAGTTTTCTCTGTTATAAGCAACAAGCGACCAAACACAGGGCTCCGCGGGCTACTGCTCCACCACGACAATGCACCTGCGCACACCGCACTCAAAACGAGGGACTTCCTGGACAGCACGCCAGTCAAACTCCTGGGTCACCCTCCTTACAGCCCTGATCTAGCACCGTGTGACTTATTTTTATTCCCAAAAATTAAAAATCAGCTCAAAGGGATACAATTTTCGTCGCCGTAAGATGCGCTGGCTGCGTTCGAGCAGGCTGTAAACGAGGTGTCTGCGGCGGACTGGAAAAAGTGTTTTGAAAACTGGTTTAGGCGCATGAATCTTTGTATAGAGGCTGGTGGAAAGTACTTTGAAAAGATTTGATAAAAATATATGTACGTATAGAACATTTTTTTTTAGTTTCGCAAAACTTTCTGAGTGTCCCACGTATAAGTGCGGATTTTTTTCAAGCTTCAGTTATTAATCTATTAATCATTAATTCATTATTCATTAATCATCTATTAATTCATTATTTTGCATTGAATGCTAGAAACATGCGTAGTTGCGTATTTATTTATTTATTGTTTAATTCAGATACCTACACAGATCCATATTTTTGTTAGTTGTACTTAATAAACTATATTAGTTGGTAATCGGTTATACAATTATACATTCATCACACTAAAAACAAATACATGCTGAAACTCCAATGGCCTATCCCGAAATAGGGCCACTGCACTCATCATCACGAACAACTTCAATTTATGTGTTGGTAGTGGCGAACCGGTGACACGCGTTCCGGTATTAAATAAATATAAATAATAAATATCTTCGGGACATTTTTACACAGCACCATCTAGTCCCAAACTAAGCAGAGCTTGTGGTATGGGTACTAGACAATGGATATAATACTTATATACTTTTTTTTTGTAAATACATACTTATAATACATAAGAAACAGCCAGACCAACTCAAACACTCATGTTCATCACACAAATATTTGTGTCCTGTGGGAATCGAACCCACGACCTCGTGATCAGCAGTCCGACACTCGAACCACTAAACCACAGAGGTCGTCGATTAAAATTTAAAAGACAATGAAATCGCTGTAATGAAAACATTTGCACACCATTAATGGTAATACACGAAGAATACACGAAGTACATTTTGTAATAATAATAATTTTATCTCCATTTTGACCTGTAATAATAATGTCCCCCGGTCGAATTTCGGTCACGGGGGCCAATCGCAATGGAGACTAGCCATCTGCGCGGGATATATTATAGTGCACAAGTGTGTGCGCAAACACAGGTGCACTCTCTATTCCCTCACTCTCATAGTCCGATGGGACGGCAATTCGACACGACCGGAGAGAGATCAGGCGCAGTTTTGACCTGTATTATGCAAATAAATGTATTTGATTGATTGATTGACAGTAGATAACATTTCTATTACCTTATTTTTTTATTTCTATGGGCAGATCATAAAAGAAAGAACCAAATGTATGGTTTTCAAGCAGCAATGGAAACATACCGCACCCAAAACGCTGTCTTCACCCCTGTCCGGAGGGAAGCACCCTCACTCGAGTATTTGTTGTACAGTGAATTGATTTCTACAAGCATCCCTTCAATTTTCACTGGAATAAGAGCCTGGTTTGACGTGTATTGTTCTTTGAGTGCCTCAGGGAACGACAGGTTTTTTTTATTAAGCAATCTATGCATGTATGGGTACTTTGGAAAATAGCTGCAGGATTTTTTATATGGGATTCGAGGTTCTTTGTTTTCGATGAAGCGGTAATCTGGGAGTTTTGATTTTGTCTGAGTTTACGGCCAAAATTAATAGCCTATCTATGATTTGCTCTAGGTACTAGAGAACAAGGTTGTAGGCAGGGGGGATTGGGGGTTCAAACCCGAAATGCCTCGAAACTCTCAATACTCCTGTCGCTACCTGTGTCAACGGCGGTTTTTAAAATAAAGTTGTTGCTTTTTGTTTCTGGTCCAGAGTTCATTGTTTAGATTTAGATTATCTTAATCTTCGTCTGTGTTCGTTACCACAAATCCATTTTCATAAAATTCTTGCAACCGTCGGAAAATGGCGATATTTCCTTTCGTATTTGTATAATTTGTTACTCTTCGGGTCGACGGGAACTTTTCTCGTAAATGTTTGTGAGGTTTCTTTCTGTTTCTCTTTTTCCTGTTTGTCTTTGACAACTTTTCATGGGCTCTTGCCTATTTATTAATTGCCCCATAAAATTCTCAGACGAAGTTCGGTGATTGATTTTTTGCATCAACAGATATACATTTTAGCAATTATTTAGGGTCTAATTTATCAGTAAATCAATGTGGTAAAATAGTCAACAGGAATATAAATTACAATCTGGACTGTAATTTATGTTCTGTGGAGCTACAAAGCTTAGCCCATAGACCAGCGACAACAGGGGCTGTGTTGTCGCTGCCATAGACCCACAGTTGCTTGTTTGTCGGTGTTCTACAGACTGTACTTTGGAGAGTGGTCGCAAGAGCTCCATGAGCTTATTCCGCCATCTCCTTTCTTTCATCTGACTACACGACACACTGCAGGATATCATCCACATTTGGTAGAAATCCCTACTATCAGGACCAAGCGCTTTGAGAACTCTTTCATAATGCGCACAGCCAAGTTGTGGAATTCACTGCCAATATCTGTGTTTCCGGGCACTGACAACCCTAACGCCTTTAAAGCTGGAGTGAATCGGCACCTAATAGGTTTGCTCGCTCCATCGTCGACCACTCACTTCCAAAAATTTAATTGATCTTACTTCAAAAAATGTAAATTCATTCAAGAAATCAATCAATTCAATTAATAAATTTCAATTGAACATTAAAAATGCTGTAACTAATTTGTAACTTAAGACACTCTATTACATCTCTTTGCAAATGTAATAGTAGCTATTATATCTACGAAAAGGGTCCCAAAATTCAGGAGCTACCTACTCCCTAGTCAATAAATAGGAATATAGTACCTTGGGGTCTCCCTAAAACGGAAAACGTCGTCTATCACACCTTCCACGAAATAATTAATCTAAATTGCACTTTATTTTGTGCACTTAAATTTTAATTTGCAGTAATATGGATTGATTAATGTCCATTTCATGTTGATCTCTGTTTGTTTGTTAATCCCTTCTGTTGTTGGGTCTTTTTGAATAATCTGAGTGTTTCGACAGATCAATAGTAACTGGTGCAATAGAAACTGCGTTGTTTTGGCTCGTTGTCATGGTAACGCTTGATCAGAATTTGTGACGCGATGGGGTGTTTTGTGGGAGTAAGAGGAAGATATAGGAATAGAAGTGTGTGAAAGAGAGGAAAAATAAGGGTTGGATGATGCACGGCGCACTTGGTCTGTGCATGGTTAAATTACATTAGCGTTTGAGCGTTCGCAATCTGCTGGATTCGCAAATTTTAGCAATCAAGGATATCTGAAAGTAATATTTTAGCATACGCAATGATATTATATAAAGAAGAGATAGATACGTTACTAGCGAACCAAAATGATGCGTAGAAGAGGAGCTAAATATCGTCTTATAGCCTCAGTCGGTCTAGCACAAGTAAACGATACGTACGTAATACCGTTGTGTGTAATACACAATGATATTTAAAAGTACAGATATGTTACTTGCACTCGCAACTGAAGACTCGAAAATTTCCTAATTAGGACGTTTATCTATTAAACCAAATCAAGTAAAAAGCCGAGCGTGACCGGTGACAAAAATAAAAACTAAAATGCCGTCGTGTGTACAGAAAGTGTTCCAATTATGACGCGAAAGTAACTTGAAGTAATCGACTTACTTATTTTGTACAGTCTAACAAAGCAATTAGTATACAGGGTAGAGAGATATAAATGAAGTTTTCTCAGAAGATTATGGATGTTTTCGAGTGAAATATCATTTTAATAACGGACAAAGTTAAACTGTATTTATACAAAACTCTAATCAAACCATTCTATAATAACTTCCTGAGAAATCTTCATCTATATCTGGCGACCCTGTATACTAATTGCTTTGTTAGACTGTACTAGTTTATGTGTATTGTACTGCCGCTGCGTTTTTTCGTTTGTTTTGTTAGGGTATGGCATATCTTTACTTTTAAATATCATTGGTAATGCATAAATGCAATGCGTAGTGAAATGTAAAAGAAAAAAAATATGCATGTGTGCCGCCGCGTAGGGAACCTGTGTAGGGAACATTAATATTTTCGTTTGTTTTGTGAGCGTATAACACGTACCTTTACTAAATATCAGTGAGCATAGGTCTTTGAGTAAATATGTACAAAGGCATAGGTACATATTTTAGCCTTTTATGTTTTTCGGTTAATTATAAAGATTCTTTTTGTGAACAACAGTAGTACCTACTTACATTTTGAGTGTTGAGTGTGGAGTAGACTGTACCTATTGTAATTAAATGTCGTATAATTTCCAAACAACCAGTCACACACCAGTATAATATTTTTCACAGTTGGGTAATACAAGTTATTACAATCATAAACATCGCAAAAGGGCAAAGTTAGAAAGCTAAGAATGAGGAATTAGAAAACATCGAATGTTTTTTTTTACAAATAGGCAGAGTTGCCAGTTTAGGTGATAGTTAATTTATTAGAGTAGGGTTTCCTACATAGAGTCCTAGTGACTTATATCTTTTACGTTTTATCTTTAACTTGACCTTTTCCTAAGGTCCACTAATTGTTTTTAAGTAATCCAAATTTGTGCAGAGCTAACATGCATTTTGACTTGTTATGTTACTCTTCATAGTAAAAGAGATTTTCTTTCAGTACGACAATCTAGTTCAGGTGGCCTCGTTACCTCGTGGCCTCTCGTTATAAAAAAACTGATAATATGCTTGATAAAGCAAAACGTACGTACAACTAAGTGTTATGAAGTTAGAAGGTGAGCACTATTTTATAAAACTTTTATCAGCTCAAAGACTATAAAACATACTAACACTACGTTACCGAAACTGCCCACACACGCCTAAACAGGTATCACTTAAAATTCTGACTAACCCATCAATTTAAGGACCTAAATACGTCTATAGCTTACAAAATGAGGCCGAAAAAAGGGCCAAGTGTACGCAAGTACAAAGCATAATACATTAACAATATAAAGGGCTCCGTGAGGGAATGTTGCCCCGTTGAATTATGCAAGCAACGGCACAATAAGGATTTACGAACAAACCTGGACTTCTTTGATACATATTAAAACCTGGGGTTTTTATTAAGCCCTCTTACGTGGAATAAAAGGGGAATAATGAAATATTTTTCGGCAAAAAATGTTGTTTGCAGATTCAGACATTTGGGTAACTTCGATACTTTTGAGGCGTACGGTACTGTGTGCGTTAGATTGAGTCTTAATGAAAAAAGAAAAAAAAAAGCAATTAGGTAAATGACATTCAATGTTTTGAATATTTTCCATATTGGTTTGTTATGTACCACTACATTGTTTGCATCGAAGCGGTTGTATTTCCAGGCAGGTTAAAATGCATGATTGGTCTTTTCTGATAGATAGTCCCAATTATATCCCGGGATTGCCATAGGGTTCACCCTCTAATTGATGATTGGCTCGCTCCTGTCATCCAGATTTGGCCACTACACAACTAACTGTCTAACCCTTCGCTGGCACCGCTCGCAGACGAGAATGTTATGTATGTTTGTGTGTCTATAGCTACATTGCAAATGGTGTTAGCTCGTTTCAATTGGCAGTAAATCTCTGGCGCCACTTGTCATATTGAGCACGAACTACCGGGCCGACGTGTATGCAGGTCTATGTATTTATTTACACATTGGAGTGCCAATCATTTATCAAAGTGATAAACATACTTGATCAGAAAAGTAAGGCATCAGGCAACCTGTCTACAGGTAATTACGACGTCAATATAAAAAGCTTTACTGCAAGTAGACTTGTAGTTAGTCATTACACGACACTTAACTGTTCGGTTTTCTATCCGTCACTTGGAATACTTTAAAATGTGCTACATTGCATTGTGCAATTTTCGTGACTGTGAAAACTATCAGGATTGAATAAAAGTCGTTGTGACCAACTACTTTAATTCTACGACATTTTAGAAAAAAAAAGAAAAGTTTTTTGCTTATAGTTGTGAAGCTACAATAACCCTCCTTCTGCCGCAGTCGGATAAAAATGCACCGTGTATGTAAACTGATTTAAATTAAGGCCAGCTTAGCAACTTAAGTTTACACTCTTAGAAATGCAATTGTGCAATATAAGCCGGAAATCACATGCAAGAAGTCAAAGAGCATAGGAAAAAAGTAATAAATAATCGGTGTCTACTACAAGTAAAGTGATCGTAAATAATTTATCAGCCATTAATATCGCGCCTGACTTTTACGACGGCAGGCAGTTTTTGGTGGGTTGCAATCTACTGGTTTTGGGGTCATAATTTTTTCATGTGTTTTTTTTCTAAAATAAACAATGCTATAGTTAAAAATATGTTATACGAGTATAGTTAATTTTATCACAGAAATACGCTATTATTTAAAAAGTAGCAAATATGTTAATTCGGGTTATGTGTGCCAAATGTCATCCTAATCCGTTAACCCTTTCAGCGACAAATAAACAAACATCCCTACTTTCGGATTTTTAATACTATTTACTGTATGTATGTAAGGATTTACAGTTGTATGGATGTAAAGTTGGTAAAATTTATTGCCATATTTACAACCCTAATTTTCTTTTAAATGGTCACATGGCCATTTAAGTGTTGGAGTACAGAACCGTGTTGCTGGCTGTATCGATTAGTTTCAGTTCCAGGATTTCCCCAGTCTACCAGGCCCCTCAGAAAGTATTGCGAAAAAAAGTTTTTATATATGGGAGACTGGCCAGTTATAATGTTTTTCGAAAATATGATTATTTATAAGTAAAAATAAGTAAGTTCCAATTTCAAAATTTCCCTCCACATTTTTTGCGAGTTAATTCAAAGTATTGTGTCTCACTGAAATATGGATCTGCGCCGGGAACATTTTAGAGCTATGATTTTATACGATTTCAAGTGTCGCCTGAAACCGGATGAATCGTACGATAGACTTCAAATGGCATTCATGGATGAAGGCCCTTCCAAGGCAACCGTGTATCGTTGGTATAACGAATTCAAGCGCGGTCGACCAACTTTGGGGGATGACGAAAGAAGCGGTCGCCCTTTGACGGCTGTTACCGAAGAAAACGTGCTAGCAGTGAAAAATTTAATCCAAGACAATAGGCGAATTACATATCAGGAGATTCAACACATATTGAAGATTGGATCGGGAAGCGTTCACGAGATTCTACACAGCCATCTTCGCGTGAGGAGGATAGTATCACGCTGGGTGCCGCACAACCTCACCGATGCTCAGAAGCAGGCCCGGGTGGAATGGTGCCGTGATATGCTTAACAAATTTGAAGCAGGCTCGTCTCGGCGTGTTTACGACATCGTTACAGGTGATGAGTCCTGGATTTATCAATACGACCCAGAAACCAAGCGCCAGTCGACTGTTTGGGTGTTTCAAAATGAGCCAACGCCTACCAAAGTGAAGCGATCTAGAAGCGGGGGTAAGATTTTGATCGCTAGCTTTTTTAATTTGACTGGCCACTTGGTATCAATTCCCTTACGGGATCAAAGAAGCATTAATGCCGAATGGTATACTACCAAATGTTTGCCAGAAGTTTTCTCTGTTATAAGCAACAAGCGACCAAACACAGGGCTCCGCGGGCTACTGCTCCACCACGACAATGCACCTGCGCACACCGCACTCAAAACGAGGGACTTCCTGGACAGCACGCCAGTCAAACTCCTGGGTCACCCTCCTTACAGCCCTGATCTAGCACCGTGTGACTTCTTTTTATTCCCAAAAATAAAAAATCAGCTCAAAGGGATACAATTTTCGTCGCCGGAAGATGCGCTGGCTGCGTTCGAGCAGGCTGTAAACGAGGTGTCTGCGGCGGACTGGAAAAAGTGTTTTGAAAACTGGTTTAGGCGCATGAATCTTTGTATAGAGGCTGGTGGATAGTACTTTGAAAAGATTTGATAAAAATATATGTACGTATAGAACAATTTTTTTTAGTTTCGCAAAACTTTCTGAGTGTCCCACGTACCTATCAAAGAAAGGTTTACCAAGCGGAAATAAAGTGAACTTTTGCCTACTTTTTGCAGATTTTTAAAGTTTCGTCAAAATTGCTTTATAGACTGGATAGCTGGACTGAAATAGCGATTTATTAACATAAAATAAAAATAGAATATACTTTTACAACTAACATATTATTTTAGTATAGTAGGTATAATCCTGCTATATCAAATATTATTTTATTAAAAGGTATATTGTTGCTACATCAATTCTCAAAACATTAAAATGTGATAATAAATCGTGTTGTTGTTGAAACGATCGATCACGAAGCTATGAATGTTTATAAAAGCTTAAAATATAAACAATGACACTGCCGTTAACCATTTACATTGGTATCGTATATTGATAGTTTTTGATAGGTTATAAAATAAACTTGCTAAGGGCATCTGTTACCGGTCCGTTACTTATGAATATTTTTTATTGCCTATGACATGTTCAGTTTATGTTATTTAATGCACCTGAGCAGTTTAGGGTTAAATTAATCAAATATAGTTTTTTTTTGTGGTTTTTGGTAGTTCAAGCATGCATTTCTATTTATCTTATATGATAGCTTTTTAACCGACTTCAAAAAAAGGAGGAGGTTATGTATTCCGCGGGTTTTTTTTTTTTCATGTATGTACACCGATTACTCCGAGATTTGTGGGCCGATTTACGTGGTTGTTTTTTTATTTGGTAGAGAACGTCCGCGCGGTGGTCCCATATAAATTTTATTTCCGTTTCGAAGTCAATGATATAATAATAATATGTCATTGAAAAAATATTGATACAAAATTGTGTAGCAACATTTTTGTCATAAAATAAATCATAGATTAAATCGATATAAATTGAGCAATATGTACTACTATATCAGAACAATAGTTAAGTATTTGTTAATAAACACTTGCAACAACTTAATTGAAGCTACTATTCTTTCTTCTATGACTGAAGGTAGTTGTCCTGTCAATTTTATCATAATGTCTATCACACATAATATTATAACATAAGCTAAGTATGTTCGTTCGTAAACTACCATTCGTGTTTATTTGACAAGTGCGGCTTATCAAAATCAATAGCTTGCTTAATTTATAGCCGTAAAGATTAATTAAAAAAAAAAATCGTCAACAAATTTAGTGGAAAGTTATGTAGAGAATATTTAAAACAGAAGTGACCTCTTTATTTGTATTGAGTTATGGTAATCTAAATCCCGTTGACTTAGCTAATCTATTTTATTGATAAGCAAATGTGTGAAAGGTGAACTTTTTGTATAGGAAGGTTCGCAGTTGACGGAACAAATCGTTTATAGGATGGCAAAACGAGGTGGGCCTTTAGCCACCTGATGTTAAGCGGTTACCTTTGCCCATAACAACTCCAATACCACCTAGGCTGTTGCCTAAATGGTACCGCAAGTCGGTTCGCCAAACTGAGACATGAAGATTGAAATGGCATTCCTCCTCATTCACATTCACAACCAAAATTTATAACCCCTAAAATAAATACATTAATAAGTAATTAGATTCCTTTAATGATAGGCCAAAAAGTTTTGAATAAATGATCATCTGCTTACTATATGGCCTGTTTTTTCAAGCCAAACAGCGCTTGGTAAACGAAAATCTCAACATAGTTTCCTGATTTCATTTTCTTTGTTCTAGAAATAGTGGAAGAGCAACAATGTCACGACAACGAGTTCCGTCTAACTTGCCGGGACCTGGACTCTCACATCGCAGTATTAGAGGCCTGGTACACCTCCGCAGAAGACTACCACGTCAACACCACCCACGAGAGCCTCCGAATCAAAACTGAGAACGATTCCGAACTTAACCGAGTTTATGTTTATTCTAGTCCAAAACACAATGGGGTCTACAAACCTTCAAATCATTCCGTGTTTGAAAACACCTCAAATGTTAATATTAGCTTCGATTTTATTGATTTCGCTAATGATACCTCGTTTTTTAATGATACGGTGGATACTTCAGTGGATTTTGTGAATGTGTCTGGGTGTGGTGTTCCGACCTTCGCGAGGAGTTATGCCAGTTGGCGTGAAGGAGATAAGAGAAGAAGGCCGCAGTCTAGAGAAGCGTCTATCAATCTGAGGGCGCCTGTTAGCTACCGGTGAGTGGACTACCATGTTTTTATAGAATAGTATGAACTATAAATACTCAATCTCTTTTCGACTAAGCTAGTCAAAATATACTTGGTCTTTGGACGTGATTCATAAAGAATTGGTCACAAGGCCAAGGACTTTAGCAAGGCCATTTGGTTGGTAATTTAAATTCAATATAAGTTTGCGAAAATGATATACCTTATTCCAGTGTTATTTTAGTAACAAATTGACCTAACTCAAGCCTTAAGGGCTATTTGTTAAATTGGGATGATTTGTAATGTCGCCGTTGACCTTCTCAACTTCTCCCTGTGGTTAATTTAGTAGGAATATGTTAAGATAATGATTTTGTAAATACTTATTTCGTTTTAATTAATTACATAAACGCTTTCACTCACGTAATTCCATTGGGTGTGCCCAACCAGTTTCGGACTCAACCGGAACCCTTAAAAATAAGCTTTATTAAGTTTATATGAGTTTTCGTGCCATCATTGAACCATATTCTAGTAACTTAATTAAATGTCACACTAAATGCTTGCCACTCGACGTAACTAAATTACGTTGTCAGGCTGTTCTGAGTGGCAGATGGTGAAAGACGCCAGTCACTATATGTATACTACTGACAGTTGTTTATGTGGTTTGGTAATGACTATGAAGAGGCCATCTCAGTTTATCCTGTAGGAGTCAATGGGCCCATGTCAAAACCGTGCTCCTTTCACAACATTTTCTCTGGCTACTTTTACAGCACTCAATTTCTAGATGGATTCTGATATTTCGACCCTGGACATAAAGAATTGCACCACCCTATTTCTTCTCATGGGTGTCGTAAAAGGCGACTAAGGGATTCACTAGAGGATGGGCAGCAGCGTTCTCTGAGTATTTAACCAACCAACTGCGATCGCCAACAACGCCAACAACAGTGGACGTTTTTCGGCTGAAATTATGAAAATGATGACCCTGCAGGAATTCTGATGTATTTTATTTAGTCTTACAATTTTTTTTTGCTATATTGATTTCCTTAAACGACATTGCGCTTTGGAAAACAATACTTAAAACTATTAATACAAGACACCCACAATCCAGTGTGGAAGCTAAACGTTAGTTATGGGTGCATGACAGAAAACCTCTGATTAAATAAATCTTCGAAGATCAATAGCGTGACTGCACTAGTATTTTTGTTAATCTAAATATACCATCGAAAGAGTTACACCAAATTATCCAATTTGGTATCGAGATGAAAACGTTAGTCGCCATCTTTGAACCGAAAGTGTGTGGCGTGTGGCTACTATTAAATTAACCAGTTATATAGTTGTAAAAGTAACCAATTTATTTGTAGTTATAATTTGACGTATGATTAACATGTGTATACTTTGTAAAGAGCGTAGGTTTTGATTTATGTTGAGTAAACTAATAGCTAAATTGTTTTTCAATGAATTTGTTTGTAACAAAACTACGGGTATTTGTAACTGACTCACATACGTGGGACACTCAGAAAGTTTTGCGAAACTAAAAAAAATTGTTCTATACGTACATATATTTTTATCAAATCTTTTCAAAGTACTTTCCACCAGCCTCTATACAAAGATTCATGCGCCTAAACCAGTTTTCAAAACACTTTTTCCAGTCCGCCGCAGACACCTCGTTTACAGCCTGCTCGAACGCAGCCAGCGCATCTTCCGGCGACGAAAATTGTATCCCTTTGAGCTGATTTTTTATTTTTGGGAATAAAAAGAAGTCACACGGTGCTAGATCAGGGCTGTAAGGAGGGTGACCCAGGAGTTTGACTGGCGTGCTATCCAGGAAGTCCCTCGTTTTGAGTGCGGTGTGCGCAGGTGCATTGTCGTGGTGGAGCAGTAGCCCGCGGAGCCCTGTGTTTGGTCGCTTGTTGCTTATAACAGAGAAAACTTCTGGCAAACATTTGGTAGTATACCATTCGGCATTAATGCTTCTTTGATCCCGTAAGGGAATTGATACCAAGTGGCCAGTCAAATTAAAAAAGCTAGCGATCAAAATCTTACCCCCGCTTCTAGATCGCTTCACTTTGGTAGGCGTTGGCTCATTGTGAAACACCCAAACAGTCGACTGGCGCTTGGTTTCTGGGTCGTATTGATAAATCCAGGACTCATCACCTGTAACGATGTCGTAAACACGCCGAGACGAGCCTGCTTCAAATTTGTTAAGCATATCACGGCACCATTCCACCCGGGCCTGCTTCTGAGCATCGGTGAGGTTGTGCGGCACCCAGCGTGATACTATCCTCCTCACGCGAAGATGGCTGTGTAGAATCTCGTGAACGCTTCCCGATCCAATCTTCAATATGTGTTGAATCTCCTGATATGTAATTCGCCTATTGTCTTGGATTAAATTTTTCACTGCTAGCACGTTTTCTTCGGTAACAGCCGTCAAAGGGCGACCGCATCTTTCGTCATCCCCCAAAGTTGGTCGACCGCGCTTGAATTCGTTATACCAACGATACACGGTTGCCTTGGAAGGGCCTTCATCCATGAATGAATGAATGCCATTTGAAGACTATCGTACGATTCATCCGGTTTCAGGCGACACTTGAAATCGTATAAAATCATAGCTCTAAAATGTTCCCGGCGCAGATCCATATTTCAGTGAGACACAATACTTTGAATTAACTCGCAAAAAATGTGGAGGGAAATTTTGAAATTGGAACTTACTTATTTTTACTTATAAATAATCATATTTTCGAAAAACATTATAACTGGCCAGTCTCCCATATATAAAAACTTTTTTTCGCAATACTTTCTGAGGGGCCTGGTACATGTGTGTGAATGTAGGGTAATGTTATTTAACTAATTAAATATATTATGGGACATTTTAGTTAGTTGTGGCTTTTGTTGCCAGTTGCTTTTTTATAGGTATTATAGGATGGCGAAACGAGCTAAAGGCCCACCTGATGTTAAGCGGTCACTTTTGCCCATAACAACTGCAATACCACATAAGCTGTTTCCTAAATTGTACCGCAAGTCGGTTCGTCAAACTGAGACGTGAAGATAGAAAGTCTTATGTGATTGTAATTTCACCGGCACCCATACCACAGAACATCTAATAGTACTATCGTACCCGTACCCTCCACACTGGAACACAGCAATGCAAGCATGTTTAGCGGCAGAAGTAGGTACGGTGGTAGTACTTCCCCGGACGAGCTCCTTCACAAGGAGCTCTACTACTACTAAACTACTAGTTTCCTATTATGCTGTCGTTTTAATTTCGATAAGCTCATAGCCCTATGGCTTTGTCTTTTTCTTAGGATTTTTATCCATTTTAGCCCAATTTGCCTAGTTTCAATTTTCAAATTTAATTTGGTAGTGAAAGTTGGATATGGCAGAAGAAACATGAAAGCAGAATAAATGCAGTAGGAATGAGTGCTTTGAGAAGTATGTGTGGTATAACTTTGAGAGATAAAGTAAGGAATAACGTGATAAGGGAGCGTTGTGGAATGAAAGAAGATGTAGTGACAAAGACTGAGAAAGGTATGTTAACATGGTTTGGACATATATAGAGGATGGACGAGAGAAGATTGACGAAACAAGTATACGAAGCGAGTGTGGATGGAAGAGTTGGAAGGGGACGACCTTAGCAAACGTATCGCGATCAAATCGCGGTCGTTCTCAAAAAATGCCAAGTTAAGAGTTCTCTAAACCAACGAGCATGCATGACGAGGTTAATGGACGTAGATGAAGCGAAAGAGGTGTGTCAGGATCGTAGCAGGTGGAAATCCATAGTCTCTGCCTACCCCAATGGGAAACAGGCGTGATAATATGTATGTATGTATGTATGTTGCCTAGTTTCGCCATCGTATACCACAAAGAAAGTAATAATCAAATTCTAATTCTGAGGGATCGAACTCAGATCCTCCTGTACTAAAGGCAAGCGTTCAATCGCTAGGCTAGCAGTGCTTCATTTGTATGTAAGGTAACCCTTCAAAGGGTAATATTCCCCGCACATTCGATCAGTCTTTACGTGTCAGGCCTCACATAAGGATTTATAATTCATTCTGAACACAGAGCCGACACACGTAACGATGTCAATGGTACCTTTCCCATGGGAAACTGTCCTATGGGACGCCGACTTTGTTGTTGTGTTACTAATTAACAACCTTTTAGAATGAAAAGTAATGTTGTAATAGTATTAATAATAATTAACATTGATTACGAAACATACAGTCCATGAATATATAAATTGTGGAAAAAAATCGCTCACGAGTAGGATTTGAACCTGCGATTCCTGGTTCAGTACACTATCAGTGCTTTAGCCGCTTGGCTACCGTAAAATCTGCTCGTGGTATCGAATTTAACATCCACTTACGTCTTTCGGTGACGTCAGCAGCATCCCATTGAGAAACAGACCGTGTTTCTCAACCGACCTGATTAACATTGCAATTGTGATGTGCTTCCCGTTTCTATTTACAATTTTATTTATATCTTTAGATTTCGCTTCGCAGGCGTATTAACGCATTTGCGTTAAAAATAATTAGTAAGGGTAGGCACACATACAACGTGTTATCGAAATAACTCAACACCTCTTAATAGGTCATTGTCCTCATCAGTATGAACAACTTTTACTATGGGACCAACCCCGAAATCGCAAAAAAATAATCAAATGTTCCCTACATTTATTTGTGTTCACATTAATCGACAAAATGAAAGGAACAGCTGATTTTTTTTCGCGATTTCGGGGTTGGTCCCATAGTAAAAGTTGTTCATACTGATGAGTACAATGACCTATTAAGAGGTGTTGAGTTATTTTAATAACAGGTTGCAGGTATACGACTCTGCAATTGTTAGTCGGGTTGAGGAACACGGTCTGTTTCTCAATGGGATGTTGGTGACGTCACCGAAAGATATAAGTGGAAGTTAAATTCGATACCACGAGCAGAGTTCACGGTAGCTTAGCGGCGAAAGCACTGTTGTACTAAACCAGGAGGCGCAGGTACGAATCCTACTCGTGAGCGAATTTTTCTTTCGCACAATCTATATTTTTATATTTCGCTTCGCATGCGTCAAAAATATTTAAAAAATTTATACAGTCCATATACACAAAAACACATTAAAATGATATTCTAACATGGTTGCTGGCTTTGGCACAGTCAACCACTTACATGACTGCCATAACAATTTTGTGCCACGACGACAGACTGGTGGAGCTGCCTCTCACACGACGCAACAGGGATGCAATCCTTTTTGTGCCACGACGACAGACTGGTGGAGCTGCCTCTCACACGACGCAACAGGGATGCAATCCTTTTTGTGCCACGACGACAGACTGGTGGAGCTGCCTCTCACACGACGCAACAGGGATGCAATCCTTTTTCACATTGTATTGTGGTTTTGATATGGTAGACTAGCATGGTCCTTTCAAAAATGATTGTCTTTTGTTTCCAGTATCAGTTCCTGAAAAAACTCTTCGTTGTTTTTTTTTTATTCTGTCCTGTTTGCTTGTTTGTTACAACAACCGTTTGCAGTATGCCATTGTAAATATACACAGTTACAATCGATGGAAATTAAGTAATCGAAAGGAGGAATGATAAAACACTGCAACTTAGCGTTTTAATCTTTCAAGACAGTAACCCTTTTACAACTTCCGTACAATGTACAATAAGCTGATGGTACAATCGAGTTTGTTTTGTTTTACATTTCCATACTTGTGCAATCTATTTACTGCACTTCAAGGTACTTTTATTTTGTTTTTGTTTCAAAGTACTGGATGGCGAAACAAGCTTAAGGCCCACCTGATTTTAAGCGGATTCCTTTGCCCACAACAACTGCAATACCACCTAGACTGTTGCCTAAATGTTACCATTGCAAGTCGCATTCGCCAAACTGAGACATGAACTTGGAAAGTCTCATGTGATTGTATTTTCACCAGCAACCGCACCCTTATCACTGGAATACAGCAATGCAAGCATTACCTATACTGTTTTGCGGCAGAACTAGGTACGGTGGTAGTACTTCCCCGCCGAGCTCTTTCACAAGCAACTCTCTCTACTACTAAACAAACTTGGTGCTGCAAGTGTTGCAATAGTGTTGTTTATTTTTACCTGTGCTTTTTGATGCGGTTTCGTATCTTTCGCGGTTCGTCTGCTTTGTTTATTAACTCGGAAAACTGTGTGTAATATAGTGATTACTTATATCCGCGTTTTTTTCAAGTAACGCTGAACTATGGCTGTGAGGATTAGTATTTGCTTCTTCTGTCGTGTCGACATGAGATACATAATGATAATAGCTCATGTCGTGGTGTAAAGATTAGCCAGTCAGCAGGTTGGTAGCGGGGCTGACTTCCCAGGGTGCGCCGGACGATCAATTAAATATCGTCACTCGTGGAGGCTCTTTAAATGCACCCCTTTAGTATTTTCTGAATAAGGGAAAGTAGTGTAGATGTCTTTTACGACGTCTGTGGTCTAGTGGTTCGAGGGTCGGACTGCTGATCACGAGGTCGTCGGTTCGATTCCCACAGGACACAAATATTTGTGTGATGAACATAAGTGTTTGTGTTGGTCTGGGTGTTTCTTATGTATTATAAGTATGTATTTACAAAAAAAAAGTATATAATTATTATATCCATTCTAGTACCCATATCACAAGCTCTGCTTAGTTTGGGACTAGATGGTGCTGTGTAATAATGTCTAGAAGATATTTTATTTATATTTAACGAAGTGTTTTAAAAGTAAATACTTACCGTATGAGAAACTTACTGTGAGGCGTCGTCGATTAGTTCATAGTTATTTATTGATAATAGTAATTATTATAAGTCACATCTATACATATAATAAAATCGTAACGAACAAAAAACTGTACATTGAATATTTTTTTGAAAAATTTGTTGCTAAGCATTCTAGGAACGATACTGATGCCAAAACTACAATTTTTAGAATTTCTGTCTGTTTGTCTGTATGTCTGTCTAGGGTTGGAGCAAATACTACTGGATCGATTTCATTGAAATTTTGTATAAACATTTCTTAAAGCCCTGCTCAGAAACTGCAGTATAAATCATCACGCTATTCTTTATATGAGGTGAGTAGCAGAACAAAACGTGTACACCAAAGCTATATTATGAGACAGTATTTATTTAATGTTAAAAAACAACGGATTCTAAAAGCGGTTATTTAAATCATCAACCTAAATTAAGAATCATCACGCTATATCCAAAGGGAGCTAGTCGACGATTTTTAAATGTAAGAACGCCTATTTGAATGGCTACGACTACGTAACTGGGTATGCTAATGAGTAGCATGCTATTCTTTTGTTCTGAGATCGAATCCCAACTTCAACTTCACTTTTTGTGATATTTTTTTTATATTATGTGTGATTTTCAATAGTTCATATTTTTTATAATAGAAATTTATATTTAGGTATTCATTTTATAATTTTGTTGTAACAAAAGCGTTAAAATTTCAATGGGTGCCTACTTTACGCCTCTTGAAAGGGTAAACTAAGCCTGTTTACGTCAACTTATGAACCCATGCAGGTCCATCTTCTTATACTTACATGCATCACGCCTGTATTTCCAAAAGGGGTTCGCAGAGTTGCACTATTAACTATTAAGTACCTAAACGATATAAGCCACATATTTTTTTGCCATCATGGTGGTGTTCTGGAGATAAAATTGAAATTAAGCGACATGTAGGTCACAGTGACTGAGCGATTGGCTTATATTGGCTATACCTCGGGTCGTGGGTTCGATTCTAGCATAATCGGCCTCCATGTTTGCTTGGTACAAGTTTGATTACCTTATTGAACAAAGAACCTACAAATTCAAGTTCTCTGAAAAATGAATATTGCTGCACGTAAAAATATGTTTTTTCTTTTAAAAAAAAGTCATTTTTATAGGCAAAACTTTCCACGATGCCTGATGACAGAATTGTGTGTCCGTGACATTTTTATGGTCTTACATCGGAGGCCCAGTTAATGTACTTATCATTGCTAACAACTTTTATTATAGGAACAAAACTGAAATCGCAAAAAAATTGCTGTTTGCCGGTGTCTTTTGCGATTTCAGAGTTGGTCCCATAGCTAGTGTAGGGTGAAAAAAATGTCACGGTTGTTCCGACATTGGACAGACAGCTGGTACCTAATACGTTTATAATGTGGTACTTCTTATGTAATGCTGAATGTAAGACCATAATTAAGGTCTAACAACAAAAACTTCAATAATTCAGATATTCAATAAAAGCGTTCATACCATCTATATAATAATTTTAAAAATAACAAAATATATTCCGTTGTTCTAATTAGCAACAAGAATTGAACATGTAATTAAAATCAATCGTAAAACGTCAACAAATAGAACGAGCAACTATTTAAAATGCACATTCATATAAACGTCCTCAAATTCCAATTTTAACTTGGGGCACTAAGGTCTAGAATTGATTGATATGATTGAGTGCTTCTAATATAGATAACTTCTGATCAATAAATTGATGCGTCTCTAAATGGTGACTTGAAGTCAAGGGTTATCAGTTATTGAGGCCGCGATATGCGATAGCGCAAGGTAATTGATCTTACTGGCAGCTCACGTGCGCCAACCCTTCAAATAGGGTTGGCACTAAGCGGTTCATTCAAAATAAATTATAGATTGTTTTATCAAAGTCAACCAGTGTATCTTGGTAACTGCTAAGTAGCTGGGGGGGACTGGATGCGGAAGGCAGAGGACCGAGTGTTGTGGCGCAACTTAGGAGAGGCCCATGCCCAGCAGTGGACTGCGATAGGCTGAGTTGATGATGCCTTGAATCAACGCTCCAACTATGACTACCTATATCTTTCTGTTTCACCTTGTACACGATGTTTCCTTTTTTAGGGTTCCGTACCCAAAGGATGCTAAACGGGACCCTATTACTCTCGCTACGCTGTCCGTCCGTCCGTCTGTCTGTCACAGGGCTGTGTCTTTTGAACGCTAATAAGTAGGCGGTTGAAATTTTCTCAGAATATGTGTTGCTATATCACAACAAATACTAAAAATTGATTTTTTTAATATATACAAGAAACCTCGAAAAACATGCATTTTTTTCAAGTTTTTTGTTCCTGCTCTATCTTCAAAACGGTAATACATACCAGCGTCAAACTTGGTCTGATTAGAGTGCATTCTATGTACCTAGTTCAGCAAGAAATACTAAAAATAGGGCAAACATAGACATATGTCGAGGTACCTGCGTAAGAAAGAGATGCAAATATTAATACTTCGCGCACGGTACATTGATGTCTTTTGATGAACTCTCGCAAATTAAATTAGTTTCTATTGGGTATCAGCTCGATGGGTGGTACGGAGCCCTTACTGCGTGAGTCCGACTCGGCTGGTTGGTTTTTCATTGCTTAATTTTTGTCGACTTTTAACTACTTACAAGTTTTTTTAAATCTCGAATTCCTGATTCGACGACGAGTAAATGACACATTCCAGATTTTATATCCATTCTAAAATTAGTGGGATCAAAATGTATTTTGTCGTTCAGTGTTCCCAAATCCTTGGAGGAGACGGAAGTCTTTACAAGAAAAATATAAAGCTGTAATAAATTAGAAGAAATGCGGGATAATATTTTTCTTGTGTAAGTTTAACTCGTAAATCATTGGTGTAGCGGTCGCGGTCGCAATGGCGGTTACAGAGTAGAAAATCCTGAGTTTGATGCCCATAAAAGGCAGTGGTAAAGTCTATGTCAATCCAATTTACAATTAATACGATTTCGGATTAGAAACCTTATCGATAAAGACACAAACATCAGTTTCCTTTGCAACGTAAATATTTTTAAGACCTTTTTACATGTATTTTCTAGTTTTCATGCATTGTGTAGGTGGCATTTCCATCAATTATTTTTTTGGACTGACTCGTAATTATATTCTTCTTCTGTTAAATTGTCATTATTAGCACTCATAGATTTGTAATTCAATAAGTTTTGATTTAAGTAGAACAATTGTATCGATCTGATTTTTCTGACTTGACTTTTTTGACTGTTCGACGGTACAGAATGCTCAGCTCTTTGGCAAAATGTAACAGGCAAGTAGCCCAAACAATCCTACTAATATTATAACCGTAAAAGTTTGTGAGGATGTATGGATGTTTATTACTCTTTCACGCAAAAACTACTGTATGGATTTTAATGAAATTTGGCATACAGATAGAACATAACCCGGATTAACATATAGGCTACTTTTTACTCCGGGAACATGACCAGTTCCCGAGGGATGCGCGATAAACGACATTCACGCGGGTGAAGCAGCGGGCATAGGCTAGTAAGTAGTAAAAATTCTCTGAAATCCAGCCTAAATTCAATAATAACTTTATCGAATTGAGGCTGAATTTCAGAGTTTATTCATACGAAATCTTCGCAAGTTTCTTGATTTCCAGTTATTGCAATATACATTTTCAAACGAAAACGTTTGTTTGAAAGAGCAGCCAAGTTTTCACTTGAAAACTTCAAAAAATTGGCCAAACATTATCTCCGTGCTCCAAGCACGCGAATTACGTGTACAGTTGACTGCACGTCAGTGGTAACAGTATGACATTGACGGCGTCTTTCTAAGCAGTAAGGTTTTCGTAATTCATGTGTTACCTGCGGTTGACAGTAATATTTTATAAAAGTTGTACACTTTCTCTGTATATCGACCTTGCAGAAACCATTTTTGTATTTTGTATTCCTAAAACGACTACAGTAAACAACTTCTTTCAATTAATTGTTCCCCACAAATCTCTAAGGATTTTGTTCTTACAATATTAGTAGTAGAATAGCTAGGAGTAAAGTTACTTAGAACCAAGATAAGCTTGAGAATAAAATTCACATTTAATTTGATATTAAATTCCTATTTGCCACACTGATATCTGGGGAATGGAAGACGAAAATAAGTACCTACTTATTTACAATTAATGTTTATTACTTGGTACTTTATACCTTGAAAGCTCAGCTTGAAAGTAGAATAAGATAACTTATTCTTGATTCTTATTTCTTTTTAAATGAAGTAGTTTTTTGTAGTTTCTTTTAGTTTTCCTTTTAGCTCTGGTCTGCTCTTGACCGCAATCTAGACAGCTTTATCAGGATGTGGTCAAGCATTCTTCACTTTTATAGATTTTCTCAGGGGCTAATGAATCCTCGAACGAAACAAAATTTTAAGGATAGTTAAATAATTTTCGGGTAGTTCTTAATTTTTGGTTTTTTTTTTCGTATATTGTTTTGATTTGGTTCATCATATAATAAGATTTTGACATTTTCAGAACCTGAATTAACATTCAAATATACAATACTTGGTATACCTTATCCAACGTTTAGTTCTGCTGAACCCAGTACATTAAAAAAAAAATAAAAAAAAAATTATACAAATTGTAGCGAAGCGAACATCAAAGCGAACAGTACAATTAGATCGCTCAAATGTCACTACCACATCTCTAGAACAACTCGGGCAATATGACAGCGGACTGTAGATAGTCAGTCTAGTGACGTCAGAACGGACCGAAAGAAAGACTGGTGATTTGATGAGAATCCGTCTTCTATACTATCTATACTAATATCACTGTCTAGCCACTCCAGACAGCCCCCCTAGCCAAGTTGACAATCTACACAATCGTCAATCGTCAACACTAATAGAAAACGATCAAAATGTATGGGAATGACATATCTCAACGAAAAAAATCATTCGTTTTGATATGTCATTCCCATACATTTTGATTGTTTTCTATTAGCGTTGACGATTGTAAATTGTGTAGATTGTCAACTTGGCTAGGGGGGCAGTCATCTAACGCGAGAGTTAAGTGTCCCAAGCTGCCTTCAAAACTGTCAAACAATGTCCCCAGTTGCTTTTAGAAACTGTCAATGTCAATTTTCGTTGACTTACTGTATGGAACAGATAAAAAAAACACAGATGAACACTGTGCTAATATTATAAAGAGGAAAGATTTGTTTGTTTGTAATCGATAAGCTCTGAAACTACTGAACCGATTTTAGTAATTCTTTCACTATTAGAAAGCTACTTTATCCAGAAATAACATAGGCTATATTTCATTTCAGTAATAATAATAGTCACAAACTGAATTCAAAGGAGGCGACGCCGTGGCACAGAAGAACCTAGTCTTTATGAATAATTGGACCATGAAATATTAAAAATGCGAGTTCAGAGTATTCACGTCACGTATTCCTCCTGTAGATATACAATTATACATGTTGTAACAGAATAAACGGTTTGTTCAGAATCTTGCTATGGTCTATACAAAGTGTTATTGAAATAACTGAAAACCTATTAAGGGGTCATTGTACTCATCAGTCTGAACAACTTTTACTATGGGACCAACCCTGAAATCACGAAACAAAAATAAGCTGTCCCCTACATTTTTGTTCACATGAATCGACAAAATGTAGAGATCAGATATATTTTTTTCGCGATTTCAGGGTTGTTCCAATAGTAAAAGTTGTTCATTAGTACATTGACCCCTTAAGAGGTTTTCAGTTATTTCAATAACACGTTGTATATAATGTTACATTTTTTATTCGTTTTATACGCTCCATAATCTGAAGCTTCTACGTTAAATAAAACGGTTTTTTTGTTATTTTCTGTCGGTTGGAAATCTTCATGGATATCCTCCGTCTGGGGAAGGCGGAGGGATATGTCAGACTCCTACCAACTAAAACCGCACGGTGTCCATCCTCAGCACAAAACATTGGAGCTCCGGGAACTCCAATGAACCACGCCGGTGCCCTCAAGTGCAAGTCCTTTGGCACGTCCTGGGAAACAATATTGTTTGCCCCACAGCAGCACGCGACCACCCACGTACTGCTGTTCTCCCCAGAGTCACTTAACAGAAGCCTCGAGTGCCGCGAGTCCCCCAACTCTTAGCATCCACAATCCTGGAGGTACCCTGCAAGATGTGGCGGAAGGGGACGCGGTGTTTTGCCCTATCCGGGCCTTGCGCCAGGACGGTTGCCTCCCCGGCGCCGCTTCGTCTCCGAGCGGGATTGGCCCTCTCCCGATCCTGTTTTGGGGCCTCCTTCTGCAGAATGTCATTTTTTTTAAATAAAGAAAGAAAGAAAAAATATTTATTTGCTTCAAAAATGACGCACAAAATTACCAAAAAATACAAGAACACAGAACAAATACAGGTACAGAGTCAAGAAGTGTGGTAAGATATGCGTCACATCCGCGCAAAACGGCCACCGCTCAGCATATTGCTGTGCCTCATGCACGGAGCAAAGACACAGCGCTGGTTTTCAGCGACCGCCGGCGTCGACACAAATTCACAATGCAATAACGTAGATCAGTGAGGCGTGATGTTGGTAAATAACGATAAAAAATAAATAAGTAAGATTATTATAAACATTTATAAATAGATTTCTTTGTACATTTTATTAGATCCTCATGTATCTGATAACCTAGTTACTGATCGCTACGATCTTCGAACTCCATAATTATTTACATTTAACTACCGTTTAATTAGAACACAGATGCAGTAACGAAAGGGTTACCACTTATGGCTCAATACACCATAGATTCATGTTACTTATACATCAGCACTCTGCAGGTACAATATTTATAGGGCATGGTATTTGGATGGTTCCGGTTCCATAGTGCTTTTATGGTGCTTTGATGTTATTTATATGCTCCCAATTGGTTGAGTTGTAAGCTTTAATAAGATTAATATTAAAATAAGGCTGTACTTAATAAGTGACTGCCTCGTTGGTCTAGTGGTTGCAAGCGCGACTGCTGAGCATGGGGTCCTGGGTTCGATTCCCGGGTCGGGCAAAGTGTTATTGGGTTTTTTCATTAGGAAATTCTCAGTAGCAGCCCGGGGTCTGGATTTGTCCCCGGTTAATGGCAATAGGCTCGCCCACTATTACATGGGACTATAACATAACTGGCGAAATGTGGGTGTGCTATACACCTCTGCCTACCCCTTCGGGGAAATACAGGCGTGATGTTATGTTATGTTGTTAATAAGTGCGTTTTGCGTGTGCTTGATGAAGCTGAAGAAAGGATTACAGGAATGGAAAGCATTAATATAGATTTATAAATTAAAATGCGGAGTCAATTTGGAGCGGATAAGTTTTAACGGTGAACCACGCGGGCGCAGCTGAAGAAATAAGCAAGTTTCAATATAAAATAGTTTCTCTAAGAATTGCACATGAAAAACACTTTTATTTTCAAGTGTTCAACACATGCAAGTGAAAATAATCAAAATAGCATGTTTATTTTTTCAAAACTTCTTTGTTACGATATTTTATGTACATATTTAAAAAGTATCAAAAACTAAACATTTGTTTTGGTAATTTCAAGCATCTCGTTTCTCAAACAAACACGTGAAGCGATATATTTTTGCAACAATTTATCTGTTTGCCTATTCCAACATTTTTATTTACGTTTTTTCTCAACAACTCGGCTCGTAGAGTTTCAGATCAGCGTAGGTATATTTGCTTGAGCGAATTAAGCGCACCAAATATTTGCGCTAATCAAAGAGCGATTCCCTTTTCTTTTCATTGATTCGGTGTGCAAACCAAAGACATTTGTGCTAACAAAGGCCCTAGCACGAGTTTATGCGATATCGTTTAGTTAACGTTAACTTGTAGTTATCGAAAAACAGTATATGGTAATTTTATCAGCGCCACCGTGTGCGTATTTGGAACTAAACAATCCCATACAAAGGACATTGCTAAAGTTCCATTAAAGCCCAGCCTATGGATGTTATGAATAAAAGATTATGCTCACCATATACAATTCGGTAAGGGCAATGTGTTGCAATCTATTTTAATAAACGGACAGTAGGTACTCCACAGATGTTTAATTCATTAAAATATTAAATATTTTGAGGTTACTTTTTTGCTTACAAAACTAATGTCAAACAAGTGGTTGCCTAGCAACTAAACAGTTTTACTCTTTTAATTCTTATACATGTGGAGTCGCTAACAAGAGGTTGGCTGTCTTGGCTTTCTTTAACAGTGGTGCCAACGTAAAATTTAAATTAAATCTGAAATTAAAGTATATTCCATCATTTGTTCCAATCAAACTTTTACAAACAAACAACAATTTGAAATTACAATTTTTATTTGTCTTCACATTTTATAAGTTAGAAAAGTATATACTTATTTGCTTACTAACATGTGTACACTTTTATAGTTGAGATGATGTCATCGTAAGAAATGCGTAAGAAAACGCACATAATACACACACAAAAATGTAACATTATAAGCTGAGAAGGGCAAATGGGGTGAATGTATAAATGTATTCATCATAAAGAACAACTTTTACTATGGGAGCAACCCTGAAATTGAAAAAGAAACCAGCTGTACCTCAGCCAATAATGTCAAATCTTATTATGAATCATGTAGCAAGTACCTAAGAACCAAATTTTTTTTCAAGAAAGAACAATGAACAGAGCAAACAATTCCCTTCACTACCAACTAAACTTCAATAATACGATATTAATTAAAGCACAGTTTACATTTAAACAGGTCAGAACAAAGGGTGCCGAGTTAGGGAAACGGTTCAAATAGCACCAAAGTAATTATGTAGCGTTTAATCTTTCAATCCTTGTGTAATTTTGTTAATTATTTTCTAGGGTTACGTAGCGAAGGTAATGACTGATTTACGGTAAGTTGGGTAATTATGGACTTATGAAGGACTTATGTGATGCTAAATAAAAGAAAATTAGTACCGTTTAGTTTTCTTCTAAGAATTGGTTAGATATAACCCCTGTGTTTACCTCTTCATCATCCTCCTGCCCTTATCCCAATTTATTTGAGGTTGGTGCAGCATGTCTTTTTATTCCATACATCTTTATCAGCCGCCATCTCATTGTTCACTTTCTTTTTATTCATATCATCTTTCACACAATCCATTGCATCCATCTTTTCTTTTCTTTCCTCTTTTCTTATAGCCGTCCATATTCATAATTTGATGCTTCAATAGAAAATTTGTGATGGTTGGCTCTCTTTTAAGAACGGTTTGTTATTTTTATTCATCAACCTCCTGCCCTTATCCCAATTTATTTGGGATTGGCGCAGCATGTCTTTTTATTGATATCATCTTTCACGCAATCCGTCCATCGTATCTTTGGACTGTCTCTTTTTTATAGCCAATATACATTCATACGTAAAACTTTTCTCATATCTTGCTCTTATTTTTACCTCTTCTCGTACTGTATTCTGCCGGGGTTTTTCCCGACAAAAAATATTCCACCATCTCTTGGAATACATAAAATGGTGAGTAAGGGACTGTCTCAAAGGGATAGCCAGCAACATCCTCCTAACTCCTTGCGCTAATGAATAATTTACTTTGAAGACTATTCTGCCTTTAAGAAATTGTGTCAATGTTCACTATTGCTATTTTAAAGTACTTACGTGTTTTGCATTGTATAATTATGGAGTAACAATCAATGATGGTGATGTACTTAGTTCGCAGTTAGGCGTGGTATAACTACACAACCTGTAAGTGAAACCAAAAATAAATGAAAAATATTAAAAATTCACTAAATGTTATAAAAATAAAGTCTACTTTTAATCCCATCGCAAAATTTCGTGACGTGTATCTGAGGAATATTATTTTTACTAGACGTAACACTTAAAATGGAGTCGCGGGTATAAATAAACACACTAACAGACGTAATTAATAGTATCTGATAGAACATGGTTAAGTTTAGATTTTGTATAACTGTAGCGACATGCGGTTGTAAATAAGGTGCGGTCCTGATGCGGTTTATTAGAGGAAAGTTCGTTCTTAAAGTAGCGCGCGCAAAAATACTAATTTCATTTCACCTGATATCGAATGGGGCGATGTTACAATTGTTTTAAATGGTGGTACTAATAATTTAACCCAAATAATAAAACTACAATGTGATATTTTCCGCATAGGGCCTTTGCAGACGGTCTGCATCTTGGCTGCAAGCTAGCTGCAAAACGGCAGTTTGGTTTAAGTTTTTGTGCAGTTGATATAACCACAGAATATCTAATAGTATGACATAACTGTGACGAAACTGTCGACAGTTGTGCATTCCGCTTGCAGTCGGCATGCAGTTCGAACAACTGATGCCTAACAAGCAACTGTATAAAAACTGCATCCAAACTGTGACCTGGCAACTAGCTGGCAGTCCGTCTGCGAAGACCTTAAGCCAAAATCAGAAAGCAAAATTGAATCCGTAAATCCCTCCGCAAACAACAGACTTTTAATCGGTTAATATATTTACGTGCCCTAATTGGTAGAACATGGTGAATAGCCTGTACATACATGAACTCAGCGGCGGCGGAAGACTATAATTTATAATAATATGTAGTGAAAGTGATTTATCTCAACCTTTTCCATCTAAATGCTATTGATTGATTTAGTCAATAAAAAAAACATTCAAAATAACGCGAAGTATTTCCGTAGAATTTGGAACGGTAGCGCCTGCCGGCTTCATAAAGAGCGCGCTACGGATTCTTTCGATGCAAACATTCTTTAGCACAGAAGGACCGATATAGATGTTCAGCTGATCTTCTTTTATTACCCGACTGCGCCAAAAGGAGGGTTATGTTTTTCGAGTGTATGTATGTATGTATGTATGTATGTATGTATATTTATTTGGCACGCTCTGTAGCCTAAATGGCTTGATGGATTTTAGCTTGAGAGGTGTCCTTAGAATCGTCTTAATTGTGAGAGTGACACTGGGTATATCAAAATTATAAAAAATAAAATGGCCGCTTTTTGGCGCTATTTTAAGTCTTCAAAATTTTTTTTTCCCTCAAAACCTATCGAGTGGGGTATCAAAATAAAGGTATGCTTTACAAAAATATATACAACTTATATGTGTAAATGTAATTTGGAATGAGAAATGCTAAAAAACAACAAAATATTCATCGTTAAAAAGAATTACATGACAGAACTAAAAATTTAAAAATAAAAAAGTTAATTAACAAAACCAAAAAACCCGACTGCGTATAAATATAACTGAAAAGATGTAAACAAGACTTGTATAGGTACATGTAGGTATATATGAAACTATCAAATCAACACGCAGGCGGAGGCTACCTATGTTATTGGTCATGAATTACATAAAGTAGTTCATAGGTAGTTTAGGAATGTATTCACATTTACATATTTGCTTTGTAGGCCATTATGAAACCGAAAATTAGCGCTGGGTGTTCCACGTCCAACACATGCTGAGTGGGTGACGCTTTTGGCTTGGGCATGCCCGACATCAACTTCATGTTTAATTTTGGTGATTTTATTGTTGTTATTGCTGTACTGTCACTGTCCTGTTCTAAATAAAAGTTTTTCTTTCTTTCTTTCAGTATGAAAAAATCTATTAAATTGAATTTAACATACAACATAACATAACATAACGCCTGTATTTCCCCGAAGGGGTAGGCAGAGGTGTGTAGTACACCCACATTTCGCCAGTTATGTTTTATGTCCATGTAATAGGGGGCGAGCCTATAGCCACTAACCGGGCACTAATCCAGACTCCGGGCTGCTACTGAGAATATCCTACTGAAAAACCGGCCAAGAGCATGTCGGGCCATGCTCAGTATTATAGGGTTCCTTAAGTAGGTGTTACAAACAAATCAATTCGAATATTAATCACGGCTATTTTAGTTTTTGCAATAGACGGCAGCATTGGCGACTCAGAGAGTGATGTCAGTAGCCGCTAGATGGCGCTATACAGTGCAAAATGTAATACACGGCACTTGACGGCAGCATTGGCGACCCAGAGAGTGTTGTACGACGCCGCTAGATGGCGCCAAATTTAAGAAGTGTGTCGTCAACATAACACAAAGTTACTTTTTGTGATTTTTTCAAATAGAAACTAGCTAAAGGAGCATTATTTACTATGATCATTTTTCTCTAAGGTCAATGACCTTTGAACTAGGACGTTTTAAGTATTTTTCAGTTTTCTGTCTATAACTCAAAAAATTATAATCACATTATACTCAAAATAATTTTAAAAGAGAGTTTTCACAAAGGTCTATCAATGTGGAAGATTATAAGTTTCTACGTTGCATAGTTTAGAAATGGCAGGGGGGGGGGACACATTGCAAGCCACTTTGGCGGGCTATATTTCGCAGTTGGTACACCTGATAAAAAAGTGGTGTATAAAACATTACCTTCATTTTAGTAGACCTATTCAATGATACCCCACACGAGGGGGTGCAGTGAAAAAAATATTTTTTTCCCCATTTCACATGTATGGGTGCCACCCCTAAAGAACGTAAAAACTATTTTTTTATTCTTTTAAAATTGAGATCTATATGCAGACTATTTTTTAACAAAATTTCATTTACTTATGTTTATAACTGTAGAAGTTATTAAGCTGTAAAGGATTAGGACAGACGGACAGACGGACAGACGGACAGACGGACAGACGGACAGACGGATAGACGGATAGACGGACAGACGGACAGACGGACAGACGGACAGACGGACAGACGGACGGACATGACGAAACTATAAGGGTTCCTTGTAGGACTTCGGAACCCTAAAAACCCAATAACACTTTTCCCGACCCGGGAATCGAACCCAGGACCCCATGCTCAGCAGTCGCGCTTGCGACCACTAGACCAACGAGGCAGTGAATTGAATTTATTTATTGATAACAATTTGTTTACATGTCAGTTATACTAATTAGGTGCATAGCATCATGCTGAGTGGGGGTCCCATTGCCACAGTAGCGGCGTGCAATGACTATATTTGTGACAGCAAATAACGTTGTTTTTTTTGGTGGTATCTTTTATTTTTTCGTTTTATACATTACGCTGTGTTAATTCGATTTGTTTTTTTAAATTTTTGTGTAAAAGTATTGTTGCAAGTTGGTCTTTTCGGGCAAAAAATGATTTTCCTTTCTTTCATTCAAAATTAATGTATTTGTTGTTTTATTCCTTAATTAAGGGAAATTTTCTAATTATAATTTATATCTTTATAATTTTTGTTTTTCATCTGTTTAGTCGCTCATGTAACTTTCAATGGAAACTTGACTATAAATTAAAGAAATTTTCTTATCTTCTTCATCTTGGCGAGTTCCCAGTATATTTCTGGGCTATCTTCGCTCAAAGGAAATGTCAGGAAAAGTATAAAGTTAGAAAAGCTGTAAGCTCATTAAAAGACTCCTGCGGGCTAGTTCCTATAGGCTATATTTCCCTTTTATCAACACTAAAACTTGGCAATTACGTAGCAGGGATAGAATAGCGTTAAAATGCTTGCCTTCCATGCTTGAAGGTCTCGGTAGGTTCGAACTCGGTCCGCACTTTTGGATTTTATTGGATTTAAATGCGGATAAGAATTTGATTATCATTTGCTAGAAAAGCATCGTAAGGAAACTTGAGAAAAAGTTCTTGATGGTATGTGATGTCTGCCAACACGCAGTAGGCCAGGGTAGTGGACTAAAGGGCACGCCGCGCCGCAATAGCGGCGGTAAGGCCCGTCGTGGAGGAGTGGCTGGAGAGGGGCCATGGTGCCCACACCTACCGGCTGACGCAGATACTCTCGGGTCACGGTTGCTTCGGGAAGTATCTGTGTCGCATAGGTCGGGAGCCGACGCCCGAGTGCTATCACTGTGGGAGCTGCCCAGAGGACACGGCGCAGCACACATTGGCGGAGTGCCCAGCTTGGGCCGCGCAGCGCCGTGACCTCATCACTGCAGTAGGCGGCAGCGATCTCTCGCTTCCGACCGTAGTTCTGTCTATGGTCGGGATCGTGAAAGGCGTCGTCTCCTTCTGGGAGGATGTAATGCTCACTAAGGAGGCGGCGGAGAGGGTTCTAGAGGCGATGACCTCTCTTACCCTCCGCAGGAGACAACCTGGGCGTCGTAGGAGGGCCTATGCCGACCTCCAGCCACCCTAGGTTTGGGCCTGCGGGTGGCGGACTCGGGGTGGCCCGCCGCCCGACCAGTCAAGGCCCGTGACGGTGGCGCGTCGTGTTCCGCGCGCGCCAGTCAAGAGGTCAAGAGGAGGGTGCGGCCGTCGTGGTTGCCGCACGGGGTGAAGGGGCTCGCCAGCCAGTGGCGAGCCGGGACCTGCCGGGAATGGTTGGGCGAATACAGGAGTAATTCTCACGCCCCCGGCCAAGGGTCAGTAGAGGAACACCGTGGTGGTTTTAGTCGGTAAGAGTCCGATACTGGCTCCGCCTTCTCTGGGCGGAGTGCGTCCATGAGGATTTTCCCCACGGAAAAAAAAAAGTGTAGTGGACTAAGGCTTTTTTCTTTTCTTCTCATTCTGAGAAGAGACCCAAGCCCAGCAGTGGGACAATAATGTGCCAGTTACATCAGGCGATATTTCATTATTTCTTTCAAAGGTAAAAAAAAAACCTTTTACATATTGATTTTCTGGTAGGTACCTTCTTAATAAAATTCTATAAAGCCTACTTTTCCCTTTCTAACTTTTTTCTTATCAAAGTAGCTTTTACATTAAAAGTCTGAAAAATCTTTTTGTGAAAGGCTTCAGAACGGATTTTAATTAATTAGTTCAATGGAACAACTTCTTCCATTAAGGGATTCCACAAATGAACTGCTATAAAAAAGTTCGGAAAATTCCAAGAAGTCGTTGTAAGACTCTACGTTTTCGGCTTAGAGTTTGTAAAAGCAAAGTTCAGTTCTGTATCAGTTTTATTACTATTTTTTGGGTTCCATACCCAAAGGATGGCAAACGGAAATACGTACGTAATAGGGTTCCGTTTGCCACGCTGTCGCTACGCTGTCGGTCCGTCTGTCTGTTACAGGGCTGTATCTTTTGAATGGTAATTGGTTGAAATTTTCTCAGAATATGTATTGCTGTGATCCCTATTACGACGAATACTAAAAAAATAAGTCTAAAACCAAAGGTCCCCATACAAGAATCCTCGAAAAACGCATTTTTTCAACGTTTTTGTTCCAGCTCTATCTTCAAAACGGTAATACATACCAGCGTCAAACTTGGTCTGATTGTAGTGCATACTATGTAGTTTAGCAAAAAATACTAAAAGTAGGTCAAACACAGACATTATATGTGGTAGTGCTTGCGTAAAAAAGAGATGCAAAAATTCGTATTTCGCACACGGTGCGTTGATGTCTTTTGATGAACTCTCGTAAATTGAATCGAAAAATCGATTTGTATGGGGTACTCGGAAACTTATGTAGACAAATATTTTGATTTCATGAGTGCTATTTTTATTTGTATTTAAAAAAAAATAACTTGTTCAGTACATTACCCACCATAGGGCGCAAAACCACCGGTGGTCGCTAAACTATAGAATATGTGTGTCTTTTGTGTCTCATTAGCCGTTTTTTAATTAATAAAAAACAAAAAATTGCTTCTAGATTATGGCCCGGCAGACGATGTTCTGCCCTTCCGGTAAACAGCGCGATTGGTTTGATTATTTCTTAATTACATTTAGGCCCGTATCACAGGACGAAAATCTAACTTTGATCACTGTTAAAAAATCATTCGCTCCGCATTGACTCCGCATTTACTTCGGTTTTAATCCGCGTTAAATCCGTATTTTTTTAACAGTGTATCAATTTATACTTATAATATTAGTGTATTGTATTATAGTAGTTTATGAAACTGTTGTATAATAGGGGTTATTAAAACACGAGTGTGAGTTTAAAAACCGAGCCGTAGGCGAGGTTTTTAATAGTATCACACGAGTGTTTTAATACCTAATTATGTCAGTTTCATACACTATTTTATCTACACTCATACAATTTTAAATAAAATACCAAAGTCAAAATCTTGGTAACATTGTCGTTGTTTTTCTTGATTTCTCTGGTAAAAGATTGTTCGTCATTTACGTTGCTGCATCCAGAAATTCAGGCGGGGTCATATTCTCCTCAGTTCAGTATCACTGCTGTAGTCAGATATTTTTGCCCAGATTAAAACTTTCGACATACAAAACCATAATAATAACGTAAACAATAACAATAAATTTACAAGTAACGATGACCAAATCCAGAAGGCCGCGGCCGTGGCGCGCGGCCGCGCACGCGCGCTGGTGCGCGCCTACATAGATAATAAAATATAGTCTGGCGAAAATATTATAATCGGAACTAATTTTCTATCCTTGTCAGGATTCCGTCAATCTCTGTTTTATCATACAAAAAATATGCCTGTAAACACTTAAATATAATTAAAAGTAATATGACAATCAAAAGTTCTGCCAAAAACGCGATTTTAAACGATAAAATTTTTCAATGTATGACAAGTGGCGCCACCCTGAATTTTGTGTACTCATTGGTGCCAAACTGTACGACTGCTAAAAAAAGGGTTTGAAAACTCCTTGGTTAGGTCGAAGTGGCATTAAAAACTCCTTAGTTGGGCTGAAGTGTGCGGTTATGGAAAAAAAATTAAATTACCGCATTGTTTTGTTCAGCAAACTGTATCGTAATAAAACTTTTTAAATTCATTACAGGTGCGTGTGCGTAAAGTATGTCATTATGACATTACTTTCGAGTTCATAATTCGAATTTTACGATACGAGTGTAGATAAAATATATTAATGACTCGACCACAGCGCCACCTATCGGGTCTACATTTCGTGTTTTCTTTTTTGGCACTACACCAATATACAGGATGGAAACTTTCAGCGGGGCAGTAAGGGGAAGTACCTTATCTGTTGCAGCTACGCGAAAATGGTCTTAGGAGACTATCCATATTTTTTTATGGAATTTTGATCCCCATTCACAGTAAAAAAAAAAATACTGTTAGCAAGAAAACAGCCATTTTACACAAAAAAAATTTTTGATGCCAATTGATCCTGCTTCTAATACTGATCAAAAACTTCTATGGGACCAACCATCGTTGGAGTACTCGAAAAGTCACAAATTGCAAAAAACATATCCCGTACATTTTGTATGAAAATTTCATGCAAAAGCTTTTTTAGTGACGGTTGAGATCTTTTTGTTGACTGAATAAAAAGATAAGTTTAAAAACAATTCAAATTGACAATTGATTCACATAATCAAGTGCGATTTTATTTTAATTGTTGGTGTGGTATAATGTGGAACCGAGTGGTGATGGTGGAATTTGATGAAGGCACCTTGAATTCCAACATTTATAACAACAGAATATTAGAGAATGTTGAAAACCTCGTCGATGATTTACCACTGTCGGAATCAAGAAGAATGTTTTTTCAACAAGATGGCGCTCCACCTCACAACAGCCGCAGTACGCGTTCGACTTTGAACCGACAGTTTGGTGATCAATGGATAGGAACACATGGTCCTATTTCTTGGCCAGCGCGTAGTCCAGATCTGACGCCTCTAGATTTCTTTTTGTGGGGCTACCTGAAAACTGAGGTTTACAAAAAGCCATGCGATAGTGTTCAAGAACTTAAAGACTCACTAAACACAATTTTGTATGGAATTCATACAAATAAATTGTCAGCAGCCACTAGGTCGGTACAGAAACGAATAAATTTATGTATTCGTCAAAATGGCGGTTATTTCGAGCACTTGATATCGTAGGGCAAGAAACAGCAATATTTTAAATAAGAATAACATCATCAAGTTATGTTAGTTAGTTAATAAAAAAAGAAAATTAACACGCCTTGTTTTTGATATGTGTAAAATTCTACGTGATCATTTGTCTTTTATTTTATTTTTTGTATTTCAGTTAAACAAATTCTTTACAAAATGTAAGGGAAAAGTTTTTTGAAATTTGTGACTTTTTGAGTACTCCAACGATGGTTGGTCCCATAGAAGTTATTGATCAGTATTAGAAACAGGATCGATTGGCATCAAGAAATGTTTTTGTGTAAAATGGCTATTTTCTTGCTAACAGTAATTTGTTTTTTAAACTGTGAATGGGGATCAAAATTACATAAAAAAATATGGAAAGTCTCCTAAGACCATTTTCGCGTAGCTGCAACGGATAAGGTACTTCCCCTTACTGCCCCGCTGAAAGTTTCCACCCTGTATATTGTGCACCGTACCACTTAAGCAATTGACAAATGACCTGTCATGTACCAACACCACTAAAACGTTTACCAGGATCACAACGGTCAATACTGGCACGTCATTTCCGTAATCCTGTATTACGTAGGTCAGAGGACGGTCAGAGGGCGATGAAAATTGGGTCACCACCGGAACTGTATCCGTGTCAATGGGCTAATTGTGCCACCTCCTCACTGGTAGAACTGCTGTTATTAATTAATTAAGGGCTTTGTTATTTTTTGTTGTAGGTACAGTCAGAATTTTTTCCGGTGTACCACTACTACGGCTAAACTCGCTTGCACTCGATGTTCGATGGCAGCCGTAGCTACGTGTAATGTAGCAGGATTCGTTCAAGGGATTTTGTCGACAAAATTTACCACCGGTATTTATCGTGACCGCACCTTTTCAGGGTTTTGCTACAGGCTTGGGATAGACGGGGCTATGTTTTTGGAGAGAGGTTCAATTTCTTTGTTATTTTAAGTTTTTCTTGACATGTTGCCTTACGTTAAAGTTTGTGCAAGACCAGTCTTGCAAAAATACAAGACCGTAAGACTGCAAGACGTCTTGCAAAAATACAGGACCGTAAGACTACTAGTCGCAGTCTTGCAAAAATACAAGACCGTAAGACTGCAAGACCAGTCTTGCAAAAATACAATACCGTAAGACTACAAGTCACAGTTTTCCAAAAATACAAGACCGTAAGACAACAAGTCGCAGTCTTGCAAAAACACAAGACCTTAATACTACAAGTCGCAGTCTTGCAAAAATACAAGATCGTAAGACTGCAAGACCAGTCTTGCAAAAATACAAGACCGCAAGAGCTCAGTCTTCGTCTTGCGAAAATGCAATACTGCAATTGCCCAAAGTATTGGACTTACGAAAATGCAAGACCACAAGACTGCCACGACTTGTCTTGTGAAAGTGAAAGACCTCAGGCAGGAGCCTAGTCTTGCTCTCAGTACGTCAGTACGTCTTACCAAAGATATCTAATGAAACAAAAAGCCTTTAAATAATAATAATATTTGTAACGGATTCTACACCACTACGCTATACATGCTGAAATTTTAATCGCTTAATTCCCGAAAAGTGGTCATTGGACTCATTATTATGAACAACTTTTACTATAGGACCAACCCTGAAATCGCGAAAACAAAATCAGGTGATCCCTAAATTTTGTCGATTCATGTCATGTGACACAAATGTAAGAAAGAAATACTTTTATTTGGCACAAAACGGTGATAGGACAGCACAACAATAACATTAATAAAAATATAAGAAAAACATGAAGTTGCTGCCGGGCATGCGGCATGCCAAAAGGGTCACCAACTCAGCATGTGCTGGCGTGGATCATCCAGCGCTGATTTTCAGTTGGCACCCTGCAGTGACAGTGTAGGGAACAGCAGATTTTTTTTCGCGATTTTAGATTTGGTCCCATAGTAAAAGTTGTTCATACTGATTAGTACAATGACCCCTTAAGAGGTTTTCAGTTATTTTAATAACTCGTTGTAGATGAAGCAATTTACTATATTATATCAGTTTGACTTAATGAAGTGTCTTATATTATAACCCTTTTTCTAACATAAATTGTTTTGAATTGCTTAATAACGCCCAGTTTAAGAGGTTCTGAAACGTTTTCAATATCAATTTAAATTGATTAATTGACATTGAAAACCATTGAAGATCAACTTTTCGTCTCGCTTTTAAAATGTAATTGAATTGCCGACAAACTATAAATCCTCAATAAATGAATATTCCCTATACTATAAAGAATATTCGGAATATTCATAATCGTCTCACGAAATTACTTGCCCGTACATGTTCAGAAAACTGAAGAAGCGCGACATTTTGTTTTACTAGACGCACATCAAAGACATTTAATATTTACTAGTGATCTCTTTGACGCACGTAAACGTTTTCAACTTATGTTTTTAAACTACGAAAATACTGCAGCGAAGATAATCACTTTCGCGACTACAGTTTGTAAGTTCGGTTTGATGTTGCGCAGGCGTATTATAATCATGTAGCTCTAAACCGGGACAGGAGCGGGAGCTAAGGAAATATGAAAAGCTCCCACGAGGGGTTCCGGAGGCAAAGGACCAGTAAGGGGCCCCGGGGGCGAAGCCCCCTCAATAAAGTTGAGGCTACATTAGTATGTGAAGCGATCTGCGATTCCTAAGCGATTAAAACAAATACATAATAATAATAATATAAATAATTATAATAACCCCCTCTGGGAAAGGCGTTACCTCATCATGAGAATAACGTAAAACCGGAGGGAAGATTACACCAGCTTTATATAACCTTATGGTATAAACAAAAACATGTATCAGGAGGTCTATTGAAAAGCATACAAACCGCAGGGCAGCTTGTGGCGAGCTGTTGGTGAGTGGCGACACTGCGCACCTTATCGCCTCAGAGAGTCGGTCAGGGCCTCGTCTCCAGTTTTCCTTTATTGGGTAGTTGGAGTGGAATCCCAAGGACGCCCGCAGGACCCTCAACTCTGGCTTGCCTTGATCGGCCGGCCAAAGGAGGGCCGCCAGAACTATTTTCTCGGGGGTGGAAGTGTCTTATGGCGTAATAGCGGGGAAACCCACTCCGGGTCTTTTAGACTCGCGACGGCGAATCCGGGGCCACACCTCTCTTAGCCACTCACATCGTTGTTTGCTCTCTGTTGCCTGTAATGGTGGCTATTTAGGGGGCCCAGCCAGTGAGTTGGCGAGTCACCGTCTCAATCAATCAATCAATCAACTCAGCCTATCGCAGTCCACTGCTGGACATAGGCCTCTCCCAAGTTGCGCCACAACGCTCGGTCCTCTGCCTTCCGCATCCAGTCCCCCCCAGCCACGTTCTTTAGGTCGTCGGTCCACCTGGCAGGGGGGCGCCCTACGCTGCGTTTGCCGATTCGCGGTCTACACTCAAGGACTCGTCTGCTCCAACGGCCATCGGTCCTTCGACAGACATGGCCAGCCCACTGCCACTTCAGCTTACTGATTCTACAAGCTATGTCGGTCACTCCGGTTCTCCTTCAGTCACCGTCTGCCAAATATATATTTCAATGTTTAAAGTTGAAAGGCAGACGGTGTTTTCTTCCGGCTAAAGAAGTTGAAACCAGTCCATCAAACACCCATATCCATAACCAAAATTATTTTAGTTCCTATATTTCGCAATAGTCCTGCACCTTCCCGAGACGGATTATGACTACTATAGTGCAGCTGTGGACTGTCTTCGGTTCGTGCCCCATCCCATCATAGAGTCAATTTGTCAAAGGGGCGACTGCTAGATGGACCTGTGTCCTCTGGCAAGCCTTCCAAAGGTTCGGACATCTTCCTGACGGAAGATGAGCCGTGATTAAATAAAGACATAAATAAATAAATATTTTTTTATTCACAAAAAGTTTTAACTTGGGTAGTACACGGTTCTAAAATGAGTGTGTCAGAGTAGCCTCATTTTTAGGGTTCCGTACCCCAAACGGGACCCTATTACTCTCGCTACACTGTCCGTCCGTCCTTCTGTCTGTCACAGGGCCTGTATCTTTTGAACGGTACCAATTAGTAATCGGTTGAAATTTTCTCAGAATATGTGTTGCTATGAGAGGTATCACGACAAATACTAAAAACAAAAAAACGTCTTAAACCAAAGGGGGTCCCCATACAAGATACCTCAAAAAACATGCATTGTTTTTAACGTTTTTGTTCCTACTCTATCTTCAAAACTGTAATACATACCAGCGTCAAACTTGGTTAGATTATAAAGTGCATATTATGTAGTTTTGCAACAAATACTCTAATACTCTATGCTTAATCTTTCTGTAAACTATTGTCTTTGTTTTCGTTTGGTGTAATGTACAATAAAGAATATAATAAATAAATAAAAACTAAAAATAAGACAAACATAGACATATGTGGTGGTACCTGCGTAAGAAAGAGATGCAACAATTCAAATTTTGCGCACTGCACGTTGGTGTCTTTTGATAGACTCTCGTAAATTAAATCTGTTTCTATGGGGTATCAGGTGGTACGGAACCCTTACTGCGCGAGTCCGACTCGCACTTGGCCGGTTTTTTTTGGTTGGTTCTGCGTTGGTTTTGATGTGGTTGTTGTTGTGGTTAGTGATGTTAGTTGTTGTTTTTGGTTGTGTTTTTTGATGGTGTGGTTGAGGTGGTTATTTGTTTGTGTGTTGTAGTTATTTTGTTGGTGTTTTTGGAGTTTTCGTTGTTGGTTGGTTGGTTTAATGTTGGTTGTTGTTGTTTTTGGATGGTTGTTTTGTTGGTTGGTTGTGGTTGATTTGGATGAAAGATACAGAGTATTTTGTCGGCATACCAGGCCAACAAAGGCGCGTGGCGTGTGTTATTATAAATAAACATTGAGATTCATATGGAGCAATTTCTTTCTTAACCTTTCAAATTCCTTCTTACATCCTTTCATCTGGTTTAGGTGGTTAGTTGTTTGTGTGTTGTGGTTGTTTTTTTTTGGAGTTGTTGTTGTTGGTTGTTTGGTTTCTTGTTGGCTGTTGTTTTGGGATGGTTGTTTTGTTGGTTGGTTGTGGTTGATTTGGATGAAAGATATAGAGTATTTTTTCGGCATACCAGGCCAACAAAGGCGCGTGGCGTGTGTTATTATAAATAAACATTGAGATTCATAGTGAGCAATTTCTTTCTTAACCTTTCAAATTCCTTCTTACATCCTTTCATCTCATCCATCGTCACTAATGTTACGTGTGTACCGTGGCCTCGTAAAACATACACTTTATGAAGCTTCGCTCAATGAACTCGTATTTGTTAGTTTTATATTTCCAGCGACTTTTACGAGTGTCCCGCCGCCATTAGCGGATACCTCTGGGGGATCGTAATGTTGCTTTTAATATTGTGAATGCGAAAGTTCTTGTTTGTTTGAAAGATTGTTATATTTACAGATGTTTGGTTTATAGTGAAGTGGCTAGTTAATCATAATACACTGTTTTAATCAGATTTTTTTTTATCTTTATTTAAAAACCGGCCAAGAGCATGTCGGGCCATGCTCAGTATTATAGGGTTCCTTAAGTAGGTGTTACAAACAAATCAAATCGAATATTAATCACTGCTATTTTAGTTTTTGCAATAGACGGCATCATTGGCGACTCAGAGAGTGATGTCAGTAGCCTCTAGATGGCGCTAGATGGCAGCATTGGCGACCCAGAGAGTGTTGTTTGACGCCGCTAGATGGCGCCAAATTTAAGAAGTGTGTCGTCAACATAACACAAAGTTACTTTTTGTGATTTTTTCAAATAGAAAATAGCTAAAGGAGCATTATTTGCTATGATCATTTTTCTCTAAGGTCAATGACCTTTGAACTAGGACGTTTTAAGTATTTTTCAGTTTTCTCTCTATAACTCAAAAATTTATAATCACAATATGCTCGAAATAATTTTAAAAGAGAGTTTTTACAAAGGTCTATCAATGTGGAAGATTATAAGTTTCTACGTTGCATAGTTTAGAAATGGCAGGGGGGGGACACATTGCAAGCCACTTTGGCGGGCTATATTTCGCAGATGGTACACCTGATAAAAAAGTGATGTATGAAACATTACCTTCATTTTAGAAGACCTATTCAATGATACGTGTGGGGTGCAGCCAAAAAAAAAATTTTCATCCCCATTTCACATATATGGGCCACCCCTAAAATACGTAATCACGATTTTTTTCTAGACTATTTTGAAACAAAATTTCATTCACTTATGTTTATAACTGTAGAAGTTATTAAGCTGTAAAGGATTAGGACAGACGGACAGACGGACAGACGGACAGACGGACAGACGGACAGACGGACGGACATGACGAAACTATAAGGGTTCCTTGTAGGACTACGGAACCCTAAAAAGGAGGGTTTTATCATAAATGATAATGTCATCCTCATTGGAGCTGCATACTTGCAAAATCACACAATACAAAATTTAATTACAATCTGTTGATTTAAAATAAGCTTCAAATACTGTATATATAATTTTGGCTTTTAAACTTAAGTAGACGCCTCTGTTCCTCGTTCCGGGATCAGTTATTTTCTAATGTCGTCACAGCCTAAATGAGAATGTAGAAACTAAACTTATTTTCAGTTCTAAAATTGTTGCCATCCCTTTCTTGTGTCTACTATTAGTAAAAGAGAGCGATAGTTTAAAATAAGTTTAGTTCGTGAACCAGAGAATCGACACCAATAGCTCACTTTGCGTTGGAGTATAAAGGCCAAAAAGGCAATGTTAGCGCGGCGTAGCTTAGCTAACTGCGCTCGGTGTGCCACATAGTAACACAAGTTTCGTCACTCATGGATTCTTACATAAATAACATAAGTTTTTGTTTATCCTAAACCTGAAAAGGGGTCATTGTACTCAACATTATGAACAACTTTTACTATGGAACCAAACCTGAAATAGCGAAAAAAAATCTGCTGATCCTTACATTTTGTCGATTTATGTAAAAACAAATGTAAGGATCAGCTGGTTTGTTTTTCACGATTTCATGTTTGGTCCCATAATAAAAGTTTTTCATACTGATGAGTACAGTGACCCCTCTTCAGGTTTATGGTAAAGAAAAATTGATGTTGTATACATAGAATAGAATAGAATAGAATAATTTTATTTCTCAGTATATGGTAGGTACATTGATACCTACCATATACATATATATTATTACGCCTGTTTCCCATTGGGGTAGGCAATATCCTTTTACTAATAAGATTGCAAGACATTATTGACAATGCAGCCTTGTACTGTTGACTTATTCGTATACTCTTCTGTTCTGTACTGTTATTTAATTTGTCTCTTCTATTTGAGGGTAAGAATTTCTATCTAGCAGGTCCAATAACGTTGCTCCACCAAGTCGTCTTTTGCTCTTCCAGCGACGAACAACTCCATTGTCTGCAAAATGCAAATAATACGAATCCGTTTTGTACATTACAAAAATAATATGAAAACGGAAAAGCTTCAAGATATTAGTTTATAAACAATATCGCTAAATTAGGCAAGTAAAATATTGGATCCTCTTGTTTGGACATGTATCCCCGAACTATGGAGGAGACGCATAAAAATAACCCTCTTATGTGACGTAATCTTTCTTTGTCTTTGTGCGAAGTTTGCTGTCACCAGCCAGTCGCATCTGTCGTTACGTTGACATCAAAAACACTGAATTTCCTTTCAAAAAGCCATCTTTATTTAGAACTGGTAAAATTAAATTTGTTATGCATAAAGGGGCTTGTTGACAAATAGTATTAATGAAACAATTGTCTATAAATTACTTTGCGTATATAAATCACTTCTGTCAGTTTTAATTAAACTATGAAGCTCTTGTTCCCATCATCAAAGTCTTGAATTTGACATCCCTATTAGTCAATTTACCGAAACTATTCAATCTTAAAACGTACCTTGTTTCTATGTTTATAAGATTAACTTTCCAATGAGTAATTTACATCTATTTCACGGACAAAGCGACTTGAATTTCGAACAAATCGTCCACGTCACAACATTATGACGGTTGACGTTAACACCGTATCGAATTATTTTAAGTACATTGCCGTATCACTTAAAAAAGTTAAGAAGCTTTCTTTATACTTTGATCGATGGATTACTAACAAGAATTTAGTACCGGTGTATCAAATAGAGAGTAGTGTTGTGAAGTTAATGGTATGTTCGTCAGCATTGATTTATGATAGCGTGTAAGAATAAAGGGAAATTATCTGTGTGTGTTTAGCGGTGTTTTAAGAGCTCTATGGATGCCCAATGGGCATTGAATAGCAATTAGTAAAGGAATTTCTAATTCATATCTATTTTAATGGGCAGGTTTGGCTTTTGATGTTATTTTGTTATGAGATAATTTTGTGAATGATCGATTGCTCCGTTACCAAATATGTAGTTAAGGTATTGTGAGCTCCTTTTAAGATTTTGTTTGAAAATGTGATTCGGTAATATTACCGCTATTAATGACCGGTCAAAGGCAAAATATTCATAATCACCATGGTTGGCAGACAGATTGGATAGGTACAGACGTCACTGGAAATACTTAAATTACAAAAACCGCCCTTCCTGCTTACGAAATAAAGACGCTGACAAGACCAAACTGATACCGCTGACGTGCAGTCAGTCGACCTATTGCATGAATAAATAATGACTAGGTAGCTGTTATGTATAAAATGAAATTAGTATTAAATTAAATCCTCTAAATTATTAAAAATGTGAAAGTATGGATGTTTGTTTGTATGTCCTTCATTCACGCTGAAACGGATTTGGCTGAAATTTTTCACACAGATATACCATAGCCCGGATCAACGTTAAAGGTCACAGCTCATTAGAGCCACCAGGCACCCGACCAGCACCGCCTCATCGTTCGGCGTCTACTCGTTGTCGACAGGTGGGCCACGGGTGGACGCCGCGTTGTCACCAGTGACCCTCGCGTAGTCAGTCAGTGAACCTCGCGTGGTCAACGAGTGGACATCGCATTTTCCATGAATTTCCGAGTAGTCTTTATTCATTTTGAAAACAAAAACGATATGTCCAATACGTTCGAAAGAACGGCTGGGTAGGGTCGTTGTGCCGGTTAGCCGGCCACCTCTGGTTTTCGGCCTTTTGGCCCAGGTGAATCAGTAAATTTGATTTAATAACAATTTTAATGCATTTTATCGCACGAAATGAAGTTTAATATAACCGCAAATAGTTGCATTATATCTTCTAACATTACTTGATCAGGTAACCACAACACGTGAATTCTAATTAATTGCTTAGTTCAACCCCAGCACTGGAGTTGCCAACGAGTGTGGGAAAGAGCGAAAAAAATAGTGGCGCGTGGTCCACTCAAAAGCAAGTTTTGTGTTGTATTTACTAGAATTATCTTATAATGTGCATATATTCCACTGCTTATATAATTTATTACTGTATTTTCACATTGATAATTTTAATATTTTGATTTCAAAGTTAATAATTTAGGTGGCCGGAAAGTAACTTGGAAAATTCTCCAAATGTTTAGTTTTCGGCCGTGTGGCCGAAAACTAGCTCGCGTTCAGCCTAGATACTTTTGTCTTTTTAATTTATTTAGTAACACGCTCTTAGTCTTCTCTTAATGTATAATGAATCATATGCTTGCGAAGACACTAGCTTGCAGTTTTCGGCCACCAAAATACTGCAATTTATAACGGTTAACAATGAAACTAAAATACCCATTTCGGTAGTGGCCGAAAACTAGAATAAGTCTATAATTATGATTCAGTTTTCGGCCAACATAAAATTGTATGAAATGAGAGAGTGGCCGAAAACGGAATGCTGCTTTGGTTTTCGACCATTTCAATAAATAATTAGTCATTCACGAACAGTTTTTGGTAGAAGATGTTTAAATATATTTTCAGATGGTTCCTTCAAAGCCTGAGGAAATAAAGAAAAAAAAATGCACCATATAGGTACTCAAGATACAACAAGGATCTTTAAGACCCTTCGTACAAATAGAACCAAAAGCTCTCTGACTATACTCTCGAGCTCATGGAGGAAAGACGCGAGATGATTCTGCTATCTTCAGATGTCTGAGTCTGAGCACCGGCGGCGCAATATAAGATCTCAAAGTCCTTGAAAAGCGACCTACGCCGGTTTTATACTGAACGTATTAAAGACGCGATAGAGAAGAACGAGGGCTCAAAAATCTTCGCAAGAGACCTGCCTTTTGAGCAGAACCAGCTAGCAAAACTGAGGACCAAGGATTGCAGTCGTATCCTCCAAATCAAAGCTCTTGAGAGAGGTCGAGAAATTCTATGCACAGTTATACACGTCAATAAGAAAACCCGCTGCAAATCAGGCAAACGACCCAATAGCTCGATTGATCCGACACTATTCTGAAGACATATTGGACGTCAGCCTGTACGAGATTAAGATGGCTCTGAAACAGCTCAAAAACAACAAGGAGCTGGGTGAACGGCGAACTCTTGAAGGCGGTGGAAAACCGATCTTTAAGGCCCTTCAGAAGTGGTTTGATTCCGCCATACTCGAGGGAAGAACCAGCACGGAGCAGAGGTGTGGTGGTTTTGTTCAAAAAGGGCTATAATGCTCTACTGAAGAACTATAGGCCCATCTCATTTCTGAGCCATGTCTACAAGCTGTTTTCGAGAGTCATTACGAACCGTCTCGTGCGTATATTTGACGACTTCTAGCCTCCCGAACAAGCCGGATTCCAAAAAAGGCTTTAGCACCGTAAACCAGATACATACGCTGCGGTAAACAGCAGACCGAAGAATATACCCTGCCTCTCTGTTTGGCGTTTGTGGACTGCGAGAAAGCCTTTGATTCGATCGAGACTTGGGTTGTACTACAGTCTCTTCAACGGTGCCAGATTGACTATCGGTACATCGAAGTGCTGAAGTGGTTGTATAAAAACGCCACTGTGTCAGTCAGACGACAGGACCAAGCCTCGAAAGTCGAAACCTATCCTTCTGCAGGGAGGTGTGAGGCAGGGAGATGTGAGGCAGGGAGATGTGATCTCTCCAATACTGTTAACTGCGGCATTGGAAGATGTGGTCAAGGTTCTGGACTGGAAAGGGCTAGGCATTTACATGAACGGCGAGTACATTACTCATCTTCGGTTTGCCGACGACATAGTAGTCATGGCTGAGACTATGGAGGACCTTAGAACAATGCTCAATGACTTCAGTAGAAAGAAATAAACATCATAAACAAAGCTTACGTTCAAAGGTTGTGTGTTAAAGTCATGTGTGTAGGTTATGTTATGTGGTTACTGGTTATGTGTGTGTTGTTGTAAGGTTATGATTATCTGTATGTTGGTGGTTGTGTTATATAGGTTATGTTAGGATTTTTAGGTGAGGTTAGGTTAGTACCCATTCCCGTAAATATCGGAGACTCTACACTCGATGTTGTTGACGACTATTTATACCTAGGACATACTGTCCAGTATGGTAGGTCCGACTTCGAGAAAGAGGTTAATCGTCGAGTCCGACTCGTTTAGGCAGCGTTCAGGAAGCTACGCAATATCTCCTTCAATTCTCCTTAAATTCAAGACGAAAGTCTTTGACCAGAGTGTGCTAACAAACCGTTTACGGCACTGAAACATGGTCGCTCATAATGGGTCTGATAAGAAGGCTCAAAGTCACACAAAGGGCAATGGAGAGGGCTATGCTCAGTGTCCCTGCGTGATCGAATCAGAAATGAGGAGATTCGCAGTAGAACGAAGGTAAGAATTGCCAAACATAAGTGGCAGTGGGCGGGGCACATTGCTCGCAGAACAGATGGCCGATGGGGCTGAAAAGTTCTGGAGTGGCGACCGCGTACTGGAAGGCGCAGCATGGGTAGGCGCCTCACAAGGTGGACCGACGACTTAATGAAGGTCACGGGAATCAGCTGGATGCGGAAAGCGCAGGATCGGTCGTTGTGGCGATGCTTGGGGCAGGCCTATGTCTAGCAGTGGATGTCTTAGTCTTTCGGCTGAAATGATGATGACCTTAATTTTTATGATAAATGACTGATTATGATATTCGAAGTTATTGTTTAATACCTTATTTTTAAATTGCGATAATTGTATGGAGACTGCGACTGAAAAGTATATTTACAGTGAAAATACCCTGCAAATACTAAATCAGATGATTTGTATTTTAATTAATAAACACTAGTTAGAATTAATGTATGAAACTAAGTGATTTGGTAAGATTAACTAAAAACTTATGATCTCATGAATCAGGTACGATTGATAATAATTATATTTAATTAATAAAATACATTTAATTAAAATTTCACAATAAATATTTCATTTGTACCACCTTTCTATTCCATCTAAAGTAGTGGCCGAAAACTAAAATTCATGTAGGCCGAAATCTGAAATTTGTGGCCGAAAACTAGCATAATGCCCATTTTTCACATTAAAAATTATTATAAAAAAAAGTATTATGTTAAAGCACCAAGTTATTATAAAAATTGAAACTACACTATGTAGGCTATACATTAACATTGATAGTACTAGGCTAGCACAATGGCAATATTTTTTTCTGGTGCCTTTAAGTTGACAACTCCACTAAATGGCCGAAAACCGGCGAAACGACCCTATGAAGGGTGGGTGGGGAGCGGTGCATCGTCGACGCATTGTCCTCGCGTGGAACACTCGCGTGCAGCGCGCGGTCCACTCGTTCAAATATATTACAGTACTCTGTGGTCTTCTCGGTACTGTCCCAGGCACGCGCTAATAGAACCCGATGATGACACCACACTTCAGCAGGAGTCCAATAAGGACACCAGCACACTCCGACGCCGTCGTCCTAACTATCGTCCCCGCCCGCGAGGACCGACGCGATGTTCACACAGATGCCGAGAGTCCGACTCTCAAGAAACCCAACACGATACAGCAGCGGCTGCCGGGGGGACCGGTGGCGGGGTCCCCCAGCTCCACCCTGAGCCGAGGCCCGAGCTCCCCCCTGGGGACGCCCTCACGGTGTCGCAACCGGAGATAATCTCGTCACGCGAGACCGGCCCTATGCTCTAGAGTAGTTCCTAGGAGTAGGCTTAACCGCCACTGTGTTAGGGTTAGGTAGGTCTTCGCCTCACCGGCGAGGGTTGCCGCTTAACGGCGATTCGCGAAACGCGTCACCCACCCGATATACCGAAAGTCCGCCACTTTCGAGAAATTAATTCCTGATGCAGCAACGACTGCTAGGGGGACATAGGAACGGTGGGGTCCCCCTGCAATGCCCCAGTATGCCGAGGTCCGAGCCCCCCCTTGGGGGACGCCCTTATGCGGTATTGCAACCGCGATTTTAGTCTTAGGGAAAACTTTCGGCGAATGGAGTCCCACATGGGACTCTCCGCCATCATCCCGGTTAAGCAGAAATGGTACCTCGGTACCAGCTGAGAGAGTCAATTCAAGAAAAAAAACCGGCCAAGAGCATGTCGGGCCATGCTCAGTATTATAGGGTTCCTTATGTAGGTGTTACAAACAAATCAAATCGAATATTAATCACGGCTATTTTAGTTTTTGCAATAGACGGCAGCATTGGCGACTCAGAGAGTGATGTCAGTAGCCGCTAGATGGCGCTATACAGTGCCAAATGTAATACACGGCACTTGACGGCAGCATTGGTGACCCAGAGAGTGTTGTACGACGCCGCTAGATGGCGCCAAATTTAAGAAGTGTGTCGTCAACATAACACAAAGTTACTTTTTGTGATTTTTTCAAATAGAAAGTAGCTAAAGGAGCATTATTTGCTATGATAATTTTTCTCTAAGGTCAATGACCTTTGAACTAGGACGTTTTAAGTATTTTTCAGTTTTCTGTCTATAACTCAAAAAATTGTAATCACATTATACTCGAAATAATTTTAAAAGAGAGTTTTTACAAAGGTCTATCAATGTGGAAGATTATAAGTTTCTACGTTGCATAGTTTAGAAATGGCAGGGGGGGGGACACATTGCAAGCCACTTTGGCGGGCTATATTTCGCAGATGGTACACCTGATAAAAAAGTGATGTATGAAACATTACCTTCATTTTAGTAGACCTATTCAATGATACCCCACACGAGGGGGTGCAGCGGATTTTTTTTTTTTCCCCATTTCACATGTATGGGCGCCACCCCTAAAGAACGTAAAAAACTATTTTTTTATTCTTTTAAAATTGAGATCTATATGCAGACTATTTTTGTACAAAATTTCATTTACTTATGTTTATAACTGTAGAAGTTATTAAGCTGTAAAGGATTAGGACAGACGGACAGACGGACAGACGGACAGACGGACAGACGGACAGACGGACAGACGGACGGACATGACGAAACTATAAGGGTTCCTTGTAGGACTTCGGAACCCTAAAAAGGCCTCTTGGTACCCGTGTGTTAGCAAGCATGCGAGCACGTGAGCAGCGAGTTCTCACCGAGTGGTCCACTCGCCGTCCGCGTGTGGACAGCTTACGACCGACGCTACAGAGTTGATATAGTGAGCGTATGTCCATAGAAGTCCATATAAAGAATACTAACCGCACGAGGTGAGGTGGTGCGGGTCGGGTGCTGGGTGGCTCTAATGAGCTGTAACCTTTACTTTTTTTCTCGCGAAGGAAAAAGCAGTTCCCCTAGGTATGTACGATAACGTTTTTCTGTGATAAACCGAATAATACGCGGGTAAAGCCGCGGGCATAGGCTTTAGTTTCTTTGGACCTTATGCTTTTGGTCTGAGTCAGCAAACTATTACAGAAAAGCTTGTAAAAACAGACTTTCTAAATTGATCTATTAACTTTTCGGAATTTCCCACGAAGTATTAAAAACAAAAAATCGATAATATCAAGGTGAATTGATACTTAACTGTATCGATTACGAAGACTGTATCGTCATAACATCGACCGTCACGACTCTGGTCCCGTTATGGGATCAACAGTGATAGTTGCGTAATTTTCTAATCGGAAATGAAAGAAACCATATAATAATTTGTAGAAGCCGCCTGCTTGATTACTATTTGATTTTATATAGATTTAGGTTTCTGGAAGGTTGATTAATTGATCTGCGCGGACAAGGCTTTATGAATTTCGTAACTAACATTCTTTGCGGTACAAAACCATAACGTTCTCATACCAATCATCCTCTAAAAATCACTTCGCTCCTTTTGCTCAGCGCCTAATATAGGCACAATTACGGCTTTAGTCCCTTCAAGTCACAATTTATTTCTCCATATAAGGCGAAGAATGTTTCTATTTAACCAATCAGACATGTCAGGTTTGGCTTACGAAACTGTCAAATGGGATCAGCAGTTCTCGATAATGCGACGGACAAACATACAGACAGTCCCGTTGGGTATCAGTAATATAAATAGTAAAGACTATTAGCTTTGAGAGATCGGTTTACAGGTCATACCGGTTATAAATCTGTTTAAGTAAGTGTAAAACCATCTGAATGTGTGGAACTTCCGTTTTTATTCTGCGTTGATTTGTACCCGAACTGTGTTTGAAATATTGATTTAAACCTAAACCTAAGTAAAGCAGATCCTCGCTTTACGGTCGACCGGCTGCGGTAATAGTTTGACATTGACAGCGTCTTTATTTCGTAAGCAGTAAGCCCCCGGTTTTCTAATTCAAGTGTTAACAATGACGTGCAGTCGACTGTACTAAAGTATCATTGTGTCTTGGCTTGAAACACTTAAACGAGAGAATAGCATTGAAGCAACAGGCTTCGACGAAATAATATTCTATTGCTACCAATGTAATCTGTGATTCCTATTTCTAGTCCAGGAATACTAGACAAAGCTTAGTAGAGCTCCTTCTGGAAAAACTCGTCCAGGAAAGTCATCATCATCATTTCAGCCAAAAGACGTCCACTGCTAGAAATAGGCCTCCCCCAAGAATCGACACAACGACCTGTCCTGCGCTTTCCGCATCCAGCGGATTCCCGCGACCTACACCAGGTCGTCGGTCCATCTCGTGGGTGGCCTATCCACGCTGTGCCTTCCAGTACGCGGTCACCACTCCAGAACTTTACTGCCCCATTGGCCATCCATTCTGCGAGCAATGTGCCCCGCCCACTGCCTCTTAAGTTTGGCAATTCTTCGGGCTATGTCGGTTACTTTCGTTCAATTCAATTTAAATTTTAATTCAATTTCAATGTTTTTTATTTCAAATAAACCTAATTACAGGCACTTTTGAAAGGTCAGGCTCTAGTTGCACGGTTCCAAATTGTGGGTCCTATGGAGAAGAACCGGCAAGAAACTCCATGGATAAACTCTTTTTAAAATAGGTTATTGTTTATTACATCAAATTTATTCAAATAATGTGAGTATAATGTAGGTTAATGTCAGAAATAAACAAGAGTTTAAAAGTGAGTATATTGCCTTTAGAAATAAACGTAAAAAAAGGTGCCATAGTATGTAGTTCTTCTGCGAATCTCCTCATTTCTGATTCGATCACGCAGGGACACTCCGAGAATAGCTCTCTCCATTGCCCTTTGAGTGACTTTGAGTCTTCTTATCAGGCCCATTGTGAGCGACCTCGTTTCAGTGCCGTAAGTAATTACTGGCAGCACACACTGGTCAAAGACTTTCATCTTGAGACACTGCGGTCCAGGAATGTACTACCACCGTATCTATTTCTGCCGCCAAACAGCAATGCAATGCTTGCATTGCTATGTTCTGGTGTGATGGGTACGGGTGCCGATGAAATTACAATCACATGAGACTTTCCATCTTCATGTCTTAGTTTGGCAATCGCAACTTGCAGTATCTAGGCAAGAGCCTAGGTGGTATTGCAGCTGTTATGGGCAAAGCTACGCTTAATATCAGGTGGGCTTTAAGCTCGTTTCACCACCCTTTATTATAAAAAAACCGAGGGCTTACTTTCCTTCACAATAAAGAGGAACAAGTTACAACCAAGACTTAAGAACTCTTATATTTGGGTTCTCATATTTATTGTTCCTCTACTTGCAATAAAACGTATACAAACTACCCGCTTGGGTATAACCCGTATAAGAATGTTTCCGAACGGTACCGAATGTAACGAATGTTACCAAAATACATGACACACTGTTAACCTGTTGATTTACTGAACAAGCTATTTTTGTTCAAAAACAAAAATAGCTTTTAAGCTGTAGTGCTGTTGATTCGGACGAAAATATATCTATCTTTTAAAATATATAACTCTTGGAAAGGTGAATATATTTATTTTGAAGTTGAGTTTTGAATTAGAAATTTCGTCATGGTAGGTAGGTACCTATTACCTTTTAAGAGGTTGTGATTTGGTCACCTTTAGGTACTCATGTACAGTCAACTGCATGACAGTGGTAACACTTCAATTCGAAAACCGCCCTTAATGCTTTCAAAATAAAGATACTGCTAATGTCAAAGTGTTAGCACCGACGTGCGGTCGACCGTACAGGATGAAAATAATCAAATACGTGCGACAAATTTTAAAGGTGGATTCTACCAATGAAACTGAACAACTTTCGCTAAGAAACATAGGTCGCTAGACGAAAAATTTATTTTGTATTCGATTTGTTTTTGTAGGTATATAGATTCATTTTGTCTTTCGATCTTTTTCTTAGGAAAAGTTGTTCAGTTTAGGATAGTAACTAATAAGTAATCTGTGGTTTAGGTAGAATCCATCCACCTTTCGCATGTTTTTGATTTCATTCTGTATAATTTATAGTAGGTATCACAAAGGTGGCTTTGTAGTCCACCAAAGGCTTGCTTCATTATCTTTTTTTTAGTCTTGGGAAGTGTTTTAATTTTGTGTTTAATGTTTAAAGTGTATTTTAATCATAGACATAATAGACGAAGTGCTGTGAACAATCATAGTGAAGCCAAAAAAAATCTATGCTCCTTCGTATACAACCAGTGCTCACGTACACTGCACCATGCACCTGAAGGATATTTGCTGTAGAAATGCTTACTGGAAAATGCCGCGACATGTGTACTAAGAGGGGTAAGCACGGTTTGGGGTGCATGTGTGTGCACTGGTTGTACACGAGGAGCATAGCTTTTTTGGCTTCAGTAAATTGTTCGCAGAACTTCGTCTATTAGGGTTTTTGCCAAAACTTACGCCTCGCGTTTTAAGATCATTAACGTAAAGTAAATAATAATTAGCTAGATAACAATTATGAATTATTAGTAATCAGCACCTAGTACGAAGTACAGTCTAACAAAGCAATTGGTATACAGGTTAGAGAGATATAAATGAAGTTTTCTCGGAAGATTATGGATGTTTTCGAGTGAAATATCATTTTAATAACGGACAAAGTTAAACTGTATTTATACAAAACCCTAATCAAACCATTCTATAATAACTTTCTGAGAAATCTTCATCTATATCTGGCGACCCTGTATACTAATTGCTTTGTTAGACTGTACGACGTATTCTTTACCTAGGTACTTAATTTAGAACAGCAATCTCTATTTCCCTGCTTATTTTATTATTTCATCACCAAATACGGCATATCAAAAACTGACACATTAATGGCAATCTAATATTTCCTATCAAGCCCTTCAAAGTAATCGTAGTTCCGACCTCAATACTAAAATTGCTATCAATAATATATCCTTTGAAATATCAATAGACACTGGCTCCTCTGAGCCGCTCAATACGTCCGTCCAATTGTGGCTTCCATTCATGGAATCACACTATTACTTCCCAAATCGACCCAATTATCAAAGTCGTAAAGTTTAAAATCCTTTGCTGAAACTGTAAAAGTAATTTGGAGATACCGTCCGAGCAAATTTAGTTTTTCTGTTCTAGAATTGAATGGCATATCTTATTTCTAAGGCTTAGAAGTAGAAATTGTTTGGCAAGTCGATATCTAAATTAATTCAAAGTTTGCCAGTCTGAGCTCCTTATTGTCAGAATTTCTAAAAGACCGTTCCAGCGAAAACTTGGTATTGGAAATGATATTTTTAATCTTTAATATTTTCTTTGGCGAGTTTATTCAAATAGTGTTGAAAGAGAAACGTTGGACGATTAGGAATTCTGTGATGTGGGAAAACGGTGGTATTTTGAGCATAATTGTATGCAATGCTGTAAAAATCGTCGTGGAAGGAAGGAATGGGAATCAGTAACATCAGGAACCTACTCATTGGTCCGCTGCAATACTCTCGGACCTGGTGAAGGTCGCGGGAATCCGCTGGATGCGGAAGGCACAGGACCGGTCGTTGTGGCGATGCTTGGGGGAGGCCTATGTCCAGCAGTGGACGTCTTTCGGCTGAAATGATACCATGGTGGACACTTTCTCCGCCTCAAAAAAAGGCATCTTAGGCATATAGATCAAAGTAATTGAAGCTTTAAATAAAAGTGTATTTACTTATGTTAACCTAAAAGTGTGGCTGTATAATGAAAGCAAACTATTACCACCAGACAGTATGGGCACAGAATATCTAATAGTACTAGTATGGGCACAGAATATCAAACAGTACTATCGTATTATGCAATCACAATGTTAGGTATGGGACATGCAGGTCGATTCAACCACAGCGCTGCGGTTTAGGGTTCGATGCCTGATCGATGCTGTACAGGTTATTGTCGGTACAGGTTATTTGGGCTTTCGTAGTTTATTTAATAGTGATATTTTTCTGTACTTAATTACCAAAAGTGCATTAAAATAAATAATTGATCAATTTTATTGTTGTAATGGTAAGTGAACACCTTCCAGTCGCTTTACATTACTGATTACAGACAATGTTTTATTGACTTGTCTTGATATTCTATACTTTTTTTACACTTTACAATTTGACATTTGTGTTTTTATTATACTTTTGACGTCTGTGGTTTAGTGGTTCGATTCCCACTGAACACAAATATTTATGTGATGAACATAAGTGTTTGTGTTGGTCTGGGTGTTTCCTATGTATTATAAGTATGTATTTACGAAAAAAAAGTGTATAAGTATTATATCCATTGCCTAGTACCCATAGCACGAGCTCTGCTTAGTTTGGGATTAGATGGTGCCGTGTAAACATGTTCCAAAAAAAAAAAAAAAAATTTATTTATTCAATTTTTATTTTATTTTTGACATTGTGATTTACTGTTTTTTTTTTTTAATTGATCGTTGTAAATGTGAACATAATGTAGCTATTAATGGCATAGAGTATCGGATCGTTCAGTTCCCTCCTATCATGGTCAAGCCTAAACTTAAAAATAATCATTATTAATCTTTAATTAGTTTACTTCAGTGAATTTGTCTCAGTCATTAACCTTCATTATTCTCACACAATTCTTTCTAATAACAAACCATTGTACTATTATTATTTGAAAAGAGTATATCCATGGAGTTTCTTGCCGGTTCTTCTCCATAGGATCAACTTTTTGGAACCGTGCAACTAGATTCATAATTAACGTTTTGGAAAGTGCATTTAAATGCTTATTCGAAATAAAACTTTTCACTTTGACTTTGACTTTGACTTGTACGCGGTCGCCACTCCAGAACTTTACTGTCCCATCGGCCATCCGTTCTGCGAGCAATGTGCCCCACCCACTGCCGTCAGTTACCTTCGTTTTTCTGCGAATCTCCTCATTTCTGATTCTATCACGCAGGGGCATAGCCCTTTTCATTGCCCTTTGAGTGACTTTGAGCGTTTCCTCTGCGTTTCGTGGCCGCTCACAATCAATGGGCTATCAGGCCAAATAATGATAAATAAATGTTGAGTCCATTTGAATTATTTATTGTTCCTCTGTGACTGTTAATTTGTCTCTGGATAGCCGGAGAAACTAGAAACATCACTATTTTTTTGTCTTCACGAGATTCTCTATTTGTAGCGAAAAAATACTATTACAAATTATTTTTATTCTACCGTAAAGTTTATACCGTAAATATTAAACACAAAAAATAAATATATAAAAATAAATGTTTGTATGTTCGTGATCGTTTGTATGTTTGTATGTCTCTATGCGCTGAAAAACCATTCATCCGATTGTGATGAAACTTTGGTGAGTCGTTCTGCGTACGCCCGCGAAGGTTCCTGGCCCCAAAAAAAGATGGCAAGGAAACGCATACCGGGCACAGCTAATGTTTTATAAAAGTTCTTAGAAATCATTCTATCTTACCAAACGCTGTGCCCCAAAAATATTAAATGCAGAAGTTATAAATTAGAAAACTGCTTTTCACTTTGTATTTCATAAATATATTCAAACACTATTAAACAACAAACTATACCTAGCTAATAGTATCATAACATAACACTTAAGGGGGTCGATTCATCCCAAACGCAACGACGTCTCCTGCGCAAACACAGATAACGGATAACAATGAGACTCGTATTGATTGGGACGCCACTAAGGCTTCTGCATTCGTAACTGGGTCTCTTGTAATTGTATTAAATACAATTACTACAGACCCGTACGTTGACACTTTGTTTCGAAAAGTGGAGCATTGCAGAATAATACTTATAAAAGAATTGATTATAACATATTGAATTATATTTACGGGACTTTTCGCCCACAATTCACTCATCATTTCAGCCGAAAGACGTCCACTACTGGACATAGGCCTCCCCCAATTAAGGGGGGATATGCCATAATCGCCACGCTTGGCAGGCGGGTTGGCGATCGCAGTTGGTTGGTTAAATACTCAGAGAACGCTGCTGCCCATCCTCTGGTGAATCCCTTAGTCGCCTTTTACGACACCCATGAGAAGAGATAAGGGTGGTGCTATTCTTTAAGTCCGGCACCACACGGACACAATTCACTCAAAACACAACAAACGTTTTGACTAACCTCGACGTTTCGGCTAACGGCCAAAATTAATATCCAACCTGTCTACGACTTACCCTACTAGAGATAGGAATTTGACATAAGCTCCTTACAAAATATGTCAAATTTCTATCTCTAGTAGGGCATATCGAGGATAGATTAGATATTAATTTTGGCCGTTAGTTGCATTGGCCGTGGTCGAGAGCAGATTGATTGGCCGAAACGTCAAGGTTAGTTAAAATGTCTGTCCCGTAAATATAGTTCAATATGAGTGAAAGTCGTGAAAGTTTAAAAACTTCTGATTATATAACATAATATCATGACTGTATTCCTCGAAGGAGTAAGCAGAGGTGTACAGTACACCCACATTTCGCCAGTTATGTTATTAAATCCCATAGCAAGCGTATTGCCATTACCCGGGCACAAATACAGACTCCGGGCTGATAATGAGAATTTCCTAATGAAAAAACCCAATAAAACTTTGCCCGACCCGGGAATCGATCCCAGGACCCATGCTTAGCAGTCACGCTTGCGACCACTAGACGAACAAGGCAGTCGAGAATTGATGATCACTTGCTTTAACGGTGAAGGAAAACAAATTTGCAAACCTGAGAGTGCCCTATAAAAAATCTCGATGGTGTGTTGTCTGCTAATCAGCAGTAGGCCAGCGTGGTAGACTAAGGCCTGAATCCTTCTCATTTTAAGAAGAGGCCTGTGCTAAGCAGTGGGACAATAATGGTCTTTCCGCACTCGTAACTGAGTCTCCAGCAATTGTATTACGTACGTTGACACTGATTTAATAGGCGGAGCTTTGCTTGGTAGAGGATAAATGCTTTGGAATTTACAAGGCGCTGTTTGGGGTCCTTAACAAACCTTAAATGTAGGATGTTGCGATTATGTGGAAATTAGGGGACAACAACAACAAACAAGAAGACTCTTATCACAATTGAGATTATAATTGCATACTAGAGTAATGTTAAAGGATTTAATACAAATAAACAAAATCCTCGATATTTCAGTTTAGGGATAGTTTAAAATAGGTAGCTTATTTATGACTACTGCTACTCTTCCTTCTTTTACGTTGTTTTATTTTGATTACAGACAATCAAGATCTTTTGTAGTTTCTTTGTATAGAGTTTTTCGAAGACTATCTCTGGATACCGGTCTAATCACACTTTTCTTGGTATATTAGGGTAAGTACTTCATTTCGTTTCGTGTGGTGTCGGACGTAAATAATAGCACCAGCCCATCCTCTCGTGAATCCCTTAGTCGTGCGTCGTTAGTGCGTTCTTTGAGTATTTAACCAACCAACTGCGATCGCTCGATTATGGCATATCCACCATTTGGGGGAGGCCTTTGTCCAGCAGTGGACGTCTTTCAGCTGAAATGATGGTGATGATGACTTCATTGCGTTTAGTATTTAGTCTATTGTATTTATCGTAATTTGTTGTGAGGTAATTAGTGTTGAATGGTGAATCATTGTGGTGAATGGTTGGCACCCAATCTGCGCCTGATGCGTCCAAATTGCGCCAGTTACTAAACGGCGCCAAAAAAACGTGCTTTGGCACTGAGCGAGCATTCTCGTAAGCGGACACATTGCTAGTGTAGAGTTTATCCGGTCAAACAGCGCAATGTATAGTGGAAATGCGATATTTTCGAATGATTCAAAACACTAATAAACGCCTGTCTGTTTTTTTGTGTTTTCAGGGTTCGACTCCTACTAACTACTCTCTACACCAATCAAACTAACTTTGATTTCTGGCAAAGAAATACACGTAAAAGAACGCAGTTCTTATTCCGGAAAATAAGCAATTATTACCAAACATACGATATATGGAGAATAATGTCATAGATTGCAAAACAGCCAGTTTGAATGACACTACACTGGGACACACGTTGAGGGTCCAACGATAGACGATAAAACGATATTCTGATGAATTAAGGCTGCAAACAGAATAGCATACATGCGTAGCTACCTTTGGTCTGCTGAAGCTTTTCGTTGACATATCACCGTTTCTTGGAGGATTCCACGAGCCAAGGGTTGACTGCTGGCGTTCCACGGATTGTAAGGGGTGGTGAGCTGACCACGACACAGAATAACACTTGCGTGGGGCCCCGTTTTAACCACAAGAATAGATTAGTCGCTTCGCCGATAAAAGCTTGTGATAAAAGTGGACATGTAACCACCGAAAAGTGGCGGAAATGACGTCTTAGCAGTGTTGCCACATTGAGTACGCACTTATGACCATCCGTAAAAACGGATGATGAAACAGAGAATGATATTTGATTTAAGATTCATTTATTTGAGGAAACATATCTGTATACATACAGAGCAATGCTGCGATCCAGAGCTATTACATATTTTATCTATTAAACGGCCTATAAAGTGTAATACAAACATCGTAATCTATTCGCTGAAAGTTAGCAGGTAAAGTTTAAATAAACTCCAAATCCCCACAAATTCAATTTTCTAAGAAATATCTACCGATCGAACATTAAAATACGAATCGATTGCCGAGCGATGTTTCATCCGAACCAAGAATTTATCGATAGTAATCAGAACCGAAATGGAGCGACCACTACCAATTCATCTTTCGTTCACCGATTACTGCTTGCTATTTCGAATGATTTAGCACGAATTTAACTCCAGATAGTTTTCCAAAAATATTTTATGGTGATTTTTATTGGTAAATAAGTAAATAAATCTCGTAAATCTGTTTTCACAACCTTGAATTGTGAGTTGGAATTGAGCCAATCTAGTGAATGAATTTTATGTGTTGACATTGTGTGTTTACAAAATAATGTGTTGGAAAAATATGGCTATACTTTATGTCCATATTTTCGCGGTTACATTGCTTCAAGCTTTATTTTAAAAAAAATTTCAATGATACACACATTATCTTCATTTATTTCTTCAATTCATTGCCTAAATTAAATTTGTTTTTTTGCGGTCACGCTTGACTTTATTTAGATTTTATTACTTTCTAACGATTGGGATAATAACATTATTTGGCTTAAAATTCAAGTCCTTTGTGGAATTAACAAAAATATCTTATCTTTAATATCAGGTTAATTTTCTAGCTCCTTCCAATTTTGTTTAGGGTATTCACATGTGTGAATATTACCTAACCCTGCCATCTAATCTTGATTATGATTACCATTATAGTCTAGGGTAGGCTCATTTTCTCGAGTCTAGTGTTCGTTACATATTGCTAGTAATTTCAATGTGAATTTTTGTTCTGTAGTTACTAGCTTCTTTCAATTTCATCCTTTGATATTGAGTCGAAAGTTGCAGAAAAGATTTTCGTTAAAATGGCTCACGTGCAGAAAGCTTAAATTTAAGTTCCAATACTATAGGTAGAATACTTTAAGATACACAAAGAATGGATATTTTATTTATGTTTCTGTTTGCAGTATCTGTGTTCTAAGCCAATCTTTCGTCTGTGACTGTCACAACGACCCTCTTCTCTTAGATGACACTTTCACTAAACAGAAAGGTAAACTGAACGTATTGAATATCTCCTTGGTTCCATATATTTAACCTGTTGGCCATAAGCATTTAGTCTCATCAAAATAAACCTGCTACCTTGTTTACGAAAGGGTGAGAAACAAGTGAAAGAGGCATATAGCATTTAATTAAATCTAGTTACATCTTTGTCTTCATTTGCATCCAAACCAAATGTTCTTTACACTCATTTCCAAGGTCTACGTTATTTAAAACTGTTTTTGGGCTTACAAGCAAGTAATTCCATCTCTGAGAACATTCTTAAGCTTGGTATACTTTGGGTTATTCCAGTCCACTGTCAGAAGACCTTGTCATGTTCTTTGTTTTGAAGAAATCTTCAGAAAACTCTAGATCTTTTTTTTTAAATACCGTAATGTAAATAAAATAATATTTTACAGCAATTGCGAGGATTTCATCGACCATTGTTTACGTTTCTCTTCATATTTTCATTAATATTTTTCTGAAGTTTCAAATAGCATAAAACAATTCGAGGAGTGTACGTTAGTTTCAAGCTGTATTTTTGCGGGAACATTGCCAATTTTCAGTTCAGTTTTAAAACTCATAAAATTTACCGTAACATGAACTTTGGTGTAGTTTGGTTTTAATTTCATGGTCTTTTTAAGAGAAATTGGAGCTTTAAGTTCCGGTACAGGTGTAGGATTTAAGTTTTCTTTATCTTACTGTTTTTTAGGCTCTTTGCCAAGACAATTGTATAATACGCCGAGTTTAACAAAACATCCTTTTTCACACGGACGAGAAAAAAAGAAAGACTCCGTGCCATATATAACGAAAGTGAAGCACCCTAAGTAAGCCAACCCGGCTTGTTTGCATACGTGCCTCACGCACACACGACGTAGTGCGCTGATCGACTGCCATTATGCGGCGTTTCGTTTCTCTAATTACGCACACATAGTTCGATAAGGTGCTTCACTTTCGTTATATGTGGCGCGGAGTTCTTCTTTTTTTTCTCGTCCGTGCTTTTCCTTTAGATTTCATAGTCCGGAGTAATTAGTAAACAGCTTTTCATTTCGGTGGATGTTTCCGATGATGATGAAATAATGGCTGTATCTTGAGTTTTTCTTAATTTATTTAGTTTTTAGTAGTAGTAGAGCTCCTTTGTGAAAGAGCTCGTCTGGGGAAGTAGGTACTACCACCGTACCTACTTCTCCGCTAAATAGTCACAAATAGTGATGCCAAGCATTGCTGTGTTTCGGTCTGAAGGGTACGGGTGCCGGTGGAATTACATTCACATGAGACTTTCCATCTTCATGTCTCAGTTTGGCGAACTGACTTGCCATCTAGGCCTAGGTGGTATTGCAGTTGTTATGGGCAAAGGTAACCGCTTAACATCAGGTAGGCCTTTAGCTCGTTTTTTTTTTGTTAACGAATCCTGTTAAAACTTATTACTTTATAGAATAATTCAATATCTTACTAATACTTTATCTGTAAGAAAACAAAAATAATCCTACTCAAACCAGAGTTTTTCGATATTTCGTAAACTTTTAATTTTATAATAATACTCCGAAGACGTGTCTCGCTAAGGAATCCACTAGTGATTGAACCTAGTCCCGTTTTTCACGGGACGTGCCGTACTATTCTCAAAAATTCGGAGATCAGTTCCAGGATTATTATAAAACAGTTATTTTATTTGTGTGGTTGGACGGAGCGTTGGGTTTTAAGAACCGTTTTTAAAACGGTAATGTGAAACGATGTACAACAATTTTTTTTACAGTAATCTTAACTTTTCTCAGTTATTTTGAATTCTAAAATAGCTCTAATTTTATTATTTTATAACTAGCTAGGGAATCCGTTGGATGCGGAAAGCGCAGGGACGGTCGTTGTGGCGTTGCTTGGGGGAGGCACAGGTCCAGCTGTGGACGTCTTTCAGCTAAAATGATGATGAACTAGCTGGCTTTGCTGCCGTGATTGGCACGTCAATAAGAAGTATCCTATGTGCTAATCCAGGACATGGCCTACCAATCCGCTCACCCGTTTCAACATGATTGAAAGACAAATAAACAAACAAGCAAACATCCATACATTCGCATTTATAATATTATTAGGATAACTCTGAATCAGTTTGGGTTTGCTCCAAAGTGTTTTCCTTTGTTCTTAATTTCTTGCTCCGTATTAAGCCCAATCCCGGGCATAATCGGATTGTGGTTGGCAGCACTATCATCGTCTTAGGGCCAAGTTTCAAACTTAGGTCATCTGCGAACTCTGTAAGTATAAGACAAAGTGTTTTCTTCGAGAAATTTGTAACGACGCTACAAACAACTTCTTATAGTTCATGTTGGGAAAACTGTGAGAAAATTTCATTTTGTTTTAGCATCTACACGTATGTTGTTGCAATTTAAGTTTTTGGATAAAACAGCAGCCATGTCTCATCGAAGCTCTCGAGATCTTTAGTAAAATGATTGGTACGAGTATACGTGGAGAGCACTTGGTTTCTGAAGGCTACACACAGTGCTGGCGGCACGGATCACTGGCATACCTGGGCGGCCATGTCCCGGTCGGCGACTCCTTTGTGCGACAAGGCCGGCTTTACAAGCCACTGGGCACACCGCGGCCTGCTTGGCGGAAAGGCAATGTCCCCGGCACTGTGTGTAGGGGCCTTTACCAGTACTATCTTGGCTCGCGTATAATTCGGTTTATCACAGAAATAAATTATCGCGCATCCCTCGGGAACTGTGTATCTTTCCAGGATAAAAAGTGTAGCCTATATGTTAATCGGGATTATGATCTATCTGTGTGCAAATTTTCATCAAAATCCATTCAGCCGTTTCAGCGTGACTCAAGGATAAAAAATCAAACAAACATTCACACTGTCGCATTTATAATATTAGTGGGATTAATAGGAAATTGTTGTTTTATCTGGATGAATGTTCGTGTGATAAAAAGTGAAGTTTTTCATTTTATTATGCAGTGAAGTTTGTAATTTTATTTTGCAGTGAAGTTTTTAATTTTATTTTGCTGTGAAGTTTGTAATTTAATTTTGCAGTGAAGATTGTAATTTTGTTTTGCTTAGAGACGATCTTCAAAACATTTTACAAACGAGTAGCCTTTGTAGGATACCAATATAGTTAGATAACCAACCAAATAAGTCTACTCCCTCCCCACTCAGAGAGAAGGGCCTTATCTAAAATATTAATAAAAGGACGGATCTAAGCTCGTACATATTGGAGACCCGCTTACTATTGGAAGCCTAATATTATGGAATTCTGTTGCTTGAATACAAAATACTTGGTATTTGTGGAATTTGGTTCGCTAAGTTCAGAAGAAAAAATATTTAATGATTGCCTTGGAACTTAAAATGTAATTAGCAGTTTTGTGAAGAATTTAAATAATTTGGATTGGAATGTGTAGATTAGTATTTTATAGCTTCTAGAAATACCTATTAATATCGACTTGGTGTGGTTTATTATCACATGGACTCTAGAACGGCCAAAGACGAACAAACCTTTATTTTTTCCGTAAAATTGTTTTTTAATACCTAGTGGGCTTGCGTTTGACCCCACCTTACCTAATGTCCTCCTAGCCTGATGTTAAGCGATGATGTGGTCGACGATAGTACCTACTCGCTTGCCCAGCAAAAAACTATTCCCTCGAGCCTTGAAGAACACCAGATTATACTCCTTTCCTCTGATAAACTCAATAAAGGAACAAAGACCAAAGCTTTTATAGTTTGGCACAAAAAGAAGTCCTCTAATCTTTACTTTAAGCCTTCACTGATATTGGTATGTCGGTAAGACTTTTATTTATTAGGTACAGTCGACTGAGTGACAGTGGTAACACACGAATTAGAAAACTGCCCTTACTGCTTACGAAAAAAAGGCGCTGTCAATGTCAAACTGTTAACACTAACGTGCGATCTACCGTACATACACGCTTAAAATTTTGTCGTTTCGAAAACTAAGAGGGGTCATTGTACTCAACATTACGACCAAGCTTCAGGCTTGGTCCTATAGTAAAAGTTGTACGTACTGATGAGTACCTCTTTTCGTTTTCGAAACGACTAAATTTTCACCGTGTATAGCATGAAATAGAAAAGAAAATAAAGTATAAAAGTTAATACAAGAGTTTTCTGATAAAAATAAGATTCCGGTATAACCTCCACTCCCAAATGGGATATAAATACATAATTCCAAAATTACCGTTTTCCTGAAACTTGTTAGGATTTTAATGAGGCCAGGAATGACGTAATAAAACCGGTACCTACGCAATATTTTGGATGTAATGAACCTCGGATAAAGCGGGATAACTGGGAATTAGCCTGATTAATTACTACTAATGTTAGGTCGTATGGGATAATTGCAGCGGATTTTGCCTGTGTGCCTGAGAATTTGCGTGCTACGGTATATCGCAGCCATAAAGGTACATTATCTCCTCTTTGTTCCTGCCACATGAGCCTTCACCTTCACCTAGAGATTTTTATCCTCAGAGGAAGGATAGTTTTATCGGTGATGAACGCAGTAGCGGGAAGAGAGCAATCAAGCAACTTTGATTTATGATTGCCATGAATTCTTTAAGGGATTTCGCCATGATTCTTTGGAACATACAATTTTTTTGCAAAATTCTTTTTTATACTCTCTAGAGATGAGAAATTCTCATTGCAAACCGTAAAATGCCCTAACTTTTCCCACAAAAGCACAACCACTTACTTTGCCTAGTTGTTTTTTGAGTAAACTATGAAAACTATGATTTCCGAACTAACTCTTTTGATTAGTGTATAAGTTATAAAGTGCCAGTGTGTGTAAACATTAAGTTAATGCCTTAGACAGAGTAGGGCTTGTCGGTAAAGTTAGGGTATATTACGGAAATCGTTATAAAAAAAAGAAAAATAATAATTTGCAACCCTAGCGAAGGTTGCTGACTTTTCGTATCGATTTGTTGCATCCTCTATTCATCACGCTAATCTTAGGCTGATGTTCAACTACTTTAATTCCCTGATTAAACGGCCGATTTCTACTTGAATTGTGGTCGTTTAACCAGATAATTATTATCGTTGGTTAAATCAAGCCTTAGAGATGCGGTGATGATAAAAATTAAATCTAGATTTTAGATAGTAAGACGATAAGAAATTGAAAGAAAGTTTATTGCACGATACAAAAAAAAAACAACCGATCGTTCTTTCATAAAAGTGTTTTCACTTCACCGCGTTTTAAGTAAATTCGATTCGGGGTTTTTTTTCTAAATCCAAATCTTTATAAAAACCTTTTTTTATTTAATCTACCGCGTACCGTAAGTTAGTAGATGCTTCTTACAAATCGGTAGCCATCAAAGAGCTTATAAAAAGTTTAGTGTGCCTTTTATGTGAGCCCTATCAAGTATGAATGAACCATTGGTTGTTATAGCCGTAGTAAATTGAAGAACTACAATGAATAACAACTCGAGTTTTTATACTTTATTATTTTGGTAAGGGAGATACAGCAAAAAGTTGTTGCTCGAAGTCTCAAATTGCATAAGAAAGGGCAGATTCCATACTTTTTTGATACACTAACTTAACTTGTTTTTCTAAGTGTCGAAATTGCGAGACGAATGTCGCAATGTATTGCAAAGATCTTCAAAAAACCGTTGTGTAGAATTAGAAAAAAAACAATACTCTTGCGTCGAATTGTGATTTTTTTTGAAACGGTTACAAATAGCAAGTTCGTGTAATAGACACATTAAACATAACGAAGCTCGATTTTCCATCATTATAAATAACAACCCATCTATGATTCGGTTTTTAACCTTATTAATAATTAATAACTACAAATTGGTTAATCTAATAATATCTGTATAATTTTCTCCAGTAATCGCAATAGTTACCAAAGTAGTAAAAAAAAAAACTGGCTGGAAAAAATATGGCTTGCATGCTTACCACCGGGAAATGACATCATAAAAACGATAAACCTGAAACGTAACGAACTAGTAACTTCGGATTTAATTTTCCAGTATAAGGAAAGAAGATAAAATTTATCGATTGTAGAAAAAAAGTCATTAATTAAAAACAGTATACATAATTAGCACCAGTAATTCCAAAATGAACCAAACCGCATCATACGGAACCACGAATTTTGGGAAAATAACGTTTAAAGTTAGAGTTGTGTGTGAATGCTCTTGGTGTAACGAAGTGATTATTTTCTCTGTGGCTCTTGGTACTCATTTGACTTTTTTGACTAACAAATTTGTCAATTTGTAGGTTGGATCATTTTGGCATAGGTAACTGGATCCAATTAAGGCTTCTGTTGAGATGAGATCTCCTTTGCCAATCTAAAGTTATTTTTCATTTCTCATACTCGGAAAATAGTGTTTGTTTGATCCGAGTAGCGGGTGGAAAACGCTGATTCCCTCCCTAGGGCGGGAAAGACTCATAGTAAAGTAATTGCTTTCCTCCCTAAGGCGGGGCTTAATTTTAAAAATAGAACTATAGACCATAGGCTACGAATTTATTTTCATAATTAAGAAAAATATCGAAAAAATTGCCGCGTTCTTGTGAGTTTATAAACAGCCAGTGTGAATAAAAAAAAAACCCCATTAAGCGGGACGACCCGGCGCCGGTGGTGACGCGGTGTGTTCCATATTTAAAATTTAAGAAAGACTATACAATTTGCCGGGATACTAACTTTGTCTGTACCGAAATTCAAAATCTCAGTTTTATATACTAATATTTGATTAAAAATGAGTTCAAGCGATTCTGAAATGTTGTCCCAGGTTTGGTTAAAGCCGAGGCAAATACAGTAATCGAAAATATTTTGCCAGAAATTTCTAAGGAACGATACTTAAATGCATACAATGATTTTATGAAGTGGCGAATATCCAAGAAAATATGTATTTTAGAAAAACTTCTATTTATTACTTTCCTTATATTCGAAATGAAAAGTAGAGTGTTTAAACCGGGTGAAAGTCATCAATTCCTACTCGGACTCATAGAATTTTATTCTGTGCTCGGACTATAGCCTAAATACCTCGTATGGGAATTGATTCCTTTCGACCCTTGTGTAACAATCTACTATTTCCATGCCTTTAGTTAGTTGTCTAACATATTAATTCAAGAATAATTTAATGAAATGTAATTTTCAAGTCTTACTGAGCCAAATTATAAATCGATGATTTCACTTATACGCCTAGAAAATGTGAAGAACTACAAAGAGAGAGATAGAAAGAGGGGGAATTGTAAGGGCATTTTTCTACTACTCTGATCCGACATCCGATAATTGCCGGCTCGGTGTATAAACCTATAATTTAGTAAAAAGAAAGAAAGAAAGAAATTTTTTCTTTCAGTCTCGGTTATAAATGCTGCAAGTACCTATCTTGGCTATCTTCCTTCACACTGCGAAGTACATATTTTTATGGTATTTCACAACATATTACACATCCTACCTTGAAACTATTCGAGACATAGCAACAGTTCTCTATAAAATCTTTCACATGTTATTTGATATCTTAAGAGCGTTAGAACATATAAATCATCACGCTCTGACGTAAAGGAGTCGGGTAATAAAATAGAGAACTCGGGAGCAGTATAGGGCAAACGTAAAAGACGCAAAGCACATTAATCTCAATACAACAAATGTAATAGATATAGGATTTTTTTTCTCCGCAATGTACTTACCTAGTTTTGATAAACCTCGTGTCCGTTCTAAGGTTGTCTGGTAGAAATATTTGCAGAATAATAATTGCCGCGATAGTTGCTGAAATTAATTGTTTTAAATATCTTAAATCATTATTCTGTTTGCTGTGGTATCTGATGTACACACGGCTACACATCAAGCTGTACAAAACCAGTATAGGCTGACCTCGCGTTGTAAGGAAAACCTATACAATGCGAGGTCAGCTTATACTGGAAATGTACAGTTTGATGTGTAGCCGTGTGTACATTGTACAATCAACATTGAAATTAAGTATTAATTTTGTTCGATGATATTTTAAAAAGTACAGATATGTTGTTGCGCGTGCAATCTGAAGACTCAAAAACGTCCTAATTGGGGCGTTTTGCTACTAGTCTCCATCAAGCAAGGAGTCGAGCGTGACGTGTGACAAAAAAAAATGCCGGTCATGTATGTACAGAAAGTGTACTAATTATGATGCGAAAATAACTTAAAATAACTAATTTACTTACTTTGCACTAGTTTATGTGTACTGTGCTGCCGCTGCGTACGGAACATATTTTTCATTGATTTTGTTAGGGTATGACTGTATGACATATCTATACTTTTAAATATCATTGTTTTTAATGTTATTAAATTGATTTATGTGTGAAAACTTTTCAATTATGCATTATTAACCAATAGAGAAGAAATCTTCTTCTGAGATAAATAATAAGTATGTAATTTTGAAGTTTAAAATTATTTCTTTTGTTAACTGTTCAAATAATAAATTTAGTAGGTATAGCGAATGTAGCGATTAGCCATTAACACTAAATTAAAAACTACATTAAATAAAATACAGACTAATCCTATCACTCGGTCTTACTCAGTTTTTACTATTTCTTGAAAAGGACGTCCTAACTAATTTGGATAAATAGTAAAATAAAGACCAAAGTAGTTTTAAAAGAGCCATTTTATACTTAAGAAAGGAAAGAACTAATTTAACCAACGAGTTCCTTTGAAGTGCTCTCTTAGTTAAAATATATGTCTTTTCGCAGTTAGTTAAAAAGTTTGACCGAGAGTCAAAAGGGAGAGAATATTGGAATTGGTTTAACCGGTCAATTTCGTGTTACAGGTCATGACTGTATTAGTAATTTGATGAGGGCTTTTTGTGTTTTTTCTTTCGTATTTTCCGAACCGTGAAGGATATGATTATTATGAAAATACTTCATATTTCTATGTGGATATGGATATTTACTTTTAAATATCATTGTATGTACCTATTCTCCAGACATATTAAAAAGGTATAAAGTCATAAAACGCGACGTGTGACATGCACAACAATTTTTTATAACAAAAATTAATATAAACAGATTACTATAATACAACACAATTTTTTTATTACCAGAAAAAATTCAAGGGTAGTCTCAAAAATATCAGCTGATCCCTACATTTTGTACGCTTAATAATACTGACCTTATTCGAAAAATGGGATTTCCAAAAATCAGCTATACATTTTATTTTATTTCAGAAAATTATATAACTATTTACAGTTGCGTGTTTTTTTTCTATAAAATTTAACTATTGTTGTTAAAGTAAATTTTTGAATGTCTCATTTTTCGAATTAGGTCTGTTTATTACTAAGTCTGCGATTTGTGTTCATATAAATCAACAAAATGTATGTGTGTTTGGGGTGCATTAAAAGAGCCTCCACGAGTGACGATATTTAATTGATCGTCCGGCGCACCTTGGGCAGTCAGCCCCGCTACCAACCTGCTGACTGGCTAATCTTTTCCCCACGGCATGAGCTATTATCATTATGTAGCTCATGTCGACACGATAGAAGAAGAACAAAATGTAGAGATCAACAGATTTTTTTTTCGCGATTTCAGGGTTGGTCCCATAGTAAAAGTTGTTCATAATGATGAGAAGAGACTACCCTTACATTTTTCTGGTGATATAAAAATAGTGTTGTATAAAACCCGCACAAGGGCAAAAAGGGTAAGCAACTGAACAGTTCGGAAGCTTTCAAAACAGATTTTTAAGCCTTACCAAGCAGAGTAATGGAGAACTTGTAATAATATGTAATTGCCAAGGTGTGCGGTCATTAAAAAAATTGGTTTCAACTAAGATAGAACGTAACGTATCTCTCAAAGTAAAACCCTAAAACTGTTGTCGATTACTTTAACTTTGTAATGTAAAAACAACTTTATATTCAACGACATAACGTCGGCATCGTCGCTTGCAAATGGTGACAAAAACTAGGTCCTATAAACTCGACGATATTACACATTCTCATTACAAAACTTGACTTGTTTACGAGAGTCTGACGAGAATCTGTGAGTTTTTTTTATAAAATATAGAATAGGCAACCTAGACAATAAAATGTGTCGCAGGTAATAACGATAACTTTTATTTTGTGTAACAATAACATTTTCTTTTAGAAAGCATTGTTTTTTAGGGTTCCGTACCGAAAGGGTGCCAAACGGGAACCTATTACTCTCGCTACGCTGTCCGTCCGTTTTTCCGTCGATCCGTCTGTCTGTCACAGGGCTGTATCTTTGTAACGGTAATAGAGTACCAGTTGAAATTTTCACAGAATATGTGTTATTATGGTACATATGAAGACAAAAAAAAAAAAAAAAACTAAAGGGGATCCCCATACAAGAATTGGAGTTGGAGCAGACGAGTCCTTGAGTGGAGACCGCGTATCGGCAAACGCAGCGTAGGGCCACGTAGGGCGCCCCCCTGCCAGGTGGACCGACGACCTAAAGAACGTGGCTGGGGGGGACTGGATGCGGAAGGCAGAGGACCGAGCGTTGTGGCGCAACTTGGGAGAGGCCTATGTCCAGCAGTGGACTACGATAGGCTGAGTTGATACAAGAATCCTCGAAAAACATGCAATTTTTCCAACGTTTTTGTTCCTGCTCTATCTTTAAAACGGTAATACATACCAGCGTCAAACTTGGTCTGATTATAGTGCATAACTATGTCGTTTAGCAACAAATACTAAAAATAGGGCAAAAATAGATCTACACATGTGGTGGTACCTGCGTAAGAAATAGATGCTAAAATTCATATTTCATGCACGGTGCGTTGATGTCTTTTGATGAACTCTCGTAAAATAAATCAGTTTATATAGGGTATCAGGTCGATGGGTGGTACGGAACCCTTAATTCGCGAGTCAGACTTGCACTTGGCCGGTTTTTTATTCGGATATTGCTGCCAAGATTTTTTAAAGATATTATAATTTTTCATGAAGAATAGGTTATTTATGATTATTTTTCAGCTACATTGGGACAAATTTCTGAGGCTCTAATAAGGCGTCTGAGATATATTATTCAGACCCAAACGGAGACCTAAGGCTCAGGTCAGGTCCTTGAGAGGATACTCGGTCCTTGAGTTTGAAAAAATAATTTGTTTAGAAAGTGCATTTTTCGTAAAAATATCTAACGTAATGATTAAAATTGTATCTAATAATAACGAAGGACATTACAATTGTGCTATTAATCTAATACAAAAACATTAAAATCAATCTACTTTTTTGAGAATAATTTTAATTTGCCGCTACGAAAATAATTCATTAAACGAAAATCATTTTAATCTTATTCATTATTTCGCATCGTAATTAATTCAAGCATATATATATTATTACACGAAAAGAGTAAAAAAATATAGAATCAATGCACAATAATTAACGTTAAAACAATAATCTAAATCTTAGAAAATAAAAATGTTCTAAACTAATTTTGCACAACAAAGTGTTTTGGTACATCTGTAATTTTTTGTCACTAATGTGGAGAGACGTGTCACAAAGACGAGACGGTGTCACAAAAGTGGGACAAACAGTGTCCCGGCACACTTCCAGGTGACCATTAACCTACTAATAGTCGCGAGAGGATTGTCGAAACGTGAGATTTTCCGACTTCCGCACTAATTTGGGAGAAAGAAAATTAGCTACTCTAGTTTTATTTTACCACAATTTCTAACTTTTTTATAAAGTTTGTTTATTTATTTTATTTGAGGATTACCAATGAATGATACACTACCACCTACATAAAATACTTTAGTACTTATTCTTACAAATACTACCCTCCACCAGACGGCTCGCGCAGTCATCGGTGTTCGCTCCTAATGTAGGTCTGGTGTCTACCCTCATTGTGCTTATTTAATATCCTACCATGTTAATTATATTTTTGTTTACCTGTTTGTATAGTCGATGATACTGATGTACGGTAAAACTCTAATGAGTTTATGTTTACATCTTTAGAATGTTTTTGTTATGTATACCACTGAACAAAATAATAAAAATAAAAATAAAAAATCTATACATAAAATACTTATCGGAAAAACACTATCCTGTAATGCACACTTCACCAGAGTTAATATTTTAATGTCTTTGATTACAGGTAACCACAGCTTACGCAGTAGTATCCACGGCTTTCACAATTTGCATGTAGGAGCGTTCCGTTTCCCTAATCATGATAGTTTTTTATAAGTCTGCAAGTATGGTGAGTCGTTCGCTTTTTAATTATATTGATAAGACCAGTGAACACAAACATAAGACGGATCCAGATTTATTAAATAAGCCCAATAGTAGTTCACTCAATAGTAATCTTATTTTAGACTTTAAATTTTGCATGGCATGAGGCTGAATATGGCGATCTATAGTATAATTTAACTATTGTAACACCATGTATATTCTGCAAATAAAGAATATTGAATTGAATTGAACTTTTTACACTAGTAATATAATGGGAAAATTAATCTGTCTATCTTTTGCTACTTTCATAGTGAAATTATCTAATGAATTAAGTAGTAGTAGTGCTCCTCTGTGAAAGAGCTCGTCCGGGGAAGGACTACCACCGTATGACCGTACCTTTTTTTTTTTTTTTTTTTTTTTATATTCGAGGAGGAAACCTTCAAAAGGCTGCCGGCCTCATGGAGGACAGAGGCCGGGGTGTGTGGGATTTTTACCCACTAAAACCCCCCCGGTAGCCATCTTCAGCACAATAAGTGGGACTCCGGGAAATAATAAGCCTCCGGAGCCCTTCCTGTGCTATGCCTATTAGACACTTCTCAAGGGAGACTTTATTGTCTCCCCTTACACTTTCCCGATTGGATTGGTACACGGCGGCCCGAGACTACTTCTCCGCCAAATAGTGATGCTTGCATTGATGTGTTTCGGTCTGAAGGGTACGGGTGCCGGTGAAATTACAATCACATGAGACTTTCCATCTTCATGTCTCAGTTTGGCGGACCGACTTGCGGTACCATTTAGGCAACAGCCTAGGTGGTATTGCAGTTGTTATGGGCAAAGGTAACCGCTTAACATCAGGTGGGCCTTTAGTTCGTTTCGCCATCCTATACTTTAAAAAAAATCTTTTTGAAAGAAAGGTATCGTAATATCTGTAAAAGGAAATACAACGTGTTATTGAAATAACTAAAAACCTCTTAAGGGGTCATTGTATTGTACTCATCATTGTACTGTGACACCAAACCTGAAATCGCGAAAATAAAATCAGCTGATCCTTACATTTGTGTTCACAAAAATTGACAAAATGTAGGGATTTCAGCGTTGGTCCAATAGTAAAAGTTTTTAAAACTGGTTTGTACAATAACCCCTTAAGGGGTTTTCAGTTCTTTAAATAACTGGGTTCTTTTGATCACGGATAATTGAAAACTATAAGTGAAGCCAAGGGTATAACTTCAATTGTTATTATTCGGTTTTTAAATCGACAGAGCATGTTTTTCTGCAATATTTATAGACTACGCAAAGCTGGAGACCCATAAGTACAAGGGACACAATATGAGCTTTTATGTACACAGTAAATACAAACAGTCCTTGAGCACGAGCTCTCAGTATCGGTACAAGATTCCTCAGTGTTGCCTGGGGGCACGTACTGCAATCATTCTGTGAGTATTATATACTTGTATACGCCCAGTACTTAGGTCTGCCGCATATTGAGCCCATCCCACGCAGCGTACGGCGTGGATGTTTTTGTAAAACGTGTAAAGTAATGCGGCAATGCATATTGGTCCCACGGGTTCTGTAAGCAATATCGAAAGTCAATACATCGATCGTCAGTAGCAGCCCGGAGTCTGGATTTGTGCCCGGTTAATGGCAATAGGCTGGCCCCCTATTGCATGGGACTTACAACATAACTGGCGAAATGTGGGTGTACTATACACCTCTGCCTACCCCTTCGGGGAATACAGCCGTGATGTTATGTTATGTTATGTTAATACATGACATAACAACATCAACAGTTGTTTCGGCATCGAAAATGGTGCATCGAGAGTATTCGAGAGTCAAATAATCGATGGTACGCTTCATCGAATGTGATGAAATAGCATAGTTGTAGTATCGAATAGTTTACAAAATCGATGGTTTACTACATTTAAAGGAGATTTTGTTAAAATAAATAAATAGAAGAGTTTTGCTTAATTTTTGCCATTCGAAACTCATCTATAATAAAACAATCTTAATTTTTTAAAGTTTCATGTAAAAAAAATCTATATCCTTTCGAGAAGACATTCGCATTGTGGTCAATAATCGATAACGTAATTTTTCTGTGTCAAGGCTTTCGATGTGGCGTATTATCGATTATTTGACTCATCGATGCACCGTTTTCGATGCTGTGATCGATGTTTTGACTTTTGATATCACGTAGGGAACCCGGTCCCAAATTACCAAGTGCCATGTGGGAAGCGATTTAAAATAAAATACATGTATTTGTGGCTTAGTACTTGCCTTTGTTGGGCTGTGTTGGATTCAATATGCGGCGGGCCTTAGTCGTTCATCAATATTATATTATGTACTTTTCTGTTGGACGACCAGTACTTAGATCTATTATGTAGGAAAGCTATTTGTTCCGTAGTTACAGTAACCACATAATAAAACGATCATAAAGTAACCATCGCAAAGGTCACATTGAAACTTTGTCTCTTTTGGTAATGTACAGACATACAACAATGTAAAATACAAAAAATAATTATAACAGGAGTAAAATACAGATGTGTTACTAGCGCGCGCAATCTGGAGACTCGAAAACGTCCTAATTGTAACGTTTTGCTATTAGTCCGCGTCAAGGAAAGCGCAGAGCGTGACCGGTGACAAAAAAATGCCGTTGTGTGTACAGAATGTGCACCAATTATGACGCAAAAGTAACTTAAAGTAAATAACTTATTTACTTTACACAAGTTTATGTGTATGTTTGCTGCCGCTACGTACAGAACAATTTTTCGATTGTTTTGTTAGGGTATTACCTATCTATACATTTAAATATCACGTCACGGACACGACTGAGCCTGGACACGTTTTTTTTAAATAAATGACTGCTTAATTATCGAGATAACAAATGAATTTGTATTGTATCTACCTATAATAAATTGCATCATATTCTACTAATTAACATTAATATAAATACGAAAACTAAAAGAAATAGTATGAATGATTGTTTATTTGTTTGAAAATTTGTTTTCGTTTGCCGACTCGTGCATCTTAGGAAAACTTGTTCAGTTTCATTGGTAGAATACCACCTTTAATTTTGTCGGTTTCGTATTGGTACCTATACGATTATATGCAATTTTTTTGTCTAGAGTACCCTTTTTTTTTCCCTTGGGGAAATCCTCATGGACGCACTCCGCCCGGGGTAGGCGGAGCCAGTGTCGGACTCTTACCGACTAAAACCACTACGGTGTTCCTTCAACTACCTTAGCCGGGGGCGTGGGAACCCGTTAGTATTCACACAACCACACCCGACAGGTCCTGGCCCGCCAAAAGCAGGCGAGCCCCTTATACCCTTGCGGCCTAACATCGGCCGCACCCTCCTTAGTGGCGCACACGGAACACTGCACGCCACCTCACCTCATGGGCCTTTACCAGCTGCGCCAACTACGCCGGCTGTGCCACCTACGCCAGCTGCTGGTCGGGCAGCAGACTACCCCGAGTCTGCTGCTCGCAGGCCCTACCTCCCGTATTTTTTTATAGAGGTTTTCTTCCTCGCGCTCCGGACGGTGAACCCAAGACCCTCGGTCCCAAGAGGCGCGAGAACACTACTCAGCGGGCACTCCTGGGGTTACGAGATCGACGGGGGCAGGGAAAGACAGTCCCCCCGCTGCCTGCCCAGTGGCAGGGTGAGTGCACATCGGGCCCGCCCATGCTCCTCCACTGTTCTTTTGGCAACAGAGGGACAAGTGGAGGAACTCCCCACTGGCCCAGAAATGACCCCTCCCGCGCCAGAATATTCGCCACAGGCAATAAAATCCCCCGAAGGTTAAAACCCTCGAAAGGATTTTATTGCCCGTGCCCAGGATGCACCGGCCAAACAAGTGCCGTTCCCTCCAGACGTGTCTGGAAGGACAAGCAGCCGTCAGGCACACGTGGAGGTTTTCTGGCCAGCACCCCCCCTAGGGGGTGTACCCTAAGCTAACTAAGTGCATAATATCCACTACCTAAGTCCTAAATTACCGGTTTTTTTACTTCGCATTCTTTACCCCATCTTTCTTTGAGCTTTAACACGTGCGACCCTCTCTTTGTCTTTTCTTCCTTTCAATTACAAACCTTCCTTCTTTATATTCAATCGCTTGTCTTTATTAAAAACTGCGTCTTATTCGCCCTAACAAAAGTCACAAAAGCGCACAATAAACAATATGGCGTTATAATTTGTGGGAACCGCGATATGGGGCAATGTGGGGCAAGGGGGGCCATCAATGGGACACGTGGACTTGTCACGCAGTTTATCTTTATGTTTATGGTTATGGTAGCAGATCTGGATTGTTTATGGTGGAATGAGGAAGTATAATTTCATTTTGACAAAGATTGGCATCAGCCAACGGACGTTTGTTTTTGTTAGCCTACGCCTGTGATAAACTTTTCTGTACTTTTTAACCGACTTCAAAAAAGGAGGAGGTTATGTTTTCGACGAGTAACTTTTTTAGTAAACCAACATTTTGAAGGCGGCGAGTGATTGACTCTTACTTTAAGTACATGACTTATATTCCACGATCAATCATCGTAAGCATCTTAAAAATATGTACAGTCAAGCATATATCGACGCAGAGCCTGTCTTGTAACAATGAAATGAAATGAAACAAACAATGTATGAAACTAAATACTAAGCCAATTTCGCTAATGATGGTTTTGTTGCCATTGATATTTGACCGTACATGACAATCACGCGCCGCCCTCAAAATGTTGGTTTATGAAAAGATTTTGTAATACATACCTACAAGGATTATTTTTTACTTTTTAGTTAGGGTTTTTGAAGTCGGTTACTTTTTTTTGTTAAAAAGTTGTTTTGCTCTCTCTTTGAACTACACACACCAAAAGTTTCTAGGGATCAAGTACATTTTTAACCATAAAAAAATCTCCAATTAATATTTACCAAATCTAGTCTTCCTGATCGGCTTCTTACTTTAATTTCCTAGGTTTGAGTTAACAACTTATACGTGTATTTTGTAAAAATTAAGAAAAAAATATTTTTTGCAAATTGTGGGAAATTAACCTAAGTTAATGTCGAACCAGCAATAAACATTATAGACGATTGAATTACGTTAACCATATTGATTTTTTTATTTTACTTTTACTAAAACGGTTTTGGATCAATTACAGTAATCTTAACTATTATAAAATTGTAAACGTCTGTTTGTTTGTTTGTTCCAGCATCACTCTAAAACTACTGGACCGATTTTGATCATTTTTTTTGTTGTTTGAAAGCTGATGATCTGACTTAAAAACTGGTATGGGTTTTGAGAAAGAAAGAAAGAAAGAAAAAAAAGAAAAATAATAATTCGTGGGTTGCTTACTCACCCGACAGATCGAAGCTTCTATGCATTTGCACGAGCGGATAGTAATGTACGATGGAGTGGAGTGGACAGGAGATGGGACTGGGGATGGGACTGGGGACGGGACTGGGGACGGGACAGGGGACGGGACTGGGGACGAGACAGTGGACGGGACAGGGGACGGAACATGGGACGGGAAATAGGACGGGACATGAGACGGGACATGGGACAGGACAGTGGGACGGCACATGGGACTGGACATAGGATGGGACATGGGACAGGACATGGGACATGGGACGGGACGATAGTGATATAGTGAGATAGTGGGACAGTGGGACAGTAGGACAGTGGCAGTGGGACGGTGGGACGGTGGGACAGTGGGGCAGTGGGCCAGTGGGGCAGTGGGATAGTGGGGCAGTGGGTTAGCGGGTTAGCGGGTTAGTGGGGCAGTGGGGTAGCGTGGCAGTGGGGCAGCGGGACAGTGGGGCAGCGGGGCGGGGAAGCGGTGCAGCGAGGCAGCGGGGCAGAGTGCCAGCGGGGCAGTGGGGCAGTGGGGAACCGGGGCAGTGGGATAGTGGGAAACGGGACAGTGGGGCAGTGGGGTAGAGGGGCCGTGGGGCAGCAGGGCTGTAGGGGAGTGAGGCTGCGGGGCTGGCAGTGGGGCAGTGGGGCAGCGGGGCAGTGGGGAAGCGGGGCAGCCTGTGGGGCACTGGGATCGTGGGGCAGCGGGGCAGTGGGGCAGTGGGATAGCGGGGCAGTGGGATAGCGGGGCAGTGGGATAGTGGGGCAGCCGGGCAATGGGGCAGCGGGGTAGTGGGGCAGTGGGGCAGCGGGGCAGTGGGCAGCGGGGCAGTGGTTTACCGGGGAAGCGGCGCAGTGGGATAGTGGGGCAGCGGGGAAGTGGGACAGTGGGGCAGCGGGGCAGTGGGGAAGCGGGGCAGTGGGGCAGCGGGGCAGGCTGTGTGGCAGTGGGGCAGTGGGGTAGCGGGGCAGCGGGGTAGCGGGGCAGTGGGGCAGTGGGACAGTGGGGTAGCGGGGCAGCGGTGCAGTGGGGCAGTCGGGCAGCGGGGCAGTGGGGTAGAGGGGCCATGGGGCAGCGGGGCTGTAGGGGAGTGAGGCAGCGGGGCTGGCAGTGGGGCAGTGGGATAGTGGGGCAGCGGGGCAGTGGGGTAGCGGGGCAGCTGGGCAGCGGGGCAGTGGGGTAGCGGGGCAGTGGTAGAGCGGGGCAGCGGGTAGGCAGTGGGGCAGTGGGATAGCGGGGCAGTGGGGAAGCGGGGCAGTGGGACAGCGGGGCAGGCTGTGGGGCAGTGGGATAGTGGGGCAGCGGGGCAGTAGGATATTGGGACAGCGGGGCAGTGGGTTAGCGGGGCAGTGACGGGCAGCGGGGCAGGCAGTGGGGCAGTGGGATAGAGGGGCCATGGGGCAGCGGGGCTGTAGGGGAGTGAGGCAGCGGGGCTGGCAGTGGGGCAGTGGGATAGTGGGGCAGCGGGGCAGTGGGGTAGCGGGGCAGCTGGGCAGCGGGGCAGTGGGTTACCGGGGCAGCGGGGCAGTGGGGCAGAGGGATAGTGGGGCAGCGGGGCAGTGGGGCAGTGGGGCAGCGGGGCAGTGGGGAAGCGGGGCAGCCTATGGGGCAGTGGGATCGTGGGGCAGCGGGGCAGTGGGGCAGTGGGATAGCGGGGCAGTGGGATAGCGGGGCAATGGGATAGTGGGGCAGCCGGGCAGTGGGGCAGCGGGGTAGTGGGGCAGTGGGGCAGTGGGGCAGCGTGGTAGTGGGGCAGTGGGATAGTGGGGCAGCGGGGCAGTGGGTTAGCGGGGCAGTGGGGCAGTGGGACAGCGGGGCAGCGGGGCAGTGGGGCAGTGGGGCAGCGGGGCAGTGGGACAGCGGGACAGCGGGACAGTGGGACAGTGGACTGGACTGGAATGGACTGGACTGGACTGGACTGACGTGGGTTAGCAGAACGAAAGAGTGGACAAACGTGGTTATTGTAAAATGTGAACTCGTAAACTTGTGAATTCCAAGTCATATAATTCTTGTAAAATTTCAGTTATATTAGTGATGGGCTGACCATGGGTTTTGCCAAACAGTCGACTTGCCAACTAATCGATTAGAAAATTACCGATTAGTCGATATCTACAATACCAATCATCCGTACTTTGGTCTTCGGGCATCTTCGGGTCGTTGGGACGATTTCAGAGTTTTCAATGAATACCCTTTCGAGTATTGGCGGCAAAATAATACGAGATACCCAGTAATGGCTCGTATTGCCAAAAAATAATATTATTATCTGAGCTGTCCTGCTAGCACTATCTATTAGTGTCTTTAGTGAAATACTATTTTCTGAGGCTGGCAACATCTATTTCATCATTCATTTCAGCCGAAAGACGTCCACTGCTGGACATAGGCCTCCCCCAAGTGGGGGGATATGCCATAATCGCCACGTTTGGCAGGCGGGTTGGCGATCGCAGTTGGTTGGTTAAATACACAGAGAACGCTGCTGCCCATCCTCTGGTGAATCCCTTAGTCATCTTTTACGACACCCATGAGAAGATGTAGGGCATTATCTTGTTAGTGATAATATAATAATTTTCTTTGTTCTTTATTTTCAAGTACGTACTGAAAATAAATGCCAAATATCCGGCCATTTTTGTGGACTAGTCACCGATTAGTCGCCGACTAGAAAACATGCCAATATAGTCGGTTTTCCCGACTAGTCGATTTGTAGTATGTAGGCATGAGGCGGCCAATCTCTGTTATACATACATACTCATAATTTCTTTTATTAAGTTGCAAATTCTGCCTATATAATTGTATTATCTATATGATTTGTATTTTGAGTGTGATTTTCTGAGACAAAACAATAAAAATTTCTTCATCCATAACATTTGTTAAACGATCTGAAAAGTTATAACAGCTACTTCGCAATCAATACTAAAATAACAAGATCGTATATCAAAATATTTCGTAATATCTGTCTGTAATCTCACACTAACATTTGGCTGAGCCCTTTGCCTGTGGGAACAACTGTGACGTCACACCAATGATAGTGACGTGGTTCAATGTCACGCTTCTATAAGTAGATAACTGTTTGTTTGTATTAGGCGTTTCTTGGTATTCGTGCGAAGTGTTAATTTTATCGAATATAGATTGAGAGCAGATCCGTTGGTGGTACATGTACCTAATTTGTCTTTATGTTAGGAATACTTTGTGTGGTAGGTAGTTTTCAACATCACGACATACCCAGAAGGAGATGGCATAAACTCATGAACTCTTTTTGAAAGGAGTAGTATTTTATTAAAGCGTAGAAGAATGCTGCCATTATTCTGTTGAAATAGTATTGCAGTTGGCCATTATTCAAAAGAATACTCTTTTTGTTATCCATCAGGTGACCCACATGGTCGTTTGCCCTCCTATGTTTAAAAAAAAACTTCCAAAAGAAAGAAAAATCGTTAATTCAAAGAGGTATAATCTACATTGTAGCTTAATAATAAAGCTTAATAATTAAGCTCTTTCTGATAGTTTAAAGACACACAAAAGACAGCACCAATATCCTTCCACCCCTGGTTCTAAAATGATCATGTCACTCATTTTTTTTACGGACATGAAGATGACGTCATCCTGAAACAGCCTATTAATAGTGACGTAATAGTTCAATGTCACACTTCCGATGTAACTGTTTGTTTATAAAAGCTCGGTTTATCTTGTTTTTCATGAGTTTGCTTTGAGACTTCTTGTGAAATTCGCCGATGGATTTTATGGGTTTATTCGGAAATTAACAGTTCCTATTTTTGTGTTACGTGTAGGTTGTTTTTAGGAAATTTATTTTTGTATGTGAAGGAATTTAGCATTTTCTGGGTTGGAAAAGGCGATTTTAGCAGGATGTGAACATGGATCTACGGTTTCAACTATTAACTAATTACTTAATTAAGTAATGAAGTTGTTTCCAAATAAAAGAAATTAAGATAAATAAACATCTTTGGGACATTTTTACACAGCACCATCTAGTCCCAAACTAAGCAGAGCTTGTGCTATGGGTACTAGACAATGGATATAATACTTACATACTTTTTTTTCGTAAATACATACTTATAATACATAAGATGTACTTATACAGTAGGTATAGGTACTAGAGACGGGCTGAATACACACCGACTAGTCTGTAAAACCGACTATTTGGCATGTTTTCTAGTCGGTGACTAATTGGGGACTAGTCGGCCTAAATGGCCGAATATTTGGCATTTATTTTTTTAGTACTTGAAAAGGACAAAGAAAAATACGTATTGTTCAATTAGCACTAACAAAATTTTCATTTTTATTTTTATAGATAGGTATGGTAGCCTCAGAATGTCTTTAGACAGTACTAGTGTGACAACAGATATATTTTGGATTCTGCCAATACAAGCCATTTCTCGGTATCTCGTGCTATTTTGTCGCCACCACTCGAAAGGGTCTTCACTGAAGACTACGATCGTCCAAGCGAGCCGGAGATGCCCGAATTCGACCGTATAGTAAAGATGATCGGAGAACGTTGGCTTGAAAATCAGCAGAACTAAAACGGAATACATGTTCTGCGATTTCGGTGGTCTTTCGTTTTGTTGCTATTGCGCTAGATGGCGTGTGCCCTTGCCAGTCTGCTCCGACTTTCGGTACCTCGGTTCACTTGTGCAAAGCGATGGCGAAATTGACCGGACAGTCAAGCACCGAATTAAAACAGGATGGTTGAAATGGCGGCAGGTCACGGGATAGTTCCCGAATTCATGATTTCATGTGACTCCCGAATTCCTCTTAAACTGAAGGGGAAAATCTATAAGACCATGATAAGACCTGCTGTCCTGTATGGATCGGAATGTTGGGCTACGAAAGGAATTAATAAAAGGCAAGTGCATGCAGCTGAGATGAGAATGTTAAGAGGAATGTGTGGTGTAACGAGAATGGATAGGATAAGGAATGAATATGTAAGAGGGACTCTGAAAGTAGCGCCAGTGACAGAGAAGTTCAGTAGCAACAGACTATCATGGTATGGACATGTGATGAGGAGGAATGGGGAGCATGTTACGAGGAAAGTTTTAAGTATGAATGTTGATGGCTATAAGAAAAGAGGGAGACCGAAGAAAATATGAATGGATTGTGTGAAAGATGATATGAATAGAAAGAAAGTAAACACAGAGATGACGGCTGATAGAGATGTATGGAAGAAAAAAACATGTTGCGCAGACCCCAAATAAATTGAGATAAGGGCAGGAGGATGATGATGATGAAGTAAAGATGATCGGCATTACGGTGCGGGCTGTGCCTGACTATTCTGCAATTTCCTAACCGGTTTAGTCGGCCAGTCGGCTGATCGGCAAAACCCGTAGTCGGCCCATCACACACTGTATTCAGCTAAGGTAATAATAAAGTTAGCAAATGGATATGAAATGAAACGTAAAACCATAACGAGAGGTAATAACTTAATAAGTAATTTTGTAACATGCTGAAAAAATAACCAATTTTATGTCGGTGTGTTAAAAACGCCATCTTGGGAAAGAACAAAGAACTGCTACATAAAAAAAATACAAAAACTAAACTACCGACGGAAGTGCTGAAATTAAGAATTTACTTATTTTATTTTTAAGCCCCACACACACTTCATCTGACTGGCCTCAAAATAATAAAACCATTTAACATTCTTTTTATGAACGTTCCAAATTCTTTTATTACTTTTTACTTTATGCACGTGCTTTTCCTCAATCAAAATACAAAGTACGTAGTAGTTATAAAAACAGTTTTATGAACTCGAATAGAGTAGTGCTTGCACTTAAAAACACGTGTCGCTGCTTGACCCAGAAATAAAAAATGCATGACTAGCGTTAGAGTGGTAAGGTCCACCTCTAACTGCTTCGATAGGGGTTCGTTTAAAGATTCAGCGTTTGTAAGCTTCTCATTACTGTAAGGTAAACGGTTTTGAAGATTGGATCTAAGGACCAAGAAGGAGGAAGGAAGGTATTTGCGAAATCCTAATTTTACAGAAACTGCTGAGTGAACCGTTTTGAAAAGATTTTTCATAGGTTATTTTATTATTCATTAGGTAGAGATTAGGTACTCTTACACAGTTATGTTAATCAAAAAGGCTGAATTTAAATTAGACTTTCATTTAGATCTATAAAATGTCAATAAGAAAATCGATCATTCCTAATAGGATATTTTTTTATAGGATATTTGTTTATTTTTTAATTAGAATTCTTAAAACTACATACTAAACGTCACGAAAACCAATTTAAATAATATACGCGATTTAATCCGGTTAAACTTTGTTTCAGTCAGTAATGTTAGTCAAAACTCTATGTTTATCTGCTTTAATTTGTTTTTTTGTGGCTTTTTTGTTTCTTAGCTCACAATCATTCGGTTCTTAATTGTTCCAATGGCTGTTACAACACAGTGTGTTACAACCACAAAATCATCACACATTGGTGCCGCTGAGATTATGAATGGGTGGCGCTTAATTAAGTAGTGGGTTCATTAAACATTCATTAGATGACATTCATTTATGAATCATCAGATGGGGAAGCGATAATATGTGTAGATCGGTATCCGTCGCCGGCTCTTTCAAGTTATCTGATTTGCCGATAATCAAGTTTTAATGAAAACATATAATATGTATTAAACGGTATTATTACTGGAGCATGTTTAATAATTTTAATCAATGTGGTAGCAATGATTTGGGTACTTTATTGATTAACGGCCAAAATTAATATCCAATCTATCCACGATTTACCCTACTAGAGATAGAAATTTGAGATATTTTGTATGAAGCTTATGTCAAATTCCTATCTCTAGTAGGGCAAATCGTGGATGGATTGGATATTAATTTTGGCCGTTAGTAATAGTAGAGATTCTTGCGAAAGAGCTCATCCGAGGAAGTAGTTAGGTACCACCATCGTATAGTGCACGACAAATAACTTGAACATGCGCAGTTACCGATTTAAGCGATTCTTACCTTTATGTCGGTAGTATAGCAATATACGCAGTGCACAGACCAGTAAGACTCTAGACGCCGATTAGCCGGATAACCCTGGTCATCAATCATATGCAGTAGAACTGCATATCATACGCCCCGTCGCCAATCGGGACGTCACTCCGTCAGCAAGCGGCATCAATCGAACAGAATCATACCACCGAACTTATGAGCCGACCAACCATAACGCGCTATCCGCCCCCGGGTCTCCGCCAATATTTGACGACTGTGTTCTCACGCAAAACTTTGTTTATGCGGCCTCTTGAGGCTTACTGGTCTGTGACGCAGTGGTATCATCTTTGTTCAAGTTATTTGATGACTCCTATATCTACTCGTATTTCTGCCGTCAAACAGTAGGTAATGCTTGTTTATGAGCAAAGGTAAACGCTTATTAGCATGTGGACTTTTAGCACTTTACGCCATCTTATAACATAAAATAATGAACTTCCAATACACTACTGGGAGTCAAAGCAATAGATTTTCTAGTGGACCTAACTTAACCTTAGAATAACTACACATAGAAACTAAGTACGCGCGCACAATTTGAAGCAACTAAATTGGAGTAAGAAATGGCTCCGATCAGGGCCCTAACGTGATTCACGTGATTTCATGACGCGTCGATCAAGTTACAGTAACGCTGCAGTTCGTATCTGACAGCAACCGCCGAAGATAAGAGAATACAAGAAGACAAACTGCATGCATGCCTTACTGACTGGTTCGAGTTCTAAAACAATACGAGCCAATGTCAACTTCTTAGATGTTTTACTGTCAGTTCCTATAGGAATTGACACTAGTTCGATTTGGTTCAGAACTCGAACCAGTCAGGAATAAGGCCCCTGCTTACGCGCGCTTATGTGTGTGTCGGCGAAGATTTTATCTGGCGGAAATTTGAAGGAAACTATCACTCTTTGTCTTATTAATCTGAGTCCTACTTTACGTCACGCCATTCGAAAGGGAAAATTCTGTCCTTAATTTGATGATAAGCTGTCATTACAAAAACTTTTTTAAATTGATCCATAAACCCATGTCCACGTAGCATGCTCTATTTATTTGTCCTTCAATCAAGATCCATCAAAGTAATTATAAATCCTACTAGTGCAACGGATGTCAAAACAGTTCAATGTCTGTTAGTGGGTGCATATATAATTTCAATTTGGTTATTCTTGGTTGTAGAATTGATACCATTTAATTATATGAATACTTTAAGTAAAAGAAAAGTTTTTCTCCTTCAATTTAATAATTTTGTTAAGACACAGATAATATAATACTATATGTAACGTACAACACGGGATCGGTGGCCCGACGTCGCAAACCCTGCTAGAATCTACTACGTATTACCTACTTACCAGATCACGTGCATGTGCGATCTTGGGTATCGGGTCAAAAGTCGGTCTGTACATATATATAGTCGGGAAATGGGGCACCCCAAAGAGGACACAATTAAAATGAAATAACTTAAGCTAAGTTAAAGTTACGGGATACTCAAAAGTTTGTCCAGTTGTGAACCCAACACCACGCTCGCCGCGTGTCGACACCTCAGGTTTTGCGCCGCGTGCCACTACACCTCGCCAATACTATAATTCATCTATAATCAGTCAATGCACACGATTATGAATTCCAATTCGCGATCGTCCGTATACGACCGAACATACGATTCACACCGACGCAACGACGCAACTTCAACTCACAATTACTACTAATAATACTAATATGGCGGCGATGCCTCGCTCGCCCGTCTTCTAATAATAAAATCAAAATGTGCGGGTACTTTGGTTGTACTTGAACCAAAGATACCCACACCCTACATTATATTCCGAACACTATAGTTAAGATAAAGGATGGCGAAACGAAATTCCATCATTTACACATCCAGTTACAACAGTACTTATATCTGAACCAAAAAAGGTAAATGGTAAGCTGTTAGCCTACTTTCGAGCTGCCGGAATGGCTAAATAGTAGTACATAGGGTTGGACACTTTTTGAACAAGAAATAAAGTATAGGTTGGAGAAAGGATTTTCCCATTACTATGACCTGTTTGAGTTTTTGTTTCTGACTATACTTAATAGGTTATTTGAGTTAGGGTGATTCGACCGCTTCAATTTTTTACAAATACAGGAGTTGTTTAAACAGCTACCCATACCAGTGAATGTCAAAACAGAATTTTGTATAAATTATTTTTATTGAACAGTAAACAGTAGGTATTATGGATCGAAACTGTTTTTACCGGTTGGCAACCCTATCTCCAAGTATCATTGGTGATTATCGGATTCCATGCGTTTGCGATCGCTTCGTTAGATCGACATGAATGAGATAGATTGATAATAGCGTTGGGTACTCAAAGAGATGCCTGCGGGCAGTGTTGAAGTTTCTGAAGTTTTAGTACTGGCTGTCGATCTTGTCATTATACACAAGGAGTTATATACTTTAAAAAAATTTAGACATGTAGGTGGATAGTGTGCATACAAATTTACTGAACAGCTGTTTTTTTTCAGTTGGTCCTATAGTAAAAGTTGTGCATAATTATGAGCAGAGACTACCCTTAAAAGTTTTTTGGTAATGAAAAATTTAACATACGTTTACTTCGGAATAACTAGCCAGATTCATCAAAATATAATTTTTCAGGCATGATTAAAAACTTAAGCTGTTGATTTATTATATACATAAATGTCCAATAGCATTGTCCCAACAATATCCTGAAGGCGATAGCAGCAGATACTTGCTCTGCTATGATTTAAAAAAATTGTGCATAGAGTGATCACATAGCTATCGGGTGATCTATGCAAGAAAATTAAAATATATGTCACTTTATTATGTTACTAACATTAGTATTTAAGTTCTAGTCTGTTACTAACAAATTATGGATCTTTTAGCTGTCCGAAATAAACATTTTGATTGATTGATTGATTGTTTGACCTACGCCAATGAATAAAGTACATATGTTTTTATTCATGAAAATCTTCGTCTTATCATATCGGGTATCTTAAGAAGTGCATTATGTTAACAATACATACTAGAAAATCTGAATTCAGAAACTGTAACTCAGATAGATGCGTGAGTTCAAATGCGGGCAGGGAGACTTTTGAAAATTAGGAAGGTATTTGAAGAAACTATTGCTGTCGTTTTGCGAGCGGTCGGCCTCAAATAAGCGCGATAAGGAAAACTATAGCTCTGACTGAATAAAAACAAAACATAATTCGAGGTTTGGCTCTCGACTATTTTCTGCTTCAAAACTGGCCCAATTTAAAAGATATTTCATAAACTAAACAAGAATAATATGTAGTGGGAAATATACTAGGCCTTTGTATAAAGCGGTCTTAATAGGCAATTTTGAGAATTTTTAAGGGGTTCTAGAAATAATTTATCAATAAAAACAAAAACATAGGGACATAGATAAAGTTGATATTTATTTGACTGCAAAAATCATTGCTCTACGGTTATAAACCAGAAAGAAAACCGTCGAGAGCGTTTGTATGGAGAAAAGACCTCCCGCATTTCCTTTTAATCTTTAAAAAATTGTGTTCCTCTGTAGTTGTAATAGAGCTGAATGGAGACGCATCGCAAGAGCTGCTAATCATTCATCATCAGCTAACTTTTGAGAACTGACGTAACCAGACCACTCTACTGAGTGAACGACTAAAAGAAGATTCCTCTGTATACATAGATAAGTTTAGTGTTGAACTCGGAACTTCGTTCAAGAACTTCGGAATTGTTTTAACATGTTCCAAGTAACAGGTGTTACTGCCAACTGTGTTGTTTTGGACCTGGACTTGTTTAGATTTTTTATACGATAAGGTATTTCATTGTGTCTTTTACGTAGTTTTAGGTGACAATAAATGCATAAAAGTTGTTACTGTCTTAATATCTAAAGGATGGCTACTGGTTAGTATAGTCTATGGGTGGTCCCACTTCGGTTTATATTGCTCCATGGCAAAGCCAATAAATAATTTACAGAAGTTCTGCAATGTTTACGTTAGATTAGCGGCTTTCAATCTTTTATGGTTTCGGAACCCTAAAAAGAAAAGAAAAACATATTTTTGTTTTATGGAACTCCAACATTAACTAAACATACTCAGTTCGTAGTTCATTAAAATTTGTAGCTTGTTCGCGGACCCCTGCCTTCCCTTCAACGGAACCCACTTTGGGAATCGCTATTCGCTGGGTTAGATTACGTTATTGGAATTTCATTTTACTACACACCTTTGTAATAGGCTACAAATATTTTAAACAACAATTTAATAATATGTACCTACTTCTATACACAGCGTGACAACTATTTTCATGTCGACATAACAATGTTATTATTTCCTCTACACTCAGTAAACAACTGTGTTTATTTGCATGCAAACAACTAACAGACAGATATTATGGTTATAGTCGAGCAATATATTCAGATCCACTGCGTGAATTATTTCGCGCGTGGAAATGATTGTGTATGGCACAACTTATAATCGGTAACGTTTTCCAACTAACTTTTTTTGTGTAGCTTCTTGATTTTTTTTGGCCAGAGCCCAGACCAAAAAAATAAGACAGACGGAGCGCGTAGAACTAGCGACTGAAGCCAGAAAAAGGAATACAAAATGGCAAAGAAGTACCCACTATTCCGCCCACAGTGTTCGCGAGCCGCAATCTGGAGCTTATGGAATAGTATTATATTATCTGTGGTATGGACGTCTAGTTCTCAAACTAAAAAGAAAAAGAAAGTTGACACTCCCCACCGCGACTCGCAAACACTGGGCGGAATAGTAGGTACTCCTTTGCCATTTTGTATTCTTTTTCTGGTTTCATTCGTTAGTTCTACGTGCTCCGTCTATCTTATCCTTTTGGTTTGACAGCCAGAGTGCCTAGTGCGAATTTAAGACATACGCATACGCGATGGAATGCGTTGACTTTCATTCATAATTCATTCAGTAGTTTCTCATCGTTTCCGCCAGGGGCGGAATGTTTTACGAATGAATTACGAATGAAAGTTATCGAATTCAATGGCAGTGATTGTAATGTAAGTGTAAATTGAAAAGACACACACTAGACCCTGTGATAGGTCGCGGAACTTATGTTTTTTTTCATAAGTCATAAGTCATTTATTCATTTGTGTAACTGTAACATAGGTACAAAAATAATATAAAATTATTAAATACAATAAAGAGTCCGCTGTGTTAATAACAGTGTTATGCCAGAAGGCGTACAAATGTATATTTAGAATCTAGATGAGAAATTTGATTCAATATGCTAGTAAAATTATTTAATTATTATCATAAAACTCCAAATGTCACATAATAAAATGTAATGATGATGTTATAAAATAAAATCATAAATCATAAATTTTATTTATAAACGTATGAGTAATAAAAAAAATACAAATAATATTCTTGGTAATTATAATATTATTAAATTAATTAATCATTTCAGCCGAAAGACGTCCACTGCTAGACATTAGCCTCCCCCAAGCAGTTTGGGAGGATATGCCATAATCCCACGCTTGGCAGGCGGGTTGGCGATCGCAGTTGGTTGTTTAAATACTCAGAGAACGCTGCAGCCCATCCTCTGGTGAAACCCTTAGTCGCCTTTTACGACACCCGTGAGAAGAGAGAGGGTGGTGCAATTCTTTACGTCCGGCACCACACGGAACCTATAATTAATAATAATAATTAATTAATTAATAATAATAATTAATTAATTAATAATTAATTTTCAACCGACTTGATGGGATATCTCAATAATTAATTCGTTCCACCAACGCACTAGTCCAGCTTGGTGGACTAGGGGTGCTGGCCAGAAAACCTCCACCTGTGCCTGACGGCTGCTTGTCCTTCTGGATACGTCTGGAGGGAACAGCAATTGTTTGGCCGGTGCATCCCGGGTACGGGCAATAAAATCCTTTCGAGGGATTAATTCGGGGGATTTTATTGCCTGTGGCGGATATTCTGGCGCGGGAGGGGCCCGTTCTGGGCCAGTGGGGAGTTGCTCCACGTGTCCCTCTGTTGCTAACAGAGGGCACAGTGGAGGAGCAGGGGTGGGCCCGGTGTGCACTCACCCTGCCACTGGGCAGGCAGCGGGAGGACTGTCTTTCGCTGCCCCCGTCTGATCTCGTAACCCCAGGAGTGCCCGCTGAGTAGTGTTCTCGCGCCTCTTGGGACCGAGGGTCTTGGCTTTACCGCCCGGAACGCGAGGAAGAAAACCTCGATAAAAAAATACGGGAGGTAGGGCCTGCGAGCAGCAGACTCGGGGTAGTCTGCTGCCCGACCAGCAGCTGGCGTAGCTGGCACAGCCGGCGTAGTTGGCGCAGCTGGTAAAGGCCCATGAAGTGAGGTGGCGTGCAGGGTTCCGTGTGCTCTACCGAGGATGGTGCGGCCGACTTTAGGCCGCACGGGTAGAAGGGGCTCGCCTGCTTGTGGTGAGCCGGTACCTGTCGGGGGTGGTTGTGTATACTCACGGGTTCCCACGCCCCCGGCTAAGGTAGTTGAAGGAACACCGTGGTGGTTTTAGTCGGTAAGAGTCCGACACTGGTTCCGCCTATCCCGGGCGGCCATGAGGATTTCCCCACGGCAAAAAAAAAAAAAAAGGTTGGTGGACTAAGGCCTTAGCTTTCTCATTTTGAGAAGAGGCCCGTACCCAGCAGTGGGACAGATGGGCTGATGATGATGTGAACTTATGTGGCGATTTCGTGAGCCTACATAGAACATGGATATTGCCCACGAAAGTTATTATAATATTATAGACATAAAACGATTCTTGTACCCATTAGCAGCTGACTTTTCATCTTATGTAGATCTATAAATGTTTTGTATTGTAGCATTAATAAAATTAGCAGTATCATTTACGTACATAATTTATTCAACGTAGGTACATACAAGTGAATGTGTCTGTGCCGTGTTAAGTTATGATATTTTGAGCAATAATTGTTATTCTGAGCAATAATTATACCACAATAATAATTCATTTCTACAGTGAAGCGGTGGTGGGGTGGTGGTGTGTGTTTGTACAGTGTAAATTTATGGTATTTCGAGCAATAATTATACAACAATAATAATTTATTTCTAAAGTGAATCAGTAGTGTATATGCGTATGAGTTATGATTCGTTAGCGTCGCCGCTCCGCTAGGAAATGAATTAAAAAGTCACTTGTCTTTTTATCAAATTAATTCTTTATTTATTTTTATATAATTTATTTATCTTTTTATTTCAATAACTCGTGTGATACATCGTAAATAGGTATGTTATTAAATTTTATGAATAAATTAAATCTGCTTAATTATTTACTTGTCTTTTAAGTCAATTCCTCTCGTGTGATATACAGTGTTAAAAAAGAGTATGTTATAATTTTTTATAAAATAAACAAAATGCTTGATATAATAATTCTGCTATAAATCACCATTTTCGCGATCACTACACATTATAACAAAATAAAACTTTTTAACAAAAAATTGAACCGACGAAAACAGAAACTGAAAAGCGAAAAATAACTAATTATGAGTCGGCGCCAAACGAACTTTTAACAAGCAAAGTGCGTGCAAGTTGCAAGTGGCCGAGCGGAGAACGCATTTTTGGAAAGTAATTGTTTATCGTTGAAAATTTCACGTTGTATTTGATGTGACGTTGTTTTTATTATTTATTTAAAGTAATTTAATGATCTTCGTTGATTGGTTGTTTGGCGCCGACTCATAATTAGTTATTTTTCGCTTTTCAGTTTCTGTTTTCGTCGGTTCAATTTTTTGTTAAAAAGTTTCATTTTTCATTTTTTTGTTGTTAAAATCTAACTCCAGGTCTCCATTATGTCGTAGTGTCTAGAACTATATTTATGTGTGTCAAGTTTCAACAGAATCAGTTAACAGGTAAGAATTCAGTGGGTGAACAAACACTCATCCCCTGTTTTACTACCCTTAGGGGTGGATTTTGATTTTGAAATTTAAATGGGACCAACTTCGAGATATACCCTATCCATTAAAAAAAGAATCATCAAAATCGGACCACTCCGTAAAAATTTATGCGTGGTCAAACATAAAAAAAAATAAAAATATATATATATATATATACGCGTCGAATTGAGAACCTCCTCCTTTTTTTCGTCGGTTAACAAATATACCCGGATTACGTCGTGTATATTATTTAAAATGGTTTTCCTGACGTTTCGAAAGCTTTACAGCGTTCGTGGTCGCAGGAAGACTAAGATGACAAGCGACTTTTTCTAAAAATTATTTTAATCTACCAGAAACGTTAGGAAAACCAATTTAGATAACATACGCGATGTAATCCGGTTAAACTTGTTTTATTAGAATGTACAATACCAGTAAAGTACTGTAAAGGCTGTAGTGCCTTGTCTCAGAAATCCTTTACCTATTTTGTTTGTTCTTATAGATAACTATATAAATAACTTTCGTGTTCTTGTGATATTGTGTCACAAATTTTGTCCTCCTGAATAAGAATGGCATGCAAAAAATTTTACCTACAAAACTACAAACATTTCTTGTTTACAAATGCCATCTAAATAATATAGTTAAGAGAACATGTAGCCACATAGTAATGTTCCAACGAATTTATAGCCACACGTAAATTATTTTGTTAGCGGTCACCCACTTGAGCGATTATCTTGTGAGGTGTAAGTGATGAGAGAAAGCGGGCTGGAAAATAAATAAGAACATTTTGCGGTTTTTAAATGTAATGGTGCTTGTTAACACTGACATAAGATTGAAAAATAATAAATCTGTCTTAGGCTGCGGGCAAGAAACGAGTGGTGGCCAGCAATGGCGGGGTGGCGATGGGAATTCCTGTGATGAGAGAAAGCGGGCTGGAAAATAAATAAGAACATTTTGCGGTTTTTAAATGTAATGGTGCTTGTTAACACTGACATAAGATTAAAAAATAATAAATCTGTCTTAGGCTGCGGGCAAGAAACGAGTGGTGGCCAGCAATGGCGGGGTGGCGATGGGAATTCCTGTGATGAGAGAAAGCGGGCTGGAAAATAAATAAGAACATTTTGCGGTTTTTAAATGTAATGGTGCTTGTTAACACTGACATAAGATTAAAAAATAATAAATCTGTCTTAGGCTGCGGGCAAGAAACGAGTGGTGGCCAGCAATGGCGGGGTGGCGATGGGAATTCCTGTGATGAGAGAAAGCGGGCTGGAAAATAAATAAGAACATTTTGCGGTTTTTAAATGTAATGGTGCTTGTTAACACTGACATAAGATTAAAAAATAATAAATCTGTCTTAGGCTGCGGGCAAGAAACGAGTGGTGGCCAGCAATGGCGGGGTGGCGATGGGAATTCCTGTAGTGCGCCGCCGTCCGCCGCCGCCACGACATAGCTGGCCACCGCTCGTTTTGTATCCACAACCTGAATGGTTGAAGAGCCTCCGAACTAAAATGGTGCTTCCAGTAAAAAATACTTAAACCACAAAAAAACTTAAGTGCGACTGCTAAGCGTGGCGTTCTGGGTTTGATTCCCGCATCGAGAAAAGTGTTATTGGGTCTTTTCATTAGGAAATTCTCAGTAGCAGCCCAGAGTCTGGATTTGTGCCCGGTTAGTGGCAATAGGTTCGCCCCCTTTTACATGGGACGTATAATATAACTAGCGAGATGTAGATGTACATACACCTCTGCCTTCTCCTTCGGGGAATACAGGCGTGATGTTATGTACAAAAAGCTTTTACGTATTTTTGGCACAATTTGCGTGTATGTCCACCCCATAAAAACAAACCCATAGCGACCGATAAAAAGAAACAAGACAACATAATAGATCTCGACGTAGCACAATGACATTGTTGGCAGATTGTACTCAGAAGTTGTTACATTTTTAACTAAAACATTGTGCCAATTGCATTTTTGCAGCGTAGCCCGCAATTTGGATGGCAGCCAATCTTCTTTGACCGTATTTACATCCGATACTTCAGACAAATGGTTTTGGGAAGTGAGGTGGTATTAAATACTCCTAAGAGTTTAAAATTTCTACAAAATGTGTTATTTGAGATGGTCAGCTACCACTGTTATAAAGATTTAAATTGTGGAAAGAAAAAATCGCTCACGAGCAGGATTGATTGATTGGATTTTTTCTTTCCACAATTTAAATCTTTAGAATTCGCTTCGCATGCGTAAAATGCGTTAAAATAATAAAATAATTACCACTGTTATGTTTGGACTTTAAAAGTGACTTTGATCCGTCAGTTTGTTTCGGCGTTTCTTCTCAGAAGTAGTCACATAGGAAATTATGCCGACGCCATCTAGTTTTTTAAAGAACTGAAAGTGATTTTAACATCCAATTTGCAGAATAAATAATTTCATTTCTTTTCCCTAGGTACTACATTCATGAGGATATCGGTACGAAAAAAATGGATGGTCAAAAAAAACGTAACGTTGCCGCTTGTGAGCTACCTTTACCTGGTTTGCAGATTTTTCATTATTTTCAACTATGGTCAGCGGCTGATTGTATTATTATATTGGGTGTGAGCCATCCCTTAGTTTTCTGCCCATAACAGCCATTTGAAGTGTTATTTTTGTGGGCTCTGTGCTGTTTTAGTTTTTCATAAAATAGCAGTACTTCATATACTACTTGTCTGCTGTGAGAATGCTGCTTTCCCTTCCCGCTCCCTCGTACTAGAAGATTCGATCCCGGTCGATTTTTCTAATCCCGGGATTTTCGGGATTGATACATTTTTTAAATCTATACTATAATAAAACTGTAAAGGTCGAAAAGTCTGTACATTGAGTTTTTTTTCGCGAAAACCGGCTAGGGAGAGTAGAAATAAGCTATAGAACACGAATCAATCGTTTAAAAAATTTATGTCTGTCTGTCTGTCTGTTTGTTACCTCATCACGTGAAAACGGCTGAACGGATCGTAATGAAACTTAGCGTTTGTATTGGTATTAGTCTAACTTAAAATATAGGGTATGTTTTATCTGAATCGGTTGAGTAGATCCAGCGATACAGCTTGACCCCTCTATTGTATTAAGTTGCATACAAAGTAGAGGTCATGATTGTTGGTTGGATGCAGGTTGCAGGTTCCTAAAAATACAACTGGATTCTATTAGTATTATAGAAAATATAGAATAACATAACATAGCCCATCACTGTCCCGCTGCTGGGCATGGCCCTCTTCTTGGAATGAGAAGAGTTAAGGAACTGGATATTGTTAGTGTAATAGATTATCATAACATAATCAGCTCATTACCTACTGCCCCACTGCTGGGCACGGACCTCTTCTCGGAACGAGAAGAGTTAAGAAACTAGAAAATATAGAATAACAACGTAGTCAACCCATTACTGTCCCACTACTGGGTATGGCCCTCTTCTCAAAATGAGAAGAGTTAATGAACTGGATACTATTAGTATTCTAGAATAACATAACATTACCAGCCCATTACAGTCCCACTGCTGGACACGGGCCTCTTCTCACCATAAGAAGAGATGTGGTTAGTGTTATAGAATAACATAATCAGCCCAATTACTTCCCACTGCTGGGCACGAGCGTCTGCTCAGAATGAGGGAGTTTAGGGCTTCTTCTTCATCTATCGTGTCGACATGAGCTACGTAATGATAATAGCTCATCATTTCAGCTGAAAGACGTGCACTGCTGGACATAGGCCTCCCCCAAAAGAGGGGTATATGCCATAATCGCCACGCTTGGCAGGCGGGTTGGCGAATAATAGCTCATGCCGTGGGCAAAAGATTAGCCAGTCAGCAGGTTGGTAGCGGGGCTGACTGCCCAGGGTACGCCGGACGATTAATTAAATATTTTTAGTTTAGGGCTAACTCCATGAAATTCCATCACCTTAGCCGGTTGGTTGTAAAAACAAAATATAGTATGGTCGGTAAATAGTGTAATCGTCTGTGTAGGCACTTATATTTGAAGATATTGTGTTCATAATTATGACACGATGTTATTTTCCGACATCCACGCGGACGGAGTCGCGGGCACAGCTAGTATTTCAATAAAAATGTGCGCGAAACGAAACACACTTACCTTGATTTGACATTGTGACAGCAATTTGTTTACACAGCTGATTCCATTTGTTTTTGCTAACGACCGGTACCGGATTATGCGTAAAAGTGTGTAAAATATAGGATTCGATCCCGGGATCCCGGGATGCGGGATCCCGGGATCGAATCCTATACTCGTACCGCACCTCAAGCCAGGCCCAGCTAGTACCAATGCTGACCAATAGTAACGCAGTAAAGTGCCTTATGACGTCATTTTTTAACGGTCGACCGCGGCACTCTCACAGCATAAAAGTAGTATATGAAGTACTGCTATTTTATGAAAAACTAAAACAGCACAGAGCCCACAAAAATAGCACTTTAAATGGCTATTATTGGCAGAAAACTAAGGGACGGTTCACACCTAACAAAATAAATAGTCAGCCGCTGACCATAGTTGAAAATAGTGAAAAATCAGCAAACCACGTAAAGGTAGCTCACAAGCGGCAGCTATCTTTACGTGGTTTTTCGTGGTGAAATCCTCATAGTCGTACCCAGCCTAAGGAAGATGGAGTTAGTGTCGGGCTCTTACCTACCAAAACCACCACGATCTTCTTCTATCTAGCTTTGGCCGGGGGCGTTCGCCGCTAGTGTGTGCTACGCCGTGTCTTCAAGGCAGCTCCCGCAGTTATGATACTCTGGCGTTGGCTCCCGGGCTATACAACACAGATACTTCCCATAGCAGCCGTATCCCGAGAGTATCTGCGTCAGCCGGTAGGTAATGGCACCATGGTGCCTACCTCTCCACTCCAGTCACTCCTCCATGTCGGGCCTTAACGTTTGAACCGTCCCTGAATCACCCGTAGTGACTGTAAGACTATCAGATTTACGGCCAAAATTAATATCCAATCTATCCCAGATTTTCCCTACTAGATAGGAATTTGACATAAACTCCATACAAAATATGCCAAATTTCTATCTCTAGTAGGGTAAATCGTGGATAGATTGGATATTAATTTTCCGCCGTTAATCATTACCTAATTGATTGTGAAAGCCATGTCAAGTAATCAATAGTGCAAAGATACTTATTAAAGAGTATTTTATTTCGCTTACCTATTAATAGTAGAACCCGTAGAACCTACAGAACAAAATAATGTAATGTTTTTTATGGTGTACAATAAAGCATATATAAATAAATAATAATAAATAAACAAAAAAAAGGATTTTAAATCTTGTACCATACAGTGAGAAATGGCCTATTAGGAGTACGTCACACTTGTCAAACTGTTGTCGTATCGTAACTCATCGTATAATTAAAACGCATGTTAGTTCTGTCTGTCTGTTTGTAACGAACATTTTGATAGTTATACGTATCTGTGAACTTGTCAGGAACATTATTAACTGAAGTTCTTTTATGCCTTATTTCTTGTGTAGGTTATTATTGTCCACAACATTTGTCAATTCATTACAAGACATACGCTTTTTCCTTTTATTTGTCATCATTCATCATCATCCTCCTGCCCTTATCCCAATTTATTTGGGGTCGGCGCAGCATGTATTTTTCCATACATCTCTATCAGCCGTCATCTCCGTGTTCACTTTCTTTCTATTCATATCATGTTTCACACAATCCGTCCATGTTTTCTTCAGTCTTCCTCTTTTCTTATAGCCATCTACATCCATACTTAAATTTCCCCTCGTAACATGCTCCTCATTCCTTCTCATCACATGTCCATACCATGACAGTCTGTTGCTACTTAACATCTCTGTCACTGGCGCAAATTATCATCATTATTCATCATAAACGGCCCATAACATCATCTTCTGAATATGCCTCTTAAAGCAACTTCACACATGGCTAAATGAAAAAAAGACTTTTTGTACTTAGACTTTTAGACACACTAATTAGACAATCAGAGACGACACTTCCACTCTATACTATATCCCACCACTTGTGTTTTTAGTGCATTGAATTTAGTCATGTGTAAAGTCATATTTAGGCACCAGGATCGTAGCGGGTAGATCCTTGGTCTCTAAAAGTATGTAATGTAAAGAAAGAAAGAAAAGAAAGAAAGAAAGAAAAACTTTATCTTTATTTAGGTATGTATCTATCTTAGAAACACTCAAAAACAAAAAGACCCTGTATGCTGAGGCATGTGTTGCACGTTTACACTAAATATTTTACGTCATAAACCTACAAGAATTTTCCGACTAACTTGATTCATTTCCAAAAATATACTCCATTTCATTCGTTGACCAAGCAGCTGACATCACCTTTTAAGAATAAACTGAAACATTTATTTAATTCACAACATAACACGAATATTGTTCCTATAAAATTTAGCTTTTTACCATCGAAATATTACATAGAGATCGTTGCTTTTTACCCTTTATATGAGGGCAGTCGCCTTAAAACACTATATTTTTACAACCTAAATATTGCTTGCTAATAAAAATTTACGCAAAGTTTTAGACTATGAACTAAAGTAATCAAGTTTTGAAAGCATAGTATAAAATATTTTCTAAAATATAAAGTACCTTTGTAGTAGCTTTTGCTCGCCGCGGCGTCGCCAGCGTGTGATCCCGAGGCTTCGCTTGGTTATAATTCAGTTTATCATAAAAATACACTATCGCTCATACCTCGGGAACTTTCTGGGATAAACAATCCTGTTTGTTAATTCGGATTACAGTCTATCTGTGCGCCAATTTTCATCCAAATCAGTTCAGCCGTTTCAGCACGATTTCAAGACAAACAAACATTGGTATGGTAGTATGGATGTTAATTAAAACATCCATACTTTCACATTTACAATAGAGGATTTCGTATTATTTTTTTGTGTTTACACGAGCTATCTTGTACCTAGCTCAGAAGTCAGGGACTTTACAGATATTTGATGTAAAACTTTTTGTGAATAAAATATGTATTTATTTATTTTTATTTATCTAATCCACAAAAAAAATTAAGAAACATTGTAATAAAAAAACACGGCTTTAAAAATTATTGATTCATTGACTTAGTTCTTAACTCAAACGCAGATTTAAAAAAAAATGGCTATAGTTTCTTGAAACTCTGTTTATTCTTGTACTCGTACTTTCTATAAAATACGAAACGTGTCGCTAGTAAAAAACAAATGAAAAGATCATTACTGACGATTTTAAAATGTGGAAAGAAGAGATCAATATCATTACTGCTTTATTTTACTCCCAAGTGTCAAGGTCAAACAGACTTCAAAGACTTTGACATTGCAAACGGGTCAACCCTTGTCAAAAAGGTACAATACCGTTGCTACCGCATTATCTTGCATGTCACCATGTCACATACATTAACCTTTTAAAATTATAGCTGGATCTATGCATCATTGCTTTTTGACTGTACCAGTTTATCTTATTTAAATTCATATAAATAAATTACTTGTCCTGACTGATTCATGAACGCTGAGCCTAAACCGCTGGGGCTAGAAACATGAAATTTTGATAGTATGCGTAACGACGACGTACAGACGTATAAAATACAGTATTTGGATTTTTGGTTGAAAACAAAGAAAGGTATTTAAGTGTTTTTGGGAAATCAACCCTTAAGGGGACAAAATAGGGGTTGAAAGTTTGTATGAAAATCCGTCGTTTTTGAAGTCAGATGTATTTATTATTTTTATTTATTGACGTTGACATATTACTTTGTACATTTTATGAATTCTCTGACTCCTGCGCTAGTATAATTACTGTATTACAGGAGCCAGTTTGTTCCCCTTAAAAATAAGTTACAGGATTAGGTATGCCATTAATATGATTACAATAAAATAAAAATAAAAAGGAAATCATGCAGTGATAAAATAAAGCTAAAAACAAAGACAAATTGGGGAAAAAGTGTTGTCTGTTTATGGTAAGTGAAGGTGTTTTTGCGTGTTTAAGTATGTGGGGTGTGTGTGTGCGTGTGTAGTGTTCGTGTGTGGTGTGTTGGGTGCGTGGGGTGTGTTTGTAAGATGTAAGTTATGCGAGGTAAGTGGTTTGAAAGGGTGTGGGTCGCGAGTGTCACTGGGACACTTTAACAATATTTTCTGTAGCATCATAGTATAAAAAACGGTATTTGGCTTTTTGGTTGAAAATAAAGACATACATGTTTCATATTGAACTATATTCACGGGACTTTTCGCGCACAATGAAATCAAAACAAAACAAACATTTTGACTAACTACACATGTTAGTTGTTTGTTTATGTTTTTGTGGTTTACACGTTTCAGTGTTTTTTTTAAATCAACCCTTAAGGGGGTAATCAACAATAGGGGTTGCAAGTTTGAATGAAAATCCGTCAATTTGAAGTCAGGCGACGCAGTTGATGCCTTTTATGTTGTAAGCATCCACTAAGGAAGGATTTTTGGAAATTTCACCCCTCAGGGGATGAATTAGGAAATTATATATACCTATAAGTTCTGGAGTGGCGACCGCGTACTGGAAGGCGCAGCGTGGGTAGGCCCCCCACAAGGTGGACCGACGACCTGGTGAAGGTCGCGGGAATCCGCTGGATGCGGAAGGCGCTGGACCGGTCGTTGTGGCGATGCTTAGGGGAGGCCTATGTCCAGCAGTGGACGACTTTCGGCTGAAATGATGATGATGATATACCTATATGTATCCACGCAAGCAAAGCCGTGGCAACAGCTGGTATCTGATAAGAATTCTAAATAGTTTTACCACAGTTTGCACTTCGATTTACGAGAGTGCAATATTAGGTTACACAAATCTCATTTCAACTACATTGTTGGTAGTTTTATGGATTAAAGTCTCCTTGGCACTAAATATCGTCAGCGTAGAGGAGAATAAATTACATAGTAAAGTATTATATTATCTGTGACATAGCTAAGTTTTTAAAGTTCCGAGATATCGCGATTTACTTTTATTTTTCGATTGTACCCTATTAATTAACTATAAATAAATAAATAAATACGTATAGCATACTTTTGATGCAGAATATTTCAACGAAAAGATATTGAAAAAAACCGGCCAAGAGCATGTTGGGCCATGTTCAGTTTTATAGGGTTCCTTAAGTAGGTGTTACAAACAAATCAAATCGAATATTAATCATGGCTATTTTAGTTTTTGCAATAGACGGCAGCATTGGCGACTCAGAAAGTGTTGTCAGTAGCCGCTAGATGGCGCTATACAGTGCCAAATGCAATAGATGGCACTTGACGGCAAGATTGGCGACTCAGAGTGTTGTTAGACGCCGCTAGATGGCGCCAAATTAAAGAAGTGTGTCGTCAACATAACATAAAGTTACTTTTTGTGATTTTTTCAAATAGAAAGTAGATAAAGGAGCATTATTTGCTATGATCATTTTTCTCTTAGGTCAATGACCTTTGAACTAGGACGTTTTAAGTTTTTTTCAGTTTTCTCTCTATAACTCAAAAAATTATAATCACAATATGCTCGAAATAATTTTAAAAGAGAGTTTTTACAAAGGTCTATCAATGTGGAAGATTATAAGTTTCTACATTGCATAGTTTAGAAATGGCAGGGGGGGGGACACATTGCAAGCCACTTTGGTAGGCTATATTTCGCAGATGGTACACCTGATAAAAAAGTGATGTGTGAAACATTACCTTCATTTTAGTAGACCTATTCAATGATAATCCACACGAGTGGGTGCAGCGAAAAAAAAATTTTTATCCCCATTTCACATGTATGGGCGCCACCTCTAAAATACGTAACCATGGCATTTTTATTCTTTTAAAATTGAGATCTATATCTATTCTATTTTTTAACAAAATTTCATTTACTTATGTTTATAACTGTAGAAGTTATTAAGCTGTAAAGGATTAGGACAGACGGACAGACGGACAGACGGACGGACATGACGAAACTATAAGGGTTCCTTGTAGGACTACGGAACCCTAAAAACCGGCCAAATGTGAGTCGTACTCACTCAGTAAGGGTTCCGTACCACCCATCGACCTCATACCCCATAGAAACTAATTTAATTTACGAGAGTTTTTCAAAAGATATCAACGAGCGTACGCGAAATGTGGATTTTTGGATCTCTTTCTTCCGTAAGTACCACCACATATGTCTATGTTTGTCCTGTTTTTAGTATTTGTTGCTTAACTACATTGTATGCACTATAATCAGACCAAGTTTGACGCTGGTATGTATTACCGTTATGAAGATAGAACAGGAACAAAAATGTTGAAAAAAATGCATGTTTTTTGAGGTTTCTTGTAGGGGTCCCATTGGTTGTAGACTTTATTTTTATTTTTAGTATTTGTCGTGATATTGTCATAGCAACACATATTCTGTGAAAATTTCAACTTGTTCTCTATTACCGTTACAAAGATACAGCCCTGTGACAGACGGTCGGACGGACTGATAGCGTAGCGAGAGTAATAAGGTCCCGTTTGCACCCTTTGTGTACGGAACCCTAAAACAATCCAAACATTTAAGTTAATCGCGATTATCTCGGAATTTTTGAACGAAAAACTTAGTTTCCTTAGTTTATTTCCTACCGAAATATAAATGTATATAATTATACAATACGTATACAATAAAGAATGAGAATAGTTTTTCTCCTCTACGCCGACGATATACTTGTATAGACTTTATGTTACAAATGAAACGATTGGTGTTGAAGTGAGAGAAATCGCGATGTTTATTGGATAATCTTGTTTCAAGAAAAGCTTTTATGTGTTTGTTTTAAACAGGCATTTGATATAGTTACAATATTTCCATGTTTGTTATTATTTAGCTTTTTCCAAATAGACTTTTCCTAACTGCGGCTTCCAGTCTGACCAGATACTGCTAAATATTATTATTTTACAAGTAGCGATTGCAGAACTGGGTTGCGGGAGTCTGATGGCAGTCATCAGACTACCGCAACCCAGTTCTGCCATCATACGAAGAATGGACGTACCTAACTGTCATTCTTGTCAAAAATACTTAATCGAAATCAGAAGAAAGAACGAAAGAAAGAAAGAAAAAAAATTTATTTGCTTAAAAAGTGACGCGCAAGTGATCAGCAAAAATAGCTTATTTAATTTTTCTGTCTTTGTAACAAAGCTGAATTCAGCTTGGATCCGCAGATACCATATAATAAGGCAAAAGGCCAAAACTGCCCTTATTTTTGCAATTTTTAAGAAAAATATTCATATTTAGAAAATGATGGCCTTTCTTCTAAGAACTTTCTTCTAACATTTAACTTAATTGAAAAGGCGAATTTACGTAGTACGTCTTTTAAAGTTTTATCGATTTGAGATTTGCTATTTAACAGCTTCTCGAAAATGGGTTCCTGAAATTCTTTTGTACACGATAAGGCAGTAGCGTGTACGTCTGTGCGTGTCAATGCTTATTTTACAATAATTTCGTATAGTTTTATACTAAAATATTTCTTTATTTATTTAAACTTCATGCAACATGTGTACATAGGCGGACTTAATGCCTTAGGCATTCTCTCCCAGTCAACCTTAGGGTGATACAGAGATGACAAGGCAGGTGCAATATTGATTCACAACACAAAACAAGATGAGAAATAAATTACCACTAAAACAATAGATAAACATACATAGGTATATATATATAACATACAATAAGTACTAAATATATATAATAATATACTATTATAGTCATAGATAAAATACTAATGAGATGATTCTGCCAAAATTTTATGTAGAAAGAACTTCCGAACTTTCCTTTTAAAAGAGTCCCGACTGGTGGCCATCCTAAGCTCGAGAGGTAGCTCATTCCAAAGAAGAATTGATTGAATATGAAAGGATGAGTGAACAAAATTAGAGCTATGATAAGGGCAATGTAGAAGACGATTATTAGAAGACCAAAAAAAAAATATGGTTTTTTAAATTAAATAATATTACGTAAGTTCTCCAAGTAAAATATCCTGTTACAAAATAATACCTACACACTCGTAATTTAGAATTACGACGATGCAACCAACTGCTAAAACCAATAATTATATTCCAACTATATGAATTCAATCACTATTATATAAATTTAATCAGTTCCAGTTTGGTCAACATTTCAGAATAAGTCCTTGAAAATAATTCCAATCTCAATCGAATACTAATGTCAAAAAGTGATAAGAATAACTAATTTTAATTCGATTAATTAATAACGTTTTAAATTGTATTTTTCGTTTTCTGGTATGGATTTTTGAATCTGAAATAAATAATTATTTATTTATTTATTTAGTATTTATAAATGGGTATTCTTGATTAAAAATACACAATTTTAATTCTAATAACGTTTAATTAATTCTAAAAAAAACATTAAATTGTAAACCAATTTATTACTAATTTTGCATTTTAAAGTACGAATTGACATTAATCCAATGCCGATCCATCGCTCTTTGCTTCTGGTAAAACCGGCCAAGAGCATGTCGGGCCATGCTCAGTATTATAGGGTTCCTTAAGTAGGTGTAATTACAAACGAATCAAATCGAATATTAATCATGGCTATTTTAGTTTTTGCAATAATCGGCAGCATTCGCGACTCAGAGCGAGTTGTTAGTAGCGCCATCTAGCGATAAATTCAAGAAGCCAAATTTAAGAAGTTTCTCATGTCAATGTTACTTTTTTGTGATTTTTTCAAATAGAAAGTAGCTAAAGGAGCATTATTTGCTATGATCATTTTTCTCTAAGATCAATGACCTTTGAACTAGGACGTTTTAAGTATTTTTCAGTTTTCTCTCTATAACTCAAAAAATTATAATCCCATTATACTCCAAATAATTTTAAAAGAGTGTTTTTACAAAGGTCTATCAATGTGGGAGATTATAAGTTTCTACGTTGCATAGTTTAGAAATGGCAGGGGGGGGGACACATTGCAAGCCACTTTGGTGGGCTATATTTCGCAGATGGTACACCTGATAAAAAAGTAGTGTATCAAACATTACCTTCATTTTAGTAGACCTATTCAATGATACCCCCACGAGGGGGTGCAGCGAAAAAAATTTTTACATCCCCATTTCACATGTATGGACGACCCCCTAAAATACGTAAAAACGTTTTTTTTTATTCTTTTAAAATTGAGATCTATATGTAGACTATTTTTTAACAAAATTTCATTTACTTATGTTTATAACTGTAGAAGTTATTAAGCTGTAAAGGATTAGGACAGACGGACAGACGGACGGACATGACGAAACTATAAGGGTTCCTTGTAGGACTTCGGAACCCTAAAAAAGGGATAAAGGAAAACTCTGCATACATAGTTACACACATTATAATAAATACATGTACGCTACATAATAAATATGTTGTGTGTGCTTTCCAACCCACGGAGGAGAGAACTCTTATCTCTCCTTCGTTTTCCCACCACAGCAGAGCAATAAACATAATATGTAGAAATAAACATGAACACAGCGGTGACACTCCATGTACGTGTGAGCTCGCTCGCTGGTGACCTTGAGCGAGCGCGTGAATGCAATTGTCACCGCTGTGCCTTGGCTGGGCAGCCGAGAGACTGCCCGTTCCACACGCCGCGCACCGCGCACGGACTTCGCGCTCGTCACGATCCGCACACATAGCCGCGAGCAATTTTGCGAGCACACATGCTTAAGAGTCGCTTTTTGTCGTTAATATATATTCTATAACATGAATGCAATCGCGATTGGTTTACACAATTCGGCTATATCACACGTTACCTATAAGATTATTTGCTCTGACAGTTACAAAGTGCTAATAAAAAGACGGAAAAAAGCCGCTAGAGTACAAATAACGGCTGAAGCAGCAATACATTTTCCGCTTTCCTATCACCAAGGCCTCACACAGCTGAGTGAAAGATATCCACCAACACAACTGATGTCTACGTTCGACGTTTGACCTTGATATCATTAAAACAATAACTCACTTGGCTTCAGGCACGCAATGTTCTCATTATTAAAGTTTCCGTAGGTTATAAAGCTTAGTCTTTGCATATGTTTTGAAGGAAGAAATCAGGTTGGCAGCAATATTCTGTGATTCTTTCGACTGGTTTGGACTGACAGGAACCTTGATAAGAACCCTACCTGTACTGAAAATATGACGTAAGATCTTAGATTGGTAATTCCACAATCACCGTTTCCATGTAAATGCCTAAGATATCATAATTTGATAAAATCAGAAGACGGGGGAAACTAGACTTTTATCGAGCGATTAATAGCATAACATACTATACCACTACTTACATGGTAGCAGAATGTTGGATAGGAGACTGACAACCACGAGTATCATGACCCTTCGTTTTCTACAGGTGGAGGGGTATTCATGAGAGGTTTTATTATGGAAGAATCAGAACCCAATTTTACATCACAACCCTAGCACAAAATTAATTCAGAGCAGAAGACGTTATGTGGTAAGGTTACCGTCGGCGTCGCGAAGATTAAAGCTATAATGAATGATGAGTAATATCCCACGGGCTTGTGTGATACATTCGCTTGCATAAATGATTTATTTCAAGGATACATTATATAGGAAATAGAGGAAAGTGCAAGAAGTAGTATTCTTTACGAAACTTACGAACCCTCTGTCATAAAAAGAACCCGCTAAGAAGGTCAATTCTCGTAATTTAAAATGTTCAAAATATAGTTTCGATCTAGTTTCAATGCCCTAAATGTCACAAAACAACGTCAACATCTGCTGTCATGAGATTGACATTCACAAGATTATTTTGCACATTTTAAATTACAAGATGATTTTTCAGGGCGCGTTTCCACTGAGAGCTATTAACTATTAGATAGTGAGCTATAAACGATTAGCCAATGGCGGTCACATTCATTGGTGAGCTACTAATTATATAACAGTTCAATATCGTAGATATGTCAAACTGCGAGCGAGTAGATACTTAACTAGTTGCAGTAGCTGAGCTAGAATTTTAGTAGTTAATATTGTGTCCCGAAAACTAGTAAACTATTGTATTGTCATTTATGTCTAAACTTATAGATAAAATTGCAGTTTAGCTCTTGAACTACATAAAACTTTTTAACAAAAAATTGAACCGACGAAAAGTGAAACTGAAAAGCGAAAAATAACTAATTATGAGTCGGCGCCAAACGAACTTTTAACAAGCAAAGTGCGTGTAAGTTGCAAGTGGCCGAGCGGAGAACGCATTTTTGGAAAGTTATTGTTTATCGTTGAAAATTTCACGTTGTATTTGATGTGACATTGTTTTTATTATTTATTTAAAGTAATTTAATGATCTTCGTTGATTGGTTGTTTGGCGTCGACTCATAATTAGTTATTTTTCGCTTTTCAGTTTCACTTTTCGTCGGTTCAATTTTTTGTTAAAAAGTTTTATTTTTCATTTTTTTGTGGTTAAAATCTAACTCCAGGTCTGCATTATGTCGTAGTGTCTAGAACTATATTTATTTGTGTCAAGTTTCAACAGAATCGGTTAACAGGTAAGAATTCAGTGGGTGAACAAAAACTCATCCCCTGTTTTACTACCCTTAGGGGTGGATTTTGATTTTGAAATTTAAATGGGACCAACTTCAAGATATACCCTATCCATTAAAAAAAGAATCATCAAAATCGGACCACTCTGTAAAAAGTTATGCGTGGTCATACATAAAAAAAAAAAAAAAAAAAAATATATACGCGTCGAATTGAGAACCTCCTCCTTTTTTTCGTCGGTTAAAAATAGCTTCTAGATACTAGTTATTAGAGCTCTCAATGGCCATTACAGAGGTAGTTTGCGTGTATTTTACATGAATTTCCTTTGACAGGAATATGAGTGACTTTAATCTCGGGTTGGGTGTCACTTCGGCTGAGGATCCGACATCGCTAAAAACTAGTAAACTACAAAAGCTACAGAGTTCAACTAAATAAAAACCTGTTTTAACTTTTAGCAAAATGTATTAATTTTAAGTTACTAACATTAGTTTTAGGTTTTCTTTTGTTTTTAATAAGTCACCCGGTTAACATTTAGAAAGAAAGAAAAATGGTTTATTGTCCCAGTTAACGGTGCGCAACATTTAATTAACAGTGCAACAGAAACATAAACAGGGGTGTAGGGAAATTTTTCGACGGATGGAGTCCCTAACGGGATTCTCCGCAACCCGGTTAAGCAGTTAGGGTATCCATTTCGGGTACCAATTATGCGAGAGTCCATTCGAAAAAAAAAAACACAACCAGGTAACTAACAGGTGGGTATGCAAAAAATTGTGAAAAAAAACACATTAATTATAAAGAAAGTATAGTCACCATAAACTATAAAGAAAGTACAGTAATTATGTAAATTAGTTCACCGCGATTGTAATTCATGAAACAAACCCCTGGCTGTTGTAGACCAAAAGCCTATCCAGTTTTATTTTCTAGAAAAAGGAATTTAGAAGAAGGCTCTATTCAAAACATACGTAATAAATCAACGATTGACGCGTTGTTGTCCTTTAAAAAGGAAATTTAGTATTAGAGCGTAAGAGAAATTATTATTTCTCGTTATTATGTACAAGAATTGAAATGCTTTAGATACAGCGTGTTCTCGGTCGTCGTTTCCAGTAACAACTTTAATAATTACATCGTTGGCACCTGATATACATAAAATAATAATAAATATCTTTGGACATTATTACACAGCACCATCTAGTCCCAAACTAAACAGAGCTTGTACATACTATGGGTACTAAACAATGGATGGAATACTTATATACATTTCTTTTTGTAAATACAAACTTATAATACACTAGCTGATGCCCGCGGCTTCGCTACGGTGCTATGTCGATAAAAAGTATCCGATGTGTTAATCCAAGATATGGTTTATCTGTGTGCCAAATTTCATACAAATCCATTTAGCATTCAGCCGTTTCAGCATGATAGAAAGACAAACAAACAATTAAACCAACATCCATAATTTCGCATTTATAATATTAGGAGGTAGATAGTAGAATGTGTAGCCACTCGTCTGTGTTCCAAACAAACCAAAACCAACACACGCTCTAAGATGACATGATCACACATTAGGTACATTAATCACCAATGACAATGAACATTAAATTCAGCCAAGGAAGGCGATTAGTGATTATGCTTCACTTTTCTAAAGAATATACACTTACAGGTTAATTCATTTCAATGGGTCAGGGTTGAGATATGACAGCTAGAGAACTTTGTTCTAAGGAACCACGATGTCGATTATATAAAGTAATGAATAACTGCATGCAAGTATTTACAAAAACTGTTACACAGCGCATGAATCGAATTCAGTAATTTTCGTTAAAAAAAATTCAATTCGCTTAATCGTGGTAGTAGCAGTGATTTCTCGCTTCCGGCTGTGGTTCTGTCCATGGTCGGGAGCGAGAGCGCTTGAAAAGGTACCGTCTCCTTCTGCCTTCTGAGAGGAGGTGATGCTCGCAAAGGAGGCGGCGGAGAGTGTGCGAGAGGTGGCTACGTCTCTCCCCACCCGCAAGAGATGGACCAGGTGCCGCAGGAGAGCCTTTTTTTTTTTTTTTTTTCCTGGGAAAATCCTCATGGACGCACTCCGCCCGGGGAAGGCGGAGCCATTTTCGGACTCTTACCGACTAAAACCACCAACACTGACCTCCAGCCACCCTAGGAATGGGACTGCGGGCGGCGGACTCGGGGTAGCCCACCGTCCGACAACTCAAGGCCCGTGACGGTGGCGAGTTGAGTGCCGGTCAGGAGGAGGGTGTGGCTGATGTTGAGGCCGCACAGGGAGAAGGAGCTCGCCTGCTAGTGGCGAGCCGGGACCTGTCGGGGGTGGTTGGTGAATGCAGAGTGTTTCCCACGCCCCCGGCCAAAAGTAGGTAGAGAAACACTGTGGTGGTTTTAGTCGATAATAGTCCGACACTGGCTCCGCCTTCCCGGGCGGAGAGCATCCATGGGGATTTCCCCACAAAAATAAAGCTCCAATAATGGCATTCATCAAAACAGCTATGAAATCATAGAGGAATTATAAACAGCAGTCGTAGAATAATTCATTAATATATTAGATACATAAAAGAGCAAATTATTGCGTCACATTTTGGTTATAGTGGAGCTCCTTTGTGAAAGAGCTTGTCTGGGAAAGTAGGTACTCCCACTATATCTACTTCTGCCGACAAACAGTAATGCAATTTCAATCATATGAGACTTTCCGTCTTCATGTCTCAGTTTGGCGAACCGACTCGCAATAACTTTTAAGCAAAAGCTTAGGTGATATTGCAGTTGTTATGGGTAAAGGTAACTTGTTAACTTGTAACATCAGGTGGGTCTTTAACTCGTTTCGCCGTCTTAAAACACACAAAAAAAACCATGTAACTGGCTGACATTTTGATCTTTACTCAATTCTACAAACAATTTCATTTAAATATGTTTCTACTCATCGTGGATATGGGGTTCGCTAGTAAGATTTATTCGTGACAACCTTAATTACAAATTACCATGATAAAGCGACCTGATTTTTTTTCAAGGAAATTACTGTGTTCTACTCCCGCGCTGTGTATCAGTTTTGAAAATCTTTGGATGCAGTTTTTCATTACTCTTACATCGACGTCAAGGTTCCTGAGAACTTCCCACTCCCCCACAAGCCCATTGAAATAAGTCAGCCTGAATATTAATTTTATTTGAATAATCTTTCAGAAGAACAACGAACAACAAAGAAAATTTTAGTGTGTGAGCTACATACTAAAATTTCCTCAGTATCCGCTCCACATAAAAAACCTACTTGCAAATCAGCCTTGAGCAAATTATCCAGGCTGTAAACAGACCTACCCCAACGAAGCCATGACACGGCTTGGCTGATGATGATTCTTTTTAATCTCATTTATTTACATTTTTATGAATTCTTTAATTCAGTTCAGTTGCTTCAGTTTCGATTAATTTGGTCCGAAACTAATCATAAAGATATAATATATAAATCCATAGTTTAAGAGAAAAAAAAATATATTTTTATGTTGAGTGTTAAGCTGGTTATCTTCGTAGTTTTCAGTTCTCAATCTATGCTATTTTTTTAACTTGTAGCAAGCAAGCATGGTGGCCGATTATGTAAGAATCGAACCCACGACCCGAGGTATAGAAAGCCAATCGCTCAGTCACTGTGACCTACATGGCTACATGTCGCTTAATTTCAATTTTGTCGCCAGAACACCACCATGACGGCAAAAAATATGTAGTCGTCTTATTTCGTTTAGGTACTTGGAATTTTTGCCGCTATGATAAACTGTGAGTGTACAATAGTGCAACTTTGCGAACCCCTTTAGGAAATATAGGCGTGATGTGTATGTAAGTACCTATAAGAAGATGCATGGGTTCATAAGTTGATGTAAACAGGCTTAGTTTACCCTTTCAAGAGGCGTAAAGTAGGCGTTCATTGGGTTTTTAACGCTTTTGTTGCAACGGAATTATAAAATAGCTAACATTAATTTTCATTTTACAAAATATGAACTATTGAAAATCACACTTAATATTTAAAAAATAATCACAAAAAGTGAAGTTGAAGTTGGGATTCGATCTCAGAACAAAAGAATCGCATCCTACACATTAGACTACCCAGTTACGAAGTCACTTCCTCAGACATTCAAAATAGGCGTTCTTAACTTTAAAAATCGTTGTATAGCTCCCTTTGGATATAGCGTGATGATTTTTAATTTAGGTTGATGATTTTAATAACCGCTTTTAGATTCCGTTGTTTTTTTTACATCAGATAAATACTGTCTTCTTATAATATAGCTTTGGTGTAAGTACACGTTTTGTTCTACTACTCACCTCCTATAAAGAATAGCGTGATGATTTATACTGCAGTTTCTGCTCAGGGCTTTAAGAAATGCATATGCAAAATTTCAATGAAATCGATTCAGTAGTATTTGCTCCAACCCTAGACAGACATACAGACAAACAGACAAACAGACAGAAATTCTAAAAGTTGTAGTTTTGGCATCAGTATCGTTCCTAGAATGCTTACCAACTAATTTTTCAAAAAAATATTCAATGTACAGTTTTTTCTTCGCTACGATTTTATTATATGTATAGATAAGAAACACACAGACCAACACAAACACTTATATTCATCACATAAATATTTGTGTTCTGTGGGAATCGAACCCACGACCTCGTGATCAGCAGTCCGACACTTGAACCACTAGACCACAGACGTCGTCAAAACATACATAATAAATCTGCGATTAACGCTTTTTCCTTTAAAAATTTAATTAATTAATTTTTAAATATTATAAGATGGCGAAACGAGCTAAAGGCCCACCTGATGTTAAGCGGTTACCTTTGCCCATAACAACTGCAATACAACTTAGGCTGTTGCCTAAATGGTACCCCAAGTCGGTTCGCCAAACTAAGACATGAAGATGGAAAGTCTCATAACATAACATAACATAACATAACATCACGCCTGTATTTCCTCTAAGGGGTAGGCAGAGGTGTATAGTACACCCACATTTCGCCAGTTATGTTATAGTCCCATGTAATAGGGGGCGAGCCTATTGCCATTGACCGGGCACAAATCCAGACTCCGGGCTTCTACTGAGAATGAAAAAAAGTCTCATGTGATTGTAAATTCACCGGCACCCGTATCCTTCACGCCGAAAAACAGCAATGCAAGCATCACTGTTAGTATTTAGTATTAGGGTGTAAGAAAAATTATATTTTTTCTTTATTATTTGCAAGAATTAATTGAAATGAATGAATGAATGAAGGGTCGGCACTCGAAGTTGTAACGGAATACTTCTACCTAGGGCAGGCAATTCAGCTTGGTAGACACAACTTCGAGAAAGAAGCCAACAGAAGGATCCGTCTGGGTTGGGCAGCATTTGGCAAACTTCGCCGAGTCTTCTCGTCGCCTATACCGCTAAGTTTGAAGACAAAGGTCTTCAACCAGTGCGTCCTGCCAGTCATGACTTACGGTGCCGAGACGTGGATACTGACAGTTGGGCTAGTCCACAAATTCAAAGTCGCTCAGCGAGCTATGGAGCGAGCTATGCTTGGAGTTTCTTTGAAGGATAAAATCCGTAACGAGATTATCCGGAAAAGAACCGGAGTGACCGACATAGCAAGTAGGATCAGTAAGCTAAAGTGGCAGTGGGCTGGCCATGTCTGTCGAAGGACCGATGGCCGTTGGAGCAGACGAGTCCTTGAGTGGTGACCGAAAATCGGCAAACGCAGCGTAGGGCGCCCCCCTGCCAGGTGGACCGACGAGCTAAAGAACGTGGCTGGGGGGGACTGGATGCGGAAGGCAGAGGACCGAGCGTTGTGGCGCAACTTGGGAGAGGCCTATGTCCAGCAGTGGACTGCGATAGGCTGAGTTGATTGTTGATTGAATTGAAATTATTTCATACAGCGTGTTCTCGGTCGTCGTTTCCAGTAAAAACCTCTATAATTACATTGTTGGCACCTCATACAAAGATTTATATTGTCAAGACGGCTTTCCCAAATGATTGAAAGCTGTTTGCTACCGTATGATCGTGCCGCGGCTTTGTTTACGAATACATTAATTCACTTACCTACGTGAATTAATGTACCTATTCGAATTTACGTAGGTACTTATCGTCGGCTTGTTTCACATATTGTGACGAACTGAATATTAATGATTATTTTGAGAAATGGAATGGAAATATAAATAATGTATTTACCAAATAATACATGACCCTTGCCGTGTGCCAAGTACACTAATAGTTGAGCTTACTATCGATGAATATCGATGGTTCGACATTACTATCGATAGTTTTTAATTTTTACTTTCGAACAATTTTCTGAACATTAAAAGTATAAAATAAAAATCATGAATAAGATCCTGCGCATACATATAATTTAGATTTCACATACCAACTACATCTGTGCCTTCTGAACGAGTGTTTTCAGCGGCACGGACGATTCCTTTACAAAAAAGAAATACGGTAGGTATACATATTCTTTTTTAACACCAAAACAAATCATTGTTCGATTAATTTACAGAATAAATCAAGCAACAATTTGTTTTGATGAATATAATTTGTATTTTTATTATTATTTTATTTGATGATAAGGAAGAATTGGTTAAGTTTCTTGATCATTGGTTACTTTAAAAAAAATTCTTTGTTTTTATATTTATTTTGTTCTTATATATATATATTTTTTTCGATTTTACTATCGATAGTATCGATAATTTTCTTAGAACCATCGATAATTATCGTTTGTACTCACTATCGATAGTAACTGACCACTAGGGAGTCGGCAGCCCACTCAACTATGGGCCGCAGTGCTGCCACATTGAATTTGCGCATGTACTTAGATTGCCAATTGATTGATAATTTTTTATAAGGTCAATGATGTTTAAGCTAGGATGTCTTAATTATTTTGCAGATTTCTCTTTATTCTTTACTCGGAAAGTTAAAAACACAAAGTAATTTTTTGAGAGAGATTTTACTAAAGTTTATCAACATGGAAGATTAAGTTTATAAGTTTCGAAATGGCAGGGGCAAATTGCATACTGATAAAAAAGTTCTTTATATGTGATACATTCAATAATCAATAATCATTTATTTAGCATATTCAGTACAGTACATTCATGTGGTGCCCCGACTCCCGAACTAGGATGTCCTGTGTGTCAGGAGTCAGTACATTCCCTTATGGATAAAAAAAAAAACATCAAATTATCTGAGATAAATATAAACATAAATTAATGTAACCTGACAAATTTTGAAATTAAATTAAATTGATAACGAATGAATGTTTAAATGCGATTGTTTGTAGTGTTTGCGTGAAATGTGTAAGTGGGGGTGTGTGCATGCAAAGGTGTATTGATATGTATGGAGGTGTGAATGTGTTTGTGTGGGTTCTTAGGTAAGCATAATGAACGTATAGTACTGAGAGTATGATAGCTAGCTGCGTTAAAATAGTGTTTCTGTCCTGTCATAGTCATGGTCCTTTAACCAATCTATAATAAACTTTTTAAGATTAAAATTGCTTAGCCTTTTTATTCTATAATAAGTATTCCTATCCGTTTTTATTCTATAGTAAGTATTAAATTTGTTGTAGTAAGTAGTAAATTTGGGGGTTGGTGCTATATAATTAAAGTGTCTTTTGGCTACTGAGCTATGTGGGATTGGTACAGGACAATTATCTAATATTTTGTGAACAACAGGAAGTTTGGGTACGGTGATCCTGTGGTATCTTAGTAGACATTGGTATATGTAGAGTTTTCTAACACTAAGTGTTTGAGCTTTTTCATAAACCATTTTTGTAGGGTGACGAAATGGCAGCGATAGGAGTACCTTTAATACTGCCCGTTGGGCTCTTTCTATATAAAGTAAGTGCGTTTTATGTGTCCCACCCCAAGAGCAAATACAATAACCTATAATAGATCGACAAAGAGCATTATAAACTTTCATAAGGGTTGTTGCATCTGTGACCTGCCGAAGAGTTTTAAACACGTACCTAAATTATTTTTTTACATTATAATAATTTTACTCCTGCATTTCAATAGACCTGTCCTGTTCAATGATCATAACACAAGGAGGTGCAGCGATTAAAATTGTCATCCCCAACCAATAAAACGACAATTAATAAAATAACGTTTAATTTTCTTTTGGAATTGATATCGATTGTGCAAAATTTCATGCACTGACGCTTATAGCTGTTATAGTTAATGTGCTGTAAAGGATTAGGAAGGGTTGACAGAACGATATTTTAGGGTTCACTATGGAACCCTAAAAAGTCACTAGAAGTCGCTAAAATATATATGTCGCTAACGATCAAATTTATGACGCCAAATAAACAAAAAATCCGCCAGTTTTAGCGACAAAGTCACTAAAGTAGCAACACTGAGGGCCGTCCCGGTCCAACAGCCTAGGTGGTATTGAAGTTGTTATTGGCAAAGGTAACCGCTTAACATCAGGTGGGCCTTCAGCTCATTTCGCCATCCTATACCTACTTTAACAAAAAAAAGACACACAAACAAAAGCTTCCGAATGTATAAATCAGTTGGGATTTTCCAACGTTTTCAGCATCGTTAACAGACATACAAACTAGGAAACGTCTCAAGTACGTGTTTTATTGCCATTGCACAAAATTATATATAGGTCACGATCGCTCTATAGTTGCATGTCGATTGAAAGCTCATAAACCTATATTTTTATTTTATTTTATTTTTCTCTTGATGTTTTATAGACGGACAAAATCGAACGCTATAAAAATACTAGCCTGTGCCCGCGACTTCACCCGAGTGGATGTCGTTTATCGCGCATCCCTCGGGAGCTGTTCATCTTCCCGGGATAAAAAGCCTACATGTTAATACGGGTTATGTTATATCTGTATGCCAAATTTAATTAAAAGCCATACAATAGTTTTTGCGTGAAAGAGTAACAAACATCCAAACATCCATGCATCCTCAAAAACTTTCATGTTTATAATATAAAAAATTAAAAATTGTATGATGGATATTATTTTAGTCTGACTTTTCTACAAATAAATGCTTTCTTTGTCTAAAAAACATGTATTAAATCGTACATTTGGTAACAAAATCTTATTCATTTGGTCTAGGGTAGGGCATGGCGGTATTGGAGATTTTTGTAATACCGGTTTTCATTCGGTATTGAAATTTTAAATACCGGAATTCCGGTTATTTCGATATTTTTATAAGAAAATTATAAATTTTCAGAAAACAATACATAATCGTGATTTTGCTAGTGTAAAAAATAAATAAAAATCAAGTTCTTTTTATTAATCTACTTTTAGGTAGTTTAGGTAATTAATATATTAATACAAAATATAACATAATATAACATAAATAAAAATATTGAATGAGAAAAAGCGTGATTAGGGAATATTGTGGAGTGATGGAAAATGTAATATCAATGATTGAGAAAGGAATTTTAAGATGGTTTGAGTATGTAGAATAGGGTGGATGAGTGGAGATTGACGAAACAAGTATACGAGATGAGAGTGGATGGAAGAGTTTGAGGGAGCCAACCTCGGTAGGGCACGCCACCATGGCTCCCTCACCACCGGCTGACGCAGATGCTCTCGGGGCATGGTTGTTCCGGGAATATCTGTGTTGCATAGGCCGGGAGCTGCCTTGAGGACACGGCGCAGCCTGCACACACTAGCGGAGTGTCAAGCTCGGGCCAGTAGCACTTCCGCTGTGACCTCATCAATGCAGTAGGTGGCAGTGATATCTCGCTTCCGGCTGTGGTTCTGTCCATAGTCGGGAGCGAGAGCGCTTGGGAAGGTACGGTCTCTTACTGAGGGGAGGTAATGCTCGCGAAAGAGGCGGTGGTGAGGTATGATAGGCGATGACTTATCTTCCCACCCGCAGGAGTCTGAATGGGCACTGCAGGAGGGTGGGCGCCGAACTCCAGCCACTGTAGGAGTGGACTTGCGGGCGACGGTTTTGGGGTAGCCCACCGCCCGACCAGTCAAGGCTCGTGATGGTATTGCATTGTACTCTGCGCGCGCCAGTAAGGAGAAGGGTGCGGCAGATGTTGAGGCCGCAATGGGAGAAGGGGCTCGCCTGCTAGTGTTGAGCCGGCACCTGTCAGGGATGGTTGGACAAATACATATTTTCCCACACCCCGGCCAAGGGTCGTTAGAGGAACATTGTGGTGGCTTTGGTCAGTAAGAGTCCGACACCGGCTCCGCCTTTCTCAGATGGAATGTGTCCATGAGGATTTCCCCAAGGAAAACAAGAGCTGAACTCGGTCAAGGTCCTGTAACCAAGTGGGCGTTCAAAAAGCCTGGGTTAAGAGCACTTTTAACTGACGTGCATGCATGTGGCATGATGAGATTAATTAATGTAGATGAAGTGAAATTGTGAATCAGGCTCGTAGTAGGTAGAAATCCATAGTCTTTGCGTACCCCAATGGGAAAAAGACGAGATAGTAAGTATGTATGTATGTTATAAAACAATAAAAAAACGGTACTGTAAAACTCTAAAGCTGTCAGGTGTTCAACTTGAAATCTAATATTAATCAAAAAAGGTATAGTTAAAATGATGAGTTAGCTAAGGCACTTTATTTCAGCTCAATAGTAGCCAAGTCTCTTTTTGAGACCATTAACAATCAAAGTATCACAAATAATCAGTTGTAAAAATAATCAAGTTATTCAACACAAAACTTTTCAAATTGTCTAATATAATCATCTAGAACGAACAAACAATCAAAAAGTGTGATAAAAGTTCGGCGTGGGTCTCCAACAGAATTGCAATGTTTCGTATATAAATCGCACAAATATGTTTAAATGCGTGCTCACGACTCTTGTTGGGCAGTCGACGTGGAATTGAACTATATTTACGGGACTTGTTGCGCACAATAAAATCAAAACATAACAAACATTAGTCGACGTGGTGTCGGAAATTTTGAATTAACGCAAAATACCGAAAAACCGGTATTGGCGATTACAATACCGGTATTAGGAAATGCCAAAAAATCGTCAGTATTCCGGTTTTTCGGTAATACCGAAAACCGGCATCCATGCCCTAGTCTGGGGTCTACTCGCGTTTGCCAATATTCGATCAATCGTAGGTACTTCATCTAACAATTTGCTACTGTGGTCAACCATCTTTATCATATCGCATGCGATGATCGTGTTTTGACGTTTGTTTCTCTAATCTCCGGTCAATTTCATACGACTATGAACCGTAGTCTTTCTTTATTGTGCCTTTTTTATGTGCCTATCTTTATTGTGTAGGTATCAGTCAGAACGAAAGTTCGTACTGTGTTTGTCGTTTGTCAAACGCGAGTAGACCCTGAAGCCCAATTCACGTAACTAAAGAAGTGCAGTTGCAGCGCAGTTGCAGAGCAGTTGCAGAGCAGTTGCAGTTATGTTTCGATCAAAACCTCTGTTCATATTCTACGGTGATTGCTGTCAGAAACGAACTGCAGCGTCACTGCAACTTGATCGGCGCGTCATAAAATTACGTGAATTAGGCCCCTGTCTCCCTGCGAAAATAGACTATAATAAATAAATAAATGAAGTGCAAAGGCAGCAGTTTCTTCTCCGCTTAAGTATACCAACTCTTTTATCTTTAAAAACTAAATGCAATTTTCTTAGAAGTCTTTATTAGACAATTCTCTATGTTCATTATTTTAGACATAAGTAGACTTACAGCTTCTTTTGCGAAACTTACCCCTCGTATAAATGCAGATTTACATGAGACATAATGGAATTTTAATTGTGTCTGGAACTGCGGCATATGAGAGGTTAAAATTCCGATATTTTACCATTTATATTAAACACTAGAGGGCATCCATAGCTTTGTCCGTGTGGATGTCGTTTATGGCACATCCCTCGAGGACTGTTTATTTTCCTGGGATAAAAAGTAACCTATATATTAATCCAATATATGGTCTATCTGTGTGCCAAAATTCATCCAAATCCGTTTAGGCGTTACAGCGTGAAGAAGTAACAACATACATACACACTGACAAACTTTCGCATTTATAATATTAGTGTGATGTGATTCTATTACCGCCACCAGCTCCATCGTTGGTCTATCTATAAATACATATGTAAGACAAAAGTTGCAAAAATAATGGCAGTTATTTCCAGAAACACTTGACACAGAAAGACACGGACAATTCGTTTCTCGACACTCTTAACACAAGCTGCAAACAAAGACTAATGAGTCTAGAGTATCTTCGTTCACGGCTTTAATTTTAGAAAAGTTAGTGAATGTTTAAAAAAAGAAAATAAATAAATGCAGTCTGGTCTGACTGACAGTTTGTTGTTGCGAACTGGAACAGTATATTTTAGGTTTATATTGTCAGGAGTAAATCGCTATTCAACATTTTTCTTTTCTTGAAGCTGTGTTTTTCCAAAAACAATTTCATTTTTCATGCTGATTTCGAATAAAATGGAAAGTAATATATCATTGAGGAATTTAAAGCTTAAAGTTTCTAGTTCTTAAATCAATCATATAATCATATAATATATCATCAATCGTATAGTTTTGTATGGAGTTATGTTTGTATATTTGTATTAAATGTCTGATTAAAATGTGTGTAATTTTTTTGTAATGATGAATTTATAACAAACTGGTATAAAAAAGAAATCAAGAAATTTATGGGTTATAAAACAGGTGAAAATGATAAGTTAAATGATGGCCAAATAAGAATAATACAAACGATTATGTTGTCGCCCGGTGACTTTTAGAATTTTGAAAAAAATAAATGGTGGGTGATTATAAAAAAACAAAGAAAATAAATATATCACAATAAAATAATAAAATACAGTTGGGCGCCAGTGTCACGTCGGAAGTAGGAGGATAACAGGAAGTACAGGAACAGAACTCAGGAACAACAGGAACTAGTGGTACAGGAACTGCAGGAACTAGTGGTATGGAGGTATGGAACTCCTCTGAGGTATGAGGGCACAGAGGGCCAGTAGTACGGAGGGCCGGAGGAGTGGTAAATCAACTCCGACTGTAAGATGACTGAGCTGCTGCTATGTCCATGCAGCTAGCTCGGGCTGGATTCAGGTAGGTAGGTAGGTTGGTAGGTCGGCACAAACAATAAAAACACAACAGGAACGTTTTGGGTATACTGTATCTCACTAACTGGTAACTTGATACATTGACTATTTGTTAATAAAATAATATAATGATTATAAGACAGAGTCACAGACACATGAGTGTCTTTCAGCGTACAATATAGAACTCGGATAGGTAAAATAATATAAAAAAAAAACTGTAATGGTCGGACACGTCCATGCCCGGCCAAGGCTACGATATAAGTCTGTTGTTTTATGTAAAAAATAGAAAATTATGGAAGGATTTTAAAATTTTGAATTTGGATAGGTAAAGTTTTAATAAAGTGGCCAGGAAATCAAAATAAGGTGGTGAGCAGCGTAACGAGTTTAGCCTCGTTACAATACTTGTGAAACATTATCCCCCATATTACAAAATCGGGATTAGGAATAGGTTTAGCATAAGCCGGATTTAAAAGCCTTTTTAGGGTTCCGTACCCAAAGGGTTCAAACGGGACCCTATTACTCTCGCTACGTTGTCCGTCCGTCCGTCGGTCTGTCACAGGGCTGTATCTTTGTAATTTATGTATGGAGTTTGACGTTAGACCTGGTTTAAAGAAGTGTCTAAAACTGCTCTAAGCTTTTGTGATAAGGGGGTATGCGTTTTCTCAAATTATGAATTAAGAGATGATTTGTTAATTTCCTGACGACTGCACGACCCTTAAACGAGGCGATAATATCCGGTCGCCAAGGAATTGAAACTTCGTTTAAATAGATGGAATTTAAATGACATTTATGGAGCAAAAGACCATGACAGCTAATGTCAATCTTGTACATTTCATAATGAGTTTGAGTCCAGTCTGACTCCAAGAAAAAAATAAAATGAAGAGCAAGAAAATTCTCATGAGATCCCTAATGTATGATCCACAAATAAATAATCCATTTTAATGCCTCATTGCTCACATCATTACCATTATTGATTTATGAACGATCTTACTAAGAGATTTAGTACTTAGGATTAACTTGACAACATAAATCAGCTTGATTTATGCCAGGTCTCGAGATGTTGAGGGATTATGATGTTACAAGTCTTTAATGTAAGGATTGATGATACTGCAATGTAGGGACAAGGGATTTTGTTATTGTGAGAAGATTTTTATGACGTGCTGGTGTGGTGTGTCTGCTTTGTTTACCACATAAGTTTTATTAATCATATCAGCTTTCTACTACAAAGTTGGGAAAATGTATGAGGAGGTAATGGTGTGGTTGTGTATGTTAGCGCGTAGTGGGGTGGATGTGGGCGTGTGATTGTGTTAGTGTAGTGAATTCAGAGTAGGTTGGGGTGTGTGTGAGTGTTTGATAGTATAGTATAGATGAGGTCCGGTATTAATTTATATTTCGAGAAGTAAATGGTAAGCAATTTATATAATTTCAATCATCCCTAAATCGACAAGCGTATAAAAGTCAATTTACTTTTTTATTTATTCCTTTAAAAAGCGAAATGTGGTGCACACTTCGTTATTTTACGCTCCGCATGCCACGCTCATTGCGAATCGCAATGGTACATGAATTTACACGATTAAGTGTAGCGTGTCCATAATATATTGCATTCGGGATTTTAAGGGGTCGAAGTTGAGTACAATACGGGTTCCATCTTTTTAATTTTTTATTTTGAGTGAATACGGCTTTCTGAATATTCGCAAGTATCTAAAAAGTCAGTTATTCTTATCGTGCGTTTTTCAAATGTGATTGTCGAACGCGAAGACAGGGTTCGATTCTCAGGTCGGTCGATCTAGCGTTTGTGTATCTATTAGGACACTGTCACAGACTCGGTGGCGGCGTAAACGGGGGGCGATGGAGGCTGTCCACCCCGGGTGCCAAGCACCAAGGGTTGACAAGTGGATGCGAAGCCGCCAGTAATTCTTCCTAAGCGGCGATGGCGTGGCGGTCCAGTGAAATTAGTCGGAATTAAAATTTCCATACAAGTTTAGTTCTGATCTCGGAACATGCCCACTAAAATACAAAGAAACGTAAAACGTAAACTAAATTGACAGCAAAATAAAATAATTAATAATTGTGGATCAGACGAGCTTACCCTGTAAGCGAAGTCTTGATTCTAATTTTATGAGCTGCGATCTGAAATATAATCAACGACTAGAAACTAGATTACTACACTTGTATAATATTAATTATATTTCAGATCGCAGCGATTTTTTCTTTCCACAATTTAAATCGTTAAATTGACAGCACTAAAATTGTTGCCATCCCTTTCTTGTATCTACTATTAGTAAGAGAGCGATAGTTTAAAATATGTTTAGTTTGTGAACAAGAGAATCGACGCTTTTAAATCGCCAACATACGCCAAACGGATAAATATGTGTCTAGCCATGAAAGAAGAAATAGCCCTATGACCTATGCACATATGTTTATTCTCGTGGCTTGGGTCAGGTAGATATTATTGGCGGTTTTAAATCCGTCGATAGGAAGATATTACTGCTTCTGAATGTACATAGGAACCTACCATTTGTTTTCGGTTTAAAGAAATCTATTTTCAAAAAGAGAATATATGCCAATTACATGAAAATAGTATTAACATTTTAGTAAACTTATTCTAATGGTCGCCGAACACTCAGTCAATAGTTTCATAGCCTCGACACGAAGGTAAAAAATGTTCTGTTATATATTGAGACAGTTGAGACTTAAAACTACTAAATGAGCTTACATTTTTTATAGGTATTGGATGTCTATTTATTATAAAAGCTGTGCTCCTTCATAGGTAATACTTTTTTTTGCGTAGTTTGTTCTTATTTTTGGCAGTATAAGTAAGCTAGGTCGTCGAAGACTGCGTTTACTAATTTGTGATATTTTTACAAAAGACAAATTGGTATGGATGGTTTTATAGATTATTTTCTTTATTTAGTTGCAGGTATTATATATATATATATAGTTGTTTATTATTCATTAATTCTGTTTCATTGTGAATTTTAAAGGTCGGTGTTAAATATGGATACTGAAAAAGTATTTTTATGATTTTATTTTGTATTCTTTGAAGTTCCTGTAATTTAGTTTTAGCAGCGTTGCCACAAATTTCTATAAGATAAAGTAAGTGCGATTTGACTAATGAGTTATAGATAGTGAACTGCATTTTTCTAAGTAGACAGTGGGAAATATTGCGAAGTGATCCAGTAAGTGCTGAAAGTTAATTTTTGATGTGATCTATTTGCGTATGCCATGTCAAGTCGTAGTAGTGGTAGTGCCATTCTAAGAATGTCAGAAATAGTCACTCATTACACATTTATAGGTCACATCAGCAGCCCTTAACAGGTGTAGGACAGACAGGAAGCGAAGGACGCGTGACGTGACGCTAGCCGGAAGCGGCGCCATGTTTGATAAACGCCGCGTTCCGACCTGCGCGCGCGCATGACAGCCGCTAATTTGAATAGTGTCGGCGATTTTAAATTATGACATGATAATCTATGGTTGGGTAATGGTGTTGGTAGTAGTTATTAGTTAAAAGTGAAAGGTTAAAATACTTTTGGTTATAGAAATAGGGTTCTAATTCTAATTTTGGTTTATGGCTCCATCGTGTCAACGATGATTCTGCCAATGTCAAGGTTGAATAAAACACGTATAAATTTACTATGATTGACCGGTGAAATAACAAAAGGTTCGGTCATAATATTATAATACACTCTGTGGGTACGGTTTTCGCTGGATGTCACAGATGTGGTTGGGTTACCAAAAAAAAATACAACAGATAAGTTAGTAAGATAAGTATATTTTATTTTAGGGTTAGGGTGAAAACTATTGAAATAATCAACATCAGTCATTTATAGCCCCATAATTATCATACTTCGAATCAGTTACTTTATTTTCTCGAACATAACCCGTCCTATGCTCCATGGACGGAAAGTATCTACTTTAAATATGTATGTATTGGAAATATGTAATTTTACTTGAACGAGACTTCGTTTTTATTTTAAAAAGAATTAATTCTGCATTTACAGATTAATACTAAATCTCATGCCTGAGATGGGAATCGAACTAACACAATGGCGAAGAAGTACCAGCATTTTATGGCTGCTGTTGATAGATCTTGATAGAGTCAATAATAAGGATAAAATCGGTTCAAGAAACACAGTGTCAAAAATCAAAGGAAATCCATGAAATAAGGACAAACAACAAAAAAATAAGGTGTTGAGTAAAATTTGCTGCCTTGGTCATATTATTGAAATTGATCTAATATATGTTTGATTTCATGGTCTTCCGTCAATCTAGGACACAATGTTTGTTGGAGTGATTTAATCCCGACTCTATCGATTGGTGGTATAAAATACAGGTGATGTTTTTTGGCATACTTGAAGGTTCGATTCCCGGATCACGGAAGACACTTTTGAAAAATCTAGAAATGCAGTAAAACATGCATGACGAGGTTAATGGACGTAGATGAAGCGAAAGAGGTGTGTCAGGATCGTAGCAGGTGGAAATCCATAGTCTCTGCCTACCCCAATGGGAAACAGGCGTGATAATATGTAATATGTATGTATGTAAAAAATAAAATTAAGTCTTCTTCAAGTAAAATTTACTATTTTCAATATTTTAAGGCACTTTCCCTCCATGTAGTATAGTGATGGGACACCCTGTATACTTCTTCTTAGTGAGTCGATGGCAAATTTTGACAAATTTGTGGTCCCAGTGTTCCGCAACGCGCACTTCATTGTGGTTGTTGGTCACCCTGTATGGGCAAGTAAAGAGAGGGGTAGCACGCAGTGTAAAAACATACATAACATAACATAATCAGCCCATTACTGACCCACTGCTGAGCACGGGCCTCTTCTCAGTACGAGAAGTGTAACAACTTATTAGAATACATACAGTACATAACATAAATACTATACAACTACATAAATATGAGATACAATAAACGTAATAAATACAATACCTTATGTCTAAATATTACATAATGTACCTGCCAGAATTTACAGGGAAATTAATGTGTAGTGATCGCGAAAACGAATGGGCTAGGCATTAACATAAACGGCGAGTACATCACTCACCTTCGGTTTGCCGACGACATAGTAGTCATGGCTGAGACCATGGAGGACCTCGGTACAATGCTCGATGACCTCAGTAGAGCTTCCGATAGAGTGGGTCTTAAAATGAATATGGACAAGACAAAGGTTATGTCGAATTCCCATATAGCACCCATTCCCGTAAGCATCGGAGAATCTACACTCGAAGTTGTTGACGATTATGTATACCTAGGACAAACTGTCCAGCTAGGTAAGTCCAACTTCGAGAAAGAGGTCAATCGTCGAATCCGACTCGGTTGGGCAGCGTTCGGGAAGCTACGCAATATCTTCTCGTCCAAAATACCGCAGTGTCTCAAGACGAAAGTCTTTGACCAGTGTGTGTTGCCAGTAATTACTTACGGTACTGAAACGTGGTCGCTCACAATGGGCCTGATAAGAAGGCTCAAAGTCACTCAAAGGGCAATGGAGAGGGCTATGCTCGGAGTGTCCCTGCGTGATCGAATCAGAAATGAGGAGATTCGCAGGAGAACGAAAGTAACCGACATAGCCCGAATAATTGCCAAACTTAAGTGGCAGTGGGCGGGGCACATTGCTCGCAGAACGGATGGCCGATGGGGCAGTAAAGTTCTGGAGTGGCGACCGCGTACTGGAAGGCGCAGCGTGGGTAGGCCACCCACAAGGTGGACCGACGACCTGGTGAAGGTCGCGGGAATCCGCTGGATGCGGAAGGCACAGGACCGGTCGTTGTGGCGATGCTTGGGGGAGGCCTATGTCCAGCAGTGGACGTCTTTCGGCTGAAATAATGATGATGATGATGATGATCGCGAAAACCAAAGAAATTATTATGACATTGCCCTTTATCAGTGAAACTAATTTCTCCGGAACACGACGTACATTTATGAACTCAATAAATTGTCTCAATTTCAAGAGAGCAGGCAAAGAGAATATAACCACTACGTTTAAGAACAGGGTCTACAGAAATCCTAGCTTGTATTAGGAATTTAAACCTTGTCTCCATTTTGTTGAAGGGACTCTAAGCAATTATCACCTTCTATCAGATAAATTATCAGCAAACTTGCCGGTGAATCACCACTAAGGCTATAATCGCTTGCGCTCAGTGTTCGACGGCAACCCTAGGTACGTGTTATGTAGCAGGATTCGTTCAAGGGACTTTGTCAACAAAATGTATAACCGGGAAGGATCGTGCCTGTACATGATATAAAAACAAAGAACTAATAATATCATCAACATATCACGTGGTAAGTTTACAGCTGTGTTTCTCTCTTATCATTCTTTGAACAAGCAGCTGGAACACTATATCACCCAACACAAAATAATTCTCAATAATAATCATTCCAGTTTACCTTCAATTATACCACCTTAACAAGACATGACAGGATTGACAGGAAACCTAACTATTTAGCGAACTTTATAGTTCCCCAACTAAATAAACAAGACTGTTTGTTTGTTCAATAGAGCGTGCTATTGAATAATTCGGACTATTATATCAATTATAGCCAGGTGATTCGAACTTTAGTAGTTATTTAGCTAAAAGGGAGGGCTGTTCACTGATGTTATCAAAAATATTGATTGACAGTATGGAAAATAAGCTAATAGCCTAGCGGTTGAGCCACAGAAATAGATAGAATGATGGAATAGTTGTAATCACAATTTTACTTGCGATTCATGCGTGGCAACTTTCGAACAAACTACGCCTCTCATATTGACGTCATTAATTTAAAAAAAAAAACTTTAATCAAATGTACTTTATAGCTTTTGTTTCTGCAGTTAGAAACAGCCAATGATATTTAAAAGTACAGATATGTTACTTGCACTCGCAAGTGAATACTCGAAAACGTCCTAAATCGCGAAAAAAAATCTGCTGATATCTACATTTGTGTTCACATAAATCAACAAAATATAGGGATCAGCTGTTTTTTTTTCGTGATTTCAGGTTTGGTCCCATATTAAAAGTTATTCATAACGATGAGTACAATGACCCCTTTTCATTTCCAAAACTAGCGAAAATTTACCGTGTATATTAAATTACTTATTGCATATTACTTCGATTACCATTTAGGTACCATTCATACAATCTGATGGGCTGTCAATCCCTTAAGCGGTCTGTACCTAACTATCTAATCGCACTCTGTTATTAATCACAGAAAGCACTCGCCAGTCACTTCCTACTTTAAAATGGTAGATGTAATGTCGGAGGTACGCTTATCGAGCGCTAGTGATGTGCGTGCATTTCCTCCGTGCATCGAGTATGATCGATGAAATATTATTTTCGCAGTGTTGAAATATAATTGTCTTATCGATAGAAAACGGATTATTGGCTTTTTATGTAAGAATTTGAATGCAGACTCCAATTCTACGACAGTCATGAAGAATATGAAGATCATAAAAATTCTAATCTTTTTCATTAATTTATTAGTGTCAATGTGTCTTCCCAGATCATGGTCTGAGAGTCTTATATATGACCATTCAGAAAAAGAATAATAATAACTTAACTGTTGTGCTATTCTGTAAGGTCTCATAGCAAACATACTTCTGAATCCTTAGTGAAAAGTAGAAAAAAACAATACGAAAAAAAAAGAGTTCTTAGTTTTCGGTTTAAAGAAATTTATTTTCAAAAAAAGACAAAATATGCCACTTACATGAAAATAGTTTTAAAATTTTAGTAAACTTATTCTAATGGTAGGTAGGTGGTTCTTAGTTTTACAGAATAGATCTAACTGAATCAGTCAACACAGCCTGTCAATCAATAATCATAATTTTAAAGCTAGGCAGATGTTCCTCTTGAACCGACAACAATATTGATCTTCCGGCTCACTTCTGGCCAACTATATTCATCATCATTTCAGCCGAAAGACCTTCACGGCTGGAAATAGGCCTCCACAAGCATCGCCACAACGACCGGTCCTGCGCTTTCCGCATCCAGCGGATTCCCAACCAACTATATTCAAAGCAATAAAATCTGTAAACACTTAGTTCCCACATCGAGTATCTTTACTCGAGTTGCACTGGCGTGTCACCGCACTACGTTGAGCAGTGGTGAAGGTGGATATTACCTGATGTTATCAGCTATGCATGATGTAATTTGAATGCAGTTTTCGTTGGCAACATTAAATGGGGCTCAGCGGCGAACCAGTATTGATCAAATAAACTATTTCTGTGAATTTAAAGGCAGGAAGGAAATAATATTGAAAGTTGCATTAGGATAGTTAATGTGGTAGGTAAATGTGTTCTTGAGTGGAGACAGCGAATCGGTAAACGTAAGGTAGTAGGACGCCCTCACGCTCGGTGGAGCGATAATATTGGCAAGGTGGCTGGTAGCAACTGAATGCGAGTGGCCAATAGAATATGTCAGTGGCGTGCCATTGGAGAGGCCTATGTCCAGCAGTAGACTAATATAGGCTGATGATGATGATGAAGTGCTTATCATAATTAAGTTATACACGAGTGTATTCTAATTATACATGTTTAAATTTTAATGGCTTCTTTTCCGATAATCTGATGGTTCCAACATTTGTGTTCACTTAAATCGATAAAATGTAGGGACCACCACATTTTTTTTCGTGATTTCAGTGTTGGTCACATAGTAAAAGTTGTTCATAATGTTGAGTACAATGACCCTTTTTCGGGAAAGAAGCCATAAAAATTTCATCATGTGTATACGTAGTTACTGACATAAATGTAGCAAAACGCCTTACCATTTTTTTATGTATTGGATGAAACCTATAAATGAGTAAATTCGCGTTCTATTAAATGGATTCCTTCACACACAAACAGACCACAGACAGAGCTGGTCGAATGATAATGTTCGAAGATTTATTTATTTATTTATTTACAGGACACTCCCAATGCGGTAGTGTGGTCCTTAAGATGTATAATCGCCTTGTAAATTTACATCAATTTGTCAGCGTTTCTTGTTGCGACGTATGTTATAAACGTACCCCTTCATTACAAGTTAAGGATTGTTGTCTAATCCGCTAGGAGCCATCCATAAATTACGTCACATTAATGTCTTGATTTTTGGAGCCCGTCTTTGTTCTTGCCCTGGTGTGACGTCACATATTTTCTTACAATAATATTGATAGAGTTGTTAATATTTAAAAGTTTTCGTAAGAGTTATAATTTACATTTAACATGTGACGTCACGAAGCTCGTGCCCCCTTCTCAAATTTTGTTGTGTCCCTACCTCCTCCTTAAAATATGACGTAATTTATGGATGGCCCCCTAGTTTCAAATTGCCGAATTTTCATAATTAGCGGAAGGCAACGTTTTTCTACTTCACAGAATTCCTACTAATAAGACGTTGCCATATAATTTCGTAAACGTTTAACATGGAAAATACTGTTCTCAAACCATTAATTTCCTTTTTACGGGCTGGTTAATTAACGATATAATAATTTACATTTAATTAGGTTCTAACACGGGACTGGAGTTAGCAGTTAACTTCCATATGATAAAGATGAACAGAAGACCTACTAGATACAAAAAAAGAAAGCAAGCTTAGCAGACAAATGGATTGGATGTACCGTTCCCTCCTCCCTGGGGTTGCGGTTGCTCTATGAACTGCATCGATACTGAATGCATCATAGACTTATATATTACTAGCGTATACAAATTATGCACCACAGCAAGTGTTATGTGATGGACGCCCGAGAGTCAGAAATACAAAAATAATTGCTGCAAAACTACTTTTATTTTTAAGTATATTTAGTCCTCCTGGCCGAATTTCGGTCACAGGCGGCAATCTCAACGGAGACTTGCTGTCTGCGCGGGGCCTATTATAGTGCACAAGTGTGTGCGCGGACATAGGTGTACTCTATATTCCCTCACTCTCATAATCCGATGGGACGGCAATCCGACACGACCGGAGAGAGATCAGGCGCAGGAACGACGGCTTTACGTGCTCTCCGAGGCACGGGGTTGTAGCTCCGCCAACTTCCTGACTCGGTTATCAGTAGCCCACAATGTGTCGCGTGCAAATAATTGTGCTTACGTGTGTGTAGCAATGTAGAATAGGACGAGTGAGCGTGGCGCGCCACGAACCCCTGTGACTTTAAGTGCCGCCCGGCATTGGGAAAAATAGGCATGTTTTATTAAAAATATTTTCATTTGTGGACACAGCGTTGATGTAATTTTTATATGTTTGATTTTTCATCATATTTATTAGATTCAGAGGTCCAGAGAGAACACGATCCAATGAAAATTTATTGATGAATTTATTTTCCAAAGAAAGGTATGTTTCTGCATTATTTCGCTTGGAAATCCCAATAGTTTAAAATCAAAAATCAAATCAAATCGTCTTTATTTGCGTACAATGTAGGTAGATGCATAAGTTGAAAACACATAAATAGGTCCCAGTACATTCTACCTTACGGCATGCAAACTTTTCAGCCATTTAACAGGCAATTAAATTAAATTATACAGAGCAATCTGTGACAATATTGTGTCATGTCATGAAATTCAAAAACATAATCTTGGACTTTTTGTGTTCATGAAATTCAAAGTGGAGGGTAACACAATAATAAGTCCTAATAAATTATATCTTACGGCATGCAAACTTTTCAATGATTTATTATAAATTTTAATACTAAATTAAATTATACAAAATAATACTGTGTCATGTCATATATATAATACTTATTATGTCCTATATCTATTGTCACAATTAGCAATTATTGGAAATCATTATAAATTATTATCATTTAAGAAGTCTTTTATTGAATAGTAGCATTTAAAGGATAGTAATGCAGTCAGCTTGGATTTAAATAAGCGTATTGGATGCTCTTTAAAACTGTGTGGTATCTTATTGTATATGGTAGGCCCCATGGACATAATATTTTTCCTTAACAGTGCAGTTTTGTAATTGCCTGTATGTAACAAGTTTTTGTATTGGAGTCGCATAGGCCCTTGACGTATTCTAATGTCGATGAGTGACGGAAATAAATGCAAATTTGTCCTCACGAAAATTGCCACTTCCAATATGTACAAAGATGGGAAGGTCAGTACTTTTAGAGACCTGAACACAGGCTCACAACTGTCTGTAGTTTTAAGATTGGACATAAACCTTATGCACCACTTCTGGGCCTTGAAAATCCTCTCCCTCTCACTACAATTGCCCCAAAATATGACTCCAAACCTTAATAATGAAGCAACTAAGTCATGATATTATGATGATAGTAGCTTTACTAGAAGTGTCTTATTGCTTACTTTGTGTGATAGGTTTTTCCTAATATTTTACGAATAAGATACATTTTGTATGTTTCTAGATTATTATTATTATTATGTACTTATGTATAAACTGTGACGTATAATTTTAACTAATTATCAATAAAATGTTTATCTGTTTTATCTGTTTATCTGTTTTATTGTGTTACAGATTTTTGTTTCCATGTTAATTCGCCGAGAAATTAGCAAAAATGTAAAAGTAACATCAAAACAGCGTGATTCCGGTCTAGAGCAGATCTATATATCATTAAAAAAAACCGTTTTGTTCTCACACACGCAAGTTGCCATTTGTTAGAAAAGGATAGTTCCAAAGACAATGCAGCACCTTCAATATCTCCATAACCAGGCGGAAAATAAAACAGTCTTAATGATGGGTAGATTGCATGGCTTTCGACTTCGTGATGCCATGGGTCTTTTTACAGCCGTTATAGTACCCGGCGATTGTTTAACCATAGTGTCTGCTTTTCCATGTGGCGCCGGACATAGTTCCGTGTGGTGCCGGACCTAAAGAATTGCACTACCCTATATCTTCTCACGAGTGTCGTAAAAGGCGACTAAGGGATTCATCAGAGGGTGGAAAGCAGCGTTCTCTGAGTATTTAACGGTTTAACCAACCAATTGCGATCACCAACCCGCCTACCAAGCGTGGCGATTGTAGCATATCCCCCCATTGGGGGAAGCTTATGTCCAGCAGTGGACGTCTTTCGGTTGAAATGATGAAGATGATGTCATCAGTAGTCATCACACACACTCATGTGTCTGCTTTATAAACTCAACCTATCGCAGTCCACTGCAGGACATAGGCCTCTCTAAAATTGCGCCACAACACTCGGTCCTCTGCCTTCCACAGCCAGCCCCCCAGCTACTTTCATCAGGTCGTCGGTCCACCTGGCTGTGTCTACTTCGCTGTCAGTTAAAAAACCGGCCAAGTGTGAGTCAGACTCACGCAGTAAGGGTTCCGTACCACTCATCGACCTGAGACCCCATAGAAACTGATTTAATTTACGAGAGTTCATGGAAAGACGTGCAAAATGAATTTTTGCATCTCTTTCTTCCGTAGGTACCACCACATATGTCTATGTTTGTCCTGTTTATTTGTTGCTAAACAACTATATAATCATACCAAGTTTGACGCCGGTATGTATAACCGTTTTGAAGATAGAACAGGAACAAAAACGTTGAAAAAAATGCATGTTTTTGGAGGTTTCTTGTATGGGTTTCCTTTGGTTTTAGACTTTTTTTTTGTTTTTAGTATTTTTCGTGACACATATATTCTGTGATTTCAACTGGTTATCTATTACCGTGGATGCGGAAGGCAGAGGACCGAGTGTTGTGGCGCAACTTGGGAGAGGCCTATGTCCAGCAGTGGACTGCGATAGGCTGAGTTGATTGATTGATCTATTACCGTTACATAGATACAGCCCTGTGAAAGACAGACGGACAGACGGACGAACGTTTGCACCCTTTGGGTACGGAACCCTAAAAAAGGGCTAATTTTATGTCGAAATAAACCTTCTGATTTTTATATTTTTGTGTCATTACCCTACTTTAACAAAGCTGAATTAACACGAAATTAGACAGAATTTTACTAACACATACGTGATGAAAATTCATTATGGCATCTAAGTATATGAAGTCGTTGATTTTCAGGACTACCCTCGTCATGTCGCTTTTGTGGAGGGACCGTTATTAGCCGTCTTTTGTAATATTTTGCTCGAAGTTACAAAGAAAGTACCTACCGGAAATTATTCTAAGCCAGTAGCAAAAGCCTATTGAAGCTTTTTGTTGAGCATTATTATGGTTTTCATTAATATTTTTTCATTAAGATTAGTTATTTTAATTAAATTTTGCCTTCTAGGTTCCTTTGTTTTTGGTGCGGCCGACCGCACGTCAGTGGTAACAGGTTGACGTTGGCAGCGCCCAAAAGTGCCTTTATTTCGTAAGCAGTAAGGGCGGTTTTCTGACTCAGGTGCCTCTGTCATGCGGTCTACTGTACTTTCCTTATATTTTATGTCGACTGTACTTACTTTATATTTAATGTATTTTTTTTTTGTATTTTTTTTTTGTATAAATTTTACCTGTAGTTTCCTGTTTGTGTTTCTGTTGCACAATTATTTAAAAGTTGCGCGCCGCTAACTGGGATGATAAATATTTTTTTCTTTCTTTCTTACTTTATAATGAATGAATGAAAACAAAATTATAGAAAAATTGATTAGTAGATTTTTCGCTGTTAAAAGACTGAAATAAATCCTACTTATAGAAAAAATGCCAAATTGTGTTTTTTGATTTGTCTTTTTTCACCAAAATGGAGCAATGAAACAACGGGATTTTTTGCATAAAGATAGTTGATGGGCCGAAGAGTGACAAGCTATTTTGTATCCCGGAAAGATGCAAATTTTCTGTGGAATAAAGAAATCAGGACCGAAGCCGTGGGTAAAAGCTTACACAAATTCATTCTCGGATTATGTTCCTACAGTTAAAAACCCCATCATCATCATTTCAGCCGAAAGACGTCCACTGCTGGACATAGGCCTCCCCCAAGCATCGCCACAACGACCGGTCCTGTGCCTTCCGTATCCAGCGGATTCCCGCGACCTTCACCAGGTCGTCGGTCCACCTTGTGGGGGGCCTACCCACGCTGCGCCTTCCAGTACGCGGTCGCCACTCCAGAACTTTACTGCCCCATCGGCCATCCGTTCTGCGAGCGATGTGTTAAAAACCCCAATTAAACTTATTTCGTTTTAAGAAGAGTGCAAATCTTAAAGTTACTAAAATAAAGTGATTCCATAGCTAAATTACTAATCGAATTATATAAAACAAAGTCGGGTTAGTTTCATCATTTATAACTCAAGAACGGCCGGACCGATTTTAATGAAATTTGGCATACAGATAGAACATAACCCGGATTAAAATATAAGCTATTTTTTATCCCGGGAAGATGAACAGTTCCCAGGGATGCGCGATAAACAACATTCACCCGGGCGAAGTCGCGGGCATATGTTAGTTTAACATGAAAAGAAACAGACTTTATTAAAGGCTAAAGAAGTGTACTATTTGATCAAAACTGTACGCCCCACATAGTCAGGAGATCATAAATAAGCCCAAGTTTGTAAGCACATAAATAATGTAAACTTACATATATAGCAGGCAAGCAATAAAACTTGAGAAAACCAAGTAATTTCTTCTCATACAGCTTAATAACAATAAATTGTTCTCAAGTGCTTGTAATGAAACTTCATGAAGCACTTAATGTTGAGATTAAAGTGCTTGAAGCGCTTTATTGTCATGTATAGACTTAGTTAATGTGCTCTTTATAGGAGAATGACTTCAAGATGAACAGTAGAGTCCTTGTGTGTTATAGCTTTGGCGACTGAATAAGAGTTTTATTATACACCGCGTCTTGCATGGAAGAATCCCCTAACCCTATAACAAAATATTTTCATTTGTTTCAGATGCACAGGTGTGAACCATTGCAACTTCGTGCTGTACGAGGATTACCCCCCCTCAAAGAGATGGTCTCCAGGGGTCGTGTTCATCAAATATGCTTGTTTTGATGGTGAGTTATGGTTCTTTATTGATACAATACAGGCGTTTTGAATTCACAAATGAGTTTTCTAACAGCAAAACTTTGAGCCAAAGAAAGATTTTAATATACTTATGGGGTATAAGTGTATAACAAAATTTAAACAAAGTTTATGTAAATATTTAACTATTCCTGTAAAACAAAAACACTACATAGTAACAACACATAACATCATAATATTTTTTTTTTTTTTTTTATTGACATTGACATATTACTTTGTACATTTTATGAATTACTAAAAGACACATTATTTATGGTGGAGACTATTGAGTATGACCACAGTGTAATTATCTATTCCATACAGTGGTTCAACGAAAATTGACAGTTTTTACAACTTGGGACAATGTTTGACAGTTTTGAAGGCAGCTTGGGACACTTAACTCTCGCGTTGGACTACTGTTTGGAGTGCCTAGACTGTGGGTTGAGTCTGATGGCAGTCGCTCTGTATAAAATACTTATGTTCAGCCGCATCCGGTTAGACTGGAAGCCGACCCCAACATATTTGGGAAAAAGCCAAGATGATGATACATATTAAAATCATATCAACAACGGCTTTATGAATTGAACCTTTTTCATATTAATAAAACAAAATCGTTGTTTGGAATTACAAAAAATAAAATTATTCGCATTTCGCAATCATGGTTTTCTGAAAACTTTGAGAGCTACCCGTCCTACGGGGAAATGACGTTAATTAAAATATTATGTCAGATGCTGGCTGGTATGGTGATAACTTTTTTCAGGTAACATGTCCATAACAGGCTTTTCCAAATTACGTAGGTACCTTTTTTTTGTTTTCGGATGGAAATCCTCATGGATATGCTCCGTCTAGGGAACGCGGAGGGATACGTCGGACTTTTTAAACCCGATTTTTTTTTTTTCAAAGCGTTACATGGTTTCTTGCAGCTCTGATTTACTTACACTATAAGGGAACGTACCCATACTACGTGATCCGTTCAGGGGGGGGGGAGGGAGGTCTTTAAAACTCCACGCTTGGTCCGAGGGGCAGATAGGGGTAAACATTGAAAAAAATGGGTCACGTAGTATGGGTACGTTCCATAATGTCATCATCATCATCATTTCAGCCGAAAGACGTCCACTGCTGGACATAGGCCTCCCCCAAGCATCGCCACAACAACCGGTCCTGTGCCTTCCGCATCCAGCGGATTCCCGCGACCTTCACCAGGTTGTCGGTCCACCTTGTGGGGGGCCTACCCACGCTGCGCCTTCCAGTACGCGGTCGCCACTCCAGAACTTTACTGCCCCATCGGCCATCCGTTCTGCGAGCAATGTGCCCCGCCCACTGCCACTTAAGTTTGGCAATTCTTCGGGCTATGTCGGTTACTTTCGTTCTCCTGCGAATCTCCTCATTTCTGATTCGATCACGCAGGGACACTCCGAGCATAGCCCTCTCCATTGCCCTTTGAGTGACTTTGAGCCTTCTTATCAGGCCCATTGTGAGCGACCACGTTTCAGTACCGTAAGTAATTACTGGCAACACACACTGGTCAAAGACTTTCGTCTTGAGACACTGCGGTATTTTGGACGAGAAGATATTGCGTAGCTTCCCGAACGCTGCCCAACCGAGTCGGATTCGACGATTGACCTCTTTCTCGAAGTTGGACTTACCTAGCTGGACAGTTTATCCTAGGTTCCATTATGTAATCGTTGGTATTTATTACATATGCTTATACCAGCGGTTCTCAAACTTTTTTGGTCACGGAACCCTTTTGACAAGCAAAATACTTGACGGAACCCTACAATAAAACAATAGTTTTTAAAAGTGTATTCTTTATTATATAAGCATAATAAAAGTACAATGTAACAGTTACTAATTATTACTTACTTTAACCACATGCCAAGTACAATAATAGAAGATATTAAAAATGAAAAAATCTTAACTAATGGGAGGTATGAAACTGTTTTTTATTTTTCATCAATTGGTTGATATCAGGTTTGATAGAAGACATTTGAAGTCTCATATCAGGTTCGGCGTCCAGTCTATTGCGATATTTTGTTTTCGTGGCTGCATAGGTTGAGAATCCTGTTTCGCACAAATATGTTGTTGGGAACGGGAGAAGAATATTCAGAGCCATTCTGCCAAGCATTGGATATTCATCACGGATTCTGCACCAAAAATCGTTGAGAGACGTCGTTTTGAACAGTGACTCCATACTTGTGTCTGATGACATTTCTAAAAGAGATTCATATATCTCGTTTGACATACTTTCGGGCTTTTGCAAGTTGGGTAAAAAAGGATTATGAATCCATGAATTCAGCTTCATTTTTGTATTATGTTCTTCGGGAAAATACTTTACAAAAGATGCGCGCATCGAAGTGAGATATTGGACCAATTCTTCAAACACATCATCTTGAAACATTTCCGAGTCGTTATCGCTAACAAACTCACTGAGTGACGTAAAGCTTTCTATTTCTCTCTTACCAACGCAAATAATCCAAAAATCTAATTTTCTTTTGAAGGCAGTTATTTTGTTATAGGCCTGGAACACTGTTGTCTGTTTACCTTGCAATGATAAATTCAATTCGTTCAGTTTTTGAAAGATATCCGCCATAAAAGACAATCGGAACAACCAAGTTTTATCATACAAACGGTCTTTCAAATTAAAAGAAACTGTATCTGCTGAAAGAAACATTTGTAACTCGGCTCTAAGTTCAAATAGCCTTGTTAAAGTTTTACCCCGAGACAGCCATCGCACTTCTGTATGGAGCAGCAGTGTTTTATGTTTGCTGCCATAATCTTCACACAATAATGAGAACAATCGGGATTGTAGTGGTCGTGATTTGATAAAATTAATTATTTTTACCGCTTCATCCATAACTAATTTTAGATTTGACGGCATTTGCTTCATCGCAAGTGCTTGTCTATGCAGAATACAATTAGGCGCTTTACTTTTTATTCGTGATACTGCTCCTGCTGTTTTACCTGTCATCGCCTTGGCCCCATCTGTACAAATGTCAATGCAATCGTTCCAACTAAGATTATTTTCTTTAAAAAATATGTTTATTTTATTAAAAATTTCTTCCCCGGTAGTGTTTGTGGGCAGCGGTGAACACATAAGCATGTCTTCTTCAAAAGAACGTTCATATGGATATCTCACGATAACCAGCAAGATAGCCAGACCAGTGACATCAGTTGACTCATCCATTTGCAAGGCGAATCGTGTTTTTTGTAGACGTGCAACTAGTTCTTGTTTGACGTAGCTTGCCAGATCATGGATTCGCCGTGAAACAGTATCGTTTGATAGCGGTACAGTAGAAAGATGCTTTGCAGATTTTTCATCGAGCATACATTTTGTTATGTCTAACACACATGGCTTTATTAAATTCTCAGCGATAGTGTGCGCTTCACCTGCTTGTGCAATGCGATAGCTAACTAAATATGATGCCTCCGTGGCCTTTTCATTGATAGTTTGTGTTACATGCATCATATTTTTTTGACTTTCCAATAACTGTTCTTTTTTACGAACAAAAAATTCTTTATTCTTGTCTTTAGACTCGGGGTGTACAGTTTCTAAATGTCTGCGTAATTTGGCAGGTGCCATGGAACTATTAGGAAGCAGTTTACTACATAACATGCAGAGAGGTGAGCCGTTGGAATCAACAAATCCGAAACTGATATATGATTCATCATACTTCCTTTTTTTCGTCTTTGAAACCGTGGAGCTTGACGTCGTGGCATCATCGTCTGGATCGGTAATTGCTGTATTCTCCGCGCGTACTGCTTTTGAACATTCAGCGTCATTAGAAGATGTCGTTGCAACACGTTTAACACCTTTAAGCCAACGTTCCATTCTTCTTTATTAATAATGTTACACGTCAGGATGGTAGGGTCAAAATAATGCACAATCGTTACTGCGTTTATGAGACAAAGTTTAGTCCAAAGAAGAAATGTACAAAACTGATACAATCAGAATACAGCGGGCAGTAGAACTTACAAGAAGGCAGCAGGCTAGCCAGCTTGTAAGTAGGTAGGTACGAACTTATCGCTCCGAACGCTAATCGTCAACTGACTGACGAGGCGCGACTTTTTTTATATAATAGCGCTTTTATACTTAGTCCTAGACTCGAACTCGAACATTCTCAAAAATACTCGAGTCGGCGCCTTTGATAAACAAAAAGCGGAAATAAAAATATAAATACAAAAAAATGCGTTGTAAACAATCTCGACTTTATGCTTTTGAAGATAGAGCCGAAAGTCGCTTGTTCACAACTATAGCGTCTAATTCAGAGGCGGCTTTTATCAAAGGGACTGCGCGCTCACAAGTATACGCGCGGCGGGCGGATTCAAAACGTTCGACCAGTGACCAGAGAGAGGTGTTTTGTTTTTTTTTTCTAAATTCTTGCGGAACCCCTACAGGGGTATCGCGGAACCCTAGGGTTCCGCGGAACACACTTAGAGTACCGCTGGCTTATACGATGCATTTCTGACTTCCTGTATCAAAACATCCAAAGCGTGACAACAAAATCATCCTTTATTATTATTTTTGCCACCCACCCTTTTGCCGCATCAGACGATGAGTTATTTAGATAGCGTCCCACCAATTTAATAAAGTAATTAATTAAAAGTTCCATGAAAATATTAAAACTGCTCCTACATCGAACACATGTCATTTGAAGGCGTGAAATTGACTAATCAAAATTGTTCCACTATAACAGATGTACGTACATCACGCCTTCTAAAGTACCTACTATAGGCGACTGATATGCCATATGTGATATAGTAGGTACCCTATCGGGGTGTAAATTGCTCATTTAATTTGTCAGTTATGGTTGAAATTGTGTGTAAGTGAAACGGGGTGTTGTTGAAACTGACAGTGGATACGAAAGTTGGCAGTGATATTGATACTGAAACTAGATTATGTTGATTGTGTTTTCGTTTTCACATATTAACTTTGTTTAATATTTGTACAATAAAAATGATGAAATGTGTAGAAATACAATTTTATTTTATCATCTTTACTTTGTGGTACAACCACATATCATGCAAATAAAATGATTTGTTTTTTTTGTTGTTGTAATTTTTTGTTGAAAAATATATTTTACAATATTCAGATCATAGAGACAGCGAGAGAGAGAGCGAGAGAGAGAGAGCGAGAGAGAGAGAGCGAGAGAGAGAGAGCGAGAGAGAGAGAGAGAGAGAGCGAGAGAGAGAGAGAGCGAGAGAGAGAGAGAGCGAGAGAGAGAGAGAGATCAAAATTAGTCAAAATACCATAAATCTACTGTTACTCAATAATGAGTTTCATTGTCTACCTATCGTCTCCATCATCAAATCAGTTCCTTAGCACCATAATATTGTATTGTATTGGTTTACATATTATGTGTACCAAGCTAACAGCATTCTCTCTAATCCACACAGTGATAAAATTATAGATCTGATTAATATGGTTGAACTGGGATTGAAACATAGGTGATATGTTTCAATCCCAGTTTATGCCTTTAATGGACGATATGTGTAATGATTTACTTTAAGTTTTTGTTAACTTATTATTTTGATTGTAACGTTACGGAGTGACATATTCGCATAAGCGAACAAGCTCCTTAAATAAAGATTTAAAAAAAAAGCTTCAGCCAATTCTGATAACGGGAACTGGTTCAAAAATTACTTGCAATGATTTGTCCCAAACAAGTTTTGAGGCAGCTGGAATAGTAAATAGGATGGTTAAAGGGAGAAGATTCAATGAAAGATGAAACGGTCAGTGCTCTTGTTACAACGATTTCATAATATCGATCGTCCATTATTGCATTTATTGCGTTGTGTAACGCTGTCACTTGTCAATGTCACTAGTGTCAAAAACCATAGCCAACGCGTGACAGCTGCGCGAGCGGCTCCTTTGATAATGGAATCGTATTAAATATTACACATTTTATTTCGTATTGTATTTAATCTTATTTTTATTTTTTTTATCATTATTTACCAACAACACGCCGTTCTAATCTACGTTCTTTTGTCGACGCCGGCTGTCGCTGAAAACCAGCGCCGTGGCTTTGCTCCGTGCATGAGGCACAGCAATATGCTGAGCGGTAGCCGTTTTGCGCGGATGTGACGCATATCTTACCATACTTCTTGGCTCTGTACCTGTATTTGTTCTGTATTCTTTAATTTTTTGGCAATTTTGTTTGTCATTTTTGACGCAAATAATTCTTTCTTTCTTGTGAGAAACGTCTTAACCATGACACTAGCTGCTTCAATGTGGACCTAAACTGGATACACTGGCTTTTGAATCGACTCTTTGAAACTGGACTCACGAAAAAACTCTTATCCCACGCAACTACGACCGAACAGCAAAGTCAAGATCGTAAAGTGATATTAAGTCTACAAGGATATACTTTGTCAATCTAACATTACTTATCGAGACTATGGGACTACAATTTGGTAGCTATAAACCATTGACACTGTAGAATTCCCCCTAGGGAATCCCATGTGTTTCGTTCCCATTGTGACACACATCCAATTTACTTAGACCCCTAGTACACTGCGTTTACTCACTTTTGTCGTCTTTTTTTACTAGAGAAGGGGAAGGTGCGGAAGGTCATGTTGAGCTGGTGAATGTGTTTGCAATAGAATTGACACATTTTACCCCGAAATGTTAAAATATCAGAAAGTTGGGGCGCAGTTAATGGAGTATGGCAACAAACAGTATTGTCGTCACGTGCGCGTGCGATTTCACAGGAATTGTAAAATTTATGTGTCCTTTGTAAACTGTGTTTGAAGGGAGCGAAGCACTCGTGTTGTATTGCTGAGAATTGATGAAATAAAAACTTTAAAGGACTACTACAAAATTCGTGCCTCAGAATACATTTGTATGTACTAATTTGTGCTCCTTACTTCTAGGTACTATATGTATACTCTTTATCGTAGTCCATACCATATTCCTTATTCCTCCAAACTTCAAAGTACCTGTGCTTGCATTAAGTAGGGGATCTATGGAAGTTAGTGGCATCAGTGAATATGTGTAGTCAAAATTGTTGCTATACAGGATGTCCTATCGCTATGCTTCATGGAGGAAAAGGTCACAAGGAGTTCTATTACTACTAAAAAGTTTTTTGTGCAATCGTCAGAAAGTCCATCAATACATCTCAGATTCAAGGACGAATAAAAAAAGGCAGACAGAATCTCGCTAAGAAAAAATTGTAGCACTTAATTTTTTCCTAAACCCACTATAATTTCAACAGCATTTTAACACATATTGTTATTTTATTTGTGACAGTACAACCACGACTACCTTGCAACGAGATTTGTTACGTCATTGCGGCTGTTTGTCCTACTATGGGTGTGAAAGTGTGCGTGCCAGCCCGTAATTTTAAGCGAGCCGTCTTATTATGGATGTTTCACTTATTGTTTAGCGAGATTCCGTCCGCCTTTTTTTATTCGTCCACGCTCAGATCAGATTATAGAACAAAAACCAAATCGTATGTAATATAGGCCATAACCTTTTACAGAATATAGGTCAGATTATTATTTATGTAGCATTATTTCTTCATGTTGTGGTCGTTTTGTACCAATGTGTATAATACACCCATCCATTATGGGCTACAATGGACATTACCATAAAGTGATGGATTCGATTCCGTTATTGCGAATAATATCGATATTATGGACGATTATGTTCATGTTAGCCGTAAATGTTTATTGTTATATCGACTTTAATATAAATGGTGATTAGAGAAATTACTGTTGTCTGTTTTATTGGTTCATTTATTGGAACTTAGAAGTGGTTTTCTTTGACTTTTTCAAACATACTTTTCTTCATCATAACCTTTTTTTGTCCTTCGAATTTGTATATGAGATCAGCAATCGGACGCTTATCAGCATCTTTATAATATATTTTTAATCTTCATTTGTTCGGTTTCACCGGTAGGATGGGTCTCAGAAAGGGCTGCCATGACCTAAGTTGCCGATGCCGGACAAATACTTCCTAAAAGCCCCAGACATCTGGGCGTGACAAGGACATTCTTCCGGATACGGCGGCCGTTTTTTTCCGTCAGACACTTCTTGAGAACCCCGCCTGGATTCCCCCGGACGCCCCTTAAACTGGGACAAATCCGAGGAAACCCGAGCGGATGGCAGTCTTTGTCTCAGAATTTAGAAATACTGGATACCACATTTGTGTATTTACCCGCGTCATGTGCGCGAAGCTAGCTTGCACCCTATGAAAAATATATCAACATGTTGTGTGTGCCGAATTCTGCACACGTGCGATGCAGTGCGCTTCCCAGATTGGCAGAACAATGCTTCCATATCCCCTTGTTGCTTTTTGGCCTTTTTTTGTACGCGAAAAAATCAATGAACTATTTTTTTATAACTTTTATTGTTACGCAAATGTTTTGCGGGACAAAGAGATATATTTGATGTGTGGTGGTGCAGTTTTTTTGGTGTAATTGATTTTTGTGGTCTTGCAGGTGGCTTTTCCAAATAAAGTTCTTTGAAATGTTGTGCCTCGAATAGACGGGAATTATATGAAAGCACGCAAGGTTAATTGACAGAATGTCTGACCGCATCAGACAGGTCTATACCTAAATCGCTACTGTATCGATACTGTATCAGCTGTATCGATGTGGTGTTTCATTCATATGTCGCAGTAAGATAGGTACAGGTACAGCCGTGCTATAATTATATCCCTGGTAATACTAATACAGGCATCGATATATATGTACTACGTACTAGATGCGGTATTTATAAGAACAACATGGTTACATGAGTTATGGTTCCGGAACCACACTGTCATCTGTCATTAGTTCACTTGACAGCTGTCTCGCGAACACACGTACATTTTATCAACAGTTGCGTCAACTGAATCTGAAACATGTTGCTTATATGACGCGTGTCTATTTATTGACGTCGTTGAATACAGGTTAATTGACAATATTCCAATATATATATATATATATATTTCAATTTTTTTATTTTTTTCCGAATATACCCGAAACCTCTTAGCTCTAATTTTGTATTATGACCTTGAACAACGTTTGTTCTAAAACTTTTCATAATTCGAAACCATTTCTTTTCATAAAAAAATTGATATTTCACTCGAAAACATCCATAATCTTCTGAGAAAACTTCATTTATATCTGGCGACCCTGGATACTAATTGCTTCGTTAGAATTTAGACTAACCTAATTATTCAACGTTACTTTTTGCAACTACTTAAGGTAGAAATTAATATTATACAACGTGTATCAGAAATTACAGAAATAGTCATATTTTAAGAGCTCATTCAGATCATCACCATCATCATCATCATTTCAGCCGAAAGACGTCCACTGCTGGACATAGGCCTCCCCCAAGCATCGCCTCAACGACCTGTCCTGTGCCAAGGTAGACCGACGACCTGGTGAAGGTCGCTGAATCAGCTGGATGCGGAAGGCACAGGACCGGTCATTCAGATAGATAGATAAAACATTTATTTAGTACAAAAAAAAGACACAGGACATACAAGTAAAAATGCAATAAAAACTGTGATATGAGTCTCAGTATTGTACCAAATGGGTGTCAGGATGTGCCAGGTATTATATCTGACGCTGATATTCTGCTGGATTTCAGGGCATAGCATAGAACAACTTTTACTATGGGACCAACCCTGAAATCGCGAAAAAAATATCAGCTGTTCCCAAGTAAAACATCGATGTCGCTCGACATAATGTAAGGATCAGCTGTTTTTTTTTCGCGATTTCAGGGTTGGTCCCATAGTAAAAGTTGTTCAATAGCATTCCCTGAACAGGCTCTTCAAATATGAGCACGTATTTCTGATACACGTTGTGTTATTGGACCCGGGCTGTGTTATAGTTTGAGGCTGGGCCGTGTCATACTTAGAGACTGGGCCGTGTTATAATTAGAGGCTGGGCCGTGTTATAGTTAGATATGCTGGGCCGGTTCTAGTAAGATACTATTAAGATGGTTTCATATAACTAGTACTAATATCTTACGGTATAATGACAATATCACTAGGGTTATAATTATACTACATCTTTAACTATTTTACTGAGACAAAATATATCTATAGATTTGCACTACTGCCGATTTGTACCGATTGTAACTGTACAATCAACTATTTACATAATCGAATAAAGTAATTGTATCACTGCACATATGTATGTTCTCATATGGTTGCCGTGTATCTCAGACCCTAATGTGTGATTTTCGCTATCGATACTTCATCGTTTGTAGCTTAGAGATAACTTATATAGTTTGTGTGTAATTGTTCGAAATAACACATTTTACTTGCGAGGGTGGTATAACGATAATTGTCTCTGACCCACCCTTACCATGCGAACATTGAATTCGCATTATGATTGGACTGTTAATCCCACGCTGATTTCGGGAATGATAAAAATATTATAGAATATCCCAAATGTTTCCTCGCAGTTTCTGGCTTGCCTGTCGACCTTTAACTTACAAACGTTCTCTAAACCTGTTATGAAGATTTCGATTGCATGTTTATGTCTGTCAACTCAACACATCGGTGTAACAGGACTGATGAAGGTCGTCTCTATTCGCCACTTGAAAACAGTTTCGACCACATGACATGAGCCGTCAAATTAGTGATTATCCAATAGCCGCCTTGGTAGGGCCAATCGGATTGCAGTACCCCACGTCAGCTAGTTGACAGAATTTTTGTATGCATTATATTCAACATTAGGCGTCTATTAAGCTGTATGGTACATGGTCTCTCCAAGCTGCGCCACAACACTAGGTCCTCTGCCTTCCCATAGACTAAAATTATTTTTTAATTTTAGTTGTTTACTTATAAGTTATAGCTTTGACTTAGAGGAAAACTTTCGATGCCAGCAAAAAGTTGTGAAGCGTCAATGTGTCTTTGCCACTACGCAAAGTTGAAGCATTATACTATGAAAAGAGTGTTTTATTTTTACAGTAAATTTTTGTAACAGAGTTTGAATTACTTTTACCTAGTCCGGTGTCCATCAACGTTGATTACTACCGATTACTCGAAAATTTTACTGGAATTGTAGGTAAACGGTCGATCATCATCATCATGATTTCAGCCGAAAAACGGCCACTGTTGGACATAGGCTTCCAGCAAGCATCGCCACAACGACCGGTCCTGCGATTCCCGCACCAGCTCGTCGATCCACCTTATGGGGGACCCGCGCTGCGCCTTCCAGTACGCGGTCGCCCCTCCAGAAGATATCAGTCCCATCGGCCATCCGTTCTGCGAGCTATGTGCTCCGCCTACTGCTGCTTAAGTTTGGCAATTCTTTGGGCTATGGCGGTTACCTTAACAGTTAGTACTTACCTCAGACATAATTATGCACCACGATGTTATGAAAATTCCAGTTGGTCAAAGTTATCCAAGTAAAAGAAAAATTAATAAACTCGCAGAAAAGCACCAGCGGATTGGATTATTTGTCTGCACAAATAATCCAAGTTTCTATATCCTCGATATTTTCTATACTGATTGAACTGATACAAACTCCCTGGTAGGACCATTAATCTATCAGGGGGATCTATCCGAAGCAAATTTCTCGATGAGATTAATTTTGTGGAGCCGATTTGGTTTATGATAAAAATAGAGATTATAATTAGATACAGTGGATTGGTTTGGCGAAATTAAGGCGCGGTACTTTGAAGGTTATTGTATATGTGGTTTTCCAAATAATAAATACACCCATGTTCTTGCGGTGGGTGTCATTATTATTAGGCGAAAACTATTTTAGTGTCTTTTGAGCGAAATTTAGTGTGTGTTGTGTATGTTGAGTCTGGTATTCCTGAACCCTGCCTGTTGACTGAAAAAGTCCTGGGAAAGCCGCTAAGCTAATATGAACTCGAGTTTCCCAAGCCTTTGTGTGTTATTGGTCAAGTTGGCCGAGAGAATCTCGCTTTGGTGGCCGAGTTCACCCCATTTAATTTGTTAATTTTTCTATTGGTCAACCCGACCGAGCATCTAGAGTTCAGTCGGTTACAGAATGCTGTTGTTCTTATTGTATTTTAATTTGTGAGATACTGAATATGTACCAGGAGTACCAGGACTGCATAAGTGCATAGCACAGTAAGGGATACGGATATGTTTCCTATTTCTAGATCCCTCGGAAGATACTAGAAATATCTCCTATAGTATATATATGGCACCGACTCATAATAATTAGTTATTTACATTAGTTTAGTTAGGAGAATAGGTATTAAGACTAAAAAGCTTCATTTTATTTTTCGCTTTTCAGTTTCTGTTTACGTCGGTTACATTTTTTGTTAAAAAGTTCATAATAAGCCAAACGCTTAACAAATTGTGATACTGTTGATAACATTAAGTTTTAAATACGACCATATTTTTTGATGTAGATCAAAAATTCAATCCATTTGAATTATCGTTATCAATATTGTTTACGTCAAAATACCCAAAACTAAAAATAGTTATGCGACACTTTGTAATGTAAGTATTTATCGATCGACTCCTACGCATAGCGGTTATTCGTAGGGATATTTATAGATATTATTTTTAGGACTCTTAACAACAGCTGTTTGCCATCCCACGGAAGTTATGATTGTCAACTGGAGATAACGGAGTTCATAATTGTCTGTAGGCGATGAGATATCATCGTGTGATACAGCATCTGACAATATTATACTTCAGATGTAAGTACAGTTTAAGCTTGAATTGAACTATAATTATACAGTATAGAACTGCTTCGAGAAAGAAGCAGACAGAAAAATCCAGTTGGGCTGGGCAGCATTTGGCAAACTTCACCGACATCTTTTGTAAGGCTTGGAGATGTATGTTGGTTTTTAATTTTGTTACTTGGGAAGCTTTACAATAGTGGCCATGACTTACTTTGGGTCACTGAGCCAGTGGAGTTAGTAAATAAGTATATACCTATGTTTTAATTAAAATTAATTATACCACACTTTCTAGTCCTGTTAACATAATGATATCTTAAAGCAAAATCCTTTGTTAAACTCAGTTTACAAAAGAAAGAAGTAATGATACTTAAAACACTATAAAAAGTAAAGAAAACGTTTTATGTCTTGTTCCAAGTTTGCCAAAAAAACAGGCTGTAATTCGCCTCTAATTTAGGTTTTATGTTAAAACTTAGCAAATTACTGTTGTTAAACGGTAGATCATAAAAATTAAATATAATGAATTTGCTGCACGAATGAACAATTTATTTGCGAAGACAACGGTTTTACATTCTACAGTTTTATCTTTATTTTGACAAGGTTTCTCAGAAGCTTTCAGCAGAATCACTCTAATAACATAATTGCGAAAGTTTGTAAATTAATGTTTGTTATTTCTTCACGCTGTAACGGCTGAACGGATTTAGATAAAATTATCGTTTACAGACCATTCCCTGGATTAACTTGTAGGCATATCCTACTTTTTATCTCGGAAAGATAAACAGTTCCTGTGGGATGCGCTATAAATTAAAACCACGCGGGCGAAGCTTGGTGCCTTATAGTACAAAATATATTACTTGACTTCACTGGCCTTTTCCTGCGGCTTCGTTTGCGAATAATTCGGTTTATTATAGAAAGATGCTATCGGCGCATCCCTCAGGGACTGTATATCTTCCAGGAGTAAAATTACTCTACGATCCATAAACTATCTCTAGGCAAAAAATACTCTCCGGCCCATAAACTATCTTTAACCAAAAATACTCTCCGGTCCATAAACTATCTCTAGGTAAATAATACTCTCCGGTCCATAAACTATCTCTCGGCAAAAAAATACTCTCCGGTCCATAAACTATCTCTAGGCAAAAAATACTCTCCGGTCCATAAACTATCTCTAGGCAAAAAATCACGTCGATTCGTTACTCCATTGCAGCGTTGCTGCATGAAAGGACAAGCCAACCAATAAACACACTTTCGCTTTTGTATTATTAGTTTGATTATTATTCTTTATATTGTACATATTTACAGAATGAGGTAAAGTATGTACAAAGGCGAACTTAACTCGACAATCTTAAGGTGTTTTTATTTATAGTCAGTTCTACAATACGAATAATTATATTATTCGTAGATAAAGCACAAAATAGACAACACAAAATTTATTTAAACCCTATCAACATGGTAAAAGTAAGACTGCTTCCTCGATGACAGCCACGGGCGGGGTGGGAGTGACAGCGGGGTGGAGAGCGGCGCGGCGAAAGCTGGCCTGTTCGGCAGCGGTGAAATTGCTCAGAATTACAATAGCTTACAGGAGTGGGGAAAATATACATGATATTCCTAATAAATAATAGGTCTCTTTTTTTTAATGAATATATTTTTGTGATGATTATATTTGATCAAAATGTTATGAAAACATCAGTGCGTCATCTATTTTTACATTGCGAGTTGTGTTGCAGCGATTTCGTGATTTGGTGACAGACTTTAGCGATTCCATTAGGTAGTTTTGTTTGAATAAGTTTGTGTGGTTGTAAACATTGTTGTATTGTTGTTTTATTGTTGTTGTTGTTTTTGTGTCTAATTACGTATTTGATGTTCTTGTTAGTATTAATTTAAAATAAAAGACCGTACTTATTAACTAACTAACTTATAACTATGGGTGAATTTGCCTGAAATAAAATGATTTTATTTATTTATTTATAAGTATTACAGTCTCGTTTCCATCAGTCTTTTAACACGCGACGCGTTTTATACATATTAACTAATAAATTAGCTAGTAGCCATACACGAATAATAATAATAAGGCATCGCCAAATATAGTATCTACGTACCAGATACTATAACCTTAAAAGTAATAGGCGTTTGAAATTAGTTTGAATTCATTTGAATTATAGCACAGCTGAAGTGGCAGTGGGCTGACCATGTCTGTCGAAGGACCGATGGCCGCTGGAGCAGACGAGTCCTTGAGTGGAGACCGCGAAACGAAAAACGCAGCGTAGGGCGCCCCCCTGCCAGGTGGACCGACAACCTAGAAGAACGTGGCTGGGCGGAATGGATGCGGAAGGCAGAGGACCGGGTGTTGTGGCGCAACTTGGGAGTGGCCTATGTCCAGCAGTGGACTGTGATAGGCTGAGTTGATAGCACTTCGATTTCAATATGTAGCCGTCATGAAACTACTAATAGCTTTATAATAAAACAAAGTTTAACCGGATTATATCGCGTATATTATTTAATGTATATATTTTTTTATTTTTTTTATTATAATGTGTAGTGATCGCGAAAACCTAAGAATTTTTTACTAATAGCTTAGTATTACGCCGGAGTACATACTAACATTCGATTGTCCCCCGCCGCGCGTCGCTCCCACTGTCGTCCAGGACCCTTATTAACGTAATTTCATGACGCGCCGATCAAGTTGCAGTGACGATCGAAACTTAATTGCGTCTGCACTGCAACTGCAGTTCTTTAATTACGTGAATTTGCCAACAAGACGGCAACATTTTGGTATCATCGCGCCACTTTACGCTCCGCCCGCGCTGTACCTAGTTGAGGTCGCGGCCTAATCGCCTGAAGCCTTGTTACTTGTTAGGTATTTAGACCAATAATTCACGTGCCGGCCGATATCGACCGCCTTATTTCATTCGCAGAATAGGCTCTAGACACGAGATGCTTTACTTGAAAGGTTAACCGTCACTTGTAAGTGCGGTATCGTTTTATTCGGTACGCTCTGTTCCGATTCGTCTACAGTACGTATATCAGAAATGCACAATATGTATAGTATAGGTACTGACAAGTGGGGAGCAGATGAAGATGACATCGGTATTCTGTCGCTAAAGTAGTTAATATCGCATAAAGGTACCACACCGATAAGTGGACAAGCGGCCTAACTGTATCGAATAGGCCGCGGGTTTGATTCCCGCACGAAAAAAACATTTATGTACCCAATTGTCGATCGCAGTTGGTTGGTTACATACTCAGACAACGCTGCTGCCCATCCTCTGGTGAATCCCTTAGTCGCCTTTTACGACACCCATGAGAAGAGATAAGGATGGTGCTATTCTTTATGTCCGGCACCACACGGAACAAATAAATAAATAAATAATAATAATGAATATTTTTGGGACATTTTTACACAGCACCATCTAGTCCCAAACTAAGCAGAGCTTGTGCTATGGGTACTAGACGTTAGAGAGAGAGTTAGTTTTTTTTGTAAATACATACTTATAATACAATAAAAAATACCCAGACCAACACAAACACTTATGTTCATCACACAAATATTTGTGTCCTGTGGGAATCGAAGCCACAACCTCGTGATCAACAGTCCGTCAACAATTTCGTATTGGATAAAATAATTGTCGTCGGTCAATAAAATTCTCTCTGAAATGTTTTGTCTACGGCCTGTCGCTCGTAGGCGTTATTCGCTACAAGAATTGCTACGAAGCCTACGTAAATCTTATAATCTGACATCTCGATATTCACGTTCAGAAAATGTCAGATAAATTGCTACGAAGGCTTACACTTTTTTTCTGTTCTTTTGCTTCTTTTTTCTATTTCTTCAAATAAATTGTTATCGCCTACACAGTACACATATCAAGATTGTTATCATGACTGTCATGAGCTTAATGTTTCGCGTCGTCAGCTTTATTCTGAGTATTGTTAAATTACTTTTAAAACACCTTACTAATGGGATTCTCAGTAGATGTAGATTGGCATTTATAGCTCCAATCACATTTCTGTGTAATCTTAGCATTAATACGGGGGTCGTACCAGAACCATTTAAAGAAGCTGTAGTCTGTCCTATTTTTAAAGCAAATGATCCCACACAACTCTCTAATTATAGACCAATTTCTCTCCTTAGCAGCGTCTCTAAAATTCTCGAGAAAGTTGTCAACAAAAGACTTTTGAATTATCTTGAAAAGAGCGACCTACTTGCTGCCCATCAGTTTGGTTTCCGTTCTGGCAGATCTACCGAGGACGCCATCACTTTTCTAACTGAGACCATAGCCGAAAAACTTGATAAGGGTCAAAAGTGTATTGGTGCATTCCTTGATCTTGCCAAGGCGTTCGACACAGTTTCGCGACCGATACTGCTAAAAAAACTTGAACATTTAGGAATACGTGGGCTAGCACTATCCTGGTTTAGCTCATATTTGTCGACGCGCAAACAAAGGGTTAGAGTCAACTCAATTTACAGTTATTTCAATGAAATCAGTTTTGGCGTGCCTCAGGGTAGTGTTTTGGGTCCAACGCTATTTTTAGCTTATGTCAACGACTTACTGAACATCGAACTGGCACAGGCCGAGCTTGTTGCTTTTGCCGACGATACAGCCATTGTCTTTCACGGTAAAGACTGGCAAACGGTGAGTGATGTCACCGAGAAAGGCCTACGTCTGGTAAACAACTGGCTCAATAATAATTTGCTTACTTTAAATGTTGACAAAACGAAACTGATTTACTTTCGAATTACAAAAAAAACTGCCCCGCAAGTCACTCCACTCGTCAAATTGCATTCATGTAAAACAACAGACATGACATGTAACTGTCGCACACTCGAACCAGTTACCCACTTAAGATATCTTGGCATTATTATTGATGAAAAACTATCGTGGGAGCGACAGGTAAAAGCATTGTGCGGAAGAGTTAGAAAAATAATGCATGTCTTTAAAAAGCTGCAACGTGTGGCGGACGCGCGAATAAAATGTTTTGTGTACACTGCCTTAGCACAATCTGTCCTACTATATGGGGTTGTTATCTGGGGTGCAGCTAATTCTTGTTTTTTAATCTCCTTAGAGCGAGCACAACGTGCGCTTCTTAAAGTTGCCTTTCAAAAGCCATTCCGCTACCCTACCATACTTTTGTACAAAGAATGCAACTTGCTAACTGTTCGCCAACTATTTATTGTATCAGCAACACTAAGATACCACAAAACAGCTCTAGCCACTGTATCTGATACCAACGCTAGACGTCTTGCATGGCGTACTCCGTTAGTACGAACAAAGTTTGCCCAAAGAGCTTTCTCATTCATGGGCCCCTACATTTATAATAAAATTCATAAGCATCTCAAAGTCATCCATCTAACGCGCCATGGGTGCAAAAAAGCGCTTCATAAGTGGCTCGTGACCAAAAGCTACATAGATACAGAAAATTTTCTAAAGATTCCTACATGACACTGATCACACTTTCTCATTCACATACAGTTACCCACACTCACATACTCCACACCACACTTACACCATACACACCACACTTACACCATACACACCACACTCACTAAATACTCTAGCACATAAATAACCCTTTTATTTTTCTTTAATTTTCCTCAAATTTGCTTTACCTATTGTCATTAAGAATAGCTTTGCTCACAATTTATTCACATTTGCTGGAACTTTTTATATATTGTGTCATTCATCACTTATGCTTTATTGTATTTTTTTCTTGAATACCTAATGGGAGTAACTAATCCCTATGTGACAGGGAATCCTAGTGTAGGGATTAGTGTTCTAACCTTATAAGCACCTTTTTTGTTATTGCTATTACTGTACAACAAGAACTGATTTTATGTGAATAAAAATAAATTATATTAGTTGACTGGAAAAAAAAAAAAAAAAAAAAAAAAAAAAAAAAAAAAAAAAACACAATGCTTAGTATTTGTTTTGTATTTAAAATATATATTTTCCGGTTTACTTATTTATAACCGGTTTCTTGTCTACATTCTTTTTTATTTGTCATTTGTAAACAATATTGTAAATCTACCATAATCAACCCATCATTACTGTCCCACTGCTGGGCACGGGCCTCTTCTCAGTAAGAGAAGGTTAAGGCCTTAGTCCACCACGCTGGCCTAGTGCGGGTTGGTGGACTACACACACCATCGAGAACTGTATGGTAAATGTACCAACCACCAGTAATCGTAACTAGGTGGTTACGATGTACTTTATACACATATATTAACATTATTAACCGTGCATGTGTTTAAAATGTTCACTTATTTAATTAATGTCATTAGACTCATTGTCTCAATATCCAGACAAGCCTATATAAAGTTTGTTGTTTATGTACCTACTAAAGTTTCTTTATATTAAAATAAATTGCAAAAAGGTAATTTGGAGTGTACATAATTTAATTATCTATTTATTTATCTTATAATAAGTAGTCCTTACAATCCATCTGTTTTGTTAATGATTGCAAAGTGTGTAGCCATAGGTACTATTTGTATAAAAGTCATGACATCTCACGACATGGAGGCTATTATAAAATTAAACTTATAACATTTTTTCATCCACTTCTCTCTCAGTAGGTAATTGATCGTAAAACGTTGGCTGTACGTTTAATATTTTTTTATAACCCTTGCAACTGATATACCTAAGTAACCTATGCCGTAAAATTCTGCATTCTAAGATAAAACTGATATTGAAGTAAACCGCAATGCGCATATTATAGTGTTTTCTAGACTAAGCTTGTGTGCACAGAAATAGATAGAATGGAAAAGTGGGCAGGGCACGCGTGCCAACACTCTGCACCATAGTGCAGGGCATTTCAAAGCTTTTCTCAGTAAGCCATATGATTCATATGATATGAATAGTTTCTGTAAATACTGTAATAAAAACCCGCAAAATTTCCTTTTTGTGCTGTTTCTACAGTTAGAAAAGCTGCAAAGTACATTTGAGTAAAGTATTTTTTTTTAAATTAATGACGTCAATATGTAAGGCGTAGTATGTTCGAAAGTTGGCACGCATGAATCACAAGTAAAATTGTGATTACAACCATTCTATCTCTATCTATTTCTGTGCTTGTGTGTATTTGATTTTAGCAACGTTGTCACGAGAAACGAAAAAATATTTTTTCAGATTTGTAAGTAGCTAGTTTAATTTCAAAATGTCTACCTATAATGTGAACGAGATAAGATTTAAAGCCTATAGTTTAACTACTAAAATAGGTTACTTATTACCTACTACTGATTTGAATAAAAAATAAAATAAATAAATAAGAAAATGAAGAGAAAGCGGTCTAACCTTAGGATGTCAGTATTATTATCTGTGGTATTATCCAGTACCTGGGTCGCGGGGGTCTGATGGCGGTTGCTCCGTGTAAAATACTTATGTTTAGCCGTAGCTGCATAGACTGGAAGCTGACCCCAACATAATTGGGCAAAGGCCAGGAGAAAGAAGAATTTAGACTTATTTGAGAAGAAAAGCTGGTAAGAAAACTGATAGGACACCTATCAATTCCATCATCATCAGATTGTAAAATTTTCGCGACATTATTGTGTGTGATACAGAAGCTTATTTTTTACGAAAGCCATGAGTATTAACTTTCTAAATCTACAATATTTTCCATATTCCTATATCAGAATGGAAATAAAACCCCTAAAAAGCCCACAAACTTAATTCAAATTAAAATGATTTTTATTTCAAATAAACCTAATTACAGGCACTTTTGAAACGTCAGGCTCTAGTTGCACGGTTCCAAATTGTGGGTCCTATGGAGAAGAACCGGCAAGAAACTCCATGGATATCATAAGTCATTGTTTATTACATCCAACGAAATGTATGTTAACACGACATCGTTGAGTACATCAAATTCATTCAAATACTGTGAGTATAATGTAGGTTAATGTCAAAAATAAACAAGAGTTTAAAAGTGAGAAAATTGCCTTTAGAAATAAACGTAAAAAGAGTTGCCATAGTATGTAGGAGCTGACCTGTCCCGACAGACGGCACCCGTTCACGAGCATGACGCGAGCATCAGCCATCGCCATTAACTCAACCATATTGAAGGGAACTTAATAGACCCGATACTAACGCCACCATCGGCATGACATTTAAGTGAGCATGACAGACAATACACTGACTGCTAAACAATAAATTCTGCTAGACAACAAATAGGCAGGAATATATAGAAAACATGATACTTACATTTTACATTTTAATCACCCATTAATTTTTTTAAGCGATCTGTGACATATGTTGCAGTTCTACGACAGAAAATAATGCAATTAGAAAAAAAAAGTGTAAGTAAATTACCTTACCAACCCTAGACAGTCTACGACATTGAAGCAAAGGGTTCAAGGATTTCAAGGTCATATTGTCGTCGGGTGACAATGGAAATGGGGCGAGACGATAATTATTATATCGAAATGGTTTTGTCCTAGATAGAACTAAGGATAAATAATTGTTTATTGTATTGTATTATCAACATTATATTGTACTGTATAAATGTACCTGTATCCATATTATACAATCAAAATTTATAAGGTCAAAGGGTCAAGGTCAAGTTTTTTCATAGCAATGTGGCGAGACGCGAAATCATAATAGGTTTTTTTTATAATGCAGGAAGGCAAACGACTGACGTATATTATTTTATATTTTACTACACCTATTAGGGGAAGAGATACCACTTTTTCTTATTTTTGAAGCATAGCTTCTATAGCGTCGTAGTGCGCTCAGCCGCCAAAGAGTAAACCGAGATAAAACGTCACCGTTAACTCGCGTGCGCGTTCTATCTGCGTTTGCAAATGCGAAGAACCATCGCTTCCCCCGTTTTATAAATAGTATTGCTCTGAAGTATACAATACCGTTTCTCAATCAACTGAAAAGGTCGCTAGACATCTTACTTTTATACCAAAGCCTCTATAAGAAAAACCAATAAAGTAAAAGCAACAGGCCTATAACTTTCCCATAATTTTTTATTAAGTTATGAATTTTATATTAGGGTAAAATATTTTGAACACAAGATAACAGTGTAGATTATGTTAGTCTTATTGTGTTTTCCATTAATTATGTTGATGAACTGAGATATTGGAAAAAAAATACGTAATTGCAGTATTACATTGTCTGTGTCATGCCCGCTCTAAATTTTCGGGCGAGAACCCAACACAACATTGTACGAATGTTATTAGTTGAGCTGGATTTTGTAACAAACTTTCATCCCCTATTTTACCGCCTAAGGGTAGATTTTTGAAAAACGCTGAAACACTTTCAATTATTTTTATTCAGTAGGCAAATACCAATTTTTATGTATTTAACTAAAAAATAACAGATTTCCCATATAAAATTTCACCTCCTATTTTACAGCATGATTTGCTGTCCGTCCGTCCGTTCGTCTGTCTGTCACAGGGCTGTATCTTTGTAACCGTAATAGATAACCAGTTGAAATTTTTACAGAATATGTGTTACTACTACTATCTATTTCTGTGTGGTTACTGTAGTGTCTATCACGAAAAATACTAAAAACTAAAAATAGTCTAAAATCAAAGGGATGATCAATAATTTTTTCAAAGTTTTTTCTTCATGCTCTATCTTCAAAATGGTAATACATACCAGCGTTAATCTTGGTTTGATTATAGTGCATACTATGTAATTTAGCAACAAATAATAAAAATAAGGCAAACATAGACATATGTGGTGGTATTATTTTTAACCAAATAGCCAAATCTGCCGTCCGCTAACTAAAAGGCCGTTAAGTGACAATTTTGTCAAATTTGAGTTACATTTACAACTAAAGAGAGCAAAATTTGCTCTTTTTCGTAGTATATGTAACAAAATTTGACAAAATTGTCACTGAACGGCATTTTAGTCATCGGACGGCAGAAATACGAATTTTCATAGCTCTAATTCAAAAATGACGGATTTTCATACAATCTTTTAACCCATTTAGGATATTAATTTTCATAAATCCTTTCTAAGTTACCTAAGGAATAGTGTTGCCTAAAAATCGAAAGACTATCGAGTGTCTATTGATAGTATTGAAAAACCCCAAATCATTCATTAATATCGATAGTATTGATTGGAAGGTATCCTACAATACTATCGATAGCATCAAGCTATTGTTACGATACTATCAATAGTAAAGATTGTTCGAAATCATGCAATACTATCGATACTATCGTGCTATCTTTTAAATAGTATTGCAATATATCTATCGGTGTTAATTGACGTCATTTTTACATTGAATTTATATTTTTAGAAAGTTTATTTTCCTAGCTTCTGTATTGGTATACACCACACTGTTAGGGTGTACCTACTTAACAATTTCTTTAATAATCTTATACATTAATACTATCTAAACGATAGTATCGATAGTATTGCATGATTTCGAACAATCTATACTATCGATAGTATCGTAACAATAGTTTAACACTATCGATACTATCGATAGTATTGTTGGATACCTGCCAATCGATATCATCGATACTATCGATACGCCTATCGATAGTGTGACTGATTTGAAGGCAGGACTATAGATAGGTCGATAGTCGATTTTTATGCAACACTGCTAAGGAACTCTTGTGGAAAGTTTCATCCTCCTAAACCCAACGGTTTGGGCTGTGCGTTGTTTGTCAGTCTTAAGAATTTTATTAAGTGGATTATTAAGAACATATCAAATCATGCCTACAGAAAGCGGTTCTTGGTTTGGATGGTGGTTGATGATATTTATGATTTAGGTCTATCCCACACATGCACAAACAAGGCCGGAGAAATACTAGTGCGGGGCCACGTTGGCACGGAACCTTAAAAAGAATATTTGATACAAATAATCTATTTTATGCTATTGACGTAGAAACCGTCTGTCTACCTTCTGCTATTTCCCGTATTTCAAAGTTCAACGACTTTTCGCAAAGCTGTTATTATAGATTACGGGAACTCATTTCCGATAATTGAATTTATGGCTTGATATGCATAATGATATGGAAATTGCTAGTTAATGGCCTATAATATCATTTCAGCCGAAAGACGTCCACTACTGGACATAGGCCTCCCCCAATCAAGGGGGGATAATCAATGGCCTATAATATGCAGCTGTCATAATTATGCTGATTTTCTTTTATTATTGTTTCACTATATTTAATTTTATGGGCGGTTTATAAATAGGTGAATGCATACAAGGAAGTTTGGACGTTTTTTCTTTTGGCTTGGAAACTTGTTGTATGAATTTTGGAAAACTATACAAAAAAAAACTTTCCAAACAGATTGAAAGATTAAAGTTTCGGTGACTGATAGTTGGTTATAGTTGTTCTAATTATAAAACTCTTCGCTAAAAGCTTGTATTTTGCAAATTATGTGTTCGTAAAACAAACTAATTAAATAGTCTCGTTGAACTATTATTATTTAGACTTTCATAATTAAAGGAACACAATAACATTTTCATTACGTGCAAAGTTGTATGAAGCAAATTCAGACATAGTGAACAATATAGACGAAGGGCTGCGAACAATCTAGTGACAGACTAACTGACAGTGACAACACATGCACCTCAAACCGTGCTCGGGGTGAGCACGGTTTGAGGTGCAGTTAACATGTTGCGGCATCGTCCAGTAAGCATCGCGAAAGCAAACATCCTTCAGGTGCATGTGTGCTGGTTGTACACGAAGGAGCATAGTTTTTTTGGCTTCACTCACAGACATAGTAAAAAATATAGACTAAGTGCTGCGAACAACCATAGTGAAGCCAACAAAAACCGTGCTCCTTCATGTACAGTCAACAAATCGGAATCATGACCCACTCAGCCGATAAGTCGTATGAAATTGTCAAAACAGTAAAATTTTCTTCTCATTAGCATCGTGCTGCACTTGGACACTTTGACTATTAAGGATACGGGTCAGAGGTCAATGCAATTTTGAGCTTTAATAATTGGATAAAAGTTACGTTTTTGATATTGCTAGAATTATGTTTTGAATTTCGAATTAACTGTCGTTCCGCATAGTTTACCTATAAAAAAGAACTAAACATTTTTTTTTTAAATCCTATACTAACTCTTTCAATTCCAGAAGAATATTTATCAAATTAAAAGAAATTGGTAAACTAACTGCCACTGCCCCATAAAATTGATAACAAGTTTGTTGCCAAGGAAATATCTTTATGCGAAATTCGACCTAATTGTATTAGAATGTTTGTAGAAAACTAAGCTTATGGTGGGTCATGATTTCGTTTGGCTGAGTGTACAACCAGTGCTCTCGTACACACCATGCACCTGACGGATATTTTTTTTCGCGATGCTTACTGGACGATGCCGCGACATGTGAACTGAGAGGGGTGAGCACGGTTTAAGGTGCATGTGTGTGCTTGAGCGCTGGTTTGTACACGGAGGAGCACGGTTTTATTGGCTTCACTATGATTGTTTGCAGCACTTCGTCTATATTTTTTACTATGTCTGTGGAAGCAAATGAAAATTAGTGAAATCTCTACATAGGTACTTACCTAATTTAAAACTTAAATCCAAGTATTTATATTCACGGGATATTTACCATGTATGTACCTAAATCCTTTTCTGTGAGTTTCCGTGTTAATGACCGCAGTGGTCACTAACACGCGCCAAAGTTAGTATAAAAACTCATATTAAAACCAAGTCATAATGTAATAAATTCTAATTATTACACTATGACCAAGTACCTATCCGACACGTTTATTTGGCTGTTTCACCTTAATATTAAGAACTAAAGTTACACGGTACTGTAACAATTTTTTTTTTTTGGTGGAGAAAATGCCTATCGCATGTCACGCCACCCGGGGAGGTAGCGTGGTTATGTGGGGCTCGCACCCACTAAAAACTCCGCCGTGTACCTACTCTCGCCTTGGTGGATGAGCCGCGAGAACTGGAATGCATGGCATTCGCGACCCATCCAGCGTAGCCCTTTTTCGGGTCCCTCTTCCTATAATGACGCTCTTTAGGCGATGTCCGGGCACACTTGGGACATCACCACAACTCAAAGGCCGTGCAATGCGGGCGACTGACTCCCCAGTCTATCGTCCGCTGGCCTCTGTTAGGGCGGTATCAGTTCGGCGTAAAGCCGCCTGCGCCGACCCGTCCTCTTGCGGTGGATTGGATCAGCGAAGGAGTCTTCTTCCCTGACCCGCTCCGCCGCTTACTTCTGTGAGATAACCTCCTCACAGAAGGATGAACGGTACTGTACTTACTCCAAGTCGTAAATTCATTCACGTACCTGCGTGTCTACATATTTTTAAGCAAATTTACTCTAGATCGATCTATTTCTTCTTTCAGACACGTTATCAGTCCACTACTGCAACAGAGAGGTTCAAGTGGCGAAGGTCGGTGCTGACAGTGAGGGGTACATTCGGACCCCAGGGTACCCCCATTTCTACGTCGGCGACGAGTGCCGCTGGCGGCTGAGGGTTAACCCCGAGCAGAGAGTTAGGGTCACGTTCCTGGATGTCAGTTTGAGAAGTGAGTATTGATATAAAATTTACTTGAAAATTCTCTTCTTAGTCGTTCAATCTTGGCAGAGTAGTCGTGGTTGCGTTAGGTCTTGAAAGTTGAGTAGCAGCTCTTGCAATGCATCTCCATTCGGCTCTATTATTGGCGCTGCGAGAACATTGTGTCATGGTCCACCACCACCATACAATATATAATAAAAACCCTGTTGTTCCTGTGAGGTACGTTATCAGAATCGATATTCATACGCAAGGACACAACTCATTTGGAAAAAATCTTCAATAAAATAAAATAAAATATTAAATCATTATTAATTGTATATGTATATTGAAAGCTTATTGAAAGTGATTATATTTCATAATGCGCACAGCCAAGCCAAGAGTCTCATTAAAAAAACTTTGATTTTCCGTTCATGTTAGTTCGATCACCAGCTTAGGAAAGATAACATAACATAACATAATCAGCCCATTACTGTCCCACTGCTGGGCACGGGCCTCTTCTCAGTACGAGAAGGCTAAGGCCTTAGTCCACCACGCTGGCCTAGTGCGGGTTGGCGAACTACACACACCATTGAGAACTGTATGGAGCACTCTCTGGTTTGCAGGTTTCCTCACGAAGTTTTCCTTCACCGTTAAAGCAAGTGATTCCGCACATGAATTCGAAAAGTCAGAGGTGCGGGCTGGGTTCAAACTCACACATTGATCCCAGCCCGCACCTCTGACTTTTCGAATTAAAAATTAATTTAATTAATTCGAATTCGAATTTGAATTAATTTTCGAATTAATTAATTTCTTTTGGTCCTTCATGGAAGGCAACCGTTCAACCACAAGGCTATTTTTGAAAAATCCTTGAATGCAAAGATTTTTACAATACAAAAAAAAAAAAGTTTTCTACAAGTTTTATATTTACAATATTTAAGGTACTTTTCCTTCATGTGGCATTATGATGGACATCCTGCAGGTAGATTTTCTATGAAGCTTCGCCACAAAAATGTTGGAGACAGCTGAATTCAAGTGAAATGTTTCTTTCTACCTCACTTTAACATAACTTGCCTATTCTTCCTTCACAGGCATAGGACCTTTTGAGAACCGCTGTACAGACCACGTCACTGTCCAGGATCAGAATGGCGACTCCCTCCTGTCTTCCTGTGACCAGGTGGAGCTGCCACTAAGGCTGACCTCTGTAACCAATGTGGTGGATGTTACGGTGGAAGCCAAGTCTAAGGGAGCGTACCCGAAGAGGGGAGTGCTGCTGCATTATAAAAGTAAGATGTTTAGAAAATTGTTCAAAGTAGGTATAACGCAGCCAGCGAATTTGGAATCTAAGCTTGTAAGGCCTCATCAACAATACTAAAGTCCTGTGTAAATAAATTGCTATAGTAAAATTAAATCACTACCACTTGTGTTGTGGACTTAGAACCATGTTACGCAAGAAGAACTATCCTCAAGTCACTGTTATTTGGTCTTTGTTGGTTTGTATTTTGTACCAACATGTAGCGCCATCTATAGCATAACGTACAATTTGAAATAGCGCCATCTAACGGAACTTTCGTTTATCAACAGGCATCGGCTGTGTTACTTTACGCCCGCCATCTAACGGGTACCTTGTGTACCGCAACGAAGACGTGGCTCACTACATGTGCAACGTGAACTTTGTTTTCATCGATACGCGACAGAGGGCGCGCCTAATATGGTGCTATGATGACAATAGGTGGAATGACACTGTGCCTTTGTGTGTTGGTAAGTTTCAATCATTGTTTCAGTTTTATTTTTAACGTATTCGGGAGAAGTTTAGTCTTAGGGATTTCTTGGAACTGTTTTTTTTGAGGATGAAGCTTGGTTTAACTATTTATCTTTTATGGGTTCATCGTATACCTAGGTACTGCACCTGATTCTGCATATACTTATAAGTACTTACCTCTACCTAGAAATTATACATAAAACCTTCATTTTTCATTCAGAGTAGGCTCAGACCATCAAAAAACTATATGTTGCTCGAGAGAGTAGTTGAGGTTCTCCACTTAAAAATTAGATAAAGAAGTAAATTTTATTGCTGACTGTACAGTATAAAGTAACTCAGCTGTTTCATGTTTAGCGAGCTTTCATAAAAATATTTATAGCAACAAATGTATCATAAATCAGTTCGAAAAACTTCCTACAGCCTTGCCAATCTTGCCATAAAGCAGATAGCTCATAAAATATCATAGCGTAACACAAAACTTGTCGATAACAATAAACGCTCCCCATAAAAACTTCTTTGAATCATTTCAAAGTCTTCGTGGGGAAAACGTGCACATGCGCGGATCCTACATCTCCCATCTCTTTTACACAGCTCATAATACCGTTGAAATTGAGAGACGGCAATAAGCACGTCAGGTACGACATGATTATTTACATTAAAAACTTTCATACTGACTTTTGACTTTAATATAAAAGCGATAAAGATCAAATTTGATTGATGTGTGTTGTTATTATTTTCATCGTCAACTAAAGGGCTTCTACACATCACTTCAGTGATCAGTCGCTCGCGTTCCAGTATATAGGATATTCGGTCTTCGGTTACCGTCGAGCGTGTTCGGCGAGTTCGAAATTCGAAATACGAATTTGTCATTTCTCGTGTCGAGGGAAACACGTGTTTTCTGCTAAAGTGAGTTTATAATATTTCTCGCGTTAGAAATATTACATAGTTTAAGACGTGAATATCAGGTGTGTTTTCGTTGTTTTATAATTTTTCAGTGATTCTTGTGGAGTTTTCAGAATTGTAAAAACGCGGTAAGCTAGTGTGGGATGTTTATGGTTTGGTTATACTAAACGTGGTTTGTTTTTATATGAACAATAAATTATTATCGTTGCTACAGGAAACGTCGAGTTTTTATCATTTCTGTTTCAAATTAAACACACCTAGATACCAACTTCAATGTTTTGAACATAATTATAAGCTCTGTTTTTACGGGGTTTTGTTAAGATAAAGTTGGATTGTAAAACTATTTATATTAAAATATGGGCTCTATAAAACTTTACTTACCTAATGATAACTGCGAACAAAATGATGCTGAAACCATTAAGTTATTAGTTTTATTAATAGGTAACACTACAGACACGTACCTTTGCGGATATCACATTGAATAATAATTACTTACATGAATTTTAATAGGTAGCTAACATAATAATGATTAAGTTTATTAAGTAGGTAGGTAGTAACTTAAACAATTTAGATCACAAAATTCACAACGTATATTAGGTATTTTTTATAGTATGGGATAGCGAAACGAGCTAAAGGCCCACTTGATGTTAAGCGGTTAGCTTTGCCCATAACAACTTCAATACCACTTAAGCTGTTGCCTAAATGGTACCGCAAGTCGGTTCGCCAAACGAGACATGAAGATGGAAAGTCTCATGTGATTTTAATTTCACCGGCACCCGTACCCCTCAGACCGAAACACAGCAATGCAAGCATCACTATTTGGCGGAGAAGTAGGTACGGTGGTAGTACTTCCCCGGACGAGCTCTTTCACCTATAACGTTTCATTATTAGTGCTTCTCGCCTGCTTCAAGCTTCTTTTTATGGAATAGGCAGACCCATAAGTAGATGTGAAGATGCCATCATTATAATCAGCCCGCTGCTATAAATAGGTACTACATAGGCCTCAAAACAAATAGCCAAAGTCATTGCCATAATCACCACATCAAAAAAATTACTTAAAAAACCTAAATACATAAATTTAAAATTGTGGAAAGAAAAATTCGCTCACGAGCAGGATTAGAACCTACGACTCCAGGGTTCGGTACACCGTGAATTCTGCTCGCTTTTCTTTCCACAATTTATATCTTTAGTTTTCACTTCACATGTGTAAATGCGTTAAAATAATAAAATTACTAAATAAATAAATCATCTACCTAGACTTCTTACAGGCGTAAGAAAGTTGCGTAAAATACACTCATACCGATAACTTATCGGTTGGTATCGTCATTAAATAGCGATAAGTTTATATCGATTCTGTGTCGATCGATGCTCTACATTTAATAGCAGGTACATACCTACCTAAATAGTCCAAATTTGACACCATATCAAAATCTCAGAATCAAAATGCTTCGTGTAATGTCAACATTCAGCAAATTTGACATTACTAAAGGTTGGCACTGCACTGACGATGTATCCATTCGGACGTCGTTTTAATGACTAGGTACTTCCAAAAAAGCTTGACTTATTCTAAAAATAACATTCGTTTTCAAAATTCATTGACAGAATTTGGAATGCGGCTACGCTATTCGGACTTTTTGATAAATCGTCAGTGGCACCCTTTAGAGCAGTGGTTCCCAAAGTTGTCTGTACAGCGAGCCATCCTAAAACAAACAAAGATCCAGAGCAGCAACAGAACAGCGTTACCTATTAGGCACTATTACTATATACTAGCCTATTACTGCAGCAGCATTTTCTCGTAACTGTTCTACCTAGGTATGTGAAGTCGATCAGTTTCAGTGACCACCTAATATTCGCTTGCGACACACCAATGGATTGCGACTTGCGATTACCTGCGACCCATGCTTTGGGAAAGACTGACTTAGGACTTTTTCAACTTTGACACATCGATGGCTTAGTTATCAAACTTCGTATATAACTCCGTTTTGTCTTGACCAATTACACAGGAGGAAGAATTTTTTTTCCTATATTTTTCTATATTCTGCACGCCTTGAAAACGGATTTCGACTTTATAAGTAAAGGGATCAGGTAAAACATTAACTTTGCAAAGTAAGTAGGTACCTACCACTAGCAACCCTTTCACCGCCCCATTGATTTTACGGCTCTGAATTCAATATGTTGAGGTTATTTTCAGTGATACCAAATACGTATGTATTCTGGGATAAATATTCCTTCATAACAGATGCTTATCATATTTATTATGTAAAAAGTAACCTACCTATGTACAACTTGAGCAGATATTCCAACCCCAAAGTATTTAATTAAAGCAATAATTATTGTGTAAATTATTATATAAATAATTAATTTAAATTAATAATTATACAATTAGGTACGAATGACGATTGATGATTTGACGACCTCTGTGGTCTAGTGGTTCGAGTGTCGGACTGCTGATAACGAGGTCGTGGGTTCGATTCCCACAGGACACAAATATTTGTGTGATGAACATAAGTGTTTGTGTTGGTCTGGGTGTGTTGCTTATGTATTATAAGTATGTATTTACAAAAAAAAAAAAAGTATATACGTATTATATCCATTGTCTAGTACCCATACCACAAGCTCTGCTTAGTTTGGGACTAGATGGTGCTGTGTAAAAAAATGTCCCAAAGATATTTATTTATTTTATTTATTTAAAAAAAAAAAAAAAATGAGAATATTACGTGCAAATCTCTTGACTTTTGAATATGATGGGCATGGCCGATCTTGGCTACATTCCAAGTCACACCCGTCAATGCAGGACGGATTAACATCTTTTTAGTTTCTTGTATACCTATTTATAAAACAATAGAAACAAAACAATAGCCCACATGGATTACCTTAAGGATAAGTATCTAAGTCCTGCTGAGTTTTTATAAATTTAGTAATAAGTCTTTTCATCTTCATGTGTTAGTTTTGCGAACGCGACTGGCAATACCATTTACGCAACACTCTAGGAATAGGTGGTATTGCAGTTCTTATAGGCATAGGCTTGGACGAATAAAAAAGCTGGACAGAATCTCGCTAAACAAAGACTGAAGCACTTATTTTTTTCCTAAACCCACTATAATTTCGAAAGCATTTTAACACGCCAGTTTTATACTGTTATTTTATTTGTGACACTACAACAATGACTACTGTCACACTGTAGATTTTTTGGGTAATCGTGGCTTTTTGGCAGACTATGGATGCTTCACTTATTGTTTAGCGAGATTCCGTCGCCTTTTTATTCGTCCGAGAGCGTAGGTATTCTTTTAAGATTAGTAAGCTCGTTTGGCAATTCAAATTGTACCTTTACTTTTAAGAAATCATTGCTATTGCTATAAACAATAAGGAAAACAAGTAGATGCGAAGCGTAATTGTTTTGATAATTGAAAAATCCTGCTAGGAAAAAAAGCGTATAAAGCAAAAAAAAACTTTACGAAACCAGGCTACTTTCACTCACAAATGAGGTTAAATAATTCATTCTGATACCAACCTCATTTGGTTTAATACGTTATCTACGTGGTAAATAGCAATTACACGTCTTTATACGCAATCGATGCGTAACGACACGCACGCGTCACGTTCACGCTTCACGCGAACCTCTCTATTGTAAGAAAATAAAAACTCCATCAAAAAGTTGGCTGTTTTCCAAAAAAAAAAACAGTCGGCCATTTTAAAGATAGAAAATTAGTTTAGTAGCTTTGCTTTGCCGCGCTATTGGTTCTAATTTTGAAATTTGACATAAATAGCTTTCTTTTCTTTAGGCAGCAAAAAAAAATAAAGTGATGAATTATATAAAAATACGATGTTGTAGAAGTTACTATTAAAGTGACAACATTTCGTGATCATTTAAGTTTTGAATATACTGCATAAACGAGTAAAAGCTGAAGTCAACGTTTTTGAGAACAGAAAATAAACTATCTACGTAAGTTTAACTTTAAATCCTATAGTTTTCAAGAATTTTCTTTCTGATACTCGAAATCATGTTTTTGCCGTTGATAGTATTAAGTAAGAGCAATAATTAAGAGTAATTGCATTGCTGATATCGATATCAGCTGTTTATCAGCATTAAAGTAATTTACAACAGCATAAACTGTAAAATCAGTTATTGCGTGATCCATTCCTTGAACGATCTTTATTACCTATTCGGTATGGCATAGGTATTTTTCAAACTATCTTAGAAATGTCCCACAATGTGGAATTTTACGGCATCAGGTCTATTTTCGTTCTCAGCATTTCAATCCAAACGGCATAGGTATTTCATGAGCAGAAGGCCGATTCTCGTAATTAAAAACGTTGAAAATATACCTAGTGCCAAACTAATCTCATTGCTTGAAATCTCAATCTCCTTACAGTAGATGTTCCTGTTTGCTGTTGATTGATGACACTTAGGTCACTTAAGGTCAATGGAGAGGGCTATGCTCGGAGTGTCCCTGCGTGATCGAATCAGAAATGAGGAGATTCGCAGGAGAACGATAGTGACCGACATAGCCCGAAGAATTGCCAAGCTTAAGTGGCAGTGGGCGGGGCACATTGCGCGCAGAAATGATGGCCGATGGGGCAGTAAAGTTCTGGAGTGGCGACCGCGTACTGGAAGGCGCAGCGTGGGTAGGCCCCCCACAAGGTGGACCAACGACCTGGTGAAGGTCGCGGGAATCCGCTGGATGCGGAAGGCGCAGGACCGGTCGTTGTGGCGATACTTGGGGAGGCCTATGTCCAGCAGTGGACGTCTTTCGGCTGAAATGATGATGATGATGATGAGGTCACTTACCTCATTGCTTGAAATCTCAATCTCCTTACACTAGATGTTCCTGTTTGCTGTTTATTGATGACACTTAGGTGTACTTAGTTAAATTCGTAGTAAACCGAGGTACATGGTTATACTATAATTAGGGTACATTTAAACTACCCCCTAAGTCCCTGCATTTTTTGTACCAGTCTGAATAGGTTCACACAATTCAAACCATGTGTCCTTCCTCCCAGGAAATAATCATAAATAGATCTGTCCTTGCATGTGCCGTAAGTGGAGAAAACATGTGCCGTAAGTGCACTCATAATAATGTAACATGTGCCGTGAGTTCGTAACTCCTAAATGACCTAAGCAAAGTGACAAGACTGGTCTCACGGAAGGACGAGTGAGGCTGCCTTGACAAGGTTCGCCGTCAAAGTTTTTGCCCCTTGGCTATGGAATTTTTATTACATAACACTAAAATGATTCATCAGATATTTGTTCGCTTAATAAGATCGTTAATTTTCTTATTAGGCGTGTAAACGCTATTATTTTAGGAACTTGTTTTAAAACAACGTATGAATGAAGGCCCAGTGTTCTATATTAAAATAAAATTATATTGAATTAGGTATGCCTTTTATCTTAGTAATATACCTAGTTATTACAAAAAGAAATTATACAGCCAGATTCTACTATCTATATTATTAAACAACCCACACACGGGCAAAAAGAGCTCCTATCTCAGCATAATGCTGCTACAGCAGCTAAGCTACTGTAGTAGCGCTGGGTTTTCAGATAGGTCCATGTGAGACCGCGGACAGTTACGTCATAATGTAATAAATTCTAATACATATTGGTTACGTGTTACGTCATCATCATCATCATCATTTCAGCCGAAAGACGTCCACTACTGGACATAGGCCTCCCCCAATTAAGGGGGGAATATGCCATAATCGCCACGCTTGGCAGGCGGGTTGGCGATCGCAGTTGGTTGGTTAAATACTCAGAGAACGCTGCTGCCCATACTCTGGTGAATCCCTTAGTCGCCTTTTACGACACCCATGAGAAGAGATAAGGGTTACGTGGTTTACGTGTTACGTAATGAAAGTGAAATAAATAAGGACAAAATAAATATTTATAAATCACAAACATGATGTACTTACATAAAATCATAAACTTTCCTACTGCTACCTACAACCTTATACTAAACCTTTTTAGGCGTAGTCATCATTTTGAACAACTTTTACTATGGGAACAAACATGAAAACGCAAAAAAAAAATGTAAAAGTTGTTCACAATGATAAGTACGATTACGCCTTAAAAGGTTTAGTATAAGCTCAGAGTAAGAATAACTCGGAATAAACATAAATGTATAAAGGTGTGTACAGTAAAGAATAAGGAAATAAAATAATACAAATTATTTAGAAATCAATTAAAACAAGTGCGAGTCGGACTCGCCCATGAAGGGTTCCGTAGTAGCAAGTAACATAATATAAAAAGTTAAAAGAAAAGAAAGAAAAAATATTTATTTGCTTCAAAGGTGACGCACAAAATTACCAAAAAATTCAAGAACACAGAATTTCTTGTAGTTCGTTGTAAGTTTGATCGATGTTTTAATAATAGCGTATTTTTTAAATTAAGTTATTGATAAGTAAACATTATAATTAGGTACCTAAATGATGGGATTATATCTAACTATATGCTAGCCCATAATGTTTTTTTTAGTTTTTATATTTGAGTTGATTGAACGAAAGGTAAATTGTGGTTTACGATTTATGACGTATTAAAAAAAGTACTTACTAGATCCCGTTCAAACCAATTTTTGGTGGAAGTTTACATGGTAATGTACATCATATTTTTTTTTTAGTTTTATCATTCTCTTATTTTAGAAGTTACAGGGGGGGTACATACATTTTACCACTTTGGAAGTGTCTCTCGCGTAAACAGTTTAGTACAGTCAGTTTAGAAAAAAAAAAATTAAAACCTCAGTATCATTTTTGAAGACCTATCCATAGATACCACACACGCATGGGTTTGATGAAAAAATAATTTGAGTTTCAGTTCTAAATATGGGGAACCCACAAAAATTTTTTTTTTTTTTTTTCTATTTTTGTGTGAAAATCTTAGTGCGTTTCACAGAATACATCTATTTACCAAGTTTCAACAGTATAGTTCTTATATTTTCGGAAAAAAGTGGCTGTGACATACGGACGGACAGACAGATAGACATGACGAATCCTAAAAAAGACAACAATGGTGTCGATTCTCTTGTTCACGAACTAAACTTATTTTTAACTATCGCTCTCTTTTACTAATAGTAGATTCAAGAAAGGGATGGCAACAATTTTAGAACTATTAAATTCGTCGGCACGGTAGCTTAGTGGCTATAGCACTGGCGTACTGAGCCAGGAGTCGCAGGTTCGAATCCTGCTCGTGAGCGATTTTTTCTTTCCACAATTAAATTTTTTTTTTTTTTTTCAAAATAGGCTCTAATTACATCATACGACATTGATACTAACAGCAAAAATCGTGAGAGTTCTAGTAAATTATTTCTTTATGCTATGTAAGCTAGTCTGTGACAATATATTACATAACGGTGTTCGGCAGCAATACTAGGTACAAGATATTATTGTATTTAAATATGTCAATGTTTATACTTTTTATCAACTACGACGTCCGCCGTAGTAGGTATTGATAAGATAAAGTTGTTAATAAAACTAAAGAAAATATGTTATTGAAGAATTTATGTTTAATGTAACTTTATGTGAGTTGCTAGCAAAATACTGGAATAATCACATAAGTGCGAACAACCAACAGTGTCAAATTAAACCTACCTACATAGGTACTTACTACCTACTAGGCACAGACATAAGGGAATGCAATCCCGCAGCAAAATCCTCAATCTCGGTATTTGCGAGATTGATGAATTCCAATCTCGCAAGATCTCGGTATTTGCGGGATCCCGTAAATAAGAAAATATTTATAATCAAATTAATATTATTTCATTATTTAGGCAAATACCTACCTACTTATTTATAAGAAGAATATATAAATTATGTTAATTTTAATTGCAGCTTGGTTTAGCTTGCTTTATTGTACAAATCGTACAGCAGACCTCATCGCCGCCGCTGGCTATCCCTTTCTGTTCGATGTACCTAATATTCGTAGTTATAACAAAATATTTTAAGACATAATAATGAAAAATTAATAGTGATTTTCGAAGTAACTTCTTAGAAAACATTTATAACACATCTAGTGTTTCGTCAGCTAAGCGAATTCGAATGCTGCGTGCGTGCCAGATATCCTGCGGCAGAACATGGCCGTTCTGCTTCTACACTTGTCGGTACGACATATGACAGGCACTCCTGGGCAAACTGCAGGTATTGCCCTTTTGTCCCACCCGATTCAAAAATGTTTATTTCTCTTTTGATAAGTAAATCAACAAAATTTTAACAGGTGGAAGTGGCAGTTCTTGTGGGCGAGTTTTCAATGCCATTTCTAATTCTTGATCATGAGAGAGATGTCTATTTATTGTCTTCGTCTCCATTCTATCGATGGATTTGAAGTCACCCCTACAGATGATAGAGGCAAGTCATCGACTTCGTCTGGGTGTACAACAACAGTTGCCTCTGCAGATGCAGAGGCTTAGGTGGTCGTGGAATGTGTTCCTCTGCAATCCCGAAAATCTAGCGAGATCCCGCACGATTTTAGGTGCGGGATTAATCTCGCTGAAATGGTGCGGGATCTCGGTATATCGACATTGCATTCCCTACTACCTACTTAGGTAGACATTAGTGGTTGAGATTTTCAAAGCTGGGTTCGTCCTATGTGCCAACTAAAGCCACGTCACCTGCGACCATATTTTTGTTATTTCTAACATCTAACATGTTTTTCTAACAAAATGAGGGCGTGGCCTAGCTGTTTGGCTACATTTGATTGGCCTGCCTAAACAATATGTTAGCAATTAGCATGTTTTGTTAGATTTTGGTCGCAGGAGACCCTAAATATTGTTTGTACTCTATTTATATTTCCTTATCAATATATGTCGGTTACCATTACACAGTTCACGGATCAAACTCCAGGCGAAACGAAAAATACAGAAACGAAGATGCAACCACCACTTACCCGTGTACAGTTGCAGACGATAATTAAACTCGTTAACGTCGCCGCCGCGCACCGCGCCTTCTTGACTACTTTACGCGACTGTACAGTTGTACACGCCTGTAGAGAAAGGGCTGACGTCACTATTTAGATTACTCAGGGTTGACAAAAATAATATAATGTAGGTAGGTACTAAAAATTTGAACACCAAAAACAACAGACAGGTTAGACAACAGTCTAGAGCCGTTGTTTAGCGAATATTATTAACTAAATAAACAGTTCAAGCAAATTGGTCATTGTTACCCTAAAACCTAACACATTTTAAAATAAAAATAGCGTTGAATGTACTTTTAATATCTTTAATTGCTAAAAAAGTTTTTTAAATACTGTTCTTATTGTACAAAATAAAAAGGAATTGTAGTAAATTAGCCAGTATTTACGAGAACCCTTTAAGCAAAGTTTTTTGTATCTTGCGTGGGTGGATTAGCAACTTTGCATTCTCTTTTGTTGTTGAGCCGATGTTGAAGTTTTTAAGTAAGAATATTAATAAAGGAAAGGAAAAGAAAATTGCCGGAGTGATCAATATATGTTTCCATTGTTTTGTAAAAAAATGGAAATTTTATGGTTATTTAGTACTTCTAAATCGCTATACAATGAACAGAAATACGTGGTTATATTTGAAGAGCTCATTCAGGGAATGCTATAGGACAATTTTTTGTACGGAGTCAACCCTGAAATCGCGAAAAATTTCTCGGCTATTCCATATATTTTGTCAAGTATCATCGATGATTTTCTGCAGCTGCATAGTAAAAGTTTTTCTATGCTATGCCCTTAATGAACTCTTCAAATATGACTACAAAAATCAATGTTGAGGTTAGTAATAAAAGCTTAATAAATGTTGAATCACAGTTATTTACTGGCTATCATAATTAAATACATTAAATGTAACAGTATCGTTGCGAGTTGTTAGCAATGTTTTGAATCGTACCCCATTTTGTTTGTACAGTTGTTACATTTACGTCGATGCATCACAATTAGTACATAATTAGTACATAATTACATATACACTATGTTAAAACATCATGATTAATAACGCTATATATTCATTGAGTCTGCTGCGTAATATTTTGTGTCTTGTGGTTTAATAAAAGTATCATCTAATTGTGAGGTTGGGCCTTACGTTTCATTGTTTGAACTAATAGGTATTTCTTTACCTTGCAAAAAACCACGGAAAAATATAGTAGGTAGTGTTAATAAAATCATAAAAAAAATTACACGTAGCCTTTATTTATTATTTTTTTATTCAGACAACTTTTGGTCCACAATAGTGTTAGTTAGTAATACTTCTAATTTTATGTTAGTTTAGTTCAAATAAAATTAAATCATTATAAATTCAATTTAAAAATGAATTGAAATTGAATGACTAAAATTGAAACTGAATAGTCAAATTAAATGAATTAATTTAAAATTAAATAGATAACTTAAATTACAGTAAAATTGCATGAATTAAATTACAATTAAAAAAATTAAAATTAAAATCAATAAATAAAAAATTTATTCAATTAAAATAATCTATTTCAAAATTCAATTCAAATCATAATTCAAAAATAAAATTAAAAGTCTTAACTCATACAAGAAGATGTCCAAGTAGTCAAGTACCTCAGAAAAGGCTGTCCCATTATTTCGCTAATATATTCAAGATTATAGACAGAATTGAGAAACCTTTATTTTAAGAAAAAAAATATCACAGCATGTTATATTTTACGAATTTTACCAAACAACAAAAATATAAGGTAGGTTGAGCAAAATTTTAATACAAAAAAAAAAGAAACGCTTATATTTTTCCTAGGGACCATCAATCCCTATTACGTTGCTTATAATGATGGATTGACATTGTGATTTATCATGGTTGTATATTTACCAAAGAGTCTACACAGTCGGGCAGGGTAGTCAGGCGAAGGAGTTTTTTCCTGTCGTTCCGAGCTATATTTTGTGTGATCCATTTTTTGTTTGTCTAGTGGGTACTCCGAGCTCCGCTTTGAATAGAAACAATACAAACAATAGTTCGGCAACAGTGATTCATATTTTACTTACCTTTTTGAAACTTTGCAGCCATTTCTCTTCTCGGTAGATTTATGAGTAAAATCGTTCGTATAGTTAAACTTGAATTTATGGAGATTGTTATTACCATTCGGAAGCGTTTTTGAATGAGAATCGGCTACCAAAATGTAAATACCGTCTTGGGTCCGCAACTGGCAGTAAGATTGCCATAAAAAAACATTTTGTGATTTTACTGAAGAAAGTTGAAGTATCTGTTTTTAAAACTCGATTTCCTTGTGGTATCATTTAATAAGGATCATTAAAACAAACCAAACTTCCGAAACAAAAACCGATAATTTTCACCGTGTCAGAGTCTAAATCGTAACAGTCATCATGAGGCCAAAGTTTTGCCAACCCTACCTTCCCTTAAGGGCCATACGTCACATTAGTTATGTACCCGAGCGGTTCGTGGACTGAATTATCTCCCGGTTAGCCCTTTGGGGCTTCACAGTACAATTGAACTCAATGGTGTAATAAATTATGAATTTATTATCGGAGCCAAGAGTGCTTTGTGCTATGAATCTTTAAGGAGTTTGATTTAATTTTGTGAAGATAAACGGATAGATAGAATTTAATTTAATATTGTTCAAACTTTTGAACGCAATAATCGCAGTTTACAATGTAGCGACATGGTTTTGATATATATTGATTTTTTTTGTGAGTACGTTAATTTGTATCTAAAACGTAATTTTTTACCATACTTACTCACAGAAGACTATTTACTTAAGGAGAAGTTGTTTAAACTTGACGCTTGAGTTGGGTTCCTACTAGTTAGGGTTTCTACTTATCTGACGTGTTTCATGTTTGCGTGACATCCCTATTTCATCCTAATATTCAGTGCAAAAAACCTTTCACGTACAAACCCTAAGCAAAACATGTGACTATACCTACTAAATATATTATCCTAGTATTACCCATTACTTAGCTTTTAAAATTTACTTTAAACTTTATTTATTTATAAACGTATGGGTACAGTTTAGCTTAAGTTCTAGATTGAGTGACAGATACATCTAGAATTTTACGTGTGAGACAGAGCAAAACCCAGTTTCGAGCTAGGAGTCAACCTGTGTTACGGGTGCTAGGTGATTGCTCCGTCACCGCACTAAATAACATGCTTACATCAATCGTAGTCATCATTTCAGCCGAAAGACGTCCACTGCTGGACATAGGCCTCCCCCAAGCATCGCCACAACGACCGGTCCTGTGCCTTCCGCATCCAGCGGATTCCCGCGACCTTCACCAGGTCGTCGGTCCACCTTGTGGGGGGCCTACCCACGCTGCGCCTTCCAGTACGCGGTCGCCACTTCAGAACTTTACTGCCCTATCGGCCATCCGTTCTGCGAGCAATATGCCCCGCCCACTGCCACTTAAGTTTGGCAATTCTTCGGGCTATGTCGGTTACTTCAATATCAATCGTAGTAAAAAGGTGCAATTGAATCACTGGATTCTCAATGTAGGCATGCCTGAAATGTGAATAAGTATCACTATATTCTACTTCTCGTAACATGCACACTGTCAACTGCAGATTTACGATTTATATAATATTTTACGTAGGTACAACCCTGACGATATGCAACGTAAAAATTACATAAGAATAGAGATTTTAATTTTTTCATTGAAAATTCCATGGTATTGTAAAAACATTTACCAATAGTGCGAAAGAGGAACAATTTTCGTAGCTTTACAGTATGTAAAAGAAATATGTTTAAATTAGTACAAGGGAGAAAAATCCTTGTTTTAGGAAACAAGGATACAAAATTACACATATTTCTTTTTTGTGTTAACAACTTTTTAATAATATTTGTGTCTTCCCATATTTTTTTACAAATTGGACCGTATAGGTATAATGAATGTGTTATTGTTTTATGTATGTCCTGCGTAAAAATTGTGCTATAAGAGATCCACTTATGGTTCGACATAGGCTTCCCCTATAGATGTTATGCTATATTCTTATAAGTTTAATTATCTTGATCTCATTCATATCGTGTCTTTGTATTGTAAAGGACATTAGCGTAGGGCATCAACGAATGTGGAAGGACTAATTCAACTCCTCAGATCAAAAGAATAAGATTCATCTTCCTCAAAATGCTCCAAACGCTGGAAAGGGTACAGCGTAGCCACCTTTAAAAACCCCTCTCGATTACCATAACTTTTACATTCTATCGCCTTTCTTCAAATTCTACCTTTTGTACACTACTCTTTATACTCTGCGACAAGAAAATTTACATGATATTTTCAAAGAAAATCGGACTTATATTAAAAAGTGGTTATTTATCAGACATTTTTCTCCGTCGCCTACTCTCCTGAGATGCCGCAAGATTGCTTCGACCATCCTCGGCTGAGAATTGAATTTATTTGATTTACATAGTCTGAGGATAAATTGTATTTTCTGTTTTGTATTTTTTCTGCTTGGGCTGTCTTTGCTAAGATATTCTAGCCGTTTAATGAATACCTAATTATTTTTTAATAGCTTTGTAACTATAAATTAATTGGTGTTTTATAGTGGAATCGCTTTTACTGAGTAATTAAAAACTAACAAAGTACCTACCAATTAATTAGACGGAGTACGAAATGGATTACAAGTGGAAACATCATCATCATCATCATTCCAGCAGAAAGACGTCCACTCCTGGACATAGGTCTCACCCAATGGGTGGGGGGGAATTGCCATAATCGCCACGCTTGGCAGGCGGGTTGGCGATCACAGTTGGTTGGTTAAATACTCAGAGAACGCTGCTGCCCATACTCTGGTGAATTAGTCGCCTTTTACGACACCCATGAGAAGATATAGGATGGTGCAATTCTTTACGTCCAAAGTTCTTTACGTCGTTTAAGTGGAAACATAAATTTTAATATTTCGTGCAAAAATCATCTATTTTCTGAATTTAAAAAGATTATGTTGTCGGCAAGCTCTCTCAGAAGTTCTTTACGTCATCATTTAACACGTGATAATTGCTACTTCACGTCACGTCGTTGATAACCAGCTGCATCTATTACTGTAAGCGAGAGTGAGAACTACATCAGACCAACGCACACGTCTGAGACGTCTCAAATATGAAGGTTATAAGGCCTAACTTTGTATAGCGTTGCGTCGAGTTGCGTCGCGTGGCGTGGCTCTGATGTAGCTCTCCTCAATACAACAAGGTGCCATATAAAATACTAGCGGCCCGTCCCGGCTTCGCACGGGTGGACATGAAATATAGCCTATGTTACTCAGGGTGAATGTAGCTTTCTAATGGTGAAATTTTTTTTTAAATCGGCACAGTAGTTTTTGAGATTATTCTTTACAAACATACACACAAAAATACAAATCTTTCCTCTTTATAATATTAGTGTAGACTAGCAGTGCCCTTCCGGCTTTGTCCTCGTAAAAAGTTCCTAAATACCCCGTATAATGTTACCCGTCGTAATTTCGGGATAAGAAAAATTTACTTATTTCCTTGGATTAATTATTTGTAATTCACTAAAACTGAGTACGTACCTACTAGCTAGAATTATCAACTGCCTTGTTCTAGTTACTCGATTGAACGTAGTAGTAACAATAAATTCATATAAATTATATATACTTTCACGTTAGTTTGCAATGTGACATATCTAGTTCAACCAGTTCAACGTGGAACAAAGGAAACTAATATTTTTTGCGATAAGAAACTCTATTTTTGTAGTTCTTTTATATAATGTTTTGTTTTCCTTGTGTTACAGTTTAAAACAATTTCACAAAGTTATTTTTTTCATTATTTAAAAATATGTTTGTTTTGTTTTTTAAACACATTTATGTGGAACACACATTTATTTTATAATATCCTTTCTGAACCATATTTGACACAATAAATGATAAATAAATAAATAACGCTGAAATTCAAATGGACTTTATTCAGAAATCTATTTTGTTTATGTTATAGAAGTGAGATTTTGTATTTTGAATCGACTATTTGTTTTATTTGCAGCGGATCACAAACGATTGCAATAAAAATATCAAAAAAGTTAATTGATAGTGTAGAATTTTTTAGGCGGCCCATACACCTACAATATAATTGCGCAATGTTAAAATTGCACAATGATTATTGTATCGTTCCGATCTTTATTTGTCTTTCAATCTTACCCCTACACGGTCAATATCATTGCGCAATTGCAAATATTGCGCAATTATATTGTAGGTAAGCAGTGATAACCCAGTGGTTGAACGCTTGCCTTCCATGCAGGAGGTTGCGAGTTCGATCCCGGCCCGCACCTCTGACTTTTCGGATTCATGTGCTGATCAGAATTTGATTATCACTTGCTTTAACGGTGAAGGAAAACATCGCGAGGAAACCTGCACACCAGAGAGTGCTCCATACAGTTCTCAATGGTGTGTGTAGTCCGCCAACCCGCACTAGGCCAGCGTGGTGAACTAAGGCTTTAGCATTCTTATACTGAGAAGATGCCTGTGCCCAGCAGTGGGACAGTAATGGGCTGATTATGTTTATGTATATTGAAGGTGTATGGGCCGCCCTTGTTCCTAGGTGTATCATGATTCTTAAAAGCAAAGTTATTAAAAAAGTTTAACTGTGCTAAAAACATCAACTTTGTTCTTAAGGCCCAGCACGCACTCGGCTTTTTCCTACCCGTGGTTGTGGCGGCAAGAAATGTAGCCGGATTGCTTATTTCAGCGGCAATTTTTTTTCCGCAGTTGAATTGAGAAACCTCATTGGCTACATTTCCTGCTGCCACAACCGCGTCAAAAACAGTGCGTGCTGGGCCTTACATCAAATTCACAGAGGAAAAAAAATCACTACGTTAATCAAATTGACACTGACAGCAGCTTTAAGAGAATGATGGAGTCGGATATATTACCAAATATGTTAATTATTATTATATATCTTTTTATTATAACATGTGAAGGATTTCCCACCGATTACGATGTTGCTGATCTAACTGAAATCAATACTGATGGTACAAATACTGAAACAGAAAATTTGGTTTCTCTTACAGAAGAAACTGTTGTGCCGTCAGCACCAGTCGTAAAGGATTCTATCCCGGGAAGTGACGAAAAATACAGCATCCTGGCGCCACACGACGATCCTAATATGATGGTTGGTGAGTATCCAAATCTTAATATTACTCACTCGTCACTTGAGGTTGACACTGAAAATCAGCGCTGTGTTGTGGCTCACGTTATACATCATCATGCTGAGTGTCAACCTCTTTGCTGCAGCTACGAGCCTTTAATACCCAGTCATGTTTGAGTTTCATAATGACGGTCAAGAAGTGTCGTAAACTAGGCACTAATCGGACATTATTACGATCATAGAAATGATTCAAGTATTCCGTGATTACGATCAACTGTATCGATTTTGTGGATTAACAGATTTGCTGTTTTCAGTAACCATCACCAATTAACGACACATGTTTAGTAGCATTTGCTACAACATCAAAATCTTTAATTTATACTTTCTGTTATATTCCAAAAAACTGTTTCCTTGATTTCGTGTAACCATTGTAAACCCTATTTTATGTAAAACTTCAAAATTACGGTTTCCTTTTGTCCTACACTTGTCGCTATTGATTAAAATTTCCTGAAGATTCAAGGCTGAGCGCACATTGGCTACTATCGTGTGAGTGGTAGTTGCATAGGCTACAGAGTCGCTACCGAGCGGTTGTATACGTTCGGACGTCCATTCTGTCGTTTGAGCGACCGAACGGTAGCATAGACATAGCTTCTACTGTCTGTACGTAAACTACTATGTAGAAGTCGAGCAACTGTTGAGATGCGACCGCAAGTCACGTTTTCCTCTACTCCAAATAATCTCTAATCTAACAGTTACTCAAGCGATAGTAGCCAATGTGTGATTATCCTAATTGTTATTATTATACGAATGCATTTCGTTTGATGATCGTTACTACATAATATCAAACCAAACTATTCATTTTCTGTTTCAACCAAATTGTATATTCATTAGTATTGTAGAACGCAACGAAGTTTCTCTTTTAACCATCGGCATCGGTTGTATTGTAGGCAAAACAGTGTCTTAAAATATATTAATCTTGAACCAATGACAATGGATTGTATTTATGCAAATTGAATATCTTACACAAAATGTAAGGAAACTTAATAATTGTATCTCATTCAAACTTTGGCGAACTCTACAATTTAGACTCGAAGAAGTTTTCTATCTACAAATTGTAAAAGGATTTACAAATCTGATTCATCTCCAAAGTACAGACGGCTAAGAAAAACTCTAGGAAAGACAATATTGGGAGGTTCACTTACGTGATTTAAAAAATTAAAACTAACGAGACTAGCTTCTGCTTTATATCCATATGATAAAAACAGCTTTGGGGACGGAAGACCTTCCCTTAATATTAAAATGAAAATAGTTTTATTATTTAAAGTAGCTCACTCCATATTCTATGAAATCCCAGAAATCACACGTTGCTTGAAAATCACACACCACCATTGTTACATCAGCTACATATAAATTTACATTATAAGGGTAATTTGTATCAACTTATGAAGTTATTACTCGCTACGGGCTTGTCAAGGTCCTATGTAAACCTTGACCAACCCTCAGTTACCCTTAGTTTGAAGGCCACCAGCGGTATAACTTATAACTGACGACGAACTTTGGCAATACGTCAAAGATGGCGATCTGCGATGTTACTAGCTATACATATGTTAATTAGATATTCCTTTGAGATAGTCAGGTAGTCTCGGATTTGGTCTGAAGTAAAGGTTTAGTTATAATGGTAAATGAATTAGAATTTTTTAAACTTTCGCGAATTTCACTCATATTGAACTTTATTGACTTTACCCGCTTAATGAAATCAAAACAAAACAAACATTTGGCTAACCTCGACCTTTCGGCTAAGTTGCATTGGCTGTGGTCACGAGCAGACTCGAAATGTAGTATTCGTAATTTGTGAGGATCTATATTATGATCTATTTCTCGATCATCAAAGGTCATTTCGAATTCCCATATAGCACCCATTCCCGTAAACATCGGAGACTCTACACTTGAAGTTGTTGACGATTATGTACAGTATACTAGGACAAACTTTCTAGTTATGTAGGTCCAACTTCGAGAGAGAGGTCAATCGTCCAATCCGACTCGGTTGGGCAGCGTACGGAAAGCTACGCAATATATTCTCGTCCAAAATACCGCAGTCTCTCAAGACGAAAGTCTTGGACCTGTGTGTGTTGCCAGTAATTACTTACGGAACTGAAACGTGGTCGCTCTCAATGGGCCTGATAAGAAGGCTCAAAGTCACTCAAAAGAAAATGGAAAGGGCTATGCTTGGAATGTCACTGCGTGATCGAATCAGAAATGAGGAGATTCACAGGAGAACGAAGGTAACCGACATCGCCCGAAAAAATGCCAAATAATTTGGCAGTGGGCGGGGCACATTGCTCGCAGAACGGATGGCCGATGGGGCCGTAAAGATCTTGAGTGGCGACCGCGTACTGGAAGGCGCAGCGTGGGTAGGCCCCCACAAGGTGGGCCGACGACCTGTTGAAGATCGCGGGAATCCGCTGGATGCGGAAAGCGCAGGAACGGTCGTTGTGGCCATGCTTTGGGGAGGCCTATGTCCAGCAGTGAACTTCTTTCGGCTGAAATGATAACAATGATTATCTAGATCTTGTCTTCCTTGTCCATCCAAAGGATGTCTGAAAGATATCGCTTTTAGTGATAACACCCAATGTACCCTTAATTTACATGTTGTTTCTGTTTCCTGCTATTTTTTACAATTGTATACTATTGTATATATCTATCTAAGCGTATTCTATCTATCTATTATTTAGGTATTACGTAGGCGCAGTGTAGGTAGGCCCTCCACAAGGTGGACCAACGACCTGGTGAAGGTCGCGGGAATCCGTTGGATGTGGAAAGCGCAGGACCGGTCGCTGTGGCGATGCTTGGGGGAAGCCCATATCCAGCAGCGGACGTCTTTTGGCTGAAATGATGAATGATGAAAGAGTCGTTTGAGGAGATTACCTATATCTGCCCCTCTAGCCAAGTTGACAATCTACAATCTATAAACGTAGCTCACAGGAACAACAGGATTTTTGTTACATACTATATGTAATGTAATGGGAAAACGGTCAAGTTTAATGGCGTGTATAAAATCCTCACTCACTTATAACTGAAATGCTTTCTAAAACTAGTACCTCTTTTACGGAGATTAAATAGCTACATGTATATACTCTTAAAATATCAAAGACCAAGCGAGCGAAACCGTTTGCCATTATTAGGTCTACATATAAAAGCGTTATTAAGTTCTATATTTTGTAGACTAAAATATAGGAGATAGATTTGGCAGTAGACGGTAGGGGTTCGGGGGAGAGGGGAGTGATTAATAGATTCTTTTGAGTCACAGTACTTTTATGTTGGATATAAAGATTCCACCGACGCACATTTATTCTTGAAATGTAACAGTTTTTGGGCTCCTGTGACGTCAGAAGAAAATATGTGTTAAATTGATGACGTATCTTTAGATGTATTGTTTTTGGGTGAAATATTATGTTATTTTTTGGGGATGTATAGAAAATAAAAATATTTATTAGTATTATAGTATTTATTTTTAAATTTGATTTTAATGGGTCTTAACACATATTTAGACATTTGTCACCAAAATACTATAAACAATTATACTTAAAAATTCATAATAAGGGTGTTTAATCTCTGTTCGAGCTGACAAAACTGTTAAACATGATTCTGTAATTAGACGGAAAAGCTTTAGCTGTGGGCTTTTAGGGGCAAGGTTCACCAACGAAATAACCTATGTTTATTTGTAAACAACTACAAAATGTTCGAGTTACCTAAGTGGCTGTTTTAATCCTCAACGTCAGTTGTTTCGTTGGTGAACTACCCTTAGATATGCCATTTTAACCAACACTAAAATATTCTCTGTTTCTTTGCCAGTCTTCGCTAAGCATATTTATGTCATCATCAATATTCTCCAATCAAGTCCAATCTCTTTAATCGACTACTCTCCGGTCACTGGTCTCCGAGACCAACGAGGTAGTCGATTGACGGTTCCCAAACTTATTTTGTCTACTCGAAAGTCGAGAGTTTAGTCGGTGTCTAAGAGTCCTCCTAGCTAGATGAAATTACAAATCACCCCCCAAGCCTTTACACAACGCCCCCATTTTTTTCTGGGTCTCTTACCGCCCCCCTTTAGGCCTGCAGCGGCCACAGGGGGGCGTTATCGCCCACTTTGGGAATGGCCAGTTCCCGGACTGGGCCACTGTCCACACTAACACTTAACAACACACACACTTAATAACACTTTATTGGGTTTTTTCTTTAAGAAATTCTCAGTAGCAGCCCGGAGTCTGGATTTGTGCCCAGTTAATGGCAATAGGCTAGTCCCCTATTACATGGGACTTTTAACATAACTGGCGAAATGTGGGTGTACCTACTAACCTACTATACACCACTGCCTACCCCTTCGGGGAAATACAGGCGTGATGCTATGCTATCAATCTTCTTACGAATAAGAGGCATTACCTGTTCTGTGAATAATGCTATAAAATTGGTTCACATAATAAATGGGTAATGTGGTTCGGTTGAAATTCATATGAACTCTCAATCGCTGCATACAAATTCACTTGTTGAACATTACTGCTCCATTTTGCAATATTGCCTATCTCTATGAAATATTGTGCTACAAGATATACCGGGTTATTATCAATACCTTAGCTGTTTTATCAGAACCTCTTTGAATAAAGAATAATATTTGCTAGTTTTATTTATATTTGTTATTTACGAAGAGACAGTTAATACGTCTCGAAGTTTTCCAACAAAATAGTCAAAACGTTCGTCGCTGTGTGTTTTCGCCGCCATATACACTACGAAAATTAGGGCATGAACCTAAGGTCATTCACTTTGCTGTATTATCCAACTTTCTTAGGCCCGTATTACAGAATGTTCCTTAAGCATTGATCACTGTTTAAAACTAGTTTTGAGTTGGGATTTAATTTTAAAACATTCCTCAAACATAGATTCATTGATCCCAGTTCAGCTGAGTTTAGCTTTATTTTATACTGTAACCTGTTTCGGTATTTAAGCAGAGATTTGATTTGTAATCACTGAAGTGTGGTCAAGACCACGCTTGAGTAGAGATTTCTTTGCTATTTCAGATTATATTCGTGTGTTGTGTTGTTGAATTGAAGTTTATAATTACCGTGTTGGAGTAAGACTGATGTTCAAGTAACAATTTGATTGAAGATCAAACTGTACTTGAGGAACGTTCTGTAATACGAACCTTAGAGTAGACGGAAAATTCTTCGATAAAAATGCCACAATTTTTTTTGTTACCGTTAGGTACTGTTATCGATTCTGGTTCAGAGAGAAAAAATGCAAAGTTTTTTATAATAACCCTGTAAATTCCAAATTTTTCTCATAGCTTTCAGCGTTTTCCTACATAAGTTGTTTGTTCTTGTTAGGTAGTTACGGAAAAATGGAAGGGAAATTGCATAGACATTTTATTTAAGCTTCAATTTTTCCTTAGTGTGATGTAATAATTAACTAAGACTTAATAGCGCTATCTAGCGCCTCGACGGTATACAAGAGTTACAGTGAAAACAAGCAGTAATCACTTACAATGTCATTATCTTTTATAGTGTTGCGTGCTGTTTGGGACTTGATTATTTTTAGAACTGGGTTCCAAACAGGTGGTAGGTGCCAACCATCTTCTCTATTAAAATTAGGATGTTTTTTAATTTCAATAGCCTCACGGAGTATTCTAGGTATCTACATATAATAATAATCCTCTTTATTGCACGACATAAAAGTACACGTTAAAGCGAACAATTGGCGGCGCCGATTCACGGCGATCTCTTCCAGACACCCCAACAAAATGTTTACTCAAGAAAACTAAAACGTATTTTTGTTTACAGACATAGTCATACCATCACTCCTCATAGCTGCGTTGTTCATCGGCAACGCATTAATCGTCCTCATCATATACAAATACAGGAAACGGTGAGTTTAATCAAAATATCCTTTTATATCCATAGTGTGTAAGTTGATGGTAAGGTAACTCGGTGACTTTAAAACTGAAGGATTTCGCAGACAGAAAGCGGTCACGCGTTCAAACGTTCTGTGTTCGCTTTCCGCGTTTTGTGTATTGTATTGCATCACATACATATGCCATACACATACACAGCAGGCATTCTGACCGCGTCGGTCAACGAGAACGTGAGCAACGTGAGAAACTGCACGCTCAAGCGCAGAACGCAAACGCGGAACGCTTGAACGCGTGACCGATTTCTGACTGCGAAATCCCTACTAGACGGAGTCAACGAACATAAACGAATGAGTTTCATCGTCCATCGACGCCAGAAGACGAAAGCTTTTAGGCGCCGAATAGACGACGACGCGACGTAAGCGCGCGCGCGCGAAGTAAACGTCGTTCTCGATCACTCAAACAGAACGTGGTCAGAGCGCCTCAGGCATTCATTATCGCGCGTTCGCTAGCCTACACTGGGTTTGACCTCTATGAAGCTTTGGATGACGAACGAGATTCGGCATTGGTTGTCGAAAGTTCGTATGGTTGCTGTTGCGTCTTGTATGAGAGACAATTTGTTTTGAGTATTGTTTTCATACGTATAGAGTAGAGATCCAGCTAATGTAATGATGCAGATAACCTGTTTTGTGATTGCGTTTTTGCGCCCAAAAATAATAAGTTATAGTTCAGTATTAGAAGTCGTCACTTAGAGAATTACTGCCAGATTTAATTTAAAGATTGTCTTTCATAAATTATCCCAGAAAACATACAAATGCTAGTAGAAACTGGTAGTCAAACTCTAATAGTAAAAATAAAATAAATAATTTGTGGTAAGCACCTAATAAAATAATCGAATGTAGTTCTCCCGCCGCCGCGTCCTTGATCTCAATGTATAACCTCGCTTATCACATATTCTAAATATTTATTTATGTTGTTGTAATCAACTAGAATTGAAACGTTCTTAATATTTTATTATTAGTTTAGTAGTAGCTACTAAAATATTTACGCGTATTTAAAGATTTTGATTGCGTAGTGAGTACATCAAAGATTAGTTTGTATTATAATTATGCTTCATTTATACATTAGACAAAGGCAAGATAAAGTAAAAATAAAATACATTGCTGCTTCTAGCCGAGGTTGGAGACAATTTAATGGGTCTATTAACCTGATGGGCCAATTTTAATAAGCTGAAACTCTGCATGCAGAAGTAGATCAAAATATCGCGATCAAATGATATGTATAGATTAACGGCCACAATTAATATCCAATCTATCTAGGATTTACCCTACTAGAGATAGAAATTTGACATGTTTTGTATGGAGCTTATGGCAAATTCCTATCTCTAGTAGGGCAAATCATGGACAGATTGGATATAAATTTGGGCCGTTAATCTATATATATCATTTGATTAATATATCAAAATATCGCGATCAAATTATGTGTGTAGATATAATATATTAATAAAAATTAAAAAAACAGCGATATGAAATATCACTTTAAATTTACAATTAATAATGATTTAATATTTAATTTGACTATTTTTATTGAAGAGTTTTTCCAAAAATGTTGTTCAAGCTACAACAGGGTTTTTGTTAGATATTGAAGTTGTTTCTAGTGGATTACATTTTATTGCAAAGAAAATCATAAAATTATAGCTATTTGACACCTCAAACCACATTTTGTAACCAATGCTTCTAATCTTGATTCCCCTGCGGACGGTACATCTAAAACGTCATTGTCCACTTATGAGCATGAGTTAGCATGCGGGCGATGGGAAGTCGCTCTATTAGCGTTGATTTGACAACTGTTGGTCTGTCCTGTGGCATAGAATATATACTAACCTGTGGCACGATCGATTAAGGCACGTTTACACTGGATGCAGATTGTAGACTAAACTGTAATTTTGCCCTTTGGTATAGGAAATCGGGTCTGCTGATGTGTGCACTCACGTAAGTCTACCTACTGATTTACGGTCAAAATTAATATCCTATCTATCTTCGATTTGCCATACTAGACATAGAAATTTGACATAATGTATGGAGCTTATCTCAAAATTTGTATCTCTAGTAGGGCAAATCTTGGATAGTTAGGATATTTATTTATAATTAATTTTTGGCCGTTAGTCGGGCTAAACAATCGGCCGATTAAAAGTCTGCAGTCTGCGGGGGGCTTTATTATTTATACTTATTTACCGATAGCACAAGAATAAAAATCCATACAGAAGTAAAGCTAGCCGCTGTCTGTGCCGCTGTGGTACACTCACACATAGCGCGGTGAAGTGTACGCGCTTCACTGACGGGTTCACCTACGCTCCGCTGTGGTCTGGATGTTTATCACTTTATTCATGTGCCGATAGTTAATCCAAGAGCAATTTTCCTTAATCACCTCTTGCAATTTTTCCGAATACTTGGATTTGGTTACAATATTAATATTTTTTGTATGTTTCTTAAAAATACATATTATTATAATTTTTCTAAAGATCTTGGCTACAAACTTAATCATCACGCGTATCAAAAATTCAATAATAATTAAGTAGAAAAATTATACTGCTGCTCTAACATAAAATATTTTTACTGTAATTTATTCACTTTTAAGTCTAAAATTATTTATTTCCTTTTTTTTTTTGTGATTTGAAACCAATAAACTAATAATTTCGTATGGGAGTCAGAGTTGCCCAGTTTTTGAAATCACTCCGGCCGCAGCGATGGCGCGAAATATTTTCTTTGAAAAACAGATTTGCAATGCTTATTGACGTGCAGACGACCGATATACGGTCCGATAAATGATCGGTGGATATAGAACATTCAAGTTTATAGTTGTCGACGTCATTTGTTATCATCAACACAGCCTATCTGCTTATCGCAGTCTACCGCTGGACATATGCCTCTCCCAAGATGCACCACAACACTCGGTCCTTCGCCTTCCGCATCCAGACCCTCCCAGTTACCTTTTTCAGGTTCTCGTCATTATAGCACGTGATGTATAGCACAGCTAAACACCGACTCCCAATTAACACGCTTTTTAAACGAATGGGTCATCTCAGTATGTTGTCACTATACATCCTATTGATGTTATAACCTATTCAACTATCAACACTTGCAAGTGAAGCAAGCAACCGGAAACCACAGAAATAAAATTATTTCAAATTATTATCATGAAAATTGGACCCACAAAAATGTCACGTCGATTCTCATCGATTAATTAAAACCAAAAATGACAAAATAAACGAAAGACCACACGTCCAATAAAAGATGAGAGCCCTATGTCGCGTAAAATAAAGAAAATCGGACACCGACCGTAACCGTATTACTTAATTGGGTTGCGGGGGTCTGATGGCAGTCGCTCCGTGTAAAATACTGATGTTCAGCCGCATCTAGTTAGACTTGAAACCGACCCCAATATAGTTGGGAAAAGGCGAGGAGGATGATGACAGTCACCGACTACTATCGTTTGCTGTTCTCGGACATAAATCGGTGGGCGATTACAATCGGTCGTCTGCGTTAAGCCTTCGTTGGCAATCATTATTACTACAGCACGATTTTCGGAGCCAGGTTCATGTGGACTAAGGATGAGAAATAAAGGCAAGATACACTGACTTATGACGTGTGTATATTTTCATGTAGATATTGAAACATATTTGCAAAATTATCACGGGATTATTTAGTGCCATCTCGTTTTAGACTAGTTTACTTTTCATATTAGAGCAGTGAATTATTTTTACTGTATTTAACATCTAGTAGGTATCTGAGATCCAATAATTTAGTTGCTGTAGTGTAAAGGATCATGTTAACAAACTGAAATAGCAATAAGTATACAACTACGGTAGTAGGTAACTTAATTAAACCATAGTATGAATCGGTGTGAGGATCTGGGAGTCGTGTTTGACCATAAGTTAACTTTTCATGACCACATGGTTGCAGTTGCAAAGGACTCTTATAAACGGTTGGGTTTTATATTACGAAATGCTAAGGATTTTAGTAACATCAGCGTAATTAGATCACTCTTTAGTGTGCTTGTTCGCAGTATGCTTGAGTCTAGTGCATGTGTCTGGAACCTGCATGAAAAGAAGTACACACAGATATTAGAAAAGGTACAAAGAGCCTACCTTAGGTATCTGTATAAACGTCTGTATGGATATTATCCGTTTTTGTATCCTACAAACTTTCTCCAAGGCTGTTTAGGGTATAATTCTCTTGAGGTCAGAAGGAAGTACGACCAAATGATAACAATGTGCAAAATCCAACATAGCAAAATTTATGCCCCTGATCTGTATGACGAATTGTCCAGATTATACGCCCCAGACAATTATAGCCGTAGCAGGAGGCATCAATTATTTGCCGTTCCTACGTGCAACACCGTCTCGCGAGCCTTCTCTCCCATCCCTCGCACACTCACTGCACTTAACGCCCTCTTGGAGGCCAAGTCTGACTGTGATGTGTTCGCCGACGAATGGAAGACGATTTTGTCAGTATGTCTGTAGTACTGTGAGATGAGCGTATGAAAGTATGTATTAATCATATTTCATATAATTATTTAATTTTTCTTTAATGTTAATTAATTTTACTTTTGTCTTTAATTTTTGTAATTGGCATCCAGCCGTTTTAATTAAAGTTAATAAAATAAATAAATAGTAGGCATAGAAATCTAAATAATCTATTTAAAAAGAGTACATCCATGGAGTTTCTTGCCGGTTCTTCTCTATAGGACCCACAATTTGGAACCGTGCAACTTCGAGCTTGACGTTTCAAAAGTGCCTGTAATTAGGTTTATTTGAAATAAAAAACATTTGAATTTGAACATTGACACAATTAATTGACAGTAGTGACACTGACACTCCTTGTTGTTGCTTGTTGTTACGCAACGCAATAATGGCCGCTCCGATATTGGGTAATAATTATAATGCGTCAGAAAAGAATTCCAAGATTATGTAATCGGTATTTTATTATCTAATAAGTGTTATTTTTATTGTTGTTGTTGGTTGACACCATAGAAAATATAATAGGTTAGAATGTTTAAATAGGCGAGGTGGGCGCACCGCAACTTTGAACATGACGCTCATAACCTACACGCTCATAACCTAATATGATCAAACGACGCATTTAGTTGCTCGCGGAACATATTGCTGTGCAAAGCTGGGGCTATTATTAGTTTAAAATGCCGTCCTGTGCTGTTATAGATTAAGAATCCAAGTACTTAGTACATCATAAAAACTTTTTAACAAAAAAAAAACCGACTTCAAAAATCTTAACTAAAAAGTAAAAAATAATCCTTGTATGTATTACAAAATCTTTTCATAAACCAACATTTTGAAGGCGGCGCGTGATTGACCCTTTCTTTACGTATATACATGTATTTCACGATCAATCATCGTGAGCGTCATGTAAATATAATGTACAGTCGAGCGTATATCTATAGTAAAAAAACAGTATAAGTGTCTAAGTGAACGTACATGAAAATCGCCGCCGCCTTCAAAATGTTGGTTTATGAAAAGATTTTGTAATACATACAAGGATTATTTTTTACTTTTTAGTTAAGGTTTTTGAAGTCGGTTTTCTCGGAGTAATCGGTGTACAAAACATGAAAAAAAAAACCTCCTCCTTTTTTTGAAGTCGTTTAAAAAGGAGGATTTATTTTTACCAACGCGTTCAATAGTATTCCCTAAACGAGCTCATAAAATATGATCACGCATTTCTGATAATGAAAATGAAAATCCTTTTATATGCATGATACACGATGTCGATGTTAAGCTGTCTGTTCCGGGTGTATACGAATATCTATGGCGGTCGTAACGGGCAGTCAGAAACCCGATACTCTGACAACTGGTCTAGATCCTTAGAATGTCAGTATTAAGACGGTATCAAGCTGTGTTGCTCGACTGTAACGGCAGTCGCTCCGTATAAAATACTGATGTTCAGCCGCATCTGTTTAGACCGGAAGCAGACTATAACATATTTTGGAAAAGGTTAGGCGGAAAAGAGAAATAGAATATTCTTTTCTCCCACTTGCTTGGAAATTGGTTCATTATTCAAAAAAAAAATACATCAGTCGGCTCTTTTCCGTACGCAACGAAATAACAGGCCAGTAATATCCAACACGACAATAATAGAAATTGCTGGACAGTTTTTATTTTTTAAATTATGCTACCGAGGTTTTTAAGTACACACTTACATAAATTAGGTGTTTTTACGTACAAAATATGTACATTATAAAAGCTGAACGCTCATGTTTTTTTCAAAACTTTGAAAATAGAACAATAACCGCGCGTGGACGAATTGGCGCGAATGAAACTTAGATACTTTTGAATTTTTGTGTATGGTTTCCTCGGAAATGAGAGAAAAGTACGATACAAGTCTCGGCCGAAATAGCAATTAACGGGCTCGTTTAGTTATTAGTTGCCTGCCTCGTTGGTCTAGACTGCCTCGTTGGTCTAGTGGTCGCAAGCGCGACTGCTGAGCGTGGGGTCCTGGGTTCGATTCCTGGGTCGGGCAAAGTGTTATTGGGTTTTTTCAATAGGAAATTCTCAGTAGCAGCCCGGAGTCTGGATATGTGCCCGGTTAATGGCAATAGGTTCGCCCCCTGTTACATGGGACTAACAACATAACTGGCGAAATGTGGGTGTACTATTATTACACCTCTGCCTACCCCTTCGGGGAAATACAGGCGTGATGTTATGTTATGTTGAATTAAATTATTTTAAAACATATTATTTTATAGGTAATTCAATACAATCAAGTAATATAAGTAAAGTACCTAATAAAAATAAGGTTGGTGGGTTATAGATTGCATTAAAAATAGTTTAGACGTGAAAAAGTGCAAGATCAAAAAGGTCGTTTATGAGGGTTTTATACAACGTGTACCAGAAATGCGTGGTCATATTTGAAGAGCTTATTCAGGGGGTGCTATCGAACAACTTTTACTAAGGGACCAACCCTGAAATCATGAAAAAAATATCGGCTGATCCTTACTTTTTGTCAAGCGACATCGATGATTTAGTAGGGAACAGCTGATATTTTTTTCGCGATTTCAGAGTTGATCCCATAGTAAAAGTTGTTCTATGCTATGGCATGAATGAGCTCTTCAAATATGACCACGCATTTCTGATACACGTTGTATATTATGTTCGATTGTTTCAGATTCAGAATTAGAATAGAAACTCACCATATTAGAAGTAGAAATAATTTGATGAAAATGTTTTTTTTACTACAAATTACGGTACCATCTAGTCCCAAACTAAGCAGAGACTATGCTATGGGTACTAGATAAACTGAATTTTTTAAACTATGTTTTTAAAAATAACGCGATATAGTATTACATTCTCATCCAGTCCTGAGTTACGTTTAACGTTTCAAGTCTCTAGCTCATCGGGAAGTTTGATTCAAATAATCATCCTCCTTTTTTTTTTTTTTTTTTTTTTTTTTTTATGGTATAGGATGGCGAAACGAGCTAAAGGCCCACCTGATGTTAAGTGGTTACCTTTGCCCATAACAACTGCAATACCACCTAGGCTGTTACCTAAATGGTACCGCAAGTCGGTTCGCCAAACTGAGACATGAAGGTGGAAAGTCTCATGTGATTGTAATTTCACCGGCACCCGTACCCTTCAGACCGAAACACAGCAATGAAAGCATCACTATTTGGCGGAGAAGTAGGCACGATGGTAGTACTTCCCCGGACGAGCTCTTTCACAAAGGAGCTCTACTACTACTAAAACCTCCTCGCCTTTTCCCAACTTTGTTGGGGTCGGCTTCGGCTTCCAGTCTCTAACTAGATGTGGCTGACATCAGTATTTTATACGGAGCGACTGCCATCAGACCCCCGAAACCCAGATACTGGGTAATACCGACATTCGGAGGTTAGACTGCCATAGATGTTCGTATGGCAACCGGGACCGACAGCTTAACGTACTCTCCGAGGCACGGAGGGGTCTCGATGTGCAAAGAAATGATCACCCATTCACAGACTGACCGCGGCAAGTGTAGCTTAACCTCGCAGATCATGCAATCCACGTGGTTGCTACTTAACTTCGAGCCCCTCTCGAAGTTAGATTCAAATCGATTGCGAAACTTGTACCGAACGGACAGATACGACTGAAAGCGAGTTAATAAAACCGTGGTAATAAAAATTGAACCTCTGTAAATAACTCGCAAGACGCAATTTAATAACATTCAAACAATGATATACTTTCTTCTCCAAGCTTTTTTCTAATTACGTTGGGGTAGGCTTACATTCTAATCAGATGCGACAGAACATCAGTATTTTACGCGGAGCGATTGTCATCAGACCTCTGCAACCCAGTTACTGGGTAATACCGACATCCGAAGGTTAGACCAGTTGTCAGACTTTCGGGCTTGTGACTACCCATTACGACTGCCATAGATATTCATTTTGCAATCGGGACGAACACGTGCACTCCGAGGCACGTAGGGGTGTCACATCCATATTCTTAGTTGTTCCTCAAACGTTTCTAGACTCCCAACTCAGTCAAAAATGCCTTCAACGGTTCACCAAATAATATCAAAATCGGTATTCTTCGACATTTTCTCAATGTATCTTGAGGAAATAAAAAATGCCGTGAATGATAATTGTATAGGTCTTGGTACATATATTCCATAAATTTGTCAACTTCGGTACCTAATTTTTCAGAATAGTAACAGCAGTAATCACGTCGCAAATGACACTTTTCCAGTCTTGAGGAAGCCTTAAGGTTGGTCGCGATATTCCTTGAGTTTTTCCTCACCTTGAGTAAGGAAAACTATCAAGTGACGGAGATTTTTTGCAACTTTGAATACCATGGGGGCAATATTGTATTGAGTGGAGTTTACGAGCTCCTCCAATGATAGAATATTCTTCAGGAAAAAAATCTAAGTATAAAAAACATAAAGAATCATTATTCAACAACGACCAAACTTAATTTAAACTTTACTTAACCCTAAAAACCTAATGCCTAATCAAGAATCTTAAACTTTGAAAGCACTGAATTTCAGTATTCACAAAGTTCTTTCAGCGATTCAATCTGTTGTAAATCCCTAGGCTCTGTTTATCTCGATCCAAGATAAATGCAACTTCAGACCCTTTCTTTAAAAGGGACCTTAAATTCAAAGGCTCAAGTAATTTACATTAACTAAAATAATTAACTAATGAATTGAATATTTCGCTTATACATTTTCGGTTTTAGCTTTTTGGTATTATTAGGCACGATTTCGATTTTAGGTTTAAGGATAATCTGTGTAAATAATATTGTTAGATATTTAAGTTGATATATTTGTGTTTAAGAAAATTCATCTTAATTTATATTATTTCCTTTCTTTACCATGACATGCGATGTATGTACATTCCTTTGCACGATTTGATCAGTAATACAGGTTTTTTTTTTGTAGATAATTCCTTGTCCATTAAGTAACAGATGTCTTATGCACAAAGCGACCATACACACCATAGACGCCTCATAACAGGCGACTGATGTCTGTCACACATCTATGAAATTTCACTAATGTAGGTCGCCACTATTCGCCACTTGAAATCTTCAAATCAGTTTCGACCACTTAGATGAGCCGTCAAAACTGCCGCGTAAGTGATTAACCAATAGCCGCCTTGGTAGGGCCAATCGGATTGCAGTAGTTGCCCCGCCTCAGCTAGTTGACAGAATTTATTGTACGCATTATATTTAACATTAGGCGTCTATTGGGCTGTATGGTCGATGTATGCACCCTTGCGTTTCAATGTATGTAGCACGAACGCATAGCTGAGCTTTCACATTCGCAAAACATTTGACAAAGATATTTTTCTTTCATTATCAACTCAGCCTATCGCAGTCCACTGCTGGACATAGGCCTCTCCCAAGTTGCGCCACAACGCTCGGTCCTCTGCCTTCCGCATCCAGTCCCCCCCAGCCACTTTCTTTCTTTCTTTTTTCTTTCATACTTTTAGTGATTTCTATTAAAAAGTTAAAGTACTAAACTAATTCTAATATTGTACTGGGTAGTATACCGTGAACTTACTGATTCACCTCCATAAATTTTGCAGTGTGTATAATTACCGGCCCGCACCACTGACTGTTCAAAATCATGTGTAGATCAGAATTTGATCATCACTTGCTTTAACGGTGAAGGAAAACATCGTGAGGAAACCTACACACCAGAGAGTGCTCCATACAGTTCTCGATGGTGTGTGCGGTCCACCAAACCGCACTAGGCCAGCGTGGTGGAGTAAGGCCTTATACGTGGGACACTCAGAAAGTTTTGCGAAACTAAAAAAAATTGTTCTATACGTACATATATTTTTATCAAATCTTTTCAAAGTACTTTCCACCAGCCTCTATACAAAGATTCATGCGCCTAAACCAGTTTTCAAAACACTTTTTCCAGTCCGCCGCAGACACCTCGTTTACAGCCTGCTCGAACGCAGCCAGCGCATCTTCCGGCGACGAAAATTGTATCCCTTTGAGCTGATTTTTTATTTTTGGGAATAAAAAGAAGTCACACGGTGCTAGATCAGGGCTGTAAGGAGGGTGACCCAGGAGTTTGACTGGCGTGCTGTCCAGGAAGTCCCTCGTTTTGAGTGCGGTGTGCGCAGGTGCATTGTCGTGGTGGAGCAGTAGCCCGCGGAGCCCTGTGTTTGGTCGCTTGTTGCTTATAACAGAGAAAACTTCTGGCAAACATTTGGTAGTATACCATTCGGCATTAATGCTTCTTTGATCCCGTAAGGGAATTGATACCAAGTGGCCAGTCAAATTAAAAAAGCTAGCGATCAAAATCTTACCCCCGCTTCTAGATCGCTTCACTTTGGTAGGCGTTGGCTCATTTTGAAACACCCAAACAGTCGACTGGCGCTTGGTTTCTGGGTCGTATTGATAAATCCAGGACTCATCACCTGTAACGATGTCGTAAACACGCCGAGACGAGCCTGCTTCAAATTTGTTAAGCATATCACGGCACCATTCCACCCGGGCCTGCTTCTGAGCATCGGTGAGGTTGTGCGGCACCCAGCGTGATACTATCCTCCTCACGCGAAGATGGCTGTGTAGAATCTCGTGAACGCTTCCCGATCCAATCTTCAATATGTGTTGAATCTCCTGATATGTAATTCGCCTATTGTCTTGGATTAAATTTTTCACTGCTAGCACGTTTTCTTCGGTAACAGCCGTCAAAGGGCGACCGCTTCTTTCGTCATCCCCCAAAGTTGGTCGACCGCGCTTGAATTCGTTATACCAACGATACACGGTTGCCTTGGAAGGGCCTTCATCCATGAATGCCATTTGAAGTCTATCGTACGATTCATCCGGTTTCAGGCGACACTTGAAATCGTATAAAATCATAGCTCTAAAATGTTCCCGGCGCAGATCCATATTTCAGTGAGACACAATACTTTGAATTAACTCGCAAAAAATGTGGAGGGAAATTTTGAAATTGGAACTTACTTATTTTTACTTATAAATAATCATATTTTCGAAAAACATTATAACTGGCCGGTCTCCCATATATAAAAACTTTTTTTCGCAATACTTTCTGAGGGGCCTGGTACTTCTCATTCTAAGAAGAGGCCCGTGCCCAGCAGTGGGACAGTAATGATCTGTAGCGAGCGAGCAAGCGATAATTACCGGACCGCGAAGGTCAAAGAGGATTGGACACGAAACTTTGAACTATAAAAAGCTCGTTGTGTCCGAGACGTCTGTGGACCTACGGATCATTTTTCCACAATATAAATTTATTTTTTCTCCCACAGGAAAGAAGGCGATGAAGTGGAGGACGAGTTTAACACCATTCCACTGAACGTCAACGGCAACGTTCATAGTGCGGGCAACGCTGTTTAGTCATGTCATCACCCAAGGACGGCTGCATGCCGACGACTAAAGGCACTTTCCACTGTGCAAGTACAGTACACGTAATATAACTGTGCCGCTCTGATACCAGGCTTTGCGAAGGGCCGCGCAGGTACAGTAGCGTAATAAGTGTGAGCAGGACATAAGGATGCTTCAAACATTAATGAACGACTGAGACAGCGAGAACATGGAGTCCCCCGCCATCTTGCCACTCAAACGAACAACCTATCAGAGTCTTGCCGCCATTACCGCGCAAGCGCGCTACTGATCTGATTGCAAAGTTGACTATTGCGCAGCCACCTGTTACTTACTTAACAGCGGCACAGTTAAATTACGCGTACGCAATACCTACTTTTAGGCCGCAATACAATGCTTAGAAATGTCAACTTGCATGCGAACTTTTGTTTCTAATACGCATAGAGCTTGCAGGCACACTACTTGCAGAATGGAAAATGGCTAGACGAAACCATTCTTTATGTTAACACTCGATCTAAAAAAAAACAATATTTTATTACATTGTAAGTTTAAATGTGACCCACTGTTTAAATATCGAGTTCTAGATTTTGCTAATAAGTAGCTGTATTTAATTATGTAGAGATAGGAACATCGATCAAAATCTAGAACTTATTATTAACACCACAATTAGTTCTACTTAATTTTATTTATTAATGCACTTTAAAAGTGTTACAGGGCCAAATATTATGAATAAATGGCGGAGATTAAACGATACCTGCTAATAACTGTTAAATACCTATACTATTAAGATTATCTTGTCGCCAAGTGAAGATATCAATACCAAAGCGATTATGATAGTGTATTTAATTAAAGATAAATTAAATGTGTCGTGGACAAGAAAGATACAAGTTTTATTATGTCTTTAATATGAAGCGAGATTGTAATTACTCTTGGTAAAAATGTACTTCGTGTAATGCTTTGGGAAAGTCATTTTAATTCCTGCTGCGGCATTTAAGCCCGTATTACAGAACGTTCCTCAATCTTTGATCACTGTTTAAAACTAGTTTTAAGTTGGGATTTAATTTTAGAAAATTCCTCAACCATAGATTCATTGTTCAGCTGAGTTTAGCTTTACTTTATACTGTCACCCAACACCCAATAATTTCAAAGTAATATATAAGTCTATGCTGTCACCTGTTTCGGTATTTGAGCAGAGATTTGTTCTGTTATCACTCAAGTGTGGTCGAGACCACGCTTGAATTGAGATTTCTTTCGTATTTCAGGTTATATTCGTGTGTAATGTTGTTGAACTGAAGTTTATAATTACCGTATGGGGAATAAGACCGATACTCAAGTAACGATTCTATCCTTAAGTAGTGATCAATTGATTGAAGATAAAACTGTACTTGAAGAACGTTCTGTAATCTCAGAATATATCTGTAATACGGACCTTAGACGTAAAATTGTCGTCGGCGTGCAGCGCCCTTAATTGATTTGAACTTTAAATAATGTGGGCTATTGACAGACCCGTGACGCGCCGATCGTGTCGCGGGTCTGCCGACAGCCAAATATAAGTTACCTTATTTATTCCTTAGACTCAATTAGAACGCGAAATAGTCCAAGTTTAATCTTTCTTAGGGCCCTTTTAGGTATTAAGTAAGGACTGATATTGTTATAAATACTCTATTAGATTTTTTTAATTTCATTCGCACACTTCACTGTCTGTATTGTCACGAGTACGTCAATTAAGTACCTATTGTTATGGCTTGATCGCTGTAGGCTAGTCTATGCTATAGGTACCTTGTGATTTTAATTTCTTCTGTAATTGTTGATGTTTTTGTATTTGGCGGAGTATGTATAAAATTCTGTATTGAATAAAAAGCACTTTAACTTTTGTACGTGTTTCATTTAATGTCAAGGGCGTCGCCAGGGTGGGAGCAGGGGGTTCTCCTTCTAGAAAGTAAAACTTAGAAGATATTAATAATAAGGTAGTCGAAAAATTCAATAAAAACCCAAGAAGAGTATGGTTTAATTTTATTAGCATATTTTTTACGATTAGAACTTGTATTTATTAAACCTACAACTCATATCCTCTATTTAACATCTTTTTCCCCCAGCTCATTGGCTGGCGACGCCCTTATTTAATATAATGGCTTCGTTTTACGATTTCAACTCGCATGAATCACAGGCACAACATGAACACCGGTTCATCAACGTTAATTATCTGATTAAACGGCTGATTACTCGAAAAATTTACTGAAATTTTAACTGTTTTTTTTTCCATTATCGTTGGTGAAATCAAGTATAAGATTGTGAATGTTCGGATTGGGATTGCCACATTTACAGTACGGCGAGTACGTATTTTATTTTATTGATTTATTTATTTATTTATGTTATACCAATAGCAATGCATACAGAAAACAACACAATAGAATAATAACTTTTCTTATATGTATGCCCATAACAGTACATACAGCACTCATAGAATATACAGCAAGTACAAAAGTAATGTTATTACAGTATTCTCTTCTTGACTTCTCTATTCCAAATAGATTAAAGATGTCAAGAAGGAACTGTTACAACTACAGATTTTGTTTGTATTCAATACTTACCATTTTTAAACCAAAGGTTGCTCATTTGCCTAAGTTTTAGGTACTAAATAAACTCCTAACAACTTATGATGATCTGCTGGTTTGCTATTTCATTAAAATCACAAGAAAATTCCAGCACTGCCCAGAATATTGAAGTGGAACCATTTTACACCACTCTTTCTTTTTTTCATTCACCTGTCAGATCATTGAGACGATGTTTATGTGTTTGAATTAAAGATGCCAAGAGCAAACGTTTTTAATTTTGGCGCGATCCGAATTCGAGTGAAATGGGCTCTCAGTGAAAGTAAATTAGGGCTGTCAAAGTTAAGAGCGGATTTTTTCTTCAATTTTATATGAATGGTGACGGTGACAGGCTAAAGTACAATTGGAAAAGTATATTTGAAGAATGTGTAGGGTGGAGTTAGGGCTGTTCGCAGTGGGGTGCTGGCCAGAAAACCTCCACGTGTGCCTGACGGCTGCTTGTCCTTCTGGACACGTCTGGAGGGATCGGCAGTTGTTTGGCCGGTGCATCCTGGGCACAGGCGATAAAATCCTGCCGAGGGATTAACCTTCGGGGGATTTTATTGCCTGTGGCGAATATTCTGGCGCGGGAGGGGCCCGTTCTGGGCCAGTAGGGAGTTGCTCCACGTGTCCCTCTGATATCAGCAGAGGGCACAGTGGAGGAGCAGGGGCGGGCCCGGTGTGCACTCACCCTGCCACTGGGCAGGCAGCGGGGGGACTGTCTTTCCCTGCCCCCGTCGATCTCGTAACCCCAGGAGTGCCCGCTGAGTAGTGTTCTCGCGCCTCTTGGGACCGAGGGCCTTGGCTTCACCGCCTGGACCGCGAGGAAGAAAACCTCTATAAAAAATTACGGGAGGTAGGGCCTGCGAGCAGCAGACTCGGGGTAGTCTGCTGCCCGACCAGCAGCTGGCGTAGCTGGCACAGCCAGCGTAGTTGGCGCAGCTGGTAAAGGCCCATGAGGTGAGGTAGCGTGCAGTGTTCCGTGTGCGCCACCTAGGAGGGTGCGGCCGACGTTAGGCCGCACGGGGAGAAGGGGCTCGCCTGCTTGTGGCGGGCCAGGATCTGTCGGGGGTGGTTGTGTGAATACTCACGGGTTCCCACGCCCCCGGCTAAGGTAGTTGAAGGAACACCGTGGTGGTTTTAGTCGGTAAGAGTCCGACACTGGCTCCGCCTACCCCGGGCTGAGTGCGTCCATGAGGATTTCCCCACGGCAAATTAAAAAAAAAAAAGGGCTGTTCGCAGTGGGTTGCTTAGAGCAGTTTCATCACCAAAGCAGAGCTAGAATAGATCATGTCTGAAACTTGCACAAATGAAGCACTCTGTTGCTGTAAAACAGCCGAGAACGTTTTCAGTGAATTTAATTGACCGATTTACCCAAATTAATGCCTTTGATACAAATGCTTGTAACTTGCACGCCTGAATACCAGCTTCTTGCATGCTAGCTACTTTTATGTGTATACGTTAAGGCCCAGAACGCCGCGGAATGAGAGTGAGCGCGATGCAAAATACGAGGCTTGCTGAGAAGGAGTAGTGCGGCATGAAGTTGACGCCATTCCGAATGAAAGTGCATTTAAGCGAAAAAAAAAATATTATTCAGAAAATACGTGTATTTTCGATAAAATGGCTTAGTAAAATAATTTCAAAATAATGAAACAATATTTAGGTAAAATATCATACCAAAATACCAATATATGTTGGATATATTTAGGAATCTGTTTGAAAATAAACAGTTTTCGAGGTATGTTTGGATTTTTTTATGATCGAGCCAATTAAGTGCATTCATGTTTTGGACTTAATAATATTGTCACGCCTATCCTTGAGTAACACGTATTTTAATTTCAGTACCATAGAGCGAGTAGTTTTTGAGCGGGATTCGCATTAGTTTGTTGAATTACGGGATTCGGCCCCTTAACGATGCCTGTCCCTGGCAAACAAGTAGCTTGCACAACATTTGATTTACAGGCATTAGAGGTGGGTAGCTACTCTAATAACTAGCTGAATAACGGCTATTCGACAAATAGCCATGGCTACGATATCTGTCAACACGATAGCTAGCTATTGTCTACCAACTGGCTACCGCTTCGAATAACTGACAAGTTTACGGAGTAGCGGGCAGCCGCCGCGCTGCCGTTAGCTGACCAAGTTAATTAGCTATTGGTTATATTAGTAGCTACTAGCTAGCTAGCGACTTACTTCATTTTTACGATTTCAAACCTAACCAAGTTGTCAATTAGGTTTAAAATCGTTTGACAGGTATAATTTTGTTTGTACAACAAAAGAAAAAAGGTATTTTGTTTGTTTCAGTTTGTAGTTTTCTTAGTTGATTTTTATTTTTCCACACATAGACATATAACAATTTCTATGTTTCCACAGATAAGTAGAGAGATTTTAGATGTTTTCGACAGTTTAATTAGTAATTAGTAATACGTAATAAATGTAATAATTTGTATGAAGGAAAGTAATTTCTTTTCAAGAAGTTCGAAATAAAATATGTAGGTAAACCAAAATCGAAATCATAATATCATATCATCTACACTTATACCGGCGAGGATCGAACTAAATGCAACGGGGCAGCTTGAGCGTTACTCAAGACAACCACCTAGCTCGTGGCTACGACGACGCTAGCGCTATCAGTTTTATCCAATAGCCAAATAGCTGAAATAGCTGGTTATCTAGCTGGCTACAAATAGCCAGCAAGCTAAGTTATTGAAATTTCGGCTAGTTACCCATCGCTAACAGGCATAAATATTTCGCGGAGGGCTTCGCAACCGGCACGTGTGAACGTATGCGGCAGCTATACACTGACATGTCAGTGCAGCTATAGGCATGCTATAGGGAGCATTAAAAGAGCGTCCACGAGTGACGCTATTTAATTGATCGTCTGGCGCACCCTGTGCAGTCAGCTTCGCTACCAACTGACTGCTGACTGGCTAATCTTTTCCCCACGGTATGAACTGTTATCATTATGTAGCTCATGTCAACACGATAGAAGAAGAAGATAGGCATGCCACCCAAATCAGTCTTCTTCTTCTCTCCTTTTTTGTCTCATTAATTTAGCTACACATTCTTCTGCTAGTAACAATATGACACTATTTAATTCACTTTGCTTTCCGATATTGCAAAAACTAGAAAATGTTCTGTCAAGACGTGCGTCGGTAGCGTGGCTGTGCGTAACATACTGGCACGTGTATACTGCTTGTCAGTTACAGGCAAGCTAGTGTGCCGGCACTTGCATATGCAGGTAGCTGGCATGCAAACTACTGCTACATTTTACAGGAATGTGTATTCCGTGTTCAAGAAATTTAAACACGAATAATCAACAAGCGAATAAGGAAGTTTTCAATATCTTTATTACTATTATTTACCATTTATTTTTTATTTACAATTTTACTGCCAGATAACTGTAAATAATTTTGATTTTAGCATTAAAGTCTACCTTTATTCAGTTTTATTAGCTGACATAATAATATAAATCAAAAGAGCATGTCATAATGTCATAGGCCACACCACAATAATTGGATAATGGTGTTGATTGTCTTGTTCAAGAACTAAACTTATTTAAAACTATCGCTATCTTTTACTAATAGTAGATACAAGAAAGGGATGGCAACAATGTAAGTGCTGTCAAATTTATCAGAATTAAAATTTCCATACAAGTTTAGTTGTGATCTTGGAACGTGCCCACTGAAATACAAATAAATGTAATATTTAAACTAATTTGACATTTCTAAAATTGTTGCCATCCCTTTCTTGTATCTACTATTAGTAAAAGAGAGCGATAGTTTGAAATAAGTTTAGTTTATGAACAAGAGAATCAACATCATTATCCAATTATTGTGGTGTGGCCTATGATATTATGCGCTAAAAAGTTTTCTATATCGAAAAACGATTTATCTGCCGTTCAACTGCTATTTTGGGAAGAGAATAATAGCTTATGTTTCGATTCTCAATTTTTGTGTATAGCTTAAATGAAGTACTAAAATAAAATGGCAAATTAATTGACGGATCATACATCATGTTTGAGAATTATGCACTAAAATAGCGTTGTCTTAAGCGCAACAAACGTGCTCAGAATGGAACGAAATCCGGTTCATCCGACGCAGAAAAATTTGCTGATTCCGAATATGTATTTATAATCAATATCGCCCAAAATGTCGCTTCAAACAATTAGCCTTTCACCCCTTGATATTTTATCAATGTTTTTCTGCTGCACCACCGATCGATATTAACCAGTACATATAATTATGTCATTAACGGTTATGAAGTCCGTGTGTTAGTAGCTATAGTAAAAATAGCAAATAAAAATCTTTTAATATTATTTTTGGTCCTCAAAAAGACCTAGTTCTACCATGAAGAATATTTTAGAAAATTTTAATGTTTTAGTTTTTGTATTTTTGATATTTTGTTTTAATTATATAATATGTGAACGGGACAACTGCAATTTCAGTACATGCGGTGAATGCATTAGCCTTGCGAGTGATAATGATAACTACGTTTGGTGCGCCCAAGTAAGTAATTCGCCACCTAGTCCTTTATTTACTTACCTAATTTTATCGTGTTCAGCCGTCAATGTTTTTACAGTAATATGTATTTTTCTCCAACATGCTTTCACAATTCGAACATTATTTTGACAACCTTTTTCAAGATAAATCGAAAATGCTGTACTGGTCAAATACATGCGAGGGGCGGCCGGCAATGTTAGTATGAAAATCCATATCTGTCCTGTTTAGCGGCCAAATAAATTATTATGAAAGTAATAATTAGCTATGAAAACTCATATTTGTCGTGTTATTTAAAAGTGGAACGATCTTTTTACTCTGAAAAAAAGCAACCTAGGAGGTTACTTATCAAAGATTTTATTTAAATTTCGAACTGGCTTGCAAAAAGAGCTGTTTAAAGTAAAAAAGAAACAAATTAACATAAATTTTTTGTTCGTCATTGATTCTAGAATTTACATAGGTACAACCTGGGTACAACTTAGTTTGAATTACCGCGCATTATTTGAGATACCAGAGGATGGGCAGCAGCATTCTCTGAGTATTTAACCAACCAACTGCGATCGCCAACCCACCTGCCAAGCGTGGCGATTATGGCATATCCCCCCCTTAATTGGGGGAGGCCTTTGTCCAGTAGTGGACGTCTTTCGGCTGTAATGATTTGAGAAAAGTACTGTTACGACAGAAGATTAAGTAGAGTGGACTGAAATACTTCAACCTCGATTTTCCTGGACTTAGAGACGTTTTCAGCAGGCTGAAATGCATTTTCAGTCCGTATCAGAGAAGGCTCTATCACATACCAAAGATTCAAATTTTTTAGTAAGTTACCGTCGTTTTCAGGCGCCTGAAACAAGTTTTCAGACCGTTTCAGGAGCCAACAAATCCAATGCCGACATTTCCTGAAAACCAGTTTTCAGGCGTTTTTAGGACCCCTTATGGCCATTTGACACCCACATGTAAAATTGTTGAATAGTGAGCGAGATAGAGCTAAATCTTAGACAAGGATAGACGAAGAACCTTCTGGAAGAGAGTGAGCAAGATAGAGCTAATATAAGACAAGGATAGACGAGATTCGAGTAACTTCGAAAACCTTCTAGAAGTAAGTGAGAGAGATGGAGGATTTTCTTTAATCCTCAGCTGCTATTGAGAAAAAAAAGTTTTTCCCAAATTAGAGCTCATTACTTTTTTGAAGACTTTCCCCTATTCTTCGGCTGAAATTGAGAAAAAGAGTTCTAGTTTTCTCTAAAATAGAGCTCATGACTTTTTGAAGACTTTTTCTCTATTCCTCAGCTGCTATTGAGATTATAAAAAGTTTTCTCCAAAATCGAGCTCGTGACTTTTTTGTAGATTCTTTTCTAATCCTCAGCTAAAATTGAGAAAAAAGTTTTACTTACTTACTCCGCTGGCACAGCGACCCAAAATGTGTCTTGGCCTCCGAAACGAGAGAACGCCACTTGCCGTGATCTTTGGCAGTATTTCGCCAATCACTGGCTCTGATCTCCAGAAGATCGCCTTCCACCGCATCGCTCCAGCGATATCTAGGGCGACCGACCGGGCGTCGCCCTTTTGGTCGACCCAGATAGGCTCTCTTCGCATCTCGATCTTCTCCCATTCTCTCCACGTGACCAAGCCAACGGAGAAAAAAGTTTTAGTTTTCTCTAAAATAGAGCTCATGACTTTTAAAAACTTTTCTCTATTCCTCAGCTGCTATTGAGAAAAAGAGTTTATTTTCTTCAAAATCGAGCTCATGAATCTTTTGAAGACTTTTCTCTATTCCTCAGCTAAAATTGAGAAAAAGAGTTCTAGATTTCTCTAAAATAGAGCTCATGACTTTTAAAGACTTTTCTCTATTCCTCAGCTGCTATTGAGAAAAAGAGTTTATTTTATTCAAAATCGAGCTCATGAATCTTTTGAAGACTTTTCCATATTCCTCAGCTAAAATTGAGAAAAAGAGTTCTAGATTTCTCTAAAATAGAGCTCATGACTTTTTGAAGATTTTTCTCTATCCCTTTTTTTTGCTATTGAGAACAAAAGTCTTAGTTTTCTCCTTTACGTGATTCCTATAATAGTTCAGCTTAAGCTTTCCAGTCTTATCTTATACACGAACATTAAGGAAAAAATAAGACTACTCAACATAAAAATGTTTCCTCATAGTTTGCTCGGGTATTATTAATGAAATTTATATTTTTTAGGACGAATTCAATGGACGTAGATGCCGTTCACTAAGCTCAATGATGACGGAATTTAATTCTTCGTGCAAGGATGAATTTATTGTCGATCCCCTGCCATCTATGACTGTGATACAGAATCAAGATTTTGGAGGTATTTTAGATGGCGTTACAGTTCAGTTTAAGCCACAAGTGATCAAAATTAAGGCGCGACCAGGGTTCCCCATATCATTCAACATGTTGTACAAGCCCGCCAAAGATTTCCCTATTGATGTCTATTATCTGATGGACGCTAGTTATACAATGAAAGATAAAATGACGGATCTGAAGGCGCAAGCAAGGAAGATTTATACAGACTTGTCAAGTTACACAAACAACGTTAGACTGGGGGTTGGAAGTTTTGTTAAGAAACCTGATTACACCATCGTTGATGTCAACAAGTAATATAATAGTCTTGGACGAATAAAAATAGGCGGACGAAATCTTGCTAAACAAAAAGTGGGTTCGATTCCCACAGAACACAAATATTTGTTTGATGAACATAAGTGTTTGTGTTGGTCTGGGTGTTGCTTATGTATTATAAGTATGTATTTACAAAAAAAAAAATGTATTTAAGTATTATATCCCATTGTCTAGTACCCATAGCACAAGCTCTGCTTAGTTTGGGACTAGATGATGCTGTGTAAAAATGTCCCAAAGATATTTATTCTTTTATTTATTATCCATAGTAAGACGGCTCGCTTAAAAGTACGGGCTGGTACGCACACATGCACACCCATAGTAAGACAAAAAGCCGCGATTACGCAACAAATCTAGTGTGACGGTAGTCATTGTCGTAGTTTCATAAATAAAATAACAATATATAGGTATCTGGTGTGTTAAAATTATGTCGAAATTATAGTCGGTTTTGGAAAAAACCAAGTGTTTCAATCTTTTCTTAGCGAGATTGCGTCTGTTATTTTTATTCGTCCGAGTTTACCGTGTTAAATATTGTTATTAAAAATAATATTATCGTTAGATCGATTTTAATTAAATTAAATCAAAATTATATTGAAATTATACTGTTCTATCCGAAGGTGTTGTGTAAGGCGTTAAGCAGTGGATTCTTCGAATAAAAACAAAATAATTTTAGGGTTTTATACTCATAGGGTGCCAACGGGACCTTAAAACTCTGCCTACTGTCCATCCATCTGTTTATCATATGGTTGTATTATTTGAAGCGAAGCTACTAAAAAAAATGACAAATAAAATTACCGTTAATTTTCCCATAGATCACATCACAGTACCACAGTCTAGCCACTCCAAACAGTTGTCCAACGCGAGAGTTAATTGTCCCAAGCTGCCTTCAAAACTGTCAAACAATGTCCCGAGTTCCCTTTAAAAACTGTCAATGTAAATTTTTGTTGAACCACTGTATGAAACAGATAATTACACTGTGATAGATTAGATAGATTGATAGACTGTGATAGATGTCCGGGCGCACGTTTAATCCGCGCTTAAAAATGCGTATTTGTCTTTAAGAATGGAATAGAATAAATATCCATAGTCAAAAGTATTTGGGTGAAAGGGTGGTATGCCACTCGTTAAATTTCTTTGTCCAATGTGACTTTGTATTTTATCACTGATAATCAAATAAATTGGATTGGATAAAAAAATTTGACCAATGGCATACCACACTTATAAGTGACAGGTAGTGAAATTTTCTGCAATAACAAAAAAAAAAAAAATAAGCATTAGGGACATTACCAAATCGCGGACGTTTTCATAAAAGGCCCGGTTTAGATCACTTTATACACTGTTTAATTTGCAATAAGGTTGTGTGAGAAATATTAACATTATTCCACAAATTGATAGCATTACTAGTTGCTGAAATATGCGTCTGTGACAGACGGACCGATAGACAGATGGATGGACGGATGGAGTCGCACGATAAGGGTTCCTTTTTTACCTTTTTTCTGCAGAACCCTTAAAACTAATACATTTCCGATTTTAGGCATAAGAGTCATTCTTTCAATAATTTCGTATCTCTAACGGACGACATAGTTCGATTCACTTCTATGATAGAAAGCGTTGAATTTGGATCTAATTTCGATGATCTGGAAGCTGGATTAGATGCCCTAATGCAAGTGATGACATGTGAAAACGAGATAGGATGGAGAAAGGGTGCGAGGCGTATCATTGTACTATGTACAGATTCAACATATCACAGTGTAGGAGACAGTAAAACTGTGGGCGCCGTCAAATCGCACGACATGAAATGCCACCTGGAAAATAACACATATACTAAGGCGTTGGTGACTGACTATGATTACCCATCTGTAAGTCAGATAAATAAAGTGGCATCAGATGGAAATTTTAAAATAATATTCGCTATCACAAAAATTACTGATACTCATGTAAGTACAAAAAATATAATTTTCACACACATGCTTGGAAATTCGAACATTATTTATGACAACCTTCTTCGAGATAAATCGAAATAGCTGTACTGGTCAAATACATGCAAAGAGCTGCCGGCAATGTTACTATGAAAATCCATATCTGTCCTGTTTAGCCATAAAGGTATTATACTGACGTAAGTATGGAAATGTCTTTGTGTTTAGCAGCCAAATAAATTACTATGAAAACTCATATCTGTCGTGTTATTTAAAAATGGAACGAACTTTTCACTCCAAAAAATAGTAACCAAGTAAGTTACTTAGCAAAGATTTTATTAAAATTTTGAACTGGCTTGCAAATAGAGCTGCTTGATAAAAATAATCAAATTAAATATTAAATCAACAGGGTTTTTGTTACATGTTGTATTTAACATTATACTCGTGGGCTCTGTTGTAATTGTTTTATTTTTAACAGTCTTATGCATGTTAATAATCTTTTTTTAATGCAGCACACTCCTGAAAATGAATACAAGGCGTTAGTTCAGGATATATTTGGAGCCAAATACGCTAAATTGGAAAACGGAACCGGTGTAATAAATATAATTAAAGAAGCTTACAATGTGAGAAACAATATAATTACAATATGTTAAGAACCTCTTGCAAATATTAATAAATGATTTCCTTTTTAGGAAGCTGTTAGATCTGTAGATTTGGATTTTAACCCCCCGGGATTTATCCAGTTAACTACAGATTGCAAAAACTGTAAAAGTACACACACTGAACCAGTAGTCACTATACCAGGAACTGTCACCATAAAATCATGTCCGCCTGATGGCGTTATGGAACATGAATTCACGGTCATCCCCGTCGGACTTGAAGATAAGCTCACCATAAAACTGGACATTGAGTGTCAATGCAATTGCGAGAAAGAAGCTCGCGTGAGCAGTCCTAAATGCAATAATGCGGGAGCTTTGCAGTGTGGTATCTGTAATTGTGACTCGGGAAGGTAAACTGATCATTTTAATGCTTCTGCTTTCTTATAAACATCATCATCATCATCATTTCAGCCGAAAGACGTCCACTTCTGGACATAGGCATATAGGAGGGATATGCCATAATCGCCACGCTTGACAGGCGGGTTGGCGATCGCAGGAGGTTGAATATTCATATTCATTTATTTGTACAGTTAATTAACACGCCAGTAGTTTCATAAATAATAAAGTTCACAATATAAACTTGAACAAAAATAAAATAAAAGTCACAATAGCAAATAAATGTCAAATTCGAATGTCACAAAATAACAAAAATTCAAAAAATAAGCATGTCATAAATACTAAAACGAAAAAAAAAGAACACATAAATGGTGTACAGTAAACACTTACAAATAGCACTATAAAATTTATCTGGTGGATATGAAGTGTTTGTTTGAACTCTGAAACCCAATGTAAGGTTTAACTTGTGATAAGGGTACCAGCGCTCTCATTAATTGAATCCACAGGGAGTTACATTGATTGCATCAGGAGGTGGTTAAGGGTAAATGCAGTTGAGTAAATAAGGTACCTAAATAAAACTAAGTTACAGGCTATAGCATAGAACAACTGACATAACATAACATCACGCCTGTATTTCCCCGAAGGGGTAGGCAAAGGTGTATAGTACACCCACATTTCGCCAGTTATAATATAGTCCCATGTAATAGGGGGCGAGCCTATTGCCATTGACCGGGCACAAATCCAGACTCCGACTCCGGGGTTGTTAGAACAACTAACAAATAATAAAACAGCTAATAATAGTGGTAAAGCTAGAAGCCTCATAGCGAGCACAGGCGCGAGCGTATTGGGGTGTGTATGTGTGAAGGGTTGTGTGGTGTGTGGCGGGGGTGGGTTAGTGGGAACCCCTTAGTCGCCTTTTACGACAGTTTTTCTTATACACAAATACGTTGTTTCCCTCATTGAATGAGTTGATAGTGAGGTAGATGCTGTTGAATATTAATTTGAAACAAGAGTAGAGATAAAGTTTGACCCTGAGTTTTTTAATTAAAAATCTTTTGTGCCCATAACTATCGGGATTTTGTTCCATATGTGGATAGAAGCTGGTCTTGTCCGGTCCCATAGTAAAAGTTGTTCATAACGATGAGTACAATTACCCCTTTTCGGGAAAAAGCCATCGAAATTTTAGCATGTGTACGGTTGTAGACTACAAATGTGTAATTATTTTTCTTAAAATCATCACCGAGAGGCCCTGTGTGTGCAAGCCCAAAGTGGCAAATCTGCAAGCGTCCAAATACTGGCTATATACTTGACGCTTACAACCAAAGAAATAGATAGAGATAGAATGGTTGTAATCACAATTTTACTTGCGATTCATGCGTAGCAACTTTCGAACAAACTACGCCTTACATATTGACGTCATTACTTTTTAACCGACTTCAAAAAAAGGAGGAGGTTATGTATTCCGCGGCTTTTTTTTTTTCATTATAAATTAACTTTAATCAAATGTACTTTACAGCTTTTGTTTCTGCAGTTAGAAATAGCACAATAAGGCATTTCTGGGGGATTATGTTACAGTATTTACAGAAAGTACCGGCACGTTGCTCGCAGAACGGATGGCCGATGGGGCAGTAAAGTTCTGGAGTGGCGACCGCGTACTAGAAGGCGCAGCGTGGGTAGGCCCCCCACATGGTGGACCGACGACCTGGTGAAGGTCGCGGGAATCCGCTGGATACGGAAGGCACAGGACCGGTCGTTGTGGCGATGCTTGGGGGAGGCCTATGTCCAGCAGTGGACGTCTTTCGGCTGAAATGATGATGATGATGATTTACAGAAACAAGTCATAAGGCGTACTGAGAAAGACTTTGAAATGCACTGCACTATGGTGCAGAGTGAAGGCATGCTGCGCGCCCTGCCCACTTTTCCATTCTATCTATTTCTGTGCTTACAACCTTGCCACTTTCAGCGTGTGGCACTCGTCTCGTTGATGATTTTATAAAAACTAATAACAAGTCACCAAATATTTACGCCCTATCACACCATCTAAATCTCATGAATCGACTCTGAGTCATTTTGTGGCATTTTCCATATTTTTGTGTATTTTTTTTTAGATACGGCTTCGACTGTAAATGCAACGGCACATCAACGGACCAGCAGAGAGACATAGAAAAATGTAAATTGAACGACGACTATAAAGTGTGCAGCGGCAGAGGATACTGCAGGTAATATAATGTAGGGAAATTACAATGATAATGAGAGTTTCCATCTTCATATCTCAGTTTGGCGAATCGACTTGCGGTACCATTTAAGCAACAGCCTAGGTTGTACAGCAGTTGTTATGGGGAAAGGTAACCTCTTAAAATCAGGTGGGCCTTTAGGTCGTTTCGCCATCCTATAATATAAAAGGAACCTCCTTTTTTAGTTGTCTAAAAAAGTAGGGAAAACAAAAGAATTACTGATAATTTGACACATACCATAAAATGCGTATAGAGGGTTCGACCTAATCAATTTTGTCCCAAGTTCAGTAGTTTTCCAAGATATTGCCACTTTCATATTATTTAAAATAGGAAATGTGTAATTTTTTATGCAACGGGAATGAGTTCAGTTATTTCATACAAAAATAATTTAAATTTAAGTTTGGTTGTTTTTGCAACAAAATTATGTTTAAGCTTTTACCTATGTTAAAAAAAAAAAAAACGTAAATTATAATCATAATTTATACGTTGTTCCTGTTTACTACTATTTTCATGGTGTAATAAAGTATATTCTATCTATCTATCTATGTTACTTTGTTATTTATCTGCAAATTTTGAGCCAGTTCCAATTTATCTGAATTGGCTGAAATTTTGCTAATGCTTATGCTTAGTACGGTCGACCGCACGTCGGTGGTAACACTTTGACATTAGCAGCATCTTTATTTCATAAGCAGTAAGGGCGGTTTTCGAATTGAAGTATTACCACTGTCATGCAGTCGACTGTACATACCTACCTATGTAATTCCGATGACAATACATTAATATTCGACAACGTCTGTGGTCTAGTGGTTCGAGTGTCGGACTGCTGATCACGAGGTCGTGGGTTCGATTCCCACAGGAAACAAATATTTGTGTGATGAAAATGAGTGTTTGTGTTTGTCTGGGTGTTGCTTATGTATGATAAGTATGTATTTACTAAAAAAAAGTATATAATTATTATATCCATTGTCTAGTACCCATAGTACGATCTCTGCTTACTTTGAGACTGTGTAAAAAGTTTTTTTTTAAACTGAATAGTTTAGAAAAACAAGTTGAGTTTTTTTCATGTTTTAATTACATAATCAACCCATTACTGTCCTACCGCTGGGCATGGGCCTCTTTTCAGAATGAGAAGGTTAAAACCTTAGTTCGCCACGCTGCCTTTTTTTTTTGAGGCGGAGAATATGCCTATCGCATGTCACGCCACCTGGGGAGGCGGCGTGGTTATGTGGGGCCCGCACCCACTAAAAACTCCGCCATGTACCTACTCTCGCCTTGGTGGATGAGCCGCGAGAACTGCAATGCATGGCATTCGCAACCCATCCAGCGTAGCCCATTTTCGGGTCCCTCTTCCTATAATGACGCTCTTTAGGCGATGTCCGGGCACACTTGGGACATCACCACAACTCAAGTGCAGTTTGGCGAACTACAGACACCATCGAGAACTGTATGGAGCACTCTCAGGTGTGCAGGTATCCTCAATAGTTTCCTTCACCGTTAAAGCAAGTGATAATCAAATTCTGATCCACACATGAATTCGAAAAGACAAGAAAGAGGTGTGGGCCGGGTTCAAACACAGACCCTCCTCCATGAACGTCAAGCGTTCAACCACTAGGCAATATTTTTTTATTTTTTTCATTAAGCTGTTGTTAATTTAGATGTGGTGAATGCGAGTGCCAGCATGGGTTCTCCGGTGACTTTTGCGAGTTCGACGATAACTCGTGTCCTCGGCCATGCAATAAGCTCTGCTTTGAGAAGGGCGTATGCAAACGAGGGCAATGCAAATGTGACCCACATTGGACCGGCAAAGACTGCAGCTGTCCCGATGATCAGTCTGCCTGCTTCGCACCATATTCTCATGAGGTAACGCTTTTTAGTAAAATACTAAAACAACTAGTTTCATGAATTTCGCAGACCAGAGTTAAACCAGAAACTTAAATTATACAACGTTTTATTAAAATAACTGAAAACCTCTTAAGGGGTCATTGTACTCATCAGTATGAACAACTTTTACTATGGGACCAACCCTGAAATTGCGAAAAAAAACAGCTGAACCCTAAATTTTGTCGATTTATGTGAACACACATGTAGGCAACAACTGATTTTTTTTCGCAATTTCAGGGTTGATCCCATAGTAAAAGTTGTTCACACTGATGAGTACAATGACCCCTTCAGAGGTTTTTAGTTATTTCAATAACACGTTGTATATCTATCTACTACTATTATAAAATTGTTAAATGTCAGTTGTCTGTTTGTTTGTTTGTTTGTTCCAGCATCACGCTAAAACTACTGGACTGATTATGATGTTTTTTTTTTGTTTGAAAGCTGATGATCTGGCTTAAAAACTGGTATGGGTTTTGAGAAAGAAAGAAAGAAAGAAAAAAAGAAAAAAAAAATCGTGGGTTGCGTACTCACCCGACAGATCGAAGCTTCTATGCATTTGCACGAGCGGGGCACGGGGCAGTGGGGCAGTGGGGTAGCGGGGCAGTGGGGCAGCGGGGCAGTGGAGTAGCGGGGCAGTGGGGCAGCGGGGCAGTGGGGCAATGGGATAGTGGGGCAGCGGGGCAGTCGGATAGCGGGGCAGCGGGGCAGTTGGGCTGCGGGGGGCAGTGGGGCAGTGGGATAGTGTGGCAGTGGGGTAGCGGGGCGGCGGGGCAGTGGGGCAATGGGATAGTGGGGCAGCGGGGCAGTGGGGCACCGGGACAGCGGGCAGTGGGGTACCGGCGCAGCGGGGTGGTGGGGCAGCGGGGCAGTGGGATAGTGGGGCAGCGGGGCAGTGGGGCAGTGGGGTAGCGGGGCAGTGGGGCAGTGGGTTAGCGAGGCAGCGAGGCAGTTGGGCAGTGGGGCAGCGGGGCAGTGGGGCAGCGGGGCAGTGGGGCAGCAGGGCAGCGGGACAGCGGGACAGTGGGACAGTGGACTGGAATGGACTGGACTGACGTGGGTTAGCAGAATTTAACGCGAGCGGAGCCGCGGGTAAAAGCTAGTTTATAAATAAAATTATAACACAGTGTTATGATTTATTTGAATAAATTTGATGTAATAAACAACAACCTATTTTAAAAAGAATATATCTATGGAGTTTCTTGCCGGTTCTTCTCCATAGGACCCACAATTTGAAACTGCACAACTAGAGCCTGACGTTTCAAATGTGCCTGTAATTAGGTTTATTTGAAATAAAAACATTTTAATTTGAATGTGTTCACGGTCTGTTCTGGAAATGGTGTATGCAGCTGTGGCGTGTGCATTTGTAATGCATTGGAGGGTAGGAATGGAACTTACTCAGGAGCATTTTGTGACAGCTGCGAGGAATGTGTCGAAAAGCGGTGTAAAGAACTTGAAAATTACGCTTACTGCAATTACGAGCATATGGATAACAAAACATTTTGCGATCAACAAAACAACGCTACAAATACAGAGATAGGTGTCTCCTTTTTGAATAAAACTGAAATCAATGGTCCGAAATATTACATGGCGAAGCGGTGCAAGAAAGAACTCGAGAATGGCAATGGCACTTACATAGTCTTCAAGTATCAGTACGATGATCAACATTTGAAACTCTCAATTCAAAAGGAATTGGAGGTACTTCATGAAGCTAATCTTCGGAGTGAGTACCATGTTTGAGATTTTTCATAGCAGTGTCATCAACTCATCAACAGCAGGATGAAAGATTACAATTAGGTATAAGTACTATACATAATGCGTGTAACAGAGTCGATAGATATGAATTTGCTGCATTGTGAGCAGAACCCTGTGTAATAAATTGTTTAATTAATCCAATGTTTGACAAATTCTTATTCTTTATTGTACACACAAATATACATTTAGATTACAGTAGGAACGTTTATGTACATCGGCGAGCTTAACTCAGAACTGAGTTTTCTAACAGCAAACCTTGGAGCGATAGAGAGATGTTGAATGTAGAGGACAGAAACAAGTGTACAACATAAATCAAAACAATCAAAAACAAAAACAAAAAAAACAAAAAAAAAATATGACAAATCAGATTTTCAAAAAGCTAAATTAATAAAAAAGCGCATCAAAGTAAAATATTGCTACTACTTAAAGAACGTGGGTTACTGACGGACCTCACGGACCCTGCCTGACGCGTCGCTCGTGTTGCAAGTCTGTCGACGGCCTAATATAAGTGATCTTATATAATTTTATTCATTAGACTCAAATAAAACGCGAAATAGTCAAAGTTTAATCTTTTTAGGGCCCTTTTAGGTAAGGACTGATATTGTTATAAATACTCTATTAGATTTTTTTTTTCATTCGCACACTTGTCTACGTTGTCACGAGTACGTCGATTCTGTTCCTACTGTTATGGCTTGATCACGGTCTATGCTATAGGTACCTTGTGATTTTAATTTCTGCTGTAATTGTTGATGTTTTTGTATTTGTCGAAGTATGTATACATTTTGTATCGAATAAAAAGTAATTTAACGTAGTACGTGTTTCATTTAGTAGAATGGCTTTCGTTTTCGATTTTAAGTCTCATGAATCACTATTATTGTGAATATTCTGATTGGGATTGCCACTTCTACAGTACGCCGAGTAGGTATTATACAAACAATTGATTGAAGATTGGTCCAGTTTGTATTCAATATTTACTATTTTTCTGGGGAGCTGACCACTGGTCAGTGACCAGTGTTAGCCTTTGGGAATAATCCCCAGGCTCTTGGACTCTCTTGACACTCAAGCGCTTCTAGTAGCTCTAAGAAATGGTTTACGAAATAAGAACTCTTTGAATAAAAACCACATAAGAATCCTGACAAGAATCCTACTGGACACTGCAAACTGAATAAACAACTTCACAGGATGGGCCTTAGCGATACTACATTTTGCAGGTTCTGTTGCTAAAAGGAAGACGCCCATCCATATCCCATGCATCATACGAAGCCAGCACCTTCCAAGACGCTGGCTTGACCACGTCATCTCAACGCAGGAGATCAAATCCTACTCTCCCCCAAGATCATTGTCGATTTCATGATTGACTTGCAGCTTGCAGAAGTGGTGAAATACTGTAATCGTCACAATAAATCTTATCAGTAGCTTAGAAGCTTTCAAGACGTCTACCTCTTTCCTCAAAATAATAATACCATTATAATAAATGTGATAGGAGAGGCAAAATCTCACAGACTCCGTTGGCTTGGTCACGTGGAGAGAATGGGAGAAGATCGAGATGCGAAGAGAGCCTATCTGGGTCGCCCTAGATATCGCTGGAGCGATGCGGTGGAAGGCGACCTTCTGGAGATCAGAGCCAGTGATTGGCGAAATACTGCCAAAGATCGCGGCAAGTGGCGTTCTCTCGTTTCGCACTCGTTTGAGTCGCTGTGCCAGCGGAGTAAGTAAGTATTATAATAAAACAAGTTTAACTGGACTACATCGCGTATATTATTAAAATTAGTTTTCCTGACGTTTTGAAAGCTTTGCAGAGTTCGTGGTTCCAGAAAGACTATGATGACAAGCCTTATTACAGATATTTCAAAAAATCTACACTCTACACACAGTGTCATTATGTTTTACAGACTAGCGTGCTGTTTGGGACTTGATTATTTTTATAACAAGGTTCCAAACAGGTGGTAGCTGCCAACTGGTGATAGCGAGAGCCTAAGAAATTATTGTAATAACTGGACGTTTACTGGGAGCCCTGGGATTGCTTGGATTCGAAAATAACGCACTTTTATCGAAAATACTATTTTATTTGTACGGACACAGTACATACATGCAGTTAGTCAACCAGAAAAAGAATAATGGCGGGTGTAGCCTGATAAAACCAAAGACATTTCTATACTAACGTAAGTATAATACCTTTATGGATAAAACAGAGTTAGATTTTCACAAGCGACATCTAGTAAGAAACGTTATTGAAGTTACTACTACTAGTTAGCTACTTAGTTCAATAAAAAAGACAACAGATGGCAATATTTGTCCAATAACAATACATTATTTTTTTAAATATAAATCCAAGGCCACTCATTTGCTTACATGTTAGCCTCTAAAAACCTTTTATATCTACTTTTAAGACGATCTGCTGGTACGCTATTTAATTAAAATCAAGAGAAAATTCTAGCACAGCCTAGAACACTAAAGTTGAACCAGTTTACAACATTCGTTCTTTTTTCATTCACCTGTCAGATAATTGAGTCGGTGTTTTGGTCGATGTTTTTGTGTTTGAATTAAAAATGCCAAGAGCAAACGTTTTTAATTTTGGCGCGATCGCGATCGACTGTAATGGGCTCTCTGTAAAAGTAAATTAGGGCTGTCAAAGTTAAGAGCGATTTTTTTTCGTCAGTTTTATATGTATGGTGACGGTATTTTATATGTAGCAAACGGGTAATTTTTTTGTTACCTATATGCAGCTGAGCCGGCAGAACACCGATTTAAAAAAAACAACGGGGCAGAATAATTCGATTAGATACTTATTAAAAATAGTGTTTTATGAACTGCAATTACATTGTTCGACAACCCTATAACAAATGGATTATATCAGTAAATTGAATGTAGGTGAGACTCGAGGTGTAATTAATTTCGCCCTTTTTCATCAATTAATTAAATTGTTACCCGATCTGAAAGATTATATATAATCGACCCGTCGTCAATTCATTGTCTGCTCCATTACAATTATTACTCGAATAAAGAGAAAGAGTTTCAGGGAATAAAGTACGTCTTTGTTCTGTATTTGTCTTATTTATTTAATTATTTCCGCCTTTCCTTATTTTCCTTTAGATGATCATTGAAGCTCAAAATGGATTAAAGACTTCTCTGTAGGTAGAAATTGGTCAAATATTTTGACCCGAACGTGCTTTTCCAGGATACAATGGATCTTTACAGCGAATACAATCAACTCTTACTTAAATACAGACAATATTATAGTATTGTGGAGGAACGATATGTGGCGATGTTTGGGGGAGGCCTATGTCCAGCAGTGGACGACTTTTGGCTGAAATGATGGCGCTGGTAAAATAAATAAATAAAATAAATTCCCTTAAAAAAGTCAATAACTACCTACACGATAACCACTAACACACACACAACACACACACTATAGCTCAAAAACTGCGTTACCTACATAAATTAATGTAATCTAGTGTATATGTCGTCGGGTTCTCACACGAGATATATCGTGTAGAGGTCTGTGTCACACATTTTTTACACGCATGATGGCACCAGATGTTGTACCTATAGGTACGTATGCTATAGATTTTGCAGCTTGGGTACCTACTGATTGGGGTGGAAAAAGCCGGAGTGTGGAATAATCTAATATTGTTTTTACTTTTTTGTACCTTGCCACAAGTAAAGCCAGTGGAATTGTAATGGTTGAATAGTTACTTATGGTATTTAATTACATATCTAACCCTAGCAAAACTATCCAGGAAATTGAATATCACAGTTAAATATACATCAAATCAACCAGATACCCTCAGTTAGTTAAAACACAAGTGGAACCCTTCAATAATTAACGAATTTGAAATACCAATTTCAGGGACTAATTGCACCCTTCGCCACATATTTATTTTTCATAATAACACGCCCAGGAATGGTTTTCGTTGTGTGCACTTAATAATGAACTCGTAACGAAACCCCTGTACCATGAGGTTGTACGTGGGACACTCAGAAAGTTTTGCGAAACTAAAAAAAATTGTTCTATACGTACATATATTTTTATCAAATCTTTTCAAAGTACTTTCCACCAGCCTCTATACAAAGATTCATGCGCCTAAACCAGTTTTCAAAACACTTTTTCCAGTCCGCCGCAGAGACCTCGTTTACAGCCTGCTCGAACGCAGCCAGCGCATCTTCCGGCGACGAAAATTGTATCCCTTTGAGCTGATTTTTTATTTTTGGGAATAAAAAGAAGTCACACGGTGCTAGATCAGGGCTGTAAGGAGGGTGACCCAGGAGTTTGACTGGCGTGCTGTCCAGGAAGTCCCTCGTTTTGAGTGCGGTGTGCGCAGGTGCATTGTCGTGGTGGAGCAGTAGCCCGCGGAGCCCTGTGTTTGGTCGCTTGTTGCTTATAACAGAGAAAACTTCTGGCAAACATTTGGTAGTATACCATTCGGCATTAATGCTTCTTTGATCCCGTAAGGGAATTGATACCAAGTGGCCAGTCAAATTAAAAAAGCTAGCGATCAAAATCTTACCCCCGCTTCTAGATCGCTTCACTTTGGTAGGCGTTGGCTCATTTTGAAACACCCAAACAGTCGACTGGCGCTTGGTTTCTGGGTCGTATTGATAACTCCAGGACTCATCACCTGTAACGATGTCGTAAACACGCCGAGACGAGCCTGCTTCAAATTTGTTAAGCATATCACGGCACCATTCCACCCGAGCCTGCTTCTGAGCATCGGTGAGGTTGTGCGGCACCCAGCGTGATACTATCCTCCTCACGCGAAGATGGCTGTGTAGAATCTCGTGAACGCTTCCCGATCCAATCTTCAATATGTGTTGAATCTCCTGATATGTAATTCGCCTATTGTCTTGGATTAAATTTTTCACTGCTAGCACGTTTTCTTCGGTAACAGCCGTCAAAGGGCGACCGCTTCTTTCGTCATCCCCCAAAGTTGGTCGACCGCGCTTGAATTCGTTATACCAACGATACACGGTTGCCTTGGAAGGGCCTTCATCCATGAATGCCATTTGAAGTCTATCGTACACGAAATACACTTAAAAAACTTAATAAACTTTTATATTATTTTACTTGCTGCTACGGAACCCTTCATGGGCGAGTCCGACTAGCACTTGGCCGCTTTTTTTAAAGGCTATGTCAAATTTGTGGGAAAATCGATGATGCCATCCACAAGTAGGAAGAAGCAAGTCCAATCTCGCCAAGTGGGGCTATATTGAAAAAACAGCGATAGGGTGTGGTTGTGGCACTGACCCCCAATCGATGAGTCACCTCTTATACTGCCTTTGTGCCCCAACACCTGTAGCCTGAGTGACCTTTGCATTGCCACTGATAACACCATTGAAGTGGCAAAGTTTTGGGCTTGCTAAGTCTGACCCAAGAGATTACTCTCATATTATACCGTCGACACGAAGAAGAAGAACGGGGGCGGCGCAAACTCACCCGCTTTCCCAGACCCGATTCCTCGGAGCTCGCGCGTGGACTGTACAGTCGACAGCATGACAGTGGTAACACTTCAATTCGAAAACCGCCCTTACTGCTTACGAAATAAAAATGCTGCTAATGTCAAAGTGTTACCACCGACGTGCGGCCAACCGTACCTTAGGCGTTATCGTCAGGTTAACAAAACGAGTGTACTTTAGATTTAGAGCACATGACTGAAGTAAAACTTCACTAACTTTTATCTCCCTCAATACTATTTCAATGAGAACAAAGGAATAGCGGCGCAGCGCGCGTTGCTCTGCCGGTGGCGTTGTGTCGTGGCCGGCCGTCGCGCGCGCCTCTTTCCCCGCATCCCGCACTACCCCCTCCATTCACCTCGCCCGATCACACTTTTCGTAACGCTCTCGCCAGCTTACTCCCCAAGTCAAGCGTGCGTAAAGAAGTTTACTTTACAAAGGTGAAACGAAACGTTTCCTATGTATGAAGAGTCTCGTGGTACGGGGTGTGAAACAGGACTATTGTGTAAGTCACCAAGTTTTCGGGGAAATGATGAATGGGTCCCGTCGAAGTAACTGTTGGAACTATTGTTTTGTTCCTATTTATTGTAACCTTTTATGTGTAGTATATGGTGTGATAGCCTAGTGGTTGAACGCTTGCCTTCCATGCAGGAGGGTGTGAGTTCGACTCCGGCCCGCACCTCTGACTTTTCGAATTCATGTGCGGATTTATATTCGATTATCACTTGCTTTAACGGTGAAGGAAAACATCGTGAGGAAACCTGCACACCTGAGAGTGCTTTATACAGTTCTCGATGGTGTGTGTAGTCCGCCAACCCGCACTAGGCTAGCGTGGTAGACTAAGGCCTTAGCTTTCTCGTACTGAGAAGAGGCCCGTGCCCAGCAGTGGGACAGTAATGGGCTGATTTTGTTATGTTATATGGTGTAATAAGGTAGATATATTAATAATTATGACTCTAAGAACATTGTAAGAAAGTTTAGAGTGTACAAAAACATGTTGCCTTCAAACGTCAGCTCCACGCGGTTTTTTCTCACCATCAATTCGGTTCCACGATCAACGTATGGACAACTTGCTTGATATGTAATAATAAATGTGCCATTGCTCAATCCAGACACGAGCAGCAGCGTGCCGTACAATGCTGCAACTTTGCCCACATAGCCCTACTTTGCCAATATTTTATTTTTATTTGTTAGTTATCTATTTAGCAGTATAGATTTTATACCTAGTAACTGGGTTGCTATACTGATGGCGGTCGCTCCGTGTAAAATACTGATGTTCAGCCGCAAATGGTTAGATTGAAAGCCGAGCCCAATATAATTGGGAAAAGGCGCAGAGGATGATGAATTGTTGTATAGATTTTATAACTGTGGCACAAAACTATTAATTTTGGTTCTGGCAATAAATTTATGAAGTATCAGTGTATGTTAAAAAATCAGTTTATGTCATTAGGGAAAGTTGGGGAATCAATGATTTAATCATTGAGGGGTGTGCATTAAAATAGCTTCCACGAGTGACGATATTTAATTGCTCGTCCGGTGCACCCTGGGCAGTCAGCCCCGCTACCATCCTGCTGACTGGCTAATCTTTTCCCCATGGCATTAGCTATTATCATTATGCAGGTAGCTTATGTTGAAACGATAGAAGAAGGGAAAGTAGGGCTTTGTGGGAAAAGTTTGTGGGAGCATTTTACGGTGAACGATGCGCAAAGCTGCACTGGGGCACTTGCCGCCCATGATGAGGGCTTGAGATCGAACCCGGCTCAGATCAAAATTTTCGGATTCATGCGTGGATCAGAGTTAACTATTATCTACAGCTACCTTCCTACCTAAAAACTAATAACTTCAAGCTACAAAACATCGGCTACAACTATAAACTATCTAAATAATTTCTAAAAACTAGTATCTAAAGCCGAACTACTAGAAACTCAGTTAAAGAATTTATTAGCGAGATAAGCGCAGGTCGGGGTAACTCTAACTTATTTTATTTACTTGCTTCCAAGGGTAGAACGGTTTTATTTAGCAGTTTGGAAAGTGCTTGATCAGCTGTCTGTTGGCTATTAACCTTTTTTATGAGTGTAAATTCTATTTTTATTCTGTTAGGTACTATCTTTTTATGGACAAGAATGTTTTCACAAAATTCGAGCGTAATGTATACTTTTCATAAGTGCTATATAGGATTGGCAGAAGCCAGAAAAATTAATAGAAACCCACTCGTACTTTGACTACTAAAATAAACTAAGCCCTAATTTTGTAAGTTGTTAAATTGAGAAATGACTGTTCCTAATTGTACCATACCAGAATAAATAAAATAATAAATAAATAAATATTTTTGAGACTTTTTTACACAGCGTCATCTAGTCCCGAACTAAGCAGAGCTTGAACTATGGGTACTAGACAATGGATATGATACTTATATACATTTTTTTTTGTAAATACATACTTATAATACATCAGAAACACCCAGACCAACACAAACACTTATGTTCATCACACAAATATTTGTGTCCTGTGGGAATCGAACCTACGACCTCGTGATAAGCACTCCGACACTCGAACCACTAGACCACAGACGTCGTCAAAATACCTACACTGTTTAAATAATACGCCTGATATTTGAAAACCGGCCAAGAGCATGTCGGGCCATGCTCAGTATTATAGGGTTCCTTAAGTAGGTGTAATTACAAACGAATCAAATCGAATATTAATCATGGCTATTTTAGTTTTTGCAATAATCGGCATCATTCGCGACTCAGAGCGTGTTGTTAGTAGCGCCATCTAGCGATAAATTCAAGAAGCCAAATTTAAGATTTGCGTCATTTCAAAGTTACTTTTTGTGATTTTTTCAAATAGAAAGTAGCTAAAGGAGCATTATTTGCTATGATAATTTTTCTCTAAGGTCAATGACCTTTGAACTAGGACGTTTTAAGTATTTTTCAGTTTTCTCTCTATAACTCAAAAAATTATAATCACATAATACTCGAAATAATTTTAAAAGAGAGTTTTTACAAAGGTCTATCAATGTGGAAGATTGTAAGTTTCTACATTGCATAGTTTAGAAATGGCAGGGGGGGGGACACATTGCAAGCCACTTTGGCGGGCTATATTTCGCAGATGGTACACCTGATAAAAAAGTGGTGTATGAAACATTACCTTCATTTTAGTAGACCTATTCAATGATATCGCACACGAGGGGGTGCAGCGAAAAAAAATTTTTTTTTTCCATTTCACATGTATGGACGCCACCCCTAAAATACGGAAAAACTATTTTTTTATTCTTTTAAAATTGAGATCTATATGTAGACTATTTTCTAACAAAATTTCATTTACTTATGTTTATAACTGTAGAAGTTATTAAGCTGTAAAGGATTAGGACAGACGGACAGACGGACAGACGGACAGACGGACGGACATGACGAAACAATAAGGGTTCCTTGTAGGACTTCGGAACCCTAAAAATCACTGACTGTTCCAAATTGCATCAAAATACCGACACTGTTTAAACAGTGTCGGTATTTTAACAGTGTACCTATGTATTCTAGCGCAATTTGGAACAACGGTTAGTCAAATATCAGGCGTAGGTACCTATTATTTTAAATCAAAGACATTTCTATACTTACAGTATAATACCTTTATGATTTTAAATATAGGTATATTTGACAAACCGTTGTTCCAAATTGCGCTAGAATACATAGGTACACTGTTTAAATTAAAATTAAATTAAATTAATTAAATTAAATAATCATTGACGACGTCTGTTGCCAAACTTAAGTGGCAGTGGGCGGGGCACATTGCTCGCAGAACGGATGGCCGATGGGATGGGCAGTAAAGTTCTGGAGTGGCGACCGCGTACTGGAAGGCGCAGCGTGGGTACTGGGTAGGCCCCCCACAAGGTGGACCGACAACCTGGTGAAGGTCGCGGGAATCCGCTGGATGCGGAAGGCACAGGACCGGTCGTTGTGGCGATGCTTGGGGGAGGCCTATGTCCAGCAGTGGACGTCTTTCGGCTGAAATGATGATGATGATGATGATGACGTCTGTGGTGTAATGGTTCGAGGGTCTTTATTTATTTTGGTATTTATTTATTTTGGACATTACAGTATCCATATAACAACAAGTAGGTTAGAAACAATGTTAACTTGAAACTATGTTAAAGGTAATCCATCATTTTATAGAAAATCGAATAATCGATTTTCATTTCGAATAAAACTATGTATTTGCAAATGTTCTTGTTCAATGAATGACAATTCACCGAAATACGTTACATCGCTCATGTATTTGCTCGAACAGACTCTTCGTCAATAATCAACTCATCGAATAGGTAACGTTTCATCGAAGTTGTCTTTCGTATAATTTTTGTTCCACATAAGTTTCAGTTCATATTTTTATCTGTTGGTCGAATTTTGGTTTAATAAATGACTGTGCCTAAAAATGTTTTAATGACACTACTTTTAATCGAATTCTTATTAAACTGAGTCTGAGTAATGCGAACATTACAGGCTGTTTATTTGATAGTATTTTCTATAGTTAAACACCTAGGAGACTCGTACGGAGGGGACCAGTACCCTGGAACCTGGCAGCGACGGCAGAGCGGTCGGCGAGCTAGCAACTAAGTGTTAAACAGACTCAGTTCACCCTGACTTCTCGTGGTCAAACTTTGTCCTACACCTAGAGTGTTTAAAATTTTAGTTAAATTCGTGGAGCCAGAAGCTCGTGAAGGAGCTCCCGAGTGTAACGAGCGCACGAGGCCCTAGTGTGGCGAGTGGGGGAGGAGGCGAGCGTGGCGAGCCGGCCTCCTCTTGAGCGTAGCTCTGGTCGAGTGTGCGAGCAAAGCGAAGCTTAAAAATGGGGCTTATTCCCGTGCGCTCCACGATTTCCTTCCCACGGGTTCCAAAACGAAAAAATATTGTAATATTAATTTGAACCATCTAGTCCCAAACTAAGCAGAGCTTGTAATATGGGTACTAGACAATTGATGAAAATACTTATATACTTTTCTTTTGTAAATACATACTTATAATACATAAGAAACACCCAGACCAACACAAACACTTATGTTCATCACACAAATATTTGTGTTCTGTGGGAATCGAACCCACGACCTCGTGATCAACAGTCCGACACTCGAACCACTAGACCACAGACGTCGTCATCATTGTATTGTATTGCATAAAAGTTAATACAATCATAGTGAAGCCAATAAAATCGTGCTTCTCCGTGTACAAACCAGCGCTGACGCACACCTCAAACCGTGCTCACCGCTCTCAGTACACATGTCGCGGCAACGTCCAATAAGCATCGCAAAAAAATATCCTTCAGGTTCATGTGTTCACGCATGTGAGCGCTGATTTGTACACGGAGGAGCATGGTTTTGTTGGCTTCACTATGATTGTTCGCATATGGAACATTAACATAAACACATGGAAAATTTCTTGTAATATTTCACTGAATTATCAATAATTTCAGACGTTTCAACACATTTTGTCTTATAAATCATCACATAAAAGCACGAGTATAATGAAGACAGAACACTTTCATCTTTACTTTCATTTTATTACGTTCCAAAGTAAAAAAATATATAATAAAAGCGGGAGTGATGAATCATGTGTCTCCTAAGTGAATTGATATTATTTTATTTAACACAGCCACATTTGTTTCAAGGTGCTACTTACATCTCGTTTTTATAAGAATTTATGGAATTTTCTGCTTCAGGAATTCTGGGTTATGGCTATTACTACTAAGTTTATATTTTTTGCCCCAGAATCAAGAAGATATCATATAATGACAGATCCCTTCGGGCCGCGTGGTTCGATCTTCGATTCATCGAACGATCGAGGACTTTAACAATCTTGCCACGATTTACCCTACTGGAGATAGAAATTTGACATATTTTGTATGGAGCTTATGTCAAGTTCCTATCTCTAGTAGGGCAAATCGTGGATAGGTTGGATATTAATATTGACCATAAATCCTTTTGATGCGATCAATCGAACGATGCGGATTTGTGAAACCATGCGGACTTACATTTTCCAAGTAGGCGTCGTCGTTCGATTGATCGATCAACGAGGATTTTTCAGGTCCTTGTGTTTCGATCGGTCAAACGATGTGGACTTCTGAATTCTTGTCGTACGATTCTGTACATAGTCTGGCCAGGAGAAAAGTGATAAGACAGATCGTTGTTCTATAAGTAGGGGTAGAGGCAGCGTTGTATTTGAATAAGTCATTTCATACCGGCTGAAAATCATAAAACTAATAGTTTTGCCGTCATACTGATCGTCAGCTACTGAAATAGCGGTGGAGCTAAAAGTTACAGCATCTGAAAGTGGTAAAAATTGTTTTGCTTCGAGTGTTTTCATACCGCGCCAAAATTTCTGGGACCTAGACCATTTTGAACAAAAAAATTATAATCAGTTTTATGGAAGAGGGGGGATTATACGTCAGTTTCGTACATGAACGTGTCTTTTTTTTTAAATAAAGTCATTTCATACTTCATGAAGTTTGATGAATTTTCATACTTTTAAAGTAAAAACATTACCCTCCTTTTGGGCTCCGCCGTAATCGGGCGTTTAAAAAAATATTCAGCTATATTTTGTAGGATAATGCTCAGTAGGGCCAAATAAAAACTACTATGTTGGGCGAACAAAACTTTGATTTTATTATCCACCAAAAGATTACAACACTTACAAGTTCCAACAACCAACGTCCTCCTCCGTTCAACTCCGTTCAACCCCATAAACAAAAACTATACTCCCATCGACTACAACCACAGACAACTAGGTAGTTTTTTTTTAAAGCTAGCTTTGACACCTGTATATTTAAGGAATGCCTTCCTTCCCACATTTATAACGTCAGTCAGCGCCATAAAAGTTATGTATGAAACATTACCTTCATTTTAGTAGACCTGTTCAATGATAGCCCACACGAGGGGGTGCATCGAAAAAAATATTTCATCCCCATTTCACATGTATGGGCGCCACCCCTAAAAGACGTAATCACGTTTTTTTTTATTCTTTAAAATTGAGATCAATCTAGACAATTTTTTTTCAAAATTAATTTTACTTATGTTCATAACTGTAGAAATTAATAAGCTGTAAAGGATGCGGACAGACGGACAGACGGACGGTTCCGTAGTACCTTGTAGGAACTACGGAACCCTAAAAACAAGCTTAATTAGCAATTAAGTTCAAAGCTGGTTATAAAGAGCAATAAAACTCCTACAAACTGCATCAGCAGCATGCCTGGTAAATTTTTTGTACGAACTTAACGCACTTTTTCTATCTACAATCGCAATCTAGACAGGGTCAAGAGTAGATCTATATTTCATGAAAAAATACAACGCGCGTAGTCGCTTTTTATTAGAACAACGCCAAGGATTTCATCATACTGTCTTAGTAAAATAGAATCCTGCACCATTTATGATCTACAAAGTTTCAAACAGTAGCTACTAATACCCACACCACTCGAAACTACGCCACAAAGAGCAAGCGTAAAGATACGCCAGCAAAGGGCAATGCAATTTCCACGACAAAAGAGGCCAATTATAACCTCCATTATACAATAAATCCCCCTCGCTACTATTTAATGCAAGTCTAACTTTAACGTAGCGTAGGAAGTGAACCGGCGACCCTTGTGATGCAAATGCAGTGACAATTTGCCGTTTGAATGTGGCCGGAAGCTAGACGGGGCGACGCGACGGTGTCTGTTTGAGTGCAATTTAAATTTCTGTCTTGCCTTTTTGTTACCTGACTTCACTTTGAATATTACTGTAGGTATCGACGGTGTAAGAAGGAAGGTGAAATGGGTTTTTTACATGTGTATGTGTATTTTAATCAAATCATTATCATCATCATCATTTCAGCCGAAAGACGTCCACTGCTGGACATAGGCCTCCTGCAAGCATCGCCACAACGACCGGTCCTGCACTTTCCGCAACCACTGGATTTCCGCAACCTTCACCAGGTCGTCGGTCCACCCACGCTGTGTTCTTAATGAAATAAATATTCTTAAAGAAATTAATATAGAAAAAACCGGCCAAGTGTGAGTCGGACACGCAGTAAGGGTTCCGTACCACGTACCACCCATCGACCTGATACCCCATAGAAACGGATTCAATTTACTGAGTTTATCAAAAGACATCAACGATCATACGTACATCTCTTTCTTACGTAGGTACCACCTGATATGTCTATGACTGTCCCATTTTTAGTATTTGTTGCTAAACTAAATAATATGCACTATAATCTGATCAAGTTTGACGCTGGTATGTATTACCGTTTTGAAGATAGAGCAGAAACAAAAACGTTGAAAAAAATGCATGTTTTATGAGGTTTCTTGTATGGGTACCCCCTTTGGTTTTAGACTTTTTTTTGTTTTTAGTATTTGTCGTGATACCCCTCATAGCAACACATATTCTGAGAAAATTTCAACCGGTTATCTAGTACCGTTCAAAAGATACAGATAAGATACATATTATTCAAGTTATTGCATAACATTGCTCTTGTAAAAACGTTAGGCACTGGCGGCGCCAAACAACTGTATGTATACAAATACAATTTCACCTTCTTAAAAACTACGTAAAAGACAGAGTATTTCAAATATATATCATTGTTTTAAAATGCAACTCTGTTTCTGTTCTTACGCCTGATAGAATTATATTATTCAAGTTATTGCAGAACATTGCTCTTGTAAAAACGTTAGGCGCTGGCGGCGCCAAACAACTGTATGTATACAAATACAATTTCACCTTCTTAGAAACTACGTAAAAGACAGAGTATTTCAAATATATATCTTTGTTTTAAAATGGAACTCTGTTTCTGTTCGTAAGGATTATTACATCAAAATGGCCGACAACCTATCAACGTTATGCGGGCTTTCACACGATGAAGACCGGCTGGACTGATCTGGACTGAAGGCGCAGCTGGTTTTGGTCGCAGATGTTTAGGCACGTTGGGCGTGTCACTCAGTCCACTCAGTTCATCGATATAGAATGGTTTACTGCCGGTTGCACTAAATGTGACTTTAATATGTAAGTCGATTGATTAAGGCACGTAATTTGGGACTGAAAATAAACACTGAGCTGAGATATACTGAATAAAAACGTTTTGTTATGAGTAGCACAAATTATAGCTGCTAGTGACATAAAAACGGCGACTGATAAACTGACGCAACTAGTAGCTAACTAGTTTGAGATGTGCAGCAAATCAGCTTAGCTATTTTAACAAAACATTGATTTATACTAAATAAAATTCGGCAATTTTTGAAGTAAAACTAATCTACTTAAACTAATTATTTCATTATTTTTAACGCATTTACGCATGCGAAGCGAAATCTAACGATTTAAATTGTGGAAAGAACAAATCGCTCACGAACAGGATTCGAACCTGCGACTCCTGGCTCAGTACGCAGGTGCTTTAGCCACTAAGCTACCGTGAACACTGCTCGTGGTATCGAATTTAACCTCCACTTGGATACGTCTTTGGGTGACGTCAGCAATATCTTATTAAGAAACAGTGTTTCTTAACCGACTCGACTAACTTTGAAGTTAATTCTTCGCAGTTAATCGCAGGTTCGAATCCTGCTCGTGAGCGATTTTTACTAGTTCAGAAGTATTTTTCCAGTGTACGAAGGACAGTGTCAGTACGTAACGCTCTCTACCAGCTTAAAGTTTTGTATAAAATTTACCTTATCTCTCTGAAACGTTACGAATACAGCTGGTATAGTCTTTGCACTATTCAACACACAGTTTGCGGTAGGCTTCTTGGAAGAACTGCATGATCAACTGATCCAGAGAGTGCAAAACGCCTGTGCATGATTTTGTTTCTCGATTCCACTAAGAATTCACGTGATTGAAATTTTATTCGATGACAGACTGTCTCCAGCCACGTCTTAAGTTCGGCGTTTCTAGCTACAAAGTAAACGACGGGTTTGGCTGGACGGATTTGCCTGGACAGTACAGATCCACCTGGCTGCCTCATCGTGTACCTATAGCCCACATCATGTTATTTTTTTTTATGTATAAGGTCTTAATCTCTTAATAGATAATTATTAGTAAGTACCTACCTTATTATAATATCGATCTAGTCTAGAAGACTAATAAGTAATTTTATGTTAACTTAAACTGCTAGCTAATAATATTATTTCTACGAATGTGTCCACTGGCACTATCTTAGCGTCTCATAAGACGAAGTCACTTTTTTCATGGGTCTTTATATAATATTCACTACTTCACTATTTTTATTTTAACACTACACTTACTCAAAAGGCTTTGTCCTTTTCAGTCTCCTTACTAAGCCTGTGTTGTCGAGTAGCTGGATAGCCTCAACATTCACATGATGATGAAGTCTATATTCATGAGCTTCGGCATACTTTTTGATGATGTCCTTAACGAAATCCATTTTGAAGTGAAGATCGCCGTTACTAATATACCAGGAAGACACCATGTTCTAATAACATCATACTACAACCATTATTTTCCCAATAACGGTGACGATTAATTAAGCAATAATGCTATAGGATAGTTTCAGTTTGTGTGCGAAGGCAAAGTCAACATGACAAAAGTTTCCACGAAGATGCTTATCTGTAGACGTTTCTATAATGTATTGCTATAAATAGAAACTTGGCTGACAAGATGACAGCCAAATCAATAACAGATGTATTATTGATTATAACATTATTGATTTGGTAAAATAACGCCGATTCTGTTGGGCACACACAACTAAACACTAAAAATAATCTAATTTAAATCAGCAATGGACTATAAATTTTTTTATCGAATAGAATAATAATGCCAAAAAACTAGTTCTTGTTGGCTGTTTTCGTCAAAAAATGTTAGAGGGCTCATAATGTCAATAATTATACCTAACATAACATAACAAAAGAGGGTTACACCATACTAAGTCGAGACCAACAAACTATTAACACTGCAAGTACGTACTTTGTAGCCCATAATTCATTCATTTGTGAATTACATAGTACAGCAGTATTTATTACTGCGTTTAGCAATAAATGTTACCTTTAGCCGTATGAGCTTTACCGCCGGGAAATTTCCAGTAAAGGTCTGGTTACACAATGCGAGCTAGCGTACGCTAGTTGACTGTGCGAGCTACTTTAGTGCAAATACTAGTAACGACCGAGTCACCGCATTATACGAGTCACTGTCATACAGTAAGAGTTGGTCAAAAACTCGCACCCGAATACAGTAAATATTACATGTCGAGCTTTAGAAAGAGATAACCGGCTAGCTTCGGTTTCGTCGAGCGTCGTCTCTTTCATATATATAAAAGTACTCTGTGGTCGTCTCTGTAATTCATATCCATGTGAAGTTATATCTATCATACCGAGTACTTCGTGTGACGAAAAATAAGTGCGGCAAAGCCGAAGCTAGCCGAGCTAGCCAATTATATCTTTCTAAAACTCGACGTGTAATATGAACTGCCGGGTACTGTATTCAACATTTATTGTTTTTAATCGCCACTCGCATTTCCCTACTAGTCTAGTCTAGCAAAGCAACTAAATATCATTATGTGATCAACCGAGGTAAGTCAAGCTACTGGCATGCGAGTTAGCGATGATAGTAGCTGTCAACCAATGATTTACGCTAGTAATATACAAGTCTATGCTATCAACGGTCAGGTTAGCAGCACGCACTGTGTAACCAAGCCTTAAGGATTACGGAGAGATTGTTTCGCGCGATCAAAAGGAACTCGTATTTGGTACAATGAAAAAGCCTTTGCGAGTGACGAAATAATAATATACAGGACCCCTGGACGACCCACTGCCAAATTACTGACTGGTCAATATTTTTACCACAGTATAAATTGTTATTGTTCATGCGGAATAACAAGGCAATAGCGGATGTTGACAACAAAACGCAAAAAAACAAAAAAAAACAAACGCCCTATAAACTCCCTACAAACGCATTATGTCTGTCATATCAACGATAACCACATATACCATTGTTCCGTGAATCGTGTGAAATTATGATTATTGGCATATCGTGGTTGGCCATGTTGAAAGCAAGATCGTTGCATAGCAACCTGTGGCGTAATTGTGTAAGTCATTCACAATGACAATAGTAATCATTTTGATATAACAGCAATATTCATTGCGTGTTGAATAGTTGCTGATGAGATGCATTGTCAAAATATACGGCGCAGTGAACATACAATATACATCATTGTTTCGCGATTGAGTTACACAATTCGACAGTTGTGTGTCTATATACTATATGCTAGCTAAAGGACATTAACGACAGATTAGTATTGGTAGCGAATGTAGCGATATCGTTTATAATTTTCAATTTCGGGATAAAATTCGGGTCAACATTCGCTATTGCCATGTTGTCCCGCACGAATAGCTCGTACCAACACGATATAAAAAAAAGAACTTGCTTTGTTTCATAACACGTTCAGCAGCTCGCTGTCATCCACTTCCATATCAATCTATTGCCGCCCCAGCATCACAGCTGGGCACGGGCATCTTTACAGAATGAGAAGACTTTAGATCGTCGTCCACCACGCTGGCCTAGTGCTGAAGTGATGCTACTCTCATTAGGCAGGCTAATTTAACGTTAGTGCATTTGGTAATATTTTTTTATACAGAACTGTTACGGATTAGCATATCTATAGAATACGTTCTATCCCGGTAAGATAAACAGCTCCTGAGGGATGCACGATAACATATTTCTGCGATAAACCGAATTGAACGCGGGATATGCCGCGGGCTTAGGCTAGTTTTGATAATAAATTAACAAATAGATACAACTTTACCAAACGTATTAAGTTGCATGTAGCTTCCATGAAACATGATACTACAAGTTGTTCAAACGGCTTAGCGTCTATTCTTCTGGCGAGGGAAATAAGTTCAGAAACTCTAGATATATAC